>OY992886.1:94610051-94627551 GCA_963921405.1 Cepaea hortensis | reverse complement strand
ATTGCTCTGTTGCTTCCAGGTTCTTTCTCATGTTCATTTATTATTTTACAGAGTTATTCTAGAAGTTCTTTAGTTATCTTTGTATATCATCCCAGACACTTGCTCCAGTCTTCTGGAGATCCACATTTCAGACGTTTCATTTTCATGTTCCCTGTTCTTAATTAATGTTTATGTTTCCACCCCATATAGTAATTGATGTTTATATATTGATTGTTTCCACTCCATACAGTATTAATTGTGATATATTGATTGTCCATGTTTTCACTCTATACAGTATTAATTATTACATATTGACTGTCCATGTTTCCACTCGGTAAACTACAATTATTATGTATTGATTGTCCACGTTTCCACTCTATACAGTTCAATTATTATGTATTGATTGTCCACGTTTCCACTCTATACAGTACAATTATTATAACTGATGCTCATGTTTCCACTCCAAACAGTATTGCTGATGAAATATTTATTATCCGTGTCTATGCCATGTTTTGTGGATTATTCAAAGGCATTTGACTGTGTACAGCATCAGAAACTTTGGGAAATCATGAGGAATATGGGCTTTCCTTCACATGTAGTACATCTCATAAAAATGCTATATCTAGACCAACAAGCAGCAGTTAGAATAGATGGCGAGACATCAGATTAGTTTGACATCAAGCAAGGAGTCCGTCAGGGCTGCGTGCTGTCACCCTATTTGTTTAACCTGTATGCCGAAAATATAATGAGAAATGTAAGAGATGATATAAACAGGGAGCCATATGATGCCCTAAATATCGGCGGTCATGACATACCAGAGATTCGATATGCTGATGATACAGTATTACTATCCACAACACAGAATGGCATAGAAAACCTAATAGCCTCAACACAATTGAATAGTGAAAATCACAACTTATATCTTAACATAGCAAAAACTAAGATAATGCATACAGATAAAACTACTATGGAGAAAGAAATATACATTAATGGGAGAAAATTGGAGGTGGTGGAAAATTTTGAATATCTTGGGTCATTGATTACGAATAATGGTGACACAATGAAAGAAATTAAACGGCGACTATCCATTGCTCTTCAAAGACTAAAACAGATGAATAAATTATGGTGTGGGACAGACAGAATTTCAAAAATTAGATTTTTAAGAGCATGCATCTTTCCCATTGCAACATACGCCTGTGAGACATGGACACTTACTAAACAAGCTGAACAGCGCATACATCCCTTTGAATATAAATGTTATAGACGAGTTCTAAGAATATCTTGGGTAAAGAAAAGAACAATTGCATCCATACTTCAAGAGTTGAATATTGAGGAGGGATGGCTATTAAAGACGATAAAACAAAGAAAATTGAAGTATTTTGGTCACTTGAAACGTCACGACAGTTTGGAGAGAACAATAATGGAAGGGTATATGCCTGGGAAGAGAGGAAGAGGAAGGCCAAAGAGAAGATGGGTGCAGTATGTGGTGGATGATCTCCAGATGGGTGTATCAGACGCGGGACATCTTGCTTGTGATCGAGAAGTTTTCCGGAAGGTTGCTATGGGAGCGAGGTTCTGCAAAGGACATGCTACTACTGAATGAATGAATGTCATACAGTAGTGTTGATATATATTGAAATCAATGTCTCCACTCCATACAGTAGTGATGATTGCACACTGAATAGCAATGATTTACTCTGTACATTAGTGTTAATTACACAGTGATTATCTGAAGTTCAACTCCATACAGTAGGGTTGATTACACATTGATTGTCCAAGGTTACACTCCATACAGTAGTGTTAATTACACATTGATTGTCCAAGGGTTCACTCCATACAGTAGTGTTGATTACACATTGATTGTCCAAGGTTACACTCCATACAGTAGTGTTGATTACACATTGATTGTCCAAGGTTACACTCCATACAGTAGTGTTAATTACACATTGATTGTCCAAGGTTACACTCCATACAGTAGTGTTAATTACATATTGATTGTCCATCTTTCAGCTCCACGAAATAGTAAGAATTACATGTTGAATATCAATATCTACACTACATACAGAAGTGTTGTCTGTTTCTCAGCTATGGAGTCAATTTACCAGCCTCGCTCTGCGAACTATTTTAACATTTCAGTGGCAATTATTAAAACGAAAAAAAAAAAAAAACAGCTTAATCGTTGTCTTTTCCCATCTAGGCATTTGTGATTAAGTCTTTTTACAATGAAATTACTGCCATGACTCAATTTGGCAGTCATGGCATAGTTCATAGTGAAAGTCTAGTCGCGTTCTAGACCGTACAAAGTTGCTAGGTTGTGAGCACTTTTCACACGGCGTTTTCGCTGAGTTGGAAATGAAGCGTATCATTGAAGGACTCTCTGCGTTGGACCGTGGTCGAGTCTGGACCGGGAGTCAGACTTGCGGTGGCATTCTCATCATCTCATCTCATCATGTTCCTCTTGTACCTTGTGGTGTCGAGGTGAAGTATAAACTTCGTGAGAATGCCCGAGTATGGGCTTCATGTATCGATATTCCCATGGACTCTGCTATTCCCTTCGTCCAACGTTGACGTGGTCGGCCTCTTCCTCTGTTTCCATCTGGTCTGTACATCATTGCTTGTTGTGGTATGCTGTTGACTGGTAACCTACTTGCATGGCCAAACCATTTGCCTTGCTGTTTTCTGATAAAATCTAGTGCTGCTTTAACCCCCACTTTAGTCCTGATTTCTTCATTTCTGATCTTATCTCTTCTTGATACGTTGAGTATTCTTCTCAGGAACCTCATTTCTGTTGTTGTGATTTTTCTTGTCTCTTTTTCTGTCATTGTACAGGTTTGGCATTGGTAGCATAGAGTTGGCAGGAAAATTGTGTTGTAAAGTGCTTTCTTAGTAGTTATTGATACATGTTTGTTCTTTAGTATTGGTGCCATTTGTCCAATGAGTTGATTTGCCTTATTGCACCTATTTTCGATCTCGTCTTCTGATCTGCCATTTGATGATATTATACTTCCTAGGTACTTGAAACTCTTTACTTGTTTCAAGGGATGTTCATTTAGGTGAATTGTTGTTGTTTGTTCTTCTTTAGTAATAGTCATTACATCTGTTTTGCTTGTGCTAATTTTCATGTTATGTTCCCTACACATTTCGTTTAGACTATTCATGTGGTCTTGTAATTCAGCTTCTGATTTTGCTATTAGTGCTTGGTCATCCGCAAACAGAAGTTCTCTAATGGTTAGATTTGCAGATGGTTCTTCTGTGTTCTCGTCATGCGGTATTCTTGCTGTCTCTGATTGGCTGGTTTCTTTACATATGTTGTCTATATATGTTATGAACTAGAGAGGGGACAGGACACAACCTTGTCGTACTCCAGATCTTATGGTGAAGGGTTCTGAGTGTCCTCCAGTTGCTCTCACTATGCATTCACTGTTGTTGTATAAACTTCTACATAGGTTTGTTAGATGTGTACTCACTCCATATTGTTTAAGGATTTCCCACAGCTTGTTTCTATCTACTCTATCAATGCCTTTTCTTGGTCGACAAAGGCTAAGTAGAGTGTTTCATTGAATTCGATTGATTTTTCTATAAGTTGTCTAAGAGCAAAAATGGCATCTGTGCATCCTTTGTTTTTCCTAAATCCAAGCTGTGTTTCGCTTAGCTGGGGTTCTAAAGTAGTTCGTAATCTTTTTTCTAGAATTTTGCAAAATATTTTCCCAGTATGACTCAACAGTGAAATGCCTCTGTATTGTGTGCAGTCTCTTTTGCTGCCTTTGTTTTTCCAAATTGGGACAATTATGGCGTTTCCCCAGTCTCGTGGTGTCTTTTGTTATATCCAAACATGGTTGAATAGTCTATGTAGCCAAGCTGTTCCTACTTCTCTTGCTGCTTTAATTAGTTCATTTTGTATTTCATCCTGTCCCGGTGATTTGTTCAATGGGGCTAATCTGATGGCTTCTATAATTTCTTCTTTTAGTATGTCTGGTTCTAGTTCTTCGGTGACATCTGTATAGGTCTCTTGAATTCCTGTGACATCTGATGGGATGTTGAGAAGTTGTTCGAAATACTGCTTCCATCTTATTATGATTTGTTTTTGTTCACTTATTGGTTCTCCATTTTCGCTGTTAATTATTTCAGTTGGGTCAAAGGGTTCTCCTCTGGTTCGCATTGCACCTATCTTTTTGTAGAAGTTTCTAGTTGCCTCCTTGTAATTTTTATTTAGGGTTTCTCCATACTCTTCCCAGTCTTTGTGTTTTTCCCTCTTTACTATTCTATTCACATGTCTTCTCGCTATTCTATATTCTATGTAATCACATTCCTGTTTGCTCTTCAACCACTTTTTATATTTTTCCTTTTGGTCTTTTACCGCTTCCTTTACTTCTGCGTTCCACCAATTTGTTATTTTCTTTAATCGTGTTTTGGGTTTTTTCGTGGTTCCACATGTTATTTTTGCAGTATTTAAAATGCTTGATTTGAACATTTCCCATTCTTCTTCCACTGTTTTTCTTTCTGCAGGTATTTTTCAAAGAGTTCAGTTAGTTCTTTCTCATAATTTTCTCTTACTGCCTCGTTTTTAAGGTTTTTTAAGTTTACTGATTCGCATGGCATGTATTTTCCTGTTCTTTGTTTTCTTCTTCTGATTGTTCTTATTGTGGCAACGACTGCTTTATGATCTGTGTTTATACTGAGATTGGGCACTGCCCTTGCATCTAATATATTTCTCTTTCTGTAGTTTCTTGTTAATATAAAATCAATTTGGCTTTTAGTATCTAGATCGTTCCATTTATACCATGTGTATACTTGTGAATCTTTATGTTTATAGAACGTGTTTGTTATATAGAGGTCATGTTGGCTGCAAAGCTCCAATAGTCTACTTCCGTTATCATTCCTTTCATTTTGCTTGTCTCCAAATGCTCCCAGATGTTTTTCTATGCCCACTCTGTTACGTCCTAGTCTTGCATTGAAGTCTCCCATAACTATGATGTTGTTCTGCTTATATATTTAATTAGCACGTCATGTATGTCTTCGTAGAAGACTTGCTCATTATTGTTTGCATTACATGGTGCGTATATTTGTACATATGTTGTAATTGTTTGGTCTTTTATTCTCACTGTTATGATTCTTTCTGATATATATTTTATTTCTAGTATTCCTCTTGCAAGCCGTGGTTCGATGACTATTCCAACACCGTGTCTTGCCCTGTCTTGCTGTTCTCCAGAGTAAACAAACGTGTAACTGCGGTGGAGCTCCTTGCACCCTTTGTTCTGGTGTCCGCTATTCCCATCATTCCAATTTTCCTCTCTTCCATTGTTTCTATAAGCTCTTCTTCTTTACTATTGAAACCACAGACATTCATTGTGCCTATTTTTTGAGTCGCTGATCTATCTCGTGGTCCATTAACATTGCCGGGTCGATATCCGTTTGGGTCAGTCCGTTTACACTTCTTAGTTTTTCTACGAGCAGTATGAAGATCTCCTGCCGGCTTGCTAGGCCAGTCGCAGGTTTAGGACACTAATCTGACCACAGGGAGTCCATCCCCTATGGCGAGCCATAGCCCCGTTAGCCCATTACCTCGCGGTCATGGTTGCCCGGTCTGCACCACGCGGTGGTGGGGGTTGACTTGTGTAGTCTGCGGGTCATCGGCAGGCTACTAATTTTCGCTCTTCACCCCTCCTGGGAGAGGCTAGCCGATCCTAACCCTGCTGGCTGCAGGGCCAGGCGCATTCCACACCTTGCAGACCCGGTGGCATTGGTCAGTGTATAAGGCCGCCACGTTGTGTGTGATAGGTGTACAAATGTAGTTTACAAGTGTCATTCTTTTAGTGAAAAACACAAGTGTATTACCTGATATATGAAGTGAATGAGCTGATATATTACGACAATATAAATATTATGGAAACCACACTGGCGTTTGATTGTAACAATCATCTGTGTGGTCGCATTGTCGGCCTATGGTGTCAGTGTTAAAGCATCATGGTATAAGCTCTCAATTTGAGGATCGAGCCACATCTGTAATTCTGCGAGCCATTCCACTCACGAACACAGTTCGTCTACTAAGAACCAGCTTAGCTAAGTAACGTCAGGCCATAGCGAACTATTAACATAAAAGTAATAGACCCAGACAAAGAGAAGTACGTGGCAACACAATTATCTGATTCCTGAAAATAGGAACAAGACGAAAATAATAATAATAACCACAGTGACGATTATTTAAGGTACATAATTACAATCGAACCTTGGCAATAACCAAACCTGGGCAACACATATTACCAACATAATTCTAAACACAGCTCATCCGTGTGTGCTGATTTGCAGATGTACAGGCCAATGAACATGCGAGCAGAATGACTGCGGCTGCGGAAAGCTAATTAACGATAAGAGCGATCTGTTGATGCTGACTTGGACTGTGTGGAGAGCGGGTGGAATTGAACATAGATGCTATCCACATCTGAAGCGGACAGGTCATAGCGAAGTGAGCAAATAGTCTAGACCAGTGGTTCTCAACCGGTGGGGAATTCCCCCTTCCCCACCCCATGGGGAATTTTAGGGTTTCCATGGAGTGGGGGGAGGGGGGGGGGGCAATTAAGATGATTTCAAGATAGCTTTAATACAAGAACCGATTACTTGATAATGTTTTTCCCTCCATACTTTACGGTTGTGTACTTCTCACCCTTCTGAAATTAGTTTCATTACGTAAGTAGACCCTCAAATCACATTTTATGTAGATGTCTAGACTTGTTCTAGTATGTGTTATTAAATTTAGCTTCCATTTTTACGTATACTGTGTAGGGGGAGGGGGATATATAGGGAGGAAATATGAAAAAAAGGGGGTGGGGTGACATTCTGAACAAATGATGAAGGGTTTCATGGGCCAAAAATGGTTGAGAACCACTGGTCTAGACGATACCCAACAGTTAGATGAAAAGTCAAGCTGACCTTTAACCAAACCGCTGCTGGAACTGTCGGCATGGGAACACCGTGATGCTTTTTGAGGATGTGGCGGGGTATGTGTAAGGATGCCCCGAATGCAGGGATGTTAAAAGTTAGTTGCATATCTTTTACAGAACGTAGCAGTCAACCCCAGCATTTTTTGGCTGTTCGTGTTTCCTGGGCAAGTTTATGTTCAGTAGTTTACCATTGCTTTTTGAATGACCGCTACCCATACCATTTCATAAAAAATAACGTAAGGCGGTGTGGTGTCAAATCGCCCACAGCTGTGTTACGAACGCAGGTATGAGGGATTATGAACTGCGTCCTTACCACTTCGCCATGGAGCCGGCCTGAACAGGAATGTAGATTCCGTAAACTAGTCAGCGTAAACTAGTAAACGTAAACTAATCAAGCGTAAACTAGTCAACGTAAACTTTTTTTCCTCGTTTCCATCCTGTTTCATGATAATGCGATCAACACCAGCATCTTTCAGCTGTATTTGATTCCTAGGCTATATTTCGCTCATCAATACGCCACGACTTTCTGAGCGACCGGCTCCATACTCTCGTAAGTCACTGGCGCGACTCGAACCCCTTCAAGTTCTCGTGCGCTCACGTCAACCACGAGAGTATTTGGGGTTACGGAGAAAGCTGCTAACACCTCAGCCAGGGAGACCGGCAGTCAACGTAAACTAGTCAACGTAAACTAAAGTTCTGTGCTGAATCTTGATCTGGTTATACCCTAAGATGAGTATCCGCGCGTGTGAAGTTGCGGTAATGGCCTCGCCCACGCCTGTCCTCTCCGAGCTTGGAGTGGAAAGACGAGCTATACCCCGTGGAGACGGTGCTTTGGTACCGAGTTGGGAGAAAGGTTTCTGCACTGACCGCAGATTCAGGGCTTAGATGACGTGAACGCCAATACGTAAGACTTAAGTCTTACACACTCGTAGTTGTCCGAGGGATTCACGCCCACTCACCCAACAAATGAATCTTTTTATTAACAACTATGAGCGGTCTCAGACATCAAGAGTGGTGCCAGCCATCTATGAGTGGTGCAAACATCTATGAGCGGCGCAGACATAAATGGGTGGTGTAAGCAAGGAATGCAATATAATTAACACAAAACCAAAAAAAAAAAAAAAAGACCAAGTTATGTACTAGCACCATGCCGTGGGCGTGTGAAGTGTTGGGACCATCACATTTTAAGAACTTGGTGGAGGGAGAACAAGTGGCTACATTTTCCCTCCTGTAGCGAACGGTGAGTGCAGTCATCGAACTCTGGTCCGACCGTACTTATGCCATGGTCAGTGTAACCTCATAGCGATGACACCACTGCGACCGCTGAAAAGAAAGGCACGCGGTGTCATGACCTTGGTGTGTTCTCCGGCAGAGTGTCCGGAAGGTAGAAGACAGAAACATCCCGAGAAAGGGGACAACATCTGACGACCAGAAGGGTCCTATCGCAGCGAAGTTTTCAGTCCCCAAAACAATGCCATTTTAAAATATCAGTAGACTGTAAACTTAACACATCACTAAATTATACTTCTATGGATAACAAAACATATCTTGTAATTTCAGAACTTTAAAGACACTAAATCTCAATTGAAACCTGAAACTTTACATAATCATTTTTTTTTTGCCTCAGCGACAAGAAGCAAAAAGTAACCGCAAACGTACTTTAGTATCGGTTATAAAGCTGTAAATCTTTGGGTAACTTTAGTCTCCTTGGCAACAAAGAAGCAATAACATCGGTCTGAAACGATCAATATACACCGGTTTAAGAAACTCAACTCTGGTCATTAAACCGTGGGTTATACACATAATCTTAGGTTAGCTTGTCCTTCGACTGGGCGACTTAACTTCCTCCATTTCGTTTCACGGCGGTCAGTACCAAGTGGCTTTTTGTGGTTTGTGAAAGATCACGTTCCTCGCACAAGGACCCATTGATAAGGGTTCAGTCTCTCGAATTACAACATACAAGGAGAATCTCTCCAGAGTGCATGAACTCAGTAGCACGGGCGCGGTTTCAAATGTGTATACACCAGAATCTCCGATGGCATGGATCAGTTCGTGTGTTGACTCCCTTCCGTGCCATGGCACAAAGCTGTCAAGAATGTTATCACGCTGCCTTCCTCTGTCTCTTTTTACAAATACCTCCAGTTGTCACAACATGTTCTAGTTTTTTTTTTTCCCTAATAATATGGGCAAAATTATTACTGTTTTATGATTTTCGTGATAGGTTGTCTTTGCGGCTTAGCCTCTTTCAAAATATAGTTCATACATACTTCTTCTAGTAGTACTGGACTGAGTATTGCATGTGGGTTAGCTTTCCCTATTACCAGTGCCCCTCGCCATCAAGCGAACTCACTCCAACTTAGAGGCACTTGTAGTTAACGTCCCCAAGTCAAAGACAATATTTTAGTCCAACTGTCCTGTGTAGGGGTTAAACCCCTTACCTCAGTATCAGCACGCCAGATGTTTAAGAATGCGCGTCGTTATCCATTCAGCTCTGCTGACCTCCTTGTTCTTCATTTAATAGAATGCAGTTGTTGCTTGTCCGGTTCTGTTCTTTATTTCTGTGATGCATCTTCCATCTGATGTTATCCATGTACCCAGATATCTAAATTGCTGAACTTGCCCAAAACTAACGCAATAAACTGTGTTAAATGCTCAAGTACTAACACTTCTTTTTGTTTCTCAGCATTTATCAACAAATTCAAATATCTCATCTCATCTCATCTCATCATGTTCCTCTTGTACCTTGCGGTGTCGAGGTGAAGTATAAACTTCGTGAGAGTGCCCGGTTATGGGCTTCGTATATCGACATTCCCATGGATTCTGTTATTCCCTCCGTCCAGCGTTTACGTGGTCGGCCTCTTCCTCTGTTTCCATCTGGTCTGTACGTCATTGCCTGTTGTGGCATGCTGTTGACTGGTAGCCTACTTGCATGGCCAAACCATTTGACTTGCTGCTTTCTAATAAAATCTAGAGCAGCTTTAACCCCCACTTTAGTCCTGATTTCTTCATTTCTGATCTTATCTCTTCTTGATACGTTGAGTATTCTTCTCAGGAACCTCATTTCTGTTGTTGTGATTTTTCTTTTCTCTTTTTCTGTCATTGTCCAGGTTTGGCATTGGTAGCACAGAGTTGGTAGGAAGATTGTGTTGTAAAGTGCTTTCTTAGTAGTTATTGATACATGTTTGTTCTTTAGTATTGGTGCCATTTGTCCAATGAGTTGATTTGCCTTATTGCACCTATTTTCGATCTCGTCTTCTGATCTGCCATTTGATGATATTATACTTCCTAGGTACTTGAAGCTCTTTACTTGTTTCAAGGGATGTTCGTTTAGGTGAATTGTTGCTGTTTGTTCTTCTTTAGTTATAGTCATTACCTCTGTTTTGCTTGTGCTAATTTTCATGTTATGTTCCCTACACATTTCGTTTAGACTATTCATGTGGTCTTGTAATTCAGCTTCTGATTTTGCTATTAGTGCTTGGTCGTCCGCAAACAGGAGTTCTCTAATGGTTAGATTTGCAGATGGTTCTTCTTCTGTGTTCTCGTCATGCGGTATTCTTGCTGTCTCTGCTTGGCTGGTTTCTTTACATATGTTGTCTATATATGTTATGAACAAGAGAGGGGACAGGACACAACCTTGTCGTACTCCAGATCTTATGGTGAAGGGTTCTGAGTGTCCTCCAGTTGCTCTCACTATGCATTCACTGTTGTCGTATAAACTTCTACATAGGTTTGTTAGATGTGTACTCACTCCATATTGTTTAAGGATTTCCCACAGCTTGTTTCTATCTACCCTATCAAATGCCTTTTCTTGGTCAACAAAGGCTAAGTAGAGTGTTTCATTGAATTCAATTGATTTTTCTATAAGTTGTCTAAGAGCAAAAATGGCGTCTGTGCATCCTTTGTTTTTCCTAAATCCAAGCTGCGTTTCGCTTAGCTGGGGTTCTAAAGTAGTTCGTAATCTTTTTTCAAGAATTTTGCAAAATATTTTCCCAGTATGACTCAACAGTGAAATGCCTCTGTATTGTGTGCAATCTCTTTTGCTGCCTTTGTTTTTCCAAATTGGGATAATTATGGCGTTTCCCCAGTCTCGTGGTGTCTGTTGTTCTACCCAAACATGGTTGAATAGTCTATGTAGCCAAGCTGTTCCTACTTCCCTTGCTGCTTTAATTAGTTCATTTGGTATTTCATCCTGTCCTGGTGATTTGTTCAATGGGGCTAATCTGATGGCTTCTATAATTTCTTCTTTTAGTATGTCTGGTTCTAGTTCCTCGGTGACATCTGTGTAGGTCTCTTGAATTCCTGTGACATCTGATGGGATGTTGAGAAGTTGTTCGAAATACTGCTTCCATCTTATTAGGATGTGTTTTTGTTCACTTATTGGTTCTCCATTTTCGCTGTTAATTATTTCAGTTGGGTCAAAGGGTACTCCTCTGGTTCGCATTGCACTTATCTTTTTGTAGAAGTTTCTGGTTGCCTCCTTGTAGTTTTTATTTAGGGTTTCTCCATACTCTTCCCAGTCTTTCTGTTTTTCCCTCTTTACTATTCTACTCACATGTCTTCTCGATATTCTGTATTCTATGAGATCACATTCCTGTTTGCTCTTCAACCACTTTTTATATTTTTCCTTTTTTTTCTTTTACCGCTTTCTTTACTTCTGCGTTCCACCAACTTGTTATTTTCTTTATCCGTGTTTTGCATTTTTTCGTGGTTCCGCATGTTATTTTTGCAGTATTTAAAACGCTTGATTTGAACGTCTCCCATTCTTCTTCCACTGTTTTTCTTTCCGTAGGTAATTTTACAAAGAGTTCAGTTAGTTCTTTCTCATAATTGTCCCTTACTGCCTCGTCTTTAAGGTTTTTTAAGTTTACTGATTCGCATGGCATGTATTTTCCTGCTTTTTGTTTTCTTCTTCTAATGGTTCTTATTGTGGCAACGACTGCTTTATGATCTGTGTTTATACTGAAATTGGGCACTGCTCTTGCATCTAATATATTTCTCTTTCTGTTATTTCTTGTTAATATAAAATCAATTTGGCTTTTAGTATCTAGATTGTTCCATTTATACCAGGTGTATACTTGCGAATCTTTATGTTTATAGAATGTGTTTGTTATATAGAGATCGTGTTGGCTGCAAAGCTCTATCAGTCTACTTCCGTTATCATTCCTTTCATTTTGCTGATCTCCAAATGCTCCCAGGTGTTTTTCTATGCCCCCTCTGTTATGTCCTAGTCTTGCATTGAAGTCTCCCATAACTATGATGTTGTCCTGCTTATCTATTTTATTTAGCACATCATGTATGTCTTCGTAGAAGTCCTCACATTCTTGCTCATTATTGTTTGCATTACATGGTGCGTATATCTGTACATATGTTGTGATTGTTTGTTCTTTTATTCTCACTGTTATGATTCTTTCTGATATATATTTTATTTCTAGTATTGCTCTTGCTAGCTGTGGTTCGATGACCATTCCCACACCGTGTCTTGCCCTTTCTTGCTGTTCTACTCCAGAGTAAACAAACGTGTAACTGCGGTGGAGCTCCTTGCATCCTTTCCCTTTTGTTCTGGTGTCCGCTATTCCCATCAGACCAATATTCCTCTTCTCCATTGTTTCTATAAGCTCTTCTTCTTTACTATTGAAACCACAGACGTTCATTGTGCCTATTTTTTGAATCGCTGATCTATCTCGTAGTCCGTTAACATTGCCGGGTCGATAGCCGTTTGGGTCAGTCCGTTTATACTTCTTAGTTTTTCTACGAGCAGTATGAAGATCCCCTGCCGGCTTGCTAGGCCAGTCGCAGGTTTAGGACACTAATCTGACCACAGGGAGTCCATCCCCTATTCAAATATCTGCTTTCATATATTGTGGAACTTTTAAACAACTGAATCAAAATCTCAGACTGCAAACAGAACTAGAGTGTCTTGATTGCCGATGTCTGCTCCAGTCCAGGCTTCTGAAGAAAACAGAAGTTATACTGACCGTCATTTGCGACGCCTAGTGATCATATGTATGTATTTTATAATGAGTTATATAACAGAGGCCAGTTTTTACATCTCATAATCAATATTGTTATCCGCATTGCGAGCGTTTCCCCCGACTGTCTCAATGACAACATATATAAATGATGTCGCGGGATATCGCAGCAGCCTTTATTTAGCGACGTATGAGATTTCGCATCCCACTCACTCTCAAGATTGTAGTTATGTTAGAATTTCGATTAATCGTTTTCAGGCAATACATAACCCCGAGCGTTTAAATTTCTCATATTCTCTATTCATAAAGCAAGCGTAATGACATTGGCGTCGTCTTGTATTGTATAAAGTGGGCTGGCAGTTTTGATGTATTGTGTAATGTGGGCTGCCAGCTTTTACTGTGTTGTGTAATGGGGCATAGCAGCTATAATGTATTGTGTACTGTCGGCTGGCAGTTATAATTTATTAATATTTCTCTCGATCAGAATATGTTCTATTACTCCTTCCACTTTTAAAGGAAAGGCATGGTTTCTTTTTTGGGTTAAATAAAAGTTTAGCTGTAAAAACTATCTATTTCTGGTACACCATCAATCCATCCATTTTCATTGTCTTGCGGTTATTTCTGTTCTTTAATTTCACGAATGTTGATTGATTCCTGTGTATTTACTTCATCATATTGAGTGTTTGTAGATCGTAGTAAAGCTCTATACTTAACTTCAAAATGGCCGCATTGATCCGGATAGTATGATTTTAACACAGAAATATCAATTCGAGGAACCCTTTGAGGCCACAAAGAAAGTTCATAAATAAACAAACATTTTGTAATATTTTGCTCTCATGGAAGTACGGGAGGGGGGGGGGGGGATTTGAGACTATAGGACGCACTAGATAACATAAAAATTGAAAGCCAAAGTTTCCGACCGGGATACTAACCTATCCCCTCCAAATGACGACAACGCCTCGCTGCAGGAACAAGTGTACTTCGATGCGTGATACCTCTCTCGCTTCGTGGTTGCTTCCTTCGTGGCTGTTTTTAGTGTCTGGTTGATATACTTAGAGGCTACTAGTTGGTCATTCTATATTTCAGTGATACCTCGATTTTCGTTGACTTCGGTTATTGTCGGTTTCGATTTTCGTCGATATTTTTCCGCGAAAACTTCGTATAGGTTTTTGTCGACGTGCCCACGTGACCTCGCTGCTAATTTTGCGAAAACAAAGCGACCCGCGCGATTTTCTGCTTAGTTTGGCTTTGTTTCTCTGTGTGTGAGCATCACTTGCTAATAAGTTGAACCCTTTCCTTTTAGCTCCATCAATGGACAAAAGAAACTTTCCAGAACTAGCTGTCTTTCGAAGAAGAAGGCCAGGAACACTATCAAGTTGAAGAAAGAAATCATTGAAAAATTCGAGAGTGGCATTAAAATTGCTGACATCGGCCGCATGTACGGGAAGTCGCCATCCACGGTAAGTTCCATGGTGGCGAAAAGAGAAGAAATAAAGGAGGCTAATGTAGCGAAAGGCATGAATGTGCTAACGAAACAGAGATGGCAAGTAATTGAAGATGGCGAACAGTTATTATTAATTTGGATAAATCAAAAACAGTTACATATGTGAAAAGGCCAGACTGTTGTATGATGATCTAATTTAGTATTAACCACTATTGTTATTGTCTATGAAATGTGTGTTTTGTATGTATTTTGAAGTGCCTAGAACGAATTAATTGGATATACATTGATTTATATGGAAATAATTGCCTCGGCTTTCGTCGGTTTCGGATTTAGTCAATTTCGGTCGGATTATTGACGAAAACCGAGGTATCCCTGTATTTGACTGTAGATAAATTGTCTTTTGCTTCTTGGCGCCCTACTTCATCATCGATCAGTGTTTGGATCATGAACAGAACGTTGCGTTTTGGGGTCTTCATCATTTCCCCACAATTTTATATTGCAAGGTTGTTCTTCTGGGATAGATTCTCTGTCTCCGAATGGCAAATTATAGTAGTCTTGAAGGATTCGCTCTGGAATTTGCTTTTGTACTTCGCGGCTTCAGCTGGCAGTGTCTCTCAGGCCTATTCTGTGAAGCTGTTCATCTGAGACCAGAGTGTGTTGTTCTAAGTCTGAAGACCATGATCTGATTGTTAATGTTGTAATTTCCTACCCTTTTATCTTCCCATTATTTCCTCTACCTCGGCTTAATGGCTTGTTTTATGAGTGTCTTGGCAGTTTTTTTTTTATATTTGCGCTCACTCGCTTTGAACTCCAGCGTAGCCCTTACAGACTACGTTTAGTAGCAGCTGGACTGAATTGTGCGTGTGGATTAGCTTTCCCTATTAACTGTGTCCCTCGCCATCAGGCGACTTTATAGGTACTTGCAATTTACGTCCCCAAGTAAAAAAAAACGATATGTCAAAATGATAGTCCAACTGTCCGGTGTAGGGGTTGAACCACTTACCTCGGCATCAGCACATCGGGTGTTTAAGAACACGCGTTCTTATCCATTGGGCCATGCTGACTTACTCTTGGACATTTTATACTTGAGTGTTATATTTGCATATTCAAACAACGACAACATTTTAAGGCCTTGAATATCAAAGAGTCGTATTTCATATCTCAGTGTGATTTTCACGCATATATTATGCATTATTGTGTTTTGTTCGACAGAATATTTTTCTCAGTCTTATTACAATTACCACAATAATAATTTGTAATAATCACTCATGTAATAGTGATGATTACATATTTGCATGCGCTTGTAATATATCGATTATTGCTGTTGTTTAATAAAAACCTAATTTAAGATACAAGGAAGAAATAATGTGTGTAAGGTGAGTGATAAAAGAGATAATATTAGTCGGGTCAGCGTTCCCATTTCTCCTTCGTCTTATAGCCTATGCCGTGTGACGTTGGTGATCATGTCTATTCACAGAACGTTAAATACATTGTGGACAGACCTGGTATGCGAGACATCTATAAAGAAGTTAGTTTGCTTTTGTTTTCCTTCTTGGCATTGAGCATATTTGTTACTGAGATACTCTACCTATCGTCGTGAAAATTGAGAAACTATCTATCGGTTGCTCCTCAGCTCCATCCACCACCTGTTGTCATGGTACTTACGTTACCTTGATCCAGAAGCTAAATGGGTACTCCATCTTACCCAGAAGTGTCCAATCGGCTAGCGGAGGGAAGGAAGCACCTTAATTCTTCTTTTGATAAGGAATACCCCTACCCCGGACATTTCTTAAAACCCTTTGAAAATAAATTTCGTTAGTTCGTTGTATCCTTTGAGGTTAACCGTTTCTTAACACTAAAATTACCGAATCATATACTAGGTGCCTGGAGAGCTATCTTGTAAAACCAAATATTGTAATTACACTGATAATCTTTGAAATGCACAAGACTCGTGAAACAATCACAAATGCTTACAACTTAGAGATCGATAAAATAAATCAGGTTTTCAGAAATGCAAAATCAATACTGTGAAACATGTTCAAAGCGCTTAATGCTGCACAATAAATAAAATAGTTTATAATAGTTTCTCAAGTGTCACGACGGTAGGCAGAGTATCTCAGTAACCAATATGGTCAATGCCAAGAAGGAAAGCAATAGCAAACTAACTTGTATACGTGATTAGTGCCCGTGTGATGCGATAGAATGCTAAGTTCATGAAAGCTCTTTCCAAGTACAGTTAGGTTCATATTTTACGTTTTCCATAAGAGAAAATAATAATGCTGTAAAACTGATCTCATCTCATCTCATCTCATCTCATCATGTTCCTCTTGTACTTGCGGTGTCGAGGCGAACTATAAAGCAGCGGGAGAGTGCCCGCTTATGGGCTTCATGTATCGAAATTCCCATGGACTCTGTTATTCCCTGCGTCCATCGTTTACGTGGTCGGCCTCTTCTCCTGCATCGCTCTGGTCTGTACTTCATTGCTTGTTGTGGTATATTGTTAGCTGGTAACCTACTTGCATGGCCAAGCCATTTGACTTGCTGCCTTCTAATAAAATCTGGTGCAGCTATAACCCCCACTTTAGTCCCGATTTCTTCATTTCTGATCTTATCTCTTCTTGATACATTAAGTATTCTTCTCAGGAATCTCATTTCTGTTGTGATTTTTTTTTAACCCTCCTGCAATTGGCCAGGTTTGGCATTGGTAGCACAGAGTTGGTAGGAAGATTGTGTTGTAACGCGTTTTCTTAGTAGTTATTGACACATGTTTGTTCTTTAGTATTGGTGCCATTTGTCCAATGAGTTGGTTTGCCTTATTGCATCTATTTTCGATCTCGTCTTCTGTTTTGCCATTTGATGATATTATACTTCCTAGGTACTTGAAACTCTTTACTTGTTTTAAGGGATGATCGTTTAGGTGAATCGTTGTTGCTTTGTCTTCTTTAGTTACAGTCATTACATCTGTTTTACTTGAGCTTATTTTCATGTTATGTTCCCTATACATTATATATAATCTATTCATGTGCATTTCAAGCATTTACAGCTTCTGATTATTTTTTGCTATTAGTGCTTGATCGTCCGCAAACAGGAGTTCTCTAATTATTAGATTTGCAGATGGTTCTTCTTCTGTGTTCTCGTCATGCGGTGTTATTGTGGTCTCTGTTTGGCTG
>OY992886.1:94590051-94607551 GCA_963921405.1 Cepaea hortensis | reverse complement strand
GAGATTTCACTAACTCTAAACCCTCAGACGCCAGTTACCTTGGTGTAAACACAAATAGTTTATGTTCACTTCTACAGGACGTCGCAGTCAACCCTATCATTTCCTTACTATTTGTGATTTCTTGGCAAGTTTACGTTCAATAGCTTGCGATTGCTTTCTGAACGCCCGGCACGCAGACACAATGTACGAAAATCAGCGCAAGGCGTTCTGCTTCTAAATCTCCCGTAGCTATGTTTCGAACACGGTATGCGGGATTACGAATCGCAGTCTGGAATATAATACATGATGGTTATAGCATTTCACATAACTAAAGCAAATTCCTACCAAGGGGCTTTTTTCCTTTAAAAATATAAATGACATCAATAAATATCTTTGAAAGTCAAGACAGCAGCTATGATAACTCACCGCACCGCCATAAGTGTGCCGGCTGGACTATCAAAATATGAGACCCGCCCGAGATAACCGAATACGCCTGAACGCGTTAATTGCTTACTTAATCTAGCTGCAATTGGAAGTATATTTACTCGTTAGAGCCACAAAACAAATGGGCCCAATTGTGAAGAAGTTGTGAGAATAAGTGCGTAACGGGAACACCAATTCTGAAGAAGCTGTGAGAATAAGCGCGTAACGTGAACACCAATTGTGAAGAAGCTGTGAGAATAAGCGCGTAACGGGAACACCGATTGTGAAGAAGCTGTGAGAATAAGCGCGTAACGGGAACACCAATTGTGAAGAAGCTGTGAGAATAAGCGCGTAACGGGAATACCAATTGTGAAGAAGCTGTGAGAATAAGCGCGTAACGGGAACACCGATTGCGAAGAAGCTGTGAGAATAAGTGCGTAACGGGAACACCAATTGTGAAGAAGCTGTGAGAATAAGCGCGTAACGGGAACACCAATTGTGAAGAAGATGTGAGAATACGCGCGTAACGAGAACACCAATTGTGAAGGAGCTGTGAGAATAAGCGCGTAACGGGAACACCGATTGCGAAGAAGCTGTGAGAATAAGCGCGTAACGGGAACGCCGATTGTGAAGAAGCTGTGAGAATACGCGCGCAACGGGAACGCCGATTGTGAAGAAGCTGTGAGAATAAGAGCGTAACCGGAACACCAATAAATTGGACGGATAAGCTGTTACATGTACATGTCCACAAATAAGCAATAGACTGTATTTAAGACTACGATATCCTCCTCTAACCCGGACAGGCTTGGTTGTATTCCTGTGCTTGCTTGCTTGCGATCGCTGGCTGTGAACTCCAGCGTGAAGTCCTGTGTGTCGGATGAAGACATCCTGTTGTCCAACATCAGTGTGATGTCATACCGGACTGAGGTTTGCATGAGTATCCGTTGTCCCATGTCTGGCTATTGGTGTGCAGACTGGCGGTTCCTCGCCGTGCAGGCAGATACTCTCCGACTTCGGAAGAATCAGCGATCCTACTACGTTAGCCAGGACCCCGAAGGGACCTCTTGCCCAGGACGCACGACTAGGACGCGTTAGTAGGTCTTGGCAAGTATAAAACCTGCTCCTGGTGCCTTGGAAACACCTCTGCGTCCCATTGTATTCCTGTGTTGAGGGGATTTGTACAAAATACGATAAAGATTATATATCTTCTTTCACCCCCTGATCCTAGGAGATTGAATTGGATACCTAACATTCTCAGAAGGCGGCTAACAACTGGCAGTCCAGTGCACACGTTGTTCACATTAAAACTGTTTCGGCAGATGGAAATTGACAATGCCGCAGCACTGACTAAATGTCAGAACTTGGAAATCTACCCAAGTAAAAACCTCCTCTGTGGCGAAGGTGTTGAGGACGCAATTCGTAATCCCCCATATGCGTTCGAAAAACAGCATTGGGCGATTTGAAAGCAGACTGTCTAATGTTGTTTAATCATAGAAAGGTATGGGTGTCGGTCGTTGAGAAACCATTGGCAAACTACTCAACTTAAACTTGCAACGAAATAAAGAACAGTAGAAAATTCTGGAGTTGACTGCGACGTCCTGTAAAGGATATGCAACTAACGTTTTAACTCAAGAAAAAAATATTTACACCATGTTTAATTCTGGTTACACACATTTAGATCCTCGTCGATGCAACGGAGTTAGTGTAGTGTGCCGAGTTTGTTCTTTGGGCGACCTATGCAGAAGAAGAAGAAGAAGAAGAAGAAGAAGAAGAAGAAGAAGAAGAAGAAGAAGAAGAAGAAGAAGAAGAAGAAGAAGAAGAAGAAGAAGAAGAAGAAGAAGAAGAAGAAGAAGAAGAAGAAGAAGAAGAAGAAGAAGAAGGAGAAGGAGGAGGAGGAGGAGGAGGAGGAGGAGGAGGAGGAAGAAGAAGAAGAAGAAGAAGAAGAAGAAGAAGAAGAAGAAGAAGAAGAAGAAGAAGAAGAAGAAGAAGAAGAAGAAGAAGAAGAAGAAGAAGAAGGAGGAGGAGGAGGAGGAGGAGGAGGAGGAGGAGAAGAAGAAGAAGAAGAAGAAGAAGAAGAAGAAGAAGAAGAAGAAGAAGAAGAAGAAGAAGAAGAAGAAGAAGAAGAAGAAGAAGAAGAAGAAGAAGAAGAAGAAGAAGAAGAAGAAGAAGAAGAAGAAGAAGAAGAAGAAGAAGAAGAAGACGAAGAAGGATGGGCAGGAGGAAGAGGAGGAGGAGAAGAAGGAGGAAGTGGAGGAGAAGGAGGAGGAGAAGGAGGAGAAGAAAGAGGAGAAGAAAGAGGAGAAGAAAGAGGAGAAGAAGGAGAAGGATTAGGAGGAGAAGGAGAAGAAGGAGACGGAGAAGAAGGAGGAGAAGGAGAAGAAAAAGAATGCCTTAATGTTGCTATATTAGTGCCGTTTGTATGTGTGTGTGCGTGTGTGTGTGTGTGTGTGTGTGTGTGTGTGTGTGTGTGTGTGTGTGCGCGCGCGTGGTCTCTTTTGTGTTCTGTTCGCTGAAAAATGATTGAAACCGCAGAGTTCTGTTTTGTTTGTGGTTGTTTTCTATTGCAACAAAATACAGCCATAATAATTGACAATGAAATGGAAACTTTGCATCACATTAAACACGCTGATAGACAGGGCTGTGTGCTATATCACCCGATCTGTTTAATGTGTACAGTGAAATAACAAAGAGATCCTCACAAGACATGAAGGGAGTATTAGTTGGCGGTCATGATTAAACAACCAGATATATGTTGATAACATAGTTTCGGTTGCTGAATATGAAACGCAATCACGAGAAATGACAGACAGAACAATTACCTACAATAATTCCAACAGAACGAAACAACAAAGGTTTTAGTTTAATTAACACAGAAACAGAAGTAATAGTAATAAAAGAGATAATAAAATGTCTTCAAATACAACATCGAAGTGGATGGAAGCAGTCTTGAACAAATTAATGTATTTAAGATTTTTTTACTTACTTTAATAACAGCAGATGGGAGATGAATTAACGATGTTAAATGTATAACAGCCTAATCGAAAGCAGCATTTTACAAGATGAAAACTACTATCTTATATCTGCAGTAAATATGTCTCAATTGGCGCGAGGAAAAGAGTTTTTTTAGAGTTTTCTAGAGCTAATCCTGGTGTACGAAAGTGAATCATCAACAATTGGCAGACTATTGAGGAATTATGTAGAAGCTGTGGAGATGTCGGTTTATAGAGGAATATGAGTACATTGTGCACGGATAACAAGGGTAATGAAGCTATCTTGAAAGAATAACCCACAAAGAGAACTGGTTATTCGCTTCAGAAGTCTACCTTCATTGGGCATGTCATGAGAAGGGGAAAGCCGGTGTACATGATTATAAAGGGAAAGTTGGAAGGGAAAACATATGGGGGAGACCGTGGGGTAAGATACTTTACAGTTTAACATCATCCAATGAAAGACCATTGGTATCGAAAATAATGGGCAGTACACGAGACAGAAGACTCCAAGCGGGCATGATAAAAGCCTTGGAGATCAGCATGGCTGACATTGTAAGAGCGTTTGCTGATGGCGGGGTAGAGGGCTCAACAGTTTAAAATTCAAATCAAGCAAACACAAAAGAAATGTCCTCGCGGGATGGAACATAAGAAGAAGAACAGAATTGCTGATCCTCGCCAGATTTTTGTTTCCGGTACTTTTCACACCACGGCATTTTGTTTATGGCGAATTTTAAAGTGAAAGTCGTTTAAAATAAACATAAATATTTTTTTTTTGTCAAATCAAATTGCTGACATGTCGTAAACTGCGGATATTTCAATTTAAGATTTCAAAAAATTGCACGGGAAAAGTGTTTGAAAGCAAATCGACTTGTGCGTTTTTAAATGTAATTTCTGGAAAATTCAGAGTGCCATAATGTAAAATTCCATTTGCACTGAATTTTAGAAGATTCCTGAAAATGAAATGGGTGAGTTATCGGTTCACACTGCAAATACTGTTGAGTAACAACATGGGGCCATTTGGCCATGGGGTCAAAATATACTCCTCATCCATTGTAGGACGTGTGTTCGATCCTCTATGAGGCTGAAGGTTTGAGAAATAATCTTAACTTGTACACTTCATTGCGACTACTAAGACAAGTGTTCTCTATGGCTCATCTTTACCATTATCGTTATCGTGTGCCATACCGATAAACGTGGACGGTCATGTTTCGCTTTCTCACACGTTCACCAGAGTCGAGGATAAGATATGTGTTCCTGTCTTGACCATGCCATATGGCCAAGGCATCCATATATTTACGTTTCTGCCTTCATTTTGTTCTGTCCCCCTCCATCTTTTCAGTTGTCACCAAATTTTCTAGTTTATTTCTTTTCATAACGCGCCCCAAAATGTTGATTGTCGACGACTAATTTCTATAATCAGTCTGCTGTTTTGATTTGGTTTTTGTAGGACCTGCTCATTGATTGTTCTGTCTGTGTGCTCTCTTGACTTTGAAATAGTGTGTCTTTACATCAAACGTTGTCGCACTGATAGGAAACTACACAACTCAGCTCATCTCATCTCATCATGTTCCTCTTGTACCTTGCCGTGTCGAGGTGAAGTATAAACAGCGGGAGAGTGTCCGATAATGGGCCTCATGTGTCGATATTCCCATAGACTCTTGCTATTTCCTCCGTCCAACGTTTACGTGGTTGGCCTCTTCCTCTGTTTCCATCTGGTCTGTATATCATTGCTTGTTGTGGCATGCTGTTGAATGGTAACCTACTTGCATGGCCAAACCATTTGACTTGCTGCCTTCTAATAAAATCTAGTGCAGCTATAACCCCTATTTTAGTCCTGATTTCTTCATTTCTGATCTTATCTCTTCTTGATACGTTGAGTATTCTTCTCAAGAATCTCATTTCTATTGTGATTTTTCTTTTCTCTTTTTCTGTCATTGTCCAGGTTTGGCATTGGTAACATAGAGTTGGTAGGAAGATTGTGTTGTCAAGTGCTTTCTTAGTAGTTATTGATACATGTTTGTTCTAAAATAATAACGTTGAAAATAGACGCGATTAGCAGTTTAGTTAGTGAATCTTGCAAGAGAAACCTTGCTGTGAGGAGGCCGGATCTAGAGTTGGGCAAGAGGAAAAGAGTTCTAAGTTACTGAGCGGAATATTACTGAATACCTCAAAGGCGGGGAAATGACTCACTGAGAGTGTTGAACGTTACACACTGTAGACGTGTTGATATACCTTACACACTGTAGACGTGTTGATAGACCTTACACACTGTAGACGTGTTGATAGACCTTACACATTGTAGACTTGGTGATAGACCTTACACACTGTAGACGTATTGACAGACCTTACACATTGTAGACGTGTTGACAGACCTTAAACACTGTAGACGTGTTGACAGACCTTAAACACTGTAGACGTGTTGATAGACCTTACACACTGTAGACGTGTTAATAGACCTTACACATTGTAGATGTGTTGACAGACCTCACACATTGTAGACGTGTTGACAGACCTTAAACACTGTAGACATGTTGATATACCTTACACACTGTAGACGTGTTGATAGACCTTACACATTGTAGACGTGTTGATAGACCTTACACACTGTAGACGTGTTGATATACCTTACACACTGTAGACGTGTTGATAGACCTTACACACTGTAGACGTGTTGATATACCTCACACACTGTAGACGTATTGACAGACCTTACACACTGTAGACGTATTGACAGACCTTACACACTGTAGACGTGTTGATAGACCTTACACATTGTAGACGTGTTGATAGACCTTACACATTGTAGACGTGTTGATAGACCTTACACATTGTAGACGTGTTGATATACCTTACACATTGTAGACGTGTTGATAGACCTTACACATTGTAGACGTGTTGATATACCTCACACACTGTAGACGTATTGACAGACCTTACACACTGTAGACGTGTTGATAGACCTTACACATTGTAGACGTGTTGATAGACCTTACACATTGTAGACGTGTTGATAGACCTTACACATTGTAGACGTGTTGATAGACCTTACACACTGTAGACGTGTTGATATACCTTACACACTGTAGACGTGTTGACAGACCTTACACACTGTAGACGTGTTGATAGACCTTACACATTGTAGACGTGTTGATAGACCTTACACACTGTAGACGTGTTGATATACCTTACACACTGTAGACGTGTTGATAGACCTTACACATTGTAGACGTGTTGATATACCTTACACACTGTAGACGTGTTGATATACCTTACACATTGTAGACGTGTTGATATACCTTACACACTGTAGACGTGTTGATAGACCTTACACACTGTAGACGTGTTGATATACCTTACACACTGTAGACGTGTTGATATACCTTACACACTGTAGACGTGTTGATATACCTCACACACTGTAGACGTGTTGATAGACCTTACACACTGTAGACGTGTTGATAGACCTTACACATTGTAGACGTGTTGATAGACCTTACACATTGTAGACGTGTTGATAGCCTCACACATTGTAGACGTGTTGACAGACTTCACACACTGTAGACATACTGACAGACCTGGCTGAGTGCTCCCAGGGCAGTTGGTCATAGCATGAATAATCTATAACTATTACAAATATTTAGCGAAGGTCAGCATGACCGAAAGTAAAAGAGCACTTGCCCTTAAACTTCCGTTGAGCTGATGCCGAGGAGCGGGTTCAACCTCTTCATCGGTCAATTGGTCTAAATTGTTGACTTCTCATTCTTAACTTGGGAACATAAATTGCAAGTGCCTCAAAAGTCGGAGTGGGTTCGAATGATTGCGAGAGACACTAATAATAGGGAAAGTGATACCATTCGCAAAGATGATTTCAATGCACTAGAAGTAGTATCGCGTGTATAAGCTACGCATTAATTCAAAGCGAAGGAACGCAACCAAACAAATAGCATTCAGTAACTAAGAAATTGCCGGTCTCTCTGGCCGAGGGGTTACACCACTTTCTCCGTAATCCCGTTTATCACGCAGAGTCTCGTAGCGGGCGAGAACTGGGAGCGGTTCGTCCCCCGCTGGTGACTTGCGGGATAACTGAGCCGGCCGCTCAGAAAACAATGGCAAACTACTGAGCGTAATCTTGCCAAGAAATCAAAAGACAGCTGAAAGATGCTGCTGTTGACAGCGATGTCCTGTAAAAGGATATGCGAATTAAAACTAAGAAATTATAACAGTAACAAGTATGTAGCATTCAGTAACTAAGAAATTATAACAGTAATAGTTATGTAGCATTCAGTAACTAAGAAAATATAACAGTAACAGTTATGCAGTAAATAAGATGTCACATGCGATGAACAAGACGACCGGACAAAATCACAACCACCTCATTATGTCACTTGTTTGTGAATTAAAATTTTACACCAGAAAAACACCTGGTCAGTGGAATTACTGAATTAGTTTCTGAAGCTTCACAACAACAGCCTAGATTCCTTTTCTGGACTACAATCTTGTTGGCCTGCAACTTTTAGCGCCCACACCAGCACAAGCATATATCAGAAAGGGTATGAATGCTGTAGTGAAACCAAACACTGCAGCATAGATAAAGAGAGTTATAAAGGCTTCACCTACCATGTTTAAGATGAAGAAGTCAGTTGACTTTCTCACTATGTTTGCCTTTATAGCTTCATTGCTCATTAGTTACAAGACAATGTGTGGATTGGTATTCTTATATAACTTCAAATTGTAATCGTTTTAAGTAACTGGTGCTGCAACGTTAAATAACAGAAACGTCGCATATTCTAGGTTAGACAGTTATGAGTTCAGCAGAGCAAAGTTTGGTGTGTATTTTTAATAGCTGTTCAAAAAAAAGAAGAGACAAACTTTGAGAATAGGGAAAATTAATGAAATGTTAACTGGAAGACATCATCAGCATCATCAAGTGCCTTGCCGACTGATTCTCCACACCTTTAGTTTAGTTTAGTTTAGTCGATGGATCAACATCACGGCACCTGGGTGCAACCCATAAGTGCTCCGTTCTCCTCCTAACTCAATTCTGAGTCTGGAGAAACTCAGCTCAGTGCACGAACTCCATAGTACCGGCGAGGATCCTGAAATACTTTGGGTAGATTTTTAACTCGAAATTTTGCCCGCGCAGCGCCGTTAGGCCACTCTTTTTCGATTTCCAACTGCCAAGGGATTTTTTACTTCCGCAACAATACACACGGGTGTCCGATCTCACTACCCATAGACCAGGGGAATTACTAGAAGTCCACGAGAAAAAATCCCGGTCATCACCGGGGCTTGAACCCGGGACCTCCAGCACTCGAGGCGGACACCATACCTCGAGACCACGCAGCCCCCTCTCCACACCTTGTGATCTCCAGCGGCATTAATCATTTCGTGTGCTGATTTCCTTTCGTGCCAAGACACAATACTGTCAATACTGTCCAGAAAATTTATCTCGCTGTCTTCCTCTATCTTTTTGTCCACCAATCTTTCCAGGTGTCACAAGATGTTCAAGGTTGTGTCTTCTCATTATGTGGTCAAAATTTAAAGCTGCCTCTTTATGATGTTCGTGATAATTGTCTTTGCGACTTAACCTTCGTCAAAATGTTCAGATTGCTCCGTTTAATTGTCCAGGGAATTGTCAGAATTCTTTTATAAAACCACATCTTCAAACCCTCCAGGGAGTTTTCCTCTCATTTATTGATTATCCAGGATTCGCAGCCATATGTTAGAACTGGCTCTGTGTAACACGCAAGAACTCTTTTTCTAACTTTCAAGGACGAGGACTTATTGATAATAAGGTTCTTATTTGATAGAATGAGTTTGTGCTTGTCCTATTATGTTCTTTATCTTTGTGCTGCATCTTCCATCTGGTGTTATCCATGTCTCGAGATATTTTAATTTCTCTAATTGCCCCAAAATAACGTCTTTTACTGTAATTGTACATTTAGGTACGATTTATTTCTTTGATATCACCATGACGCCTGTCTTTCTATTATTCAAAGTAAGGTAATGTTTTTCCCTTTTTATAAATCCACTCTATTTATCATTTCCTGTTGTTCTGACTGACTTGTTGCTATCAAGTCGGTATCATTAGCATAAAGTAAGTTTTTTACATTATGTAAACCAACCAGCATCTCTGGCATTTTTTCTGTGGATCTCAATATATGTTTAATGTTCAATGAGAACAAATCAGGAGACATTACATACTCTTGTCTAATGTCCTTCTGTATGTTCTGAAACATTCTAACAGCTTATTCATGATTTTTGCACAGAAATGTTCTAACATGTCATTCATGCTTATGGCTGCTGTTCGCTGAAAATATGTTCTATATTATTTCGCGGATCTTTGTCGTCATTGTTCAGTTCTTATAGTAGTCTGATTATTTCCTCATGTTTCACATTGTCAAACTCTGACTTATTGCGCGATGAGTTTCAAATTCTACAGCGCATGGATTCTTTGGCAGAGCCATAAAGATTAATTTTAATATGTAACTAGCATTGTAATTGGAAATATCTGGTTCAAACAACATACGAGATGACTGTACACACTGAAAAGCCACGATAGGAAAACATCCAATGTGATATGCTATATGCTGATTTATAAAAAGATTATTAAATGCATTGATAACTGTGAAGACAATGTCGTGAGCCGATCAGGTCCACCTATATTCACAAATACAAGGAAGTTGGAAACAGAGATAACAAAGCGATAACGAACCTTGGAGATAAGACAGATATTATAAGACCAAATACAGAATTTCAAGAATAATACATCGCGATTGTGACAAAGAGGTACAATGCAATACCCACAGAACAAGCAAGCATACACAATGGGGAATATTGAGAGAACTCCATTCATCAAATACACGAAGAGATATTATCGAAATGAAGGCAACATTTCGAGGAAAAATAAATAACTAACGATAGATGGCGGCCAGCATGAAAGCTGAATAAGAGCGCCCACTCTTAAATTTCCGGATGCTGATACCGAGGTAGCGGGTTCAACCCCTACACCGGTCAATTGGACTAAAATGTTGACTTCTCATCCTTGACTTCGGGAGGTAAATTACAAGGACCTCTGAAGTCGGAGTGGGTTCGTCTGATGGCGAATGACACTAAAATAAGAACAGTTAATCCGCAAGCTAAAATCAGTCCAGTGCACTAAAAGTGAAGGAAAATGTATTAACTACGGTTTAATTCAAAGCGATAGACTCCCACACCAAAAAAAAATCTTAACTTCGGTGCACGAAAGAAAACAAAGTGAAACTAACACAGAAGAAAATTATACGTTATATTGTTTTTATGAAGTGAATGCGAAAATAAAATTGGTTAAATGAGCACTACAGAACAATTGATTCGAATTATATTGAAGATTTTCAAAAATATGCACTGACAAATCAATGTCAGCTGACGCAGGCGTTCATGTCTCTCCACATATCTCAGTCTTTTGGTGTTCTGGATCAACTATCTCATGACATTTATCCATGCCACTGTCTCAATCCATCCAGCATCATTTCTCTTGGTCTGTCTCTGCCTCTTTTCCCTTCGATAGTGCTAAGTCAACTGTCTAAAAAATTTTAAAAAACCTCTCCAAAGCAAGTGCCTGCTATGACCTGTGATGTGATAGGGCCGTGACCTTTTGTAGATCTCAGTGCACGGAGGTTTAGGTGACGAGTCTTTCCTTCTGTTATCGGACGACGTACGCGGGTGTCAATCCCTCGTTCGCCCACACTCATGGCATTAGCAGTGAAGCTCCCTATCAGCCACAATAAGGCATTAAAGTTAGCAAGCACAACATTCTAAGGTCAATCCAGGATTTGTTCTTGATCTGGGCTCATTCCAGTAGTTGGGCTTGATTTATGTACAATCCAGGATTTACATCTGATCTATGTTCAATCGAGGATTGTGTATTGATCTTGGTTCATTCCAGCAGTTGGGCTTAATTTGGATACAATCCGGAATTTATATCTGATCTATGTTCAATTGAGGATCTTGTATTGATCTTCTTCTACTTCTTCTGCGTTCATCTGGAGTTTTCTTTTTCCAGACTTAATTGCGTTGTGCCAAGTTTATTTGCGCCCTTAGTCCGACACATCCGACTTCTGCGGGTGTTTGTTGACCGGGTTAATATTCTCAGGTTTTGTATTGATCTTAGTTCACTCCGGTAGTTGGGTTTGATTTAAGTAAAATCCGGGATTTACATCTGATTTGTGTTACATCCAGAATTTGGGCTTGATCTAGGTGCATTTAGGGATATGTAATGTGATATAGACCGGTCTCTCTGGCCGAGGGGTTATACCACTTTCTCCGTAATCCCGTTTACCACGCAGAGTCTCGTAGCGGGCGAGAACTGGGAGCGGTTCGCCCCCACTGGTGACTTGCGGGATAACTGAGCCGGCCACTCAGAAAGCAATGGCAAACTACTGAGCGTAATCTTGCCAAGAAATCTACAGACAGCTGAAAGGTGCTGCTGTTGACAGCGATGTCCTGTAAAAGGATATGCGGAAAAAAAATGTGATATAGACCTACTCTAAGGTTTCAGCTTGTTCTCGGTCCAACGCAAGATTTAGACTTGACACAGGTTCTATTCAGGATTTGGGCTTGATATAGGCTTAATCCAGAATTTGGGCTTCATCTAAGTTCAATACATATTTTAGGCTTCATACAGCCTGAGTTTTACAAGGTAAAAGAAACAGAGGGGGACATAAAACAGACGGTGAAGAGAATTAGAGACAGAGATGAATAATGCAGGAGGACATAGAAGGAACTGCAAGAGACAACAAAGGATAAGAGTTGTTGGCGTGAGATGATTGAAGGCGTACTTTCCGCTGAAAGATAAAATACTGCAGAAGAAGAATCTTAATTTTGGAATCTAAGCCTGAACAACTGTCAATCCAGGATTGCGGTTTGAGAAATCCTGGTAAAATTGGTCTAGGATAAATGTGAGAAGTTTCTAAGAATTTTCTTTAAACATCAGACGAGACGAATATACGTAGCAATTCTACAGGGTGTAGTTTTAATGACTGTGCAGTATTTGAAAATATTGCCGGTCCACGTTTTGTATTTACCCTCTGTAAAGTTCATGCAAATTAATAGATTAATAGGTAAATACGAAACTTGGACCGGCAATATTTTCAAACACTGCACAGTCATTAAAGATACACCCTATACCTCATTATGCCGTAACCAATCATACGACAAAGCCTCACAACTGACACCCATACATTAGACTCGGCCTTGGCATTACCTTCACCTTTCTTACCAAAAAAATATGTTTGCATATCCTTTACAGGACATCGCTGTCAACATCAGCATCTTTCAGCTGATTGTTGATTTCTTGGCAATATTACGCTCAGTAGTTTGCCATTGCTTTATGAGCGACCGGCTCACGTACCTCGTAAGTTACCGAAACGACTAGTAACGCTACTGATTCTCGCCGTCGTCACGTTACTCACGAGAGTATACGGGATTACGGAGAAAGTGGCTAACCTCTAGGCCAGGGAGACCAGCTCCTTTCTTACAAGCTATATGAATAAGCGTGTGTGGCTAAACACTGGCCATGTCCCTTAGACCGAGCCAGCCTACAACTGGTACCAGAAAATATCTGGGGAAGCAAAGGTGGCCGATGTGATACTGACAACATCACCCACAGTGCCGATATGTTTCGACCAAACATGGGCCCACCAGTATATGTATAACGCACATTAAGAGTGTGGAAGAGTGCTTTACCTGTGTGTCATGTCCAGCTGTGCGTTGTGTTCATGCTAATGTGTGGGTGAATGTGCGATTGTTCGTGTGTGTGTTTGATTGCTACTGTGTGATTGCTCGTGTATGTGTGTGTGTGTGTGTGTTGTGTGTGTGTGATTGCTCGTGTGTGTGAGTGTGCGATTGCTCCTGTGTGTGTGATTGCTCCTTTTGCTTGCTTGCGTTCGGTGGCTGTGAACTCCAGCGTGAAGTCCTGTATGTCGGATGAAGACATCCTGTTGTCCAACATCAGTGTGATGTCATACTGGACTAAGGTGAATCCGTTCTCCCATGTCTGGCCTATTGGTGTGCAGACTGGTGGTTCCTCGCCATGCAGGCAGATACTCTCCGACTTCGGAAGAATCAGCGATCCTACTATGTTAGCCGGTACCTCGAAGGGACTTGTTACCCAGGGCGCACGACTAGGACGTGTTAGTAGGTCTTGGCCAGTATAAAACCTGGCCCTGGTGACTTGGAAACACCTCTACGTCCTATTGCTCGTTGTGTGTGTGTGTGGGGGGGGGGGGGGTGTTATAGCTCGTGAGTGTGCGTGTGTGATTGCTCGAATGTGTGAGTGAGATTGTTAGTGCGCGTGCGTATGTGATTGCTCGTGTGTGTGTCAGTGTATGCGTGTGTGTGATCGCTCTTGTGTGATTGCAATGTATGTGTATGTGATTGCACGTGTTTGTGATTGCTCTTGTGTGATTGCAAGTGTATGTGTGTTTGATTGCAAGTGTGTGTGCTTGCACGTGTGATTGCACGTGCGTGTGTGATTGCACGTGCGTGTGTGATTGCACGTGTGTGTGTGTGTGATTGCTCGTGTGTGTGTGTGTGTGTGACTGCCGTGTTTGTGTGATATCTTGTGTGTATGAGTGTGTGGTTGCTCGTGTGTATGAGTGTGTGGGTGCTCGTGTGTATGAGTGTGTGGGTGCTCGTGTGTATGAGTGTATGATTGCGCGTGTGTGAGTGTGTGATTGCTCGTGGGTGACTGTGTGTGATTGCTCGTTTGTGTAGGTGTGTGATTGTTCGTGTGTGTGAGTATGTGATTGTTCGTGTGTAATTGCTCCCGTGTGTGGGTGTGTGATTGATCTTGCATGTAAGTGTGTGATGGCTCATGTATGTGAGTGCGCAAATGCTCGTGTATGAGTGTGTCATTGCTCCTGTGTGTGTGTGTGTGTGTGATTGCTCGTGTGTGTGAATGTGTGATTGCTCGTGTATGTGAGTGTGTGATTGCTCGTGTGTGTGATTGCTTGTGTGTGTGAACGTGTGATTGCTCGTGAGTGTAAGTGGGTGATTGCTCGTGTGTGTGTGTGTGTGTGTGTGTGTGTGTGTGATTGCTCGTCTGTGAAGGTGTGGGATTGTTCATGTGTTTGAGTGTGTTATTGCTCACGTGTGTGAGTATGTGATTGCTCGTCTTGTATGAGTATGTGATTGATCGTGTGTGTGTGAGTGCGTGATTGCTCGTGTTTGAGCGTGTGTGATTGCTCGTGTGTTTGAGTGTATAATTGCTCGTGTGTGTGTGTGTGTGTGTGTGTGTGTGTGATTGCTCGCGAGCGTGTTTGTGTTTGTGTGATGTGTGCGTATGTGTGTGTGTGTGTACTCACCTGTACAAACATGCATTCATTGACGTTGTTACAACAGGTCATGTTCGGCGTAGGACAGGTGAGAAATATCTAGGTTGCTCGCCGTGTTCCAGTTAGACATTTATTGTCATGTGCCAGATAAGCATCTTCATACAGAAGCGTGTGATTCAAGACTTCAGGCTAATGGATATAATAAGTACAAAAAGGACATGTTTAATCAACTACAAGCGATTGTTCTTTAAGTTAATTTGAAATTTCTTTCGGTGTGCTATTTTTAGCTCATTCTCGTTCTGTGTTTGTTTACACTTAAAATTATCGAGCAACAAAGTGGTAATACTGTGAACTAATCCTGTCCTGTTCACTTTTTATTAATTATTTCTTTCCCAAGCAAGACACCATGTGTGTTATGATTTTTTGTTAGTGTATCCAAGCAAGACACCATACCTGTTGAGATCTTGTCAGTGTGTATCAAGCAAAGCAATTTATGTGCTAGCATATTTTCAGTGTGTACCAAGCAACTCAACATTTAATGTCATATACATTCAGTGTATACCACGCAACGCAATTTTTCTGCTCACATATATTCAATGTGTGCCAACCAACGCAACATTTGTGTTCACATATTTTCAGTGTACACCAAGCAAGACATAATATTTTCTTACATCTACGTTTGCTCAAAAGATATTAGTCGCAAATAACTACATTGATTGCGATAACAGCACCATCGTCCTAAACATGTTATGACACATGACTTTGTTTTCACATGTCTATATTCTTCTTCTATCTCTTTGTTTTTTGTTTTTTTAACTGGAGCCCTAGAGGATATGAATCTCAGATGAGCCATGCAGAGAAATCCATTTGGGAAACCTAACTATACGGATGCCTCTTACAGGGTCATTACTTAATCACTCAAGAACAACAACGTCTACTGCACACGTGTGCCTCGTAAAGTGTTATCAGCTTCTGATATACACATCATAGCACAATAAACAAACACTGTTGCAGCGGTGAGGATCCCATTGTGCGGATACTAGAAATCGCACATATTTTCATACCCTGTTGTGTGCATACTAGAAGCCACACATGCTTTCATACCCTAGTGTGTGGATGCTAGAAACCACTCATACCTGCATACCCTGTTGTCTGGATACTAGAAGCCACACATATTTGTATACACTGTTGTGTGGATACTAGAAGCCCCTCATATTTGTATACACTGTTGTGTGGATACTAGAAGCCCCTCATATTTGTATACACTGTTGTGTGGATACTAGAAGCCCCTCATATTTGCATACCCTGTTGTGTGAATATTAGAAGCCCCATATACATACATACCTTGTTGTGTGGATACTAGAAACCACACATATCTACATACCCTGTTGTGTAGATACTGGAAACAGCACATACCTACATACCCTATTGTGTGGATACTAGAAGCCACACAAATCTGAATGCCATGTTATGTGGATACTAGGAGCCACACATACCTACATAACCTAATATTTTGATACTAGAAGCCACACATACCTGCATACCCTGTTGTGTGGATACTAGAAGCCACGTATACCTGCATACCCTGTTGTGTGGATACTAGAAGCCACACATACCTGCATACCCTGTTGTGTGGATACTAGAAGCCACGTATACCTGCATACCCTGTTGTGTGGATACTAGAAGCCACACATACCTGCATACCCTGTTGTGTGGATACTAGAAGCCACGTATACCTGCATACCCTGTTGTGCTCAGAAATAACATATGACTTGTGAACCCCTGAAGTTATTGCAATAACACGACAGGTAAATTCACGGGTGAATTGATTGACACTTGTAGAGGTCACGGATAGAATTAGAGATTAAAAGTCACATTAGGTAATATAATGTTAATTTTTTTTTTTGCAAATCCCTTACAGGACGTTGCAGTCAACATCAGTATTTTTCAGCTACTGTTGATGTACTAGGCAAGATTATGCTCAGTAGTTTGCCATTCCTTTCTGAGCGACCGGCTCACATACCCCGTAAGTTACCAATGCGGCGAGAACCGCTACCGATTCTAGCACAGGTTACGTTACTCACGAGAATATACGGGATTACGGAGAAAGATGTTAACTCCTAAGCCAGGGAGGCCGGCTTTCATCAATACTTGGGAATTTATTTCTCGTTTGTAGGTAGTCTTTCTATTTTATTTTATTTTTGGTTTTTACTAAAGCAGCGACATATAAGTTAGTTAGTTAGTCGACAGATCATCCTCATTGCACATCGAACCATTCAGTCCATAAGTGCTCGGATCCCCTCCTCAGCAAATGCCGCAGCTTGTAGTGTCCAACGACACCAGTTTTGTGTTGATTTATCAATCTGCTTTGGCTTCCTGCGTAGTGTTCTTGTTTGGCCACCCCTCTTTTAATTTGCTGTTCTCGCAGTCTGACCATGGTTGTAGATTCACAGTCATCACTTGGTTCTCGCAAAAGTCTTACTTCTCGTAGAGCATTCAGAATGTCAGAATGGTCTATGGCGCCCATGTTTTCCCCCGTATAAAATCCCAACTGAGATCCAACTGAGAAAAAAAAAAATGATGATATTTAGCATATATCCTCATGATTAAGTACACCCAAAAACAAACAGATCTCAATTTTTGTTTATATGAGGTATTAAATTTACGGTTCAGAGATCAAGCGCATATTATGAAATGCATTACATCTTCACTTCTTAACATCAGTGTTCAGTAATGAATATCCTCGTGGTGCACGGGAATTTCTTTATGAGAAGCAAGACACACAGAGGAACG
>OY992886.1:94532551-94572551 GCA_963921405.1 Cepaea hortensis | reverse complement strand
AATTAAAGCAACTAAGATTCTTGTCGCTCCCTAGTGAACTGAGTACAAACAGCCATAATCCTCAAACAAGAAATTTCGATCAACCGCATTCCGTGAGAATAGTTTTTCCACTATCTCATTTGATTCTCAGTTCACTCTCTGGCAGAGAAATTGATGGCTTTATTAAAAATTGATTGGAAAACGTCATTATTTTATTCCAACATTGTTAATGGTTCATGTAAAATTAATATCAATACAGCTACGGACTGAAGGCGTTATAGAGTAATATAGAAATGTCGCCTTACGATGTCAAAGGGACACAATTGACCTGGTAGAAAGGGTTCTCTTTCCTTTATCGTCTTGTGACATGCCCTATGGATTTAGTGTTGGGGTTGACTGTCAATGAAAAACCGAAACCCGTTGATCAAACATTACCACATTGTGCCTAATCCCAGCAACTTCATACAATATTTAGTTGTTAGTCGCTGTTCCAACTTCACGACAAAGGGTTACCCCATAATGCTCCATTCCTGTGGCAGTGAATATCACACAAAATGCTTCTCACTGCCAGAATGCCAACGGAATAGTTAGCCACGAAAATTACAGTTCATCGTTGACGCCAGCGGTAGTAACTAGAAAAAGCGGCAGTTTAAAACACATTACTACATAATGCAAAACCAGGTAGTTCAGCAACAGGCCATTCGCTATTTTTCCGAATATGCAGTTAACAATACAAACAACCGTGGACATATGTAAAAGTAATCCACGTGAAATCCACAGTATACAGTGTCGCTCCACGCGCTTAACTCAGTAGCTGGGTGACGGAATTAATAGTTCCGTATTGCACCCTATATGTGTTGTGCTGAATCATTACTAGTTACATCCTAACACACCACTATAAAGATGGGATGATCCAGTACCGATCACGTTCGCCTTGTTTGTTTCTGAGTTTGGAGATGGAAAGGAGAGACTGACACCATAGTTCATGTGGAGATAATACTTTGCTACCGGTTCGGTAACAGAATCTCAGCACTAACTTGAATACGATAGATGCAAATCCTTTTCGGGGACTAGATAATCTTAACGCCTACGCAATTGAGTATAGAGTTAAAACACAGTGTACTAGAGCACTTACAACAAACCAGCAAATCAATCAACTAATCAACCATTCAATCAATCAACCAGTGAACAAACCAGCCAGGCTACCAACCAATCAGCAAATTAACCAGCGGTCAACTAAGAAATCAGTCAGCCAATCAACCAGTCAACAAACCAACCGATCACCAGCCAACCAATCAACCACCAGATCAATCAGCTTTTCAACCATTCACCCAACTAACCAAGCAATCATCCAAACATCCAAACAACCAACAATCCAACCTATGAACCATTCAATCAACCAACCAACCAACCTTTAAATCAATCAACTATCAAACACACTACCCAACCATTGTCCTACTGCGGGTAGAACGACCAAATCAGCTCATCTCAATGGGTGCAGAGAAATATATATATATATATATATATATATATATATATATATATATATATATATATATATATATATATATATATATATATATATATATATACACGATTAGTTTATGGTGTAATAAATAACTAGTATTGATGTTATCTGTTCACTAGTTTATTGTCTTTCTGTAGAGTCTATTGTTATATAATTGCTATTATCTTTAAAATGTCGACTTCCAACTCTCAGTTCTAAACACAAAAAGAATTTAAAAGGCAACAAGGCCGATTTCACTTCACCAGGTTTTATTGCATGTGGCTCGGTTTCTTTCAGCATGAAGACAGTCTGGCTCCCCCCTCCCCCCACCCCCCGAATGTCGTTTGTTCAATTCCAGGCTACGTCGTACAATTCACCAGAAAATTGTACTATTTACTGATGTAACTTGGCATTTATTTGTCTTCATAAAACATTTTACAATATTTTCCTTAATAATTTGTTTGGTGTTTTGACTTTTGACTGCTGCACAAAACTTAAATGTTAGTTTCACAAACGCTCTTGTCAAAATGTAAGTAATACAAGGAAGAATAAATGTAGAAAGTTTCATTATCATCTGACAAACAATATTTGAGAAATAATGTACCAACGTAAATACAACTGTAATGTGGTTTCTGAGGAAAATGCAAAGAATACCATGGACAGACAGAAAAACCAACGACCAAGTACTACATGAGACAAATGAAAATCGTAAATTGATTACAGAAATTAGACGTAGACAGTAAATATTTTTGGACATGTTATGAGAAGAAATGGATTGGAGAACTTAGTGACAACTGGCAAGATCGAAGGGAACAGACCAAGAGGAAGACCGAGAGGAAAATACCTGGATGGCTTGGCCACATGGCATGGACGAGACAGGAACACTGAGCTGATCCACGACACTGGTGATCGAGTGAAATGGCGAGTCATGACCGCCTACGCTTTCCGGCATGGCACATGATTGATTGATTGAATATGAGAAAACGGGGGAAAAACTAATTATTTTCATTGTTTGTAAAACTACTAATAAAGTTATCTTAATACATTAAAAAGCTATGTTACCCAGAAAAACAGTTTATAACAGTAAGTGGCAATTAAAACAATCCTGCTGCATATGCAGGACCTTCCTCCAGGGCATGCAGCTCCTCTTCTCTCTTCAGTTTGGCGGCTCGTACTCTGTCGCGTCGCTTAGTTTGCTTGACCTTCTTATACTCCATGCTATTTCTAACTCTCTTCTGCAACCTAGATGCTCCTAGTATCTTCATATGCAGGCCTGTAGAGAATTTAAACAACAAACTGGGTAGTGTCTTGAGCCGCAGCAGCTCTTAAGTTGAACTATCTTGCGGCAGTTACAACTGCAAACTGAACACGCTTGCATGAAGCAAGGTTGTCTTTAGTACAGGGGGCACAGATCAAACTGTGTAAACACTCATTTGAATTCTGAGTTTCTCCTGACACACATCTACTAAGTAGTTTAATGTCAGACAGTTTGTCTTAAATTGACAAAAGATATTTCTCTAGCTTGTCACGGTTGAGTCTGGTGTGTAACATCTTGTCATGAAAAAGTATTGACAGGCCACAGACCGTCGCCACAGCACCATTGCAGCCTCCATCTCCATCATTCCAGCAGGTCCTGTGAAATTGTTATCACAGTTTCGAATATATCTGCCTTCCATGCTTCAGATTCATCTGGTTTGTCTCTGGAAAGTGTCTTACCAGTGGTTTCACACACTTGACAATATGTGGACAAAACATGGGCATCTATGCAAAGTCCTGTAAATACATCTACTGCACAGCCAACTCCAATGTGGGATGTGTGGCCTCTAGTTAGCCAAGTGCCATCAAAGCTGACACTAGTATCTAGCACAGTGGTTCTCAACATTGTTTGGCCCATGCACCCCTTCACCATATGTTCAGAACGTCATTCCCCCTTTCATATATCCTCCCTATAAATTCCCTCCGCCCCTAAACAGTATACCTAAAAATGGAAGCTAAATGTAATAACACATACTAGAACAAGTCTAGACATCTACATAAAACATGATTTGCGGGTCTACTTACGTTATAAAACGAATTTCGGAAAGGTGAGAAATACAGAACCATAAAGTATGGAGAGAAAAACAATACCAAGTAATCGGTTCTTGTACTAACGCGATCTTGAAATAATCTTAATCCCCCCCCCCCCGAACCCTAAAATTCCCCCCCCCCCCGAGGGGGAGGGGGGTTCCCCACCGGTTGAGAACTATTGATCTAGCACATCATTGTTATGTAGAGCGATGTCTGACTACTGTGCATGAACCTGCCGAACATACTTTACAGTTTGAGAGTAAACAGTGCCCTCCAGATCTTCTAACTTTGAATATAGTTTATTCGCTTTGTTATGAATTTTTTTATGATGAAGACCTTACAGGTTCATATTTTCACAAAATTTATTAAAAGTTATTGCACCCATTCCACAAACTAATGCAGAATAACCAGACTGGCTATTTATGGCAAAAGATCTATCCCTATCATTACTTCTTACAGCTAAGTATCTTCCACACACTACTCCTTCACAACACGAGCAATAAACCTTTGCATGCACAGCTAATCCTTTGGCTTTCTTGCTGTCAATTTTAAAAATAAGACCAGTATTTTTACATACTGGAAATCATAACGTTTTGTTGTTTTCGTCAATTGCTGAATAATCAACTACTGCTCTATGTTCCAGTCTTTGGTATACGTTGTCATCAACAGAAACATACTTGCTGCTAGAGGAGGTTATACATTCATACGTAACACTTTTAAATTGGCTTCGGGTTTGTTTGTTTTTTGCAATAAAAGGGTCACTTCCACAACATTAAGAAGAACACGATGGTACATAATCATTCACCATCAAAAGTCAAAAGCCGAGTGAGACTTGAACATGGCAAGTGTCAGTGGTGTTTAGCTGGGTAGCATTCAGAATTTGCTGCAATGTTTACGACGTTCTGGTAGACTTGTCGGTGCTTACGAGTATTTGCCAGTTGTAGACTACTAGATTTCGAACGCTGAACAGCTGACTGAACTGTAAATTCCTTGGAACGAGGCATTTTTCAGTTCGGCTGCCAATCGTTTGCGAAGAGGTAACACATCAAAACGGCCATCTTGGGGGGGGGGGGGGGGGGAAGAAAAATCGAATGCCCACGTGATCAGTTGTAGCCAACAGAAATTGCGCATTGCTTAAGATAATGAGTAGGGTTCCATATATGAAATTTTCCGGAAGATTGTTGACAGAAACTTCGCATTACACGATGCGGAAGATTATCGAACAATGCAGGGGATATAATAACAAATACAACGGTATATGATACATACAGTTACCTCTTTATGCAAATACCGTTGCAATGGTTCGAACAAATGTCAATGTCGTAACAAACACACACAAAAAAGCAACAGTAGACAATTTGACACCTGAGGTAGTCAAGTAAAATATTAATATTGGATTAAAATTTTAAAAAATTTTAAAAACAAACACAAGCAAAGAATCTGATAGAAGACAGACTAAAGTGTGTAAACATGAACTATTCAAAAAATAGCCGACCCGACCCTAATTCGTTATTTTTTGCTGCCGCACATCGCCAGATCAAATCGGCAAATAAGCAGTTAGAGTGGGTTTAAAACTTGATGATCAAAACCTGAAACAGAGACCCATAGTTTTCTTCTTAGCTGAGCCTGAATATTCAATCATTTATTGAATAGTTTGTCCTTTGCAGTACTTCGCTCCCGCAACAACCTTCCGAAAAACTTCTCGGTCATAGGCAATATGCCCCGCGTCCCATACATACTATACATCCAGCTGGACCTTCTGCCACATCCTGCACCCATCTTCTCTTTGGCCTTCCTCATCCTATCTTCCTGGTCATATACCCCTCCATTATTGTTCTCTCCAAACTTCCATGACGTTTCAAGTGACCAAAATATTTAAATTTTCTTTGTTTTATAGTATTTAGTGGCCAAACTTCTTCAATATTCAGCTCCTGTGGTATGGATGCATTTGTTCTTTTCTGTCTCCAAGATATTCTTATAACCCGCCTATAACATTTATATTCAAAGGCATATATGCGCTGTTCAGCTTGTTTAGTAAGTATCCAGGTCTCACAGGCATATGTTACAATGGGAAAGATGTTGCTCTTAAACCTAGAACTACCATGGGTCCAACTGGATACCTGTGTCGACTTTCGCTTTCCCTACTATTCTTAAATTTGCTTTAATATGTTTGATATTTTATTACATTGTTAGCAATATTTTCCCCTCGAACATACTTAAATAGTTTTTTTAATCGCATGGAAATTATATGTACTATCATACGTTTTTACACTTGTTACCAGTGACTGGACTCCGATGTATTTTCTATTGAAAATAAGCATATTTTCAGTATTAATTTATATTAAACTTGACTATTTCGTAACACGTGTATTTCAGCAAATGAGCAAAACGCATTCATAAAAGAAGACATCAGCACTTTTAATGGTCTTGCCAAAAATGTTTTCATTCAACATTATGGTCCATCTCAACATGCAAAAACAAATACCTACTCAGTAATTTCAACGTTTCAATTATTTATGACACACGACACAATCGGCAATGAATCTAAGCCGCATTTTTACCTTCTGCTTGAAGAAAACGAATCACATTACGAATTTCACAGCCGGCGGGAAAGGTAATAACGTGTCTATGATTATTCGTTCTCGATTCGTGAACCACTGAACAATTGCGACTGTATGTTGGTGTGTAGTGAGCTAACAGGCTACTGATTGAAGCAAGCAATGAACTGTATCGCTATAGCAAACGGTTTATTCTTATCAGACAATGGGTGGTTGATTTTGGAATAACTTCAACGTGTTCATCTACCCGCTTTGAGAATATATTCTGCTGTTTGATTTTTCAGATGTCTCTCCGTTTTATTTATACGTCTGGACTGGCATTAGTATTGACATCACGCAATTAGATTTGGCGCACGGAGTCACATGTTCTTTCACAATGAGACTGGTATTGGGATGGCTATGTATCCGTTAACAGAAACAGCGTCATGGAACGTTCGTCCAATTCCTATTTTGATTGGGTTCAGTATACGCTGTCTTACGTTGTCCCCTGGAAAGTTAACTGAATATAGTCTCGGATATTTTTTTTTTCTGCGCTCGCTCGCTTTGAACATAAGCGTAGTCCATACACACTATTTATAGTATCGATCGACTGAATTTTGCGTGTGAATTAGCTTTCCCTAATAATAGTGCCCCTCGCCATCAGGCAAACTCACTCCGACTTCAGAGGTACTTGTAATTTACGTCCCCAAGTCAAGGACGACAGGTCAACATAACAGCTGTCCGGTGTAGGGTTTGAACCCCTTACCTCGGCATCAGCACAACGGATGTTTAAGAACACGCGTTCTTACCCATTCGGCCATGTTGACCTGCTTCTCTGAGTTCAGGAACTGAAGTTTCGTTGGAGAGTGGTGTGAGTGAGTGATAGTGGCGCTACATAAATCCTGCAGTATAACCATTTAGATGTACTCCTTTTTCTTAATAATTTAAAATTCCTGTCTCAGTATGTCTTGGATGCATATCTTTTCGATGCGGTTGAACAGAGTCCGTACTAGGCCACTTTTGTACTGCATAAGTGCGATGCTGTGGCAGTTCTGTGTTGACCCTCCATGGGTTGCTGTGGTACACTGATCTGTTCACATCCTTCGGTCCCGTGTACCGCCAGTCATTTCTGATGCTGAAGTACTTCAATGCCATGATGCCAAATTGCCCAGAATCTTCTCTCTTGGTTTCTCCCTGTCTCTCCTACCCACCCCCCCCCCCCCACCCAACTTTCCTGTTTTGATGACATACTATAATTTTCTCCAAAGAATCCAAAGAGCTTTCCTGACAGGGTGTTACTGTAATGACTGTGGGGTGTTTGAAAATTGTGCGTTCCAGTGACTTCTCTCACAGAGAGTATTCTTGCTGCTCAACAACGCGCGCCCTCATGCAGCTGCGCATACAATGGATATGCTACGTGCTCTGAAACTGTAGGTCTTGAAACATCCATAATACATTATAGACTTTCACTTGTTTGGACCCTTGAAAGAACATCTACGGAGTCAGAAGTTTGCTGATGGCAACGAGGTAATGGAGGTGAAACAAAAAATAGGTCTAAGGCTACACCCAAAAACTTTATCCTAGAAGGCATCAAGAAGCTAGTGAACAGGTGGGCCTAGTTTTTGCCTAGGCAGAGGGGTTATGTAGAGAAATATCTGGTTCGTACTATTGTGAAAAATTTATTAGTAAAATTCGTTAGCCTAATGTCTTCGCCTCGTATTGATGTTTCTCTTTGGCCGATGTACCCAACTTTTTGACTTGAACTTATTCACTATTGTTTTAGTACTAGTTTTGGATACACTTTATATTTGTTTTCTTCTCTTCCAGTTATATTCATTATGATTGTTTATATATCTTTTCAATTTTGCTTCCTCGTTTGTTATTCATAATCTTTATTTCTGCACCATACAATATTGTTGAGTACTTCATCACTTTTAACTTTCATTGGCAACACAGCCGTTCCAATGTGTGAAGTTCTTTTATGTTGGCCACAACCTGTCCTGTTGTTGAATGTCGCATTGTTGTAATTGTCTTTCACATAATATGGGATATCGTCAGGCTACCTCAATCCGACAGCTTTAAATCACCAATTATTGTCAAGGATGATAAAACAGAATTCACAATATCTAGTTTTCCATCAGCACAAATCCCTCAGGTCCATGTCTTTCACCTTACTTGTTCGGCTGCACTGGAAACTGATGATTACATCAACACGAATGATGTGTGGGTCATGACATATGAACAAGGAAGTATTGTCGCACTTTCACACGCCATAGATTATACGAACCGTGGCAATGCGGACAATACATTCACATTAGTGAGGTCGAGGGAAACGACAAAGGGAAGAGACAGACATGCAAATGGACGGACCCACCCACGGATATATATATATATATATATATATATATATATATATATATATATATATATATATATATATATATATATATAGAGAGAGAGAGAGAGAGAGAGAGAGAGATATATATATATATATATAGAGAGAGAGAGAGAGAGAGAGAGAGGCGGATACTTGAATAGACAAATAGACAGAAGGACAGCTGAACAGGCAGACAGGATGAACGAACGAACGGATTATATTTTCAAAAGTAATATATTGGGCACGAAGGTCGGTCTTACATTCGGCCCTTTCAACCACTCATCTTTCGTATATCAATTGTCTGTTGTGCATGTTACATTCACTTAGCGGGAAAACATCGTCAGAAGACTGTTGTTGAAATAAACAATGCGTATCACCATGTTGTGAGACGGGTAGGCAGCTACAAATTTACACACAGGCACTCACACTTGCATAAAAACATACATACACTCATACCTAACAACATACATACTTCATTTACACAAGTAACAAACATTTACTCATACATACCTTCTCTCTCTCTCTCTCTCTCTCTCTCTCTCTCTCTCTCTCTCTCTCTCTCTCTCTCTCTCTCTCTCTCTCTCTCTCTCTCTCTCTCACTCTCTCTCTCTCTCACTCATTCTCTATATCTGATAGACAGCCAATCAGACAGACAGAGGTTGGCAGGCAGGCAAGCAGGCAGACAGACAGACAGACAGACAGACAGACAGACAGACAGACAGACAGACAGACAGACAGACAGACCCAAATGCACACATAAGCTTATGTAACATTCTTCCCTGTTTGTTTCTTTCCGTTCACACATTTTGTAATACATACATCACTTATTAGAATAACCTTTCTCAACAGCAACGTGTATATATGTATTGTAAATGCATAGATAAATTGACTCATCACTTGCTGTTCGAGACTTTCAATACAACTTTACAGATCCTAGTTACAATCCAACGGACAGCACTCTATTCGAACTTTGACATTCATTAAATATACATACACAAATAAACTTACATTATAAAGAATACCCGAGAGGCACACATTCTGCAATTAGCTGGCTCATATAACTAGTCAATTTAAGACTTAAATCTAGGTGGTTGTCTGGCAAGAGAGAGGGAGAGGGGAAGAGAGAGGAAGCAGCTGTCGATATTCCAGTCTGCGGCTCGGGTGTACGTAGGCGGCAAACGGTGTTTCTGGTAGCAAATGGCTGTTTTAACACGGGTATTCATTCATTGTTAGAAAATATAAACTGGGAGAATTTGGTGACAACTGGCAAGACTGAGGAGAAACGAATCAATGGAAGGCAGAGAAGTAAATATCTAGATGACTGGACAAGTGGCATGATCAAGACAAGAACACGAAGCTGATCAACGACTCTGGTGATCGTGTGAGATGTCGAAACACGCTTATCGTCATGAAACATGATGGTTCTGATTCATATATATATATATATATATATATATATATATATATATATATATATATATGTGTGTGTGTGTGTATGTGTGTGTGCGTGTGTGTGCGTGTGTGTGTATGTTTGTGTGTGTTTGTGTGTGTGTGGTTGTTATGGTTTCTTGGCAAATTTTTGAGAAGGTAGTTTGCCATTGATTTTCCTTCTGGGCAGTGACTGTACTAGTCGGTGGCGTGACACTTACTGTTTACCTTATGTTTTTCAGCTTGACTCCTCCATGTCCATTGCCAAGTAGCTGATTACCGGCTCGTCTATTCAGCCACAAGGGCAGTTGTAAGCAGGAACAGGTCACAACGGAGAATATTAAACAAACCAATGTCCTCGCCATTGTAGTCAGTGTTTATTCTCAAAAGTCATCGCCGCCGTTATACACTCATTCCCAACAGGTGTGGGCTGACATGCGATGATTCTAAAACACTCTATCTATTATTTACTACCAACTTACAGCTTGGCTCAACAACCTTGGCTCGTCATCGGCGTGTGCTGAATCTCGCTGGATGTCGCTTGACTTCTGCATTCGCTTTTCCCAACCGTCGTGTACAAAGACCCTGGCAAGACTTACCGGGTCTTGCCGTCTGTCTCGTGTGCCACACAACTAATGTCACGTGATACGCAACTCATTGGAGTCACTTCCCTTTCTTCATCATCATCTGTTGCTCTACCGACTTCTCTTGTAACCCTGTTCTTACTCTGTCCGTTTCCCGCTGTATCTCTCATATCGGTCCATGGCATTATGCCCCCCCCCCCATTTTTGAAAATGGTGTAGCCATTTTCACAGTCTATTTGGTTTTTTAATCCCATGACATGAAGCGATATGAGTGGTCAGGTTATTACTCTATACTATATTGTTGTCGTTCCACACCCGTATTATGTCTGATAATATGATAGCATGGCATTCTATTAACCACTGTAGAAAATGAAAAGAAAATTATTATTATGTTCAGGCACGCCCTATCAGCCTACTTTCCGCGCAGGCGACGTGTAGCCAACCTATGGGGGGGGGGGGGGGGGGTTAGTCTAACATACTATGAGCTTCATAAGGTCCCGTGGCCTCCCCATAGTAGTCCCTCATTTGCCCTATAGACAAGCAACCTCAAACCTATCAAGACCATTACGTCCGAATGAGGGGATATGCGTGGTTAATAGGTACCATTACCATCTATATTAATATTTATATATGGTTTCGTGGAACATGAGCAATGTGTACATGACTTGTGTACCGCTATATTTCTCGGTTGTCATTTGGGTTTACCATGTGACGTAATAATTTAATACTCATAGATGGGGTCATTGCATAAGCCCTTGTCTGCTTGCGGTCTACTTATATTTCAGTTGTCTAGGGTGATTACTTCTTCTTCGTGAAAGATGTCTTTTCGTATTATAACCGCAAGTTCATCTTATTGCTGATATAGATGTATACTGTAGACTCATTTATCAATATCTTTTTGTCTGTCAAAGTTTATAATACTTTGATCTTCTATCTTCCCTGTTGGTTGATGTTAACCCGCTTTCTGTTATTTGCATTCCTCATGCCGGTTCAATGACGTCTTTTAGCCTTAAGTTGGTATGCTAGATTCGCTCAGAGTTGAACAATGGAGATGTACCTTAATATATATGTACATTTGTATGCATGGTCATCTCTATTATGGACTATGTCAATCAATGAATAAAATTATCATCAATAAATTTCATTGACATATATGAGATATTAATGCAATATTATACACTGACAGCAAATTAAAATGTGACATTGATTTACATTATCAATGTGTTTATATGTTGTAGTATCAATATTAAAATTAACTACCACCATTCACTCGTGTCATTTGTTGCACATTTGTATGTTGACCGTGTCATTTAATGTTATTCTTGTTGCTAATGTCGTTATACTATATGATTTGTGTCTCTTTCTTAGTCTTGGTTGGTGTTTCTCTTGTCTTGTGTTCTTGCTGCATCAGATCAATTATTAAGTATTTCCCACACTCTGCATATGTAAGAAAATTTTAACATGAATAATAATGTGTATGAAAAATTATATATCACAATGGCAAAACGATATCTTGTTATTATGATTGTAATATGTGTGATCTGTTTCTCGGTGATTATACCATGGTCTATGATGGCTTGCCGTTACCTTGGACCCAATTACCGTAGTTTGTGTCGATATCATTAGGTCTTTGATGACATCAGTGTTCTCGTTGTACTTGTGTTTGATGTTGTTGTCGTCTGTTGTAATAATTTCAATTCTCAGCTATGGTATGTTCTATTTTCGATACCGTAGGTTTCTCTCACTTGGTATCTGAAACTTGGCTGTTATACCTGTATTGGCTGATAGCTTACTTATAATGAATAAAATATGCAATCTGATAACTTACATGTGATAGATGGAATATGATAATTTACATCTGATCGATGGAGTATGTCATGTGATAATTTACATGTGATTGCTGGAATATGCAATATGATAGTTTATACCTGATTGATGGAATATGCAATGTGATACTTTACACATGATCGATGGAATATGTAATGTGATAATTTACATTTGACTGATGGAATATGAAGCATGACAGATGAATTCATATTATCCATCAATAAACCTACTCACACTCAGTTATTTAACCGTGGGTGTGGTTTGTTCTACTTGTTTAACCTGGGCTGGTCTTTTCAGCTAGCTGGTTTATGCTGGTTTGGCGCCCTAGGATTGTAGACCTGGAATGCTATCTTTTCCAGACATATGGATGGATTTACGGTGGTGCTTGCACGGTTCTCCAACTCTTTCATTCATCTTCTGTGCATTCTGGTAATTAATAAAAATGGAAAAAATATGTACATATCTGACTCTCACTAATTAATTAAGTACAATGTCAAATTGACTGCTGGTATGTGTAGTCATTCTATACGGCAGTTCAGAGTTTTAAGTAATATTTGGATATTTGTGTCTCCTTGTTACCCTTCGTGTACTCTGACTATACTTGTTTTAACTTATCTCATTACCGTATAGTATCTTTCTTATGTACTGAAGTTTTATAAAAAAATAATTGTATTTATTGTGTATGTAGTATGGAGTATGTAGTGGATAGTAATGTCTTTAGTTGTATGTGTATGTGTCTAGGTGCATAACAAGTTAGGTTGAGATGGTAAGTAACTTGAATGTTGAATGTATATGTAACGAGATGTTTTTTTTCTTATTTGTTAACAAGGTGATATCCTTATATTGTGATTCTACTGTGTTCTCAATGTGTGTGGTAGTGCTGTTTGTTTTCTGTATCCTAAACAACTAATTAAAATCATAAGATATTTATAGACTGACTGTGAAGGTTAATTTAATTATTATCACAGTTTTATAATAGGATAAAATAACTATGGTTATTCCCTTTTATAATCTACTCAATAGGTCTGCCAGATTATTATCTTTGCCTGGAATGTGGCGGATTTCAAAATCATAATCTTGAAGGAGTAAGGCCCATCTATGGATTCTTGAGTTTTTTGGGTGGCCTTCTCTGAATACTTTTAGGGGTTTGTTGTCTGATAGTACTGTAAATTTTTGTCCTAATAAGTATTTTGAAAACTTTTTGATGCTCTCTACTAACGCTAATGCTTCTAGTTCTGTTATGGAATAGTTCCTTTGTGCGTCTGTCAGTTTTCTGCTGTAGTATAGTACAGGGTGCAGTCGTCCGTTATGGTTTTGTAGCAATATTGCTGAAATTGCGTATATGCTTGCATCTGTTTGTAGTATAAACTGTTTTGTAATGTCTGGTAATTTAAGAATTTGTTGTTTACTAAACAGTGTCTTGATCTGTTCTAACATTTTGTCGTGTTTGTCGTTCCAAGTAACTTTATTAGGTTGGTCTTTTTTGAGCAGTTCTGAAAATGAGAACGTCATGTCTGCAAAATTGGGGATGAATTTTTGGTAGTAATTAATAAGTCCTAGTGTACTCATTACCTCCTTTTTTGTAGTCGGAGCCTTGATTTGCAAGATCTTTGTGATTAGGTTGAGGTCTGTTTTTTTTTTTTTTTTGGACTCCATAACCAATTCTATGGCCTAGAAATTGGATTTCTCTATAGGCTATTTCGAGTTTGGAAGGTTTTGCTGTTAATCCATGGTTTTGTATTCTCTGGAATACCTGTTCTAAGACTTCAGTGTGTTCTTGGATGCCTATTGTATGGATACAAATATCATCCATGCAGGTTGCTACATTTTTAATGCCTGGTAACAGCTGTCGCATCATTCTCATGAATGTGCTAGGTGCATTCTGTAATCCGAAAGGCATATAGGCCCATTCATACAGGCCTAAGGGTGTGGCGAATGCAGTAATATGCATTGATTCTTTTTCCATTGGGATTTGCCAATATTTCTTCGTTAAGTCTATTTTGGAAAATAGTACTGATTTCGCCATGCCGTCAATGAGGACGTCAATGTTCGGCATGGGTTCTGCGTCTAAAAGAGTGAGTGCATTGATCTTTCTATAGTCAACCCATATTCTCAATGTATTGTCTTTTTTCTTGACTATAACTAATGGTGAGCAGTAATTGGTGGTAGATTTGTGTATTATCCCACACTGAGCCAGATCAGATATTTCAGTTATAACCTTCTGTTGGTAATGTACTGGTATTGGGTAGGGTTATACTTTTACCGGTTTTTTTTTAAAGTAAGGTTATTTTGTGCGTTACCAGATCAGTTTTTCCAGGTTTGTCTGAGAAGATGTCTTTGAATTTCTTCAGCGATTGTTTTACTAGTTGTTTGTCTTGGTTTGGTAGGTGTGGATTTATTTGTATTGACTCCCAGTTATCTGTGCTGTTAACTGTTGGTGTTGGGATTTTTTCTGTTAGAGCGTCTTCCTGTTGCTCGTTTATTACCCAACCTACGGCAGCTGCTCTAGTTGGTATTTGGTTTTCTGTCTCTGACTCGACTGGTTGTCTTTCTATGAAAGATTTCAACATGTTTATGTGGAAATTTTTTTTCCTATTTCCTATCAATATTTGATAATCGACATCCGTTATTCTTTTCAGTACTTGGAATGGGCCTTGCCATGTCACAATGAGTGAGTCTTTGGGATCTGGGAGTAATAGTAAGACTTTGTCTTCTTCTTTCAAGACTACTGTCTTTTCGTTCCTGTTGTCATACTGCCTGTATTTTATTCCTGCATTGTGTAATGCTACCTTTGCACTCTGACAGGCAGTTATCAACTTCTCCCTGAGGTTTGTCACCATCTCGTACGTTTCCCGTTTCGGGTGTTCGTGTACTTGGCCGGTGAGTAACTCGTTCCATAATAATAGTGGGCCTCTTGGGTTTGCCCCATACACGAGTTCGAACGGGGAGAAGCCAGTACTTGCTTGTGATACCTCTCGGTATGCAAACAAGACTGCAGATAACATTATATCCCAATCTTTTGGGCGATCGGCCGTTATTTTGGCTAACGTTCGTTTGAGTACTCCATTGAAGTTTTCGTTAACCCCGTTGGTCATGGGGTGGTATGGTGTACTAAATGCTTGTTTTATCCCTAACATATGTAGTGCACTTTGTGTTGCTTCTGAGATGAACTGGGTACCCCTGTCTGATAGGATGCATGATGGGAGTCCTATCCTACTGAAAATAAGAATCAATGAGTCTACTATTGATTTGGATGATATTCTTTTTAGTGGGATTGCTTCTGGCCATCTCATGCACAAGTCCATCATTGTTAGGATGTACTTGTTCCCTCGGTCCGTTGTCGTGTTGAGGGGCCCCACAATGTCGACGGCTATTTTTTCGAACGGTCTTGAAGCCAGATCCGTTTCTTGAACCATTGCTTTAGGGTGTCGACCCTTTTGGGTTGTTCGTTGGCATAGTTCACAGGAACGAACATGGTTCTTTACGTCTTTGGAATAGCCTGGCCAGTAGAACTGAGTTAATAGTCTCTGTCTTGTTCTGGCCATCCCCATATGTCCTGCAAATGGGGAGTCGTGCGCCAATTTCAGCGCATTGCTGCGCTGTTATAGTGGCAGCACTGTTTGTGAAAGGGACACTGGGCCTTTGGTGTATTCTCTAGTGAGGATGTTATTTTCTAGCTTAAATTTCCATCTGCTATGTTTTGATTGTTTGGGTGGTTTGTTGACTTGTTGGAAGCATGTTTGTAATGACTTGTCATTTTTCTGTAGTGTACTCAAGTTGTTGGTTTGTACGATTGTCACAGGTCTGTCGGTTGGTGTAGCTTGTCGAGTGAATTCGTTGTCTTCCCTTTCTTCATCATCATCTGTTGCTCTACCGACTTCTCTTGTAACCCTGTTCTTACTCTGTCCGTTTCCCGCTGTATCTCTCGCTGTAACTTGGTATACGACTGCTAGATGGTCTTTACCCTTCTTCCACATGTAGTTATGATTGTCTTTGTCGTTTTAAAGTATTCAGTGGAAATTTTGATTGTTCCTGAAAACTGACTCACTTGTCGCACTCCTTACTACTTATATACTTGTAGTTGCGAGATTTCAGTGAAAATTCAGCCATTATCGCTGATTTGATATATTCTCATCTATGATGCGTTTTAACTGTTGACAGGACTGTCTGTTGGCACTTTGAACCTTTGATCATGTGCCGACTTTATATTTGTAGGTTCACTTTCTTGATTCTTTCGTCTTTTCACTTGTTGAATGTCTCCTGGTAATTCATGAGTCTTTCTTTCTAGATATTGATACTTCGTTCTTGACACTCGTGAATGTATTTAAGAGTTTATTCGGAGTTCACAACTCTAACGTTTTCTCAGCCAGGGTCAATATTTATGAAAATTAATATTACATTTGTTGTGTCCAGCGTTGTCGCTTAAATGTTTGTATTATAAAGCAATATTCACACCACACTTTAATAGCTGAACTTGTTTGTTGACACCTTTGTTCAAAATTGCAAATGGCGTTAAAGGTGACCTTCCTTGTTCCTTGTCTGCATGTTACCGAATTTGCTTGAAGTTAACTCTTATTTTCGGTGCTCCTGCTTTATTATTTTCGAGCGGCCCACTTGCCACGTAGCTGATTACCGGCTCGTCTATTCAGCCACAAGGGCAGTTGTAAGCAGGAACAGGTCACAACGGAGAATATTAAACAAACGAATGTCCTCGCCATTGTAGTCAGTGTTTATTCTCAAAAGTCATCGCCGCCGTTATACACTCATTCCCAACAGGTGTGGGCTGACATGCGATGATTCTAAAACACTCTATCTATTATTTACTACCAACTTACAGCTTGGCTCAACAACCTTGGCTCGACATCGGCGTGTGCTGAATCTCGCTGGATGTCGCTTGACTTCTGCATTCGCTTTTCCCAACCGTCGTGTACAAAGACCCTGGCAAGACTGACCGGGTCTTGCCGTCTGTCTCGTGTGCCACACAACTAATGTCACGTGATACGCAACTCATTGGAGTCACTTCCCTTTCTTCATCATCATCTGTTGTTCTACCGACTTCTCTTGTAACCCTGTTCTTACTCTGTCCGTTTCCCGCTGTATCTCTCATATCGGTCCATGGCAGTTTACTGTTTACCTTATGTTTTTCAGCTTGACTCCTCCATGTCCATAATCTTCTAGGATGCTGTTTAAAACAGGTGTTTCCTACAGCCATTTCTTGTTCTTTTGCCCATTCTACAAGTCTGTGTCCTCTTTCGTTTCGCTCTCCCAAAACATGGTTGCCCACACTGCATCCATTACCTTTATTTCCCACTTTTGCGATGAAATCACCCATTATAATATTTATTTCTGACTTTTTTTTTACATTACTTCTAAGCACGCTCCATGTCATTATAAAATTCATCTATACTTTCTTCACTGCATTCACTTATTGGAGCATATATTTGAAAGACATTTTTTTTTTTGAAAGGTCTTCCGTTTAATGTTACTAATAGAACTCTGTCTGACACAGTCCAGTATCATTTAACAGAATTTGATGTTTGCCAATCTAACATAATGGCTACACCTCTTTGCCGTTCTTCTCCTCCAGAATAAATAATCTTACAATCCTCTCCTGTCTTGATCCCTGCCCCTCTCCATCTGCTTTCACACATTCCTAATATATTAATATTCTCTCTTCCCATTTCTTGTTTTGAAGTTTTCCAATTTTCCATCTGCATTGATTGTTCTGACATTCCAGGTTTCTACTTTTAATGATAGTAATCTTTCGCACCTAGTAGCCTGCTGACGGTCTGGGGTGACTATCCCTACATGGCGAGGCTGCTCCTATGGAGCACCAATTTACGCCGTTTCCCTGATTGTAGATGATATCGCAAAACACAATGTTCTTGGCATCTGTAAAGAAAGTAGTTTGCCATTGCTTTCCTTCTTAGCAGTGACCATACCGATCAATGACCGTAGCCATTGTCTCCTCGAAAAAGAGATCCTCTGTGAAGCTGGAGACCATAACCCACAACTATCTGTCGGCTGCTCTTCAACCTCATCCACCACCTACTCACATGGCTTCAGATAACCCTGATCGGGAGGCTAAACGGGTACTCCACCTGACTACTCAGAGCCTACTTGTTCCACCAGGAACTGCTTTACAACAAAGCTGAGTACACATACTAACTTTAACTACCTCGTCGTCAACACAAAATCAATAACAATGAGAATCTTAAAACCCAAAGGAAAACGATCTAAGAGCAGAAGACTTCACCGCTATCCTACTAGGCTAACTACTATATCCTGCAGCGAAATAGCAAATCAACGGACAGCCATTATCATTCATTGTGTTATCACCTGTGTTGTTTCGCGACATTACCATCTTTCATGGCATCCCAATCATCCATTATAATCTTTTGAACCTGTTCAGAAGGAGTTAATTCATTCTTATATCATATGTATTTGTGTGTAACTGTGTTACATGTTAGTGTGATTGTGCTCAAACACTATCTGGGAGTTTCACGAAAGGATAGCTGTGTGGCAGGAAGGATTCTATTATTCAGTTTATATAAGAGTGAGGATCCTCCTCTCTGACGGCAGTGCCTTTTCTGTGCTCTTGGCCTTATACCTGAAATCCTTACTTGATCCCTTAGTGCAGGGGTGGGCAAACTACGGCCCGCGGGCCGCATGCGGCCCGCCAAGTGATTTTATGCGGCCCGCGAGGGCATTTAGAAATAAAAAAATTTTAATTCCTTTTTAAGTTATTTTGTTGAATTTTACAGAATTTCATGTACCGTTATGATGAGTGCCAATAACAAACATAAGATTGAAGATGAATGCCGTGTTTTTAATGATGAATGGACAACTAAGTACTGTTTTATAAAAGTTGGTAGCAAATCAGTTTACTTGTTGTGTCGTGAGTCAGTGGCTGTCTTCAAGGAGTACAATTTAAAAAGACATTATCAAACAAAACATTCCAATTTCGGATACAATTTAACTACCGAAGTGAAGGAAAGGAAATGCCTTGAGTTGGTGAAAATTTTGGAGAAACAGCAAACTGTTTTCACTAAACAGTCTTCAATTCAAGATACTACAACTGAAGCTAGTCTTGTGCTGTCACACAGAATTGTAAAACAGAACAAGCCATTTTCTGATGGCGAGTTCATCAAGGAATGTTTGCTAGATGCATCAAACATTATGTGTCCAGAACACACAACAACAACAAAAATAGATTTGACATTACTGTATCAAGGAGAACTGTGGTCAGACGTGTTGACAAGATCAGTGACAATTTGATGCATAAACTTCAAGATGCAAGTAAACAATTTTTGTGGTACTCTCTTGCATTGGATGAGAGTACCGATGTACATGATACTGCCCAATTATTGATATTTATACGTGGAATAAACACTTCTTTCAAACTCACTGAAGAGTTACTGAGTGTTGAGTCACTCATAGACACAACCACAGGCAATGATGTATTCAATGCTGTTACTAACTGTATTGAAAGAACTGGGTTGGTTTGGAACAAGATGGCAAGTGTTACAACTGACGGAGCTCGTGCTTTGACTGGAAAAAATGTAGGTCTGGTAAAGATGATAAGTGATCAGATTAAAGCAGAATATCCAGACCACACATTATTACCACTTCGCTGTGTGATTCATCAAGAAAGTCTGTGTAAAACTGTTTTGAATATCAAGCATGTAATTGACCCAGTTGTCAGTGTCATCAACCTCATCAGATCAAGGGGACTTAATCACAGACAGTTCAAGTCATTACTTGACGATTTGGAAACTGAACATTCCGATGTCCTGAACCACACCAATGTTCGTGGCTGAGTCTCGGCAAGGTGTTGAGGCGAGTGTGGGAACTCAGAGAAGAAATAGTGATGTTCATAGAGATGAAGGCCATTGCATGTGACTTTAATACTAACACTGTCAATAAAGAGTGGCATTTAGACTTTATGTTTGCCATTGAAATTATGGAAAAGTTAAATGAACTGAATGTCAAACTTCAGGGCAATGGTGTGATTGCGCATGAATTGTATGTATATGTAAAATCATTTCAGGCAAAACTCTCACTATTCTCCAGACAAGCAAGTGAAAAATGATTTTGCCAATTCCCTTTGCTGAAACAAGAAACCATTTCTGGTGAAATGACTGAAACATAAGAAAGCCCAATTAGATGCATTGATTGAAGAATTTGGTTGGAGATTCCAAGATTTTAAGAAGTTAGAGCCATAGTTCAATATTCTCAGTTCACCTTTTAGTGCAGAAGCTGATACAGTCACAGAGGACATACAGTTGGAGCTGCTTGACTTACAAGCAGATCATGACCTGAAAGAGAAATTCAAGACAGATGGTTTGCTGGATTTCTATGGATCTTTATCACAAGAATCATTTCCCAACTTGAAAATCTTTGCAGCTAAACTTTTATAATTATTTAGATCAACTTACATTTGCGAACAAGCATTTTCTTGCTTGAAGATCAACAAATCTAAGAATAGGTCTTTATTATCGAACTGCATGCAACTTGCATGCTGTCATGCGAATTTCAACAAGTAAACTTGCTCCAAATTTCAAGAATATTGTCAAAAATTGCAATCAGTTACATTCAAGCATTACATCTCATTAGAAATCATTAACTGTAGTGACAATGTAGTTGCTGTGTGTGTAAATTAAATCCATCGATAGATAATAAAGAATATTTGTTATAATAACAAGTTGTAAAATCGTGTTAACAAATTACTAAATGTTTTTGTCCATATTGTCACATATAATGTATAAGTGTATAAGTAAAATAAAATCGCAATAATTAGTAATTTATGCTGCTTAATAACATATAAATAATTAATAATTACTTATTGTGATAGGTTGCTGTAAACAATATATATATATATATATATATATATATATATATATATATAGTAGTAGACACCTTTCAGTCTTGACAGACTAAAGTATGTGAGTGGAATGTGGCCACTATTCCATCACAATGTCTGGGCAGAGCTTCAGAGATCATGTGATGCCCAAACGACATGACCCCTCTCTCGGCCTAGTCTTGTGTATTCCAGAGGAATGGGTAACCAATACGTCTGGCACAAGGTAGGCTGCAGACGCTGGCGGCTCAGCGTCAATCCACCGAGACCTCACCACCACGAGCCGGTGGCGAGTTATGGCCAGACCCTGACACCCAAGGGACACGGCTTAGAGACGTTCAGCCATGTCCCACAGGTGAGGGCCTCGTACGAGCCCGGACCATGAGGGCGCGCACATCTGTCAATCACAAGTGTCCGGACCTGTGTAAAGCGTGCACTATCGTCAGACTCCCCACCTGACTTATAGCGGTCCCCGCGACCAGCGGGAATGGGTCCGCCATAGATACCACAGGAGATATTGCCTGTCTATTTGCAAGCAAATCTCTGTGCGGATCTCGCGACCAGCGAGAATAGGCCCGCCGGAGATTTGCTCGTCTGCTGCGAACAAATCTCTACCGAGAGACTGAATAAGTAAAGAAACGATAAAAATATATATATATATATATATATATGCGGCCCGCCAATAGTTTTACATTTGTCAATGCGGCCCTCCGCACGAAAAGTTTGCCCACCCCTGCCTTAGTGTAATCCTGCCAGATCTGTCTGATCCAGTTCACTACAGAGTCTCACGAGCCATGTCTAGTTGTCGTTTAGTAGTCGGCAACCACTATTGGGAATGTATCCTTCTCCATTCAAAATACACGACATATTTGTGTATAATTTATTCGTCATTTGTTTCTGCTTACGCCTATTCATTCGTTAATTCTTTCATTAATTCGTTGATTTATTCATTATTCCATTCATTCGTTCATCTATTTACATATTATTTCATATGGTTTTTACTCACTCGTATATTCATTTATCCATTCATTATTTTCCCATCATTCATTCATCCATTAATTCATTCATGCGTTGTCATTCATTTGTTGGTTCTTTAATTTATTCATGCCCTTAATCATTTATTAGTTCAATAAAATAACTTATTTAGTCTTTTAAGAAGTCGTTCCCTAATTCACTCATTTATGCTGTCACTGATTCGTTCATTCAGCGATTCATCCAGATGACTTGTCTACTCTGGATGTGGGTTCACTACTGTCATAATGTATTGATAGGTACTCATATAAAAGTCTCTGAATGGTATAGTAGTTAGTGCCCTTGGTTACAGATAATCATCATCGAGTGCCCTGCCGGCTAACGTGGGCGATCATGCTTCTTCACAAATTGCGATTTCCGACGGCATGGATCACTTCGTGTGTTGATTCCCTTTCGGGTCAAGATACACGACTGTCAAGACTTTTCTCTTTCTGCCTTCCTCTATCTCTCTTTTCTCAAATCTTCCCGGTTGTCACAATATATTCCAGTTTGTGTCTTCTCATAATGTTGCCAAAAACATACTAGTGTGATTGAAATTGCAGTAACCGATAGTGACAGAATATTTTGATCGTATAGATGGATATATTCAGCGTTCAGATATTGCTTTTATGCCGTTATTTTCTTAATGTGTGCTCTACACTAAATTGATCATTCTTCCTTTGCTTTCTGCTGCTGTAGTATATCTGCTATTCATCCACATCCTCCTTTGTTTCTTCTTCTTCGTCTTCTTCTTCTCCTCGTGCTTCTGTTTCTTCTTCTTTGCAGTCGTCGTCGTCGTCGTTGCCGTTAGAGTCTTCTTCTTCTTCTTCTTCTTCTTCTTCTTCTTCTTCTTCTTCTTCTTCTTCTTCTTCTTCTTCTTCTTCTTCTTCTTCTTCTTCGTCTTCTTCTTCTTCTTCTTCTTCTTCTTCTTCTTCTTCTTCTTCTTCTTCTTCTTCTTCTTCTTCTTCTTCTTCTTCTTCTTCTTCTTCTTCTTCTTCTTCTTCTCTTCCTCAGCTTCTACTTCTTCTTTTTTTCCCTCTTCTTCCTCTTCCTCCTTCTCCTCCTTTTCTTCTTCTTGTTCTGTTTCTGCTTCTACTTATTTGCCTCTTCATTGTATTCCCAAATAGAGTACAAGACCTCAACGATCTTATGTCAAGTCATCCTATCAACTGCAATCTCCTGTTTTGGAAATATTGATTGTATCAATGAAACTTGAGCTCGTGTTCTTGTCACTTTAAAACGCACAAAGTAACCAGACGTTTTGAATTCAACATTAAATCAAATCAAGAAGCAATTTAGTTGTCTCATAAAAAAAACAAATGATTGATGCAAAATACAGAGTAGCTTAAAATGGGGTTATTACGTCGGTCAAACTAATCGTTGACCCCCATGCCCTCCCATATTTGAAACAATAAAATCGAAAATTTGAAAACAGATAAAGAACAAAATCAATATTTAATCAACAGTAATTCTCCTCCTCCCCTTCCTCCTCCTCCTTCTCCCCCTCCTCCTCCTCCTCCTCCTCCTCCTTCTACTTCTTCTTCTTCTTCTTCTTCTTCTTCTTCTTCTTCTTCTTCTTCTTCTTCTTCTTCTTCTTCTTCTTCTATCTTTCTACTTCTATCTTTCTTCTTCTTCTTCTTCTTCTTCTTCTTCTTCTTCTTCTTCTTCTTCTTCTTCTTCTTCTTCTTCTTCTTCTTCTTCTTCTTCTTCTTCTTCTTCTTCTTCTTCTCTCTTCTTAAATCTGGTTCATTGGACAATGATCTCCCGAACAATTACAGACCCATTTCCTTACTATCATCACTATATAAGCCACTAGAAAAACGCATCCATAAAGTAACATTACAGTATTTAGTTCGCAACAAGCTTATTGTTGACAGCCAATCAGGATTTCGACCAAAATATTCTTGCCATACGTCCCTAACAAACATGATAGAAAATTGGCACCAGAATATAAACAACACCAGTCTATGTGGAACTGTGTTTGTTGATTTCAAGAAAGCATTTGATATGATAGACCATATTATTTTAATTAAAAAACTTGAGGCAATGAAAATTTCCCCTAATGTAGTCACTCTGATATAATCTTTTCTATCAAACAGAAAGCAAGTAGTATCACATAATAAATGTCTGTCTCATACCACTACTTTCAATATTGGAGTACCGCAAGGCTCTATTCTTGGCCCTCTATTGTTTGCCATATATATTAACGATCTACCTTTGCATCTTTCGTCGTCCTGCGATCTATTTGCAGACGACTGTACAGTGTACACAAATGCTGAAAACTGTATTTTATTGGAGTCGTCTTTACAACAAGAATTAAATAATGTAGTTAGGTGGAGCTATTCAAACCGTATGCAAATTAACATCACTAAAACAAAATCAATGTTACTAACAACCAGACAAAGACTTCAAACTCTAAGCTCACACACATCACTTCAACTTCACATCGATAACATGCCAGTAGAAAGTGTAATTGAGCACAAAACATTAGGCATAATCATTGATAGAAACCTAACCTTTAATTCCAAAGTTCAAGCGCTTATTAAACAAACAGCGAAAAAAGTCTACATACTCGCCAAAATTAAAAACTTCCTTGATGAGGACACAAGGAAACTATTCTATACTTCTCACATACAGACACACTTTGACTACTGCTCTACAATCTGGGACGGTTGTTCTAATTCAAACACCAAGCGACTTTACTCACTCCAGAAACGGGCCATGAGTCTAATTTATAACAAACATTTATCTGACAATCCTAGCCTGTATAAACGCCTTCAGTTACTACCACTCCGCAAACGCCTACTTTTCAATAAAGCTAAACTAATTCACAAAATCCTGCATCGGAATGCCCCAAATTACCTTTGGCCATTGTTTAAATATAATGCTAGACACAGTAAACGTTTAAATATATTACACATTCCGAAGCCTAGGATTGACTTATACAAAACAAGCTTAACGTACTCTGCAGCTCAGCTGTGGAACAATCTTCCACAAGAAATCAAAGACATCACCAATCCCTATTCATATAATCGCAAATTACTCGAACACTATCTCAGTACGGATTATCTTCCCCCTTAATAATAGAGATAATAATAATAATAACAAAACCCTAGTATAACAGCCAGTCCCATTTTGGTGTGCCAGTATATTCCACATGGCTAATAACAAGTGTCAGACCATTATCTAATTTTACTGTGTCGTGTAGTTTTGATGTTCGCATTTTGCCCATGCCTTTATAATGCATATCTTTTATATTGTTGCTGTTCTCTGTTAGCCTTGAATGATGTGTGAATGAAATAATGTATGAAAGAGAGTGATAGAAGGGCAGAATGTTAGACGGGCCTGCGTGCCCAATTCTTAACCCTTTGAAAATAAAGTTTGTTCGTTCGTTCGTTCGTTCGTTCGTTCGTTCGTTCGTTCGTTCTTCTTCTTCTTCTTCTTCTTCTTCTTCTTCTTCTTCTTCTTCTTCTTCTTCTTCTTCTTCTTCTTCTTCTTCTTCTTCATATGGCCTCTTCCAACATTTGAGTACAGCAAAACACAAATTATTCCGGCCATGATAAAGCTGGACAACAATGAGTCGCAATACGTCATCCCATCTCTGTTGACCGGGGTAATGGGTTCGTTCCACACACCAGTCAGTTGGACGTAAATGTTGACGTCTCGTTCAGAAAGCTATGGCAAAATACTACATGTAACATTGACTAGTAAATCGCAATCAGTCAATAAAGAATAGGAGAAGGGGTGATTGCAATGTCCTGCAAAGAACATGCTACCACAAAAAATTATCTATGGATCAAACGAAGGAACTTGATTTTCAAGAGGTTAAGAACTGGAAACACCGACCTGCCTTACGTCTTGCCCTTCATATCTCTCTGACTGCATTGACATTGGCAACTTTCCGTCTTGACAGACGATAGTTTTGCACATTGTGCTTCAAAAAGGCTTAATAACTACGACCCATGGCGGTGGCGAGTGTGGCTGATAAGGCCAATTCAAGCAGTAAATGTTTTTCCACAGTGGATGCATGTGAACACGTGGTTATTTCCACCATCATGCACCGTCTTAAGTCTCTTTGGCTCAGTGTGTGCTTTATCTACAATCATTTTCTCCTTTGTCTTTATTCCATTTCTGATAGTTGCCCTCCATACAACGCGTTCAGCTGCGACTTGCTACCAATGTGCATTATCAATGCCTGTATCAACCATGTCCCGCTTACACACATCTTTATATCGTAGTAGAGGCCGACCCTGAGATCTCCTACCCACATGAAGGCTTTGGGCGATGTAGACCTGAAGGAGATGACCGGCTGCTTTAATCACAGCATTAGGACAGCGTCAGTACCGCAGGATTGGGTATACAGCTATCTCATCCCTCTCCCAAAACCATACAAGGATCATTCAAAGCTTGGCGGCTTTAGGATCATCACCCTTCAAAATACATTTGGGAAGGTTTTAGAGAAGATAGTCGCTGTTAAGCTGCAGGATTTTTTGGAAAGGGGGAAGCTTCTTCCAAGAGGCCTGGGGAGCTACAGGCCAGGAAAAGATACCTGGTCAAATGCAGCCACCTTTGCCTTTGACGTTTATGAGGGGTTCCAGAGTAGACAGGAAACAATGGCGGCAGCGCTTGATCTTGAAGATGCGTACAATAGAGTTCGCTATGATATTTTGATGACCGCACTTATGGAGAAGGGGGTCAATCCCTGGTTGGTGAACTGGATAGCAGCCGTCCTGCATTCTCGTCAAGTTGCTCTCCGTCTAGGCGCATGGACCTCAGAGCCACATATTTTAACCCCGGGATTGCCACAGGGATCTGCAATCTCACCGGTGCTCTTTAATGTGTATACGAGCAAGATTGCATACCTAGAAGCACCAGGGGTTGGAAGGATTCTAACATTTGCAGATGATATTCTTGCATACAGGCAGGGGAGAAATAGGGATCAAACAGCCCAGGAGCTACAGGTGACAGTGGACAAAGTGATTGACTGGTGCACTGAAATGAGTGCTGTCATCAACCCGGAAAAGGCGGCGGTGTTGTGGTGCTCTCTGGACAACAGGATTGTGAGAGATGATACCCCAAGCCTCACGATAGATGGTAGAAGCGTCAACAGAGAGAACAAACTGAAGTATCTGGGAATCACATTTGACAGGAGTCTGTCCTTCAAGGACAATGTGGAGACGGTTGTGACAAGATCTCAAAAGGGACTCAATGCACTTAAAATTATGGCTGCAATGGACACAGAGCAGAGAATGCTCTTCACACTATACCAGCACTTGATCCTCTCAGTGATTGATTATGGACTAGGAATGCTTACTGTCTCAAAGAGTCAGCTGGTGAAATTAGAGCGCATACAGAATGAAGCGATGCGGGTCATTCTGGGATGCACCAGAGACACTCCAGTAGTGTGTATGCGTTACATTCTTGGTCTGCCTACTGTTGCTAGTAGGCACAAGGTGATGCAAGCGAAGACATACCTCAGAGTAGCTGCAGACACAGATCATCCGTTGCATGAGGCGCTGGACGTAGTTAAGGGTCAGAGACTGATAAGAGGGAAATCATGGATGGCTCAGGCGGAGGATACGATCAGACAGGTGTGCCCCTTGGAGAACATCAGGCGAGGAGAGGAGTGGGTCAGAGTGCCAGCCGTGCAGTCAGACTTGTGCAGAGTTGTAATAACATTGAGCCGGGAGTGCAGGGAGTGGCCAGCAGGGGCCACGGAAGTGGAAATTCAGCAACTAATTCAGGAAAATTCTCGCCCGGGTGATGTGATTATCTACACGGATGGGTCAGTGTTGAGAGGTAGGAGAAGTGCCTGGGGGTTCTTGGCAAAAACTAATGGTCGGCGTTTGGTGCAGGAGAGCCTGGCGTATGATAACACTACATCTAGCTTAAGAATGGAGGTGGAGGCGGTCAGTGCAGCTTTCCACTGGATAGAAAACACGATACATACACACATTGTGATTGTAACTGACCCAGAAAGCATGCTGAGTAGGGTGAGAACAGGTAGGCTTCGTGCAGAGTGGCTTGCTTCGCTTCGGAGGTCACGGGTAGTAAGTATCACCTGGATCTTTTCTCCTGGGCATGCCGGTGTGCTGGGGAATGAACAGGCGGACAGATTGGCTGGCTCTGCAAAATTTGGTGGAGTATTGATGCATGACAGGGCAGACGTGGTTGCGGCGTTGTGGGAGCACGTGTACACCTCGGGGGAGCAGATGGAGCACCATGGTCTGGTAAGAATGAGACAACGAGGTGTGACGAGGGGATCTGGCCGACGCTCGGCGCTCGGAGGAAAGGCGAGACGGACATATAATCAGATTGCTACTAGTGTTGGAACTCTTCGCTGGCTGCTGAGGATGGGGACGGAGCGCTTATGGGAATGTCCTGAATGCTGTGATGTCGGTTCCTAAATCAATCAATCAATCAATCAATCAACCAATCTAATGTTGCAGATATACCTAGTTTATCTAATGTTGCAGATATACCTAATTTATCTAATGTTGCAGATATACCTAGTTTATCTAATGTTGCAGATATATCTAGTTTATCTAATGTTGCAGATATACCTAGTTTATCTAATGTTGCAGATATATCTAGTTTATCTAATGTTGTTGCAGATATATCTAGTTTATCTAATGTTGCAGATATACCTTGTTTATCTAATGTTGCAGATATACCTTGTTTATCTAATGTTGCAGATATATCTAGTTTACCTAATGTTGTTGCAGATATACCTAGTTTACCTAATGTTGCAGATATACCTAGTTTATCTAATGTTGCAGATATACCTAGTTTATTTAATGTTGCAGATATATCTAGTTTATCTAATGTTGTTGCAGATATACCTAGTTTACCTAATGTTGCAGATATATCTAGTTTATCTAATGTTGCAGATATACCTAGTTTACCTAATGTTGCAGATATATCTAGTTTATCTAATGTTGTTGCAGATATACCTAGTTTACCTAATGTTGCAGATATACCTAGTTTACCTAATGTTGCAGATATATCTAGTTTATCTAATGTTGCAGATATATCTAGTTTATCTAATGTTGCAGATATATCTAGTTTATCTAATGTTGCAGATATATCTAGTTTATCTAATGTTGCAGATATACCTAGTTTATCTAATGTTGTTGCAGATATACCTAGTTTACCTAATGTTGCAGATGTATCTTAGTTAGTTAGTTAGTCGACAGATCATCCTCATTGCACATCGAACCATTCAGTCCATAAGTGCTCGGATCCCCTCCTCACCAAATCCCGCAACGTGTAGCGGCTAACGACGCCAGTTCTGTGTTGGTTTATCAATCTTCTTTGGCTTCCTGCGTAGTGTTCTTGTTTGGCCACCCCTCTTTTAATTTGCTGCTCTCGCAGTCTGGCCATTGTTGTAGATTCACAGTCATCACTTGGTTCTCGCAAAAGTCTTACTTCTCGTAGAGCATTCAGAATGTCGGCCTGGTCCATGGCGCGTCCGCCCACCACAGTAGCCTCACCTGCGAGCTTGTCAGCCCGCTCATTTCCTTGTACTCCCGCATGCCCTGGCACGAAGATGAAACTAATCTTTGCCAGTCGAGACCGCTCCAGAGGCAGCAACCATTCTCTTCGGATCGACCCCTCCTCTATCCTCTTGATCATGTTCATTGAGTCGCTAAGGAAACAAGCCCTAGTGAATGTCTGTGTCTCGAGCCACGTTATTGCTTTACTTACTGCCATGACTTCCATGGTCAGGCTACTTGTGGTTTCAGTGAAAGCACCAGAGTCCTCCTTCACAATTCTCCCTCCGGCCCGAGCTGTAAAGGCCCATGAGCTTCTCACATGTCGGACGACCGACCCATCTGTGTAGATGACCGCGTCACCATCTAGCGAATTCTCGAAAATCAACGCTTGTACTTCAGCCTCAACAGCAGCCGGATTTTCTTGTCTGCATTTTCTATCTAGTTGGATGCAGACTGAAAGAGACGTACAGAAATCTGTTGGCACTTGCACCTACTCCTCGCCAGGTTCTAAGTCCTCAAGTGAACACACCTGTTGAAGAATGTCTTCGGCTTGACCCATCCACGACCGTCCTCTTTTTAACCTGCTGCCCTTCACCTTCCTACTTTCACTATGCAGTGGATGTTGTGTGTTTGCGTTAATTCTGAGGTAGGCGCGTGCCCTGCAACCTTGTATTCTCTCTTCAATGGTTGGAAAATCAAGAAGGTAGCGCATCGCCCTGCATGCTGTATCTCTTGTACATCCAAGAATAATGCGCATAGCTTCATTCTGTATCCTTTCCATCCTTTCTATCTGCTTATGGCTGAGAGTCAGGATTGCCATTGCATACTCCAAAACAGACATGACCAGCCCCTCGTACAGAAGACATAGATGGCGCTGCTCACAGTTTGCTGCCGCCATCACCCGCATCGCTGCCAAACCCCGCTTGGCCTTTGTTATCACCTGGTCTATGTGCACATTATAAGCAAGGCTTCGATCAAACCGTATCCCCAGGTAATTCATTGCCTGCGTTCTTTCCACCGTCTCTGAACACAGCATTACAGTTGGTGTTGGAGTGTTGACAATATGATTATTCAACGAGAACCAAGTCACTGTTGCCTTTGTTGGGTTGACCATTGCCCCAGCTTCATCACACCAAGTACTTATGCGATTGAGTTCGGTTTGTAGTTCCACAGCAACCTCCTCTCTATCCTTACCCTGACGATACACTAAAACATCATCGGCATATGACAATGTCCTGCCAGGTCCAGTGATCTGCTCACTGGTGATTCTCACTGTGTAGGCGTTGAACAGTACCGGAGATAATGGTGATCCCTGTGGTAGGCTAGGATATATTGTTGTTGGTTCCGAAGTCCAACTGTCACATCTAAAAACTACTTTCCGTTGGAAGGGGGCTGCAGCGATCCAACTAAGGAGGAATGGACTTACGTTTAGTTCGAGAAGCTGAAATATTAAAAAATCCAGTGGTACTCTGTTGTATGCGCCCTCAAGATCAATCGCTGCAGCAACGGTTTCAGTGCCTGAGTGGAAACCTTCATAGACATCCTGGCAAAGACTGCTGCATTGGTCCAGGTTTCTCTTTTTGGACGGTACCCACCCAGGGTAGGTGGGAAAACACCTTGCCTCTCTAGTTGGCTTGATATTTTCCTGGCAATTACCTTCTCCAGCAGCTTGCCTATTGTATTCTGCATGGTTATATGGTTATAATTCGATATCCCTGAATTTTTGTGTGGTCTTTGTCAGGCTTCGGCAAGGGAATCAGATAGCTGTGTACCCATTCCTCCTTGATGCTAGCACTCCCTATACTGTTGTTGTACATGTCTGCTAGTTTCTCTAGCTCATTGTCGGTACACCTATTTATGTCGTCGTATCTTATGCCATCAGGACCTGGAGCACTGTTTTTTGATCGTCGAAGCACAGCCTTGATTTCTTTCACTGTCACTGTGTCTTCATCCGAAGTGTTCTGGGCCTTGCATCTGTCTGAGGTGACCTCCTTGGCCAGATTTCGGCCTCCCATGTCTGTCTGGTTGCTCTGCTCAAGGTAGCGTTCAAAGAGGGCTTTGCCCTTGTCCTCGTCAGTCCTCTGCCAGATGAGGTCAGCACCTTGGAAGTCAGAAATGCTCTTATTCTTGACTACACCACTCATGCTTTTATGTAGTCGCCAGAACATTTTCAGTGACTTGTCTGTGCTTACGCTTTGACACACCTCTGCCAATTTTTTTTTTTTGAAGTAGCTTACTTTTGTGTGCATCTCTCTTTCTAAGTGCAAGCAGGGACTAGGATGACCAGCTCTGTTCTTCTTGGCATTTTGCCATCTCCTTACAGCACTACCCTTATCCACCCAAACCTTCTCCACCTCGAAACTCCACCACGGTGGCTGCTCCCAGCTTGTTTTCCTGCCCTGAAACGTTCTGCGCTTGTCACGTCTTATTTTACTCACCACATCTTGCCCTGTACTGTCATACTGGAACGTCTTTACCTTTAGCTTGTGCTGCCTGGTTCTGCCTTTCTCCACCAGTATGCTGCAAGGGTGGTGGTCGCTGCCATGGTGTCCTAGGACACCCCATCTACACACTGTAGTGAGTTAAGGTGAAACTAGCGCCAGATCAATAGCACTGTCCTCATCGCCCGGACGGCTTGCTGTCCTGGTGACACAGCCACTGTTGATACAAACCCGGTCGATGGTTTCCAGTGCAGTCTTGAGCTCCTCCCCCTGTGTATTGGAGGAAGTGTTTCCCCATGATCTGCCTTTAACGTTGAAGTCACCACAGAAAATAACATTTCTCTCGTGGCCTAATATGCCACTTAAGCACTGCCACTTCTGGGCGTCCACACTGGCATTGCGGGCATAAACATTAACCAACACGAATGGTATACTGGAATGAACTCTCAACGCCTGTATTTGTATATCGTCACTGTCCCAACTGGACATGTCTAGCTCTGACGCCACCATGCTGTCGCGAACGAGAATCGCCATTCCCAGATGTCGTCTGTTGTAGAAACATTTGAAGCCGGCAATTTGGAGTAGCTGATCGCCCAGTCTCGTCTCCTGGAGTGCTACAATGTCGTTCCTGTAAACTAGGGTTTCTAAAATAGAGCCCCGTTGTTTTACACTGGCACAGTTCCAATATAGAATACGGATATTCCTGAGTCCTGGACGGTGACACTTGAGTCTAAAACGCCTCAAACCACCACGCTTACCTTGCTTTTTCTCCCTGCGCGGCTACCACGCCGCTTCGGTATGTTGACTGCTGACCGCTCGAAGAACACACGTTGTTCCGCTATGTTGAAAAAACGTAAATACAGACTGAGAAAACCACACGCTGCTGAAAATTCACTCAAGGATGGCTTCGCTCGATGCACGAACTCCATAGCACCCGCGCAGATCTTGAGTAGAAACTCCTGGTTTTACATCCTGGCACACCAATTACACGCAAGAGATGAATAAATCCATCCCTAAGTTAACGAACACAAAACAACACGACCGTCCGTCGCCATCTTGAAAAAAAAAAAGGATATACCTATATATGTATATATATATATATATATATATATATATATATATATATATATATATATATATATATATATATATATATATGCAGATATATCTAGTTTATCTAATGTTGTTGCAGATGTAGCTAGTTTATCTAATGTTGCAGATATACCTAGTTTATCTATGCCTAGTTATACTTAGCGTATCTAATGTTACAGCTATACCTAGTGTCCTACGTTACAGGTATAGCTAGTTTATCTACTGGATCGTCTTCTATTAGTGTCTGTCAAACATTCCTCAACCTGGTGGCGTTTTGAAGTCTGCATCAGTACAAAACCACACTTGGCACATCAGTGACTCCCCGTCTTGTTATGAAAGTAAAAGAAATTGCTTCGCATTTCGACCAATTTCGCCCTATGCCAAGGACATTGAACGTAACAGCCGTAAAACGAGATATACATCCATAAACAAGAACAACAGTACACTAAAGTCACGTGGTTGTTGCAGCGTTCAAGTTTTGATTAACGGAAACGAACAACATCACGTGCTTGTCCTGACATCATGCCACAAATACGGAAATTACATCACCGGAAATGTCTATTATACTCCTGCCATACAATTTGATGGATTGGATTAGTGAAGCCTTATATTTGTCTGCCTCATGTTGGCTTATACATATTCATTGCTGACAAAATGCTGGAAGGCTGTTGGGTGTTTCTTGTCTTCTACAGCTAGGAAATGACACATTTGCTTTTGTTTAAACAATTCTGCTTATTTGAGCAAGTTATAAATGAGATGTTTAATGTCTTTTTAGCCACGTGCTTAATGTACGGCTTCGTGCAAACTCGTTTTCTGGATATAATTAACTACTTTTGCTGCGTCTGTTTCTTGTCGTCTGAAAATGTTATTAAGAAAAGACGTCCGTGTTTTCTTGTTTCCTTCTCTTCTCGTTTTATTGCAGGAATCGTACAGTTTCTGCCATGATCTGTTTTCTTTAATTAACTTTTAATTTGCGTGGTTGTGTAGTCGTACCAGGGAGAATCAGGACGCCCCCCCCCTCTCCCCCCTCTCTCCTCAGGTACTTTCTTTTATGTAACCAGGGCGTGCTCTCCCTCACAAAATGGTAATACATATTAAGTTTTAACATTATTTTATTTTTAATATCAGTTATTGTTTCTTCATGTTCTTTTTTCTTATTCATTATTACCAATTTATACATTTGTTTTAAAGTAAATTTCGTTTTCGTAGAGATTTACAAGCAACTAAAACGTATGTTAATCAGTATTAAAAATTAGCTGTATGTAACTAGTGATGGATTATGATGGTGATGATGATGGTGATGATGATGGTGATGATGATGATAATGATGATGATGATGATGATGATGATGATGATGATGATGATGATGATGATGATGATGATGATGACAGTAGTGACAGATGTGATTATGATGATGATGATGATGATGATGATGATGATGGTGATGATGATGATGATGATGATGATGATGGTGATGATGATGATGATGATGATGATGACGACGATGATGATAATGATGATGATGATGATGATGATGATGATGATGATGATGATGATGATGATGATGATGATGATGATGATGATGATGATGATGATGATGATGATGATGATGATGATGGTGACGACGACGACTACGACGAAGACGATGATGATGATGATGATGATGATGATGATGATGATGATGATGATGATGATGATGATGATGATGATGATGATGATGATGATGATGATGATGATGATGATGATGATGATGATGATGATGATGATGATTAAACAAAGAAATAAATATCTAGACTGCTAAACCACATGGTATAATCAGGACAAACACACAAACCTAATCACAACGTCGAAGCGTTTTGCACTATTTGAGAGGAGAATTGTGTCATTGTAAGTTCTGGAATTGGATTTACACCGTGAAGAAATTGATAAAACATATCTCTGGTCTCGTCATTAATGACGATTCTCATTACATTTTCTGTAATTATTTCGAATGAGTACGGAGAGAGAATGCAAGCCTGTATTATTCCCCTTTACACCTGAAGCAGTTTGATGTTTCACCGACTACTCTCTCAGCTGCTCGTTAATCATGATATAACGATTCATTTAAGTGGATTAAATGTGCTCAAAACCCCATATCAGTCATAAAGTTCCAGAATTGCTAATGTTGAACACAGTCAAAGGCTTTATTGCAATCAATGAAGATCACATTGTAATCACTGCATTTCTCGAATATGGTTCTCACTTTGAAGATATGGTAACTGGTTAAGATACTACTGTTATACGTGATATTAATGATTTATTGATAGGCCGATTTACTGATTGATCGACATATTGATTTATTTTATGAAAGAATGTATATGTTGATTAATAACTGGTTGATTTGATAATGTGATTGATTAATTGATTTTTTAAAAATGATTGACTGAAAAAGTAATTGATTGATAAATAATTGATTTTTTGTTTGATTGATTGATTGATTGATTGATTGATTGATTGATTGATTGACTGATTCGTTGCTTGATTCGTTGATTGGCTCGTCATGTTTCTGTTGGGTGGAAGTAGAAGATAACTGAATATTAATGTATACTGCAGCTTAATTGTCTTCCGTACGCCATGAATTAAATTGTCACTTTGGGTTTTAGAAAATTTAGTGCGGGTAAGTCGGTAACATTGATGTCGTTTGTATTTCACTTATGGTGGCGCTAATCGTCAACCACTTTGGAAGTTCGGTCATTTCTAATTACCGGTAGTTGCCTTCATTATTCTCCTGGAGCTGCATGACGTAATTTGCTCTGACCTCCTCAATGTGCAGTTTTATTCCAATATCTCCTGTCCATCGATGCATACTCTTGGTAAACTATATCCCGAGCTGTCTCCCCGTTTGATCATTACCTTCTTCCTCTCTCCTCTTCCTTCTTGCTCACTCTTGGTTCCTTCTATTTCCCACATCCTGAGTTCTTGTTTACCCGTGCCTTCTTTCTATTATGTCTGACCTTATCTTAAATCCCCTTGCGATGGGATGTTGTTTATGCGATATGGCCCTTCTAGAAGCTTCCCGATTGGTAATACGCTCTGGGACCTGCTATTTGTTGTTGTTGTTATTGGTGTTTTTGACAATGTCGACAGGAGGCACATGATTGATGGTTGACAGGAGGATGACCAAAAATCAACTTTTGACTGCGTTTCACACATTCTGATATGTATTGCTACTGGTCATTGTTATAGACAGTTTGACATCCTGCACTTTACCACTAAATGTTTGGTGTTGGTTTAGACCTACCCAAGAGTACTGGCTGACCTAGATACGTCAACCCTTTTCATTCAGTCCTTTCTGTTACAATATCTTACCCTCATCGTCACCCCCCTGAGAGCCAGCCATTCGAACCTTATATTGGAATACTGTTGCTATCCATTACATACATTAATGTCAAAGATAACATATAAATAGGAGTGTCTAGTTGGTCGTGCGTCGAAGTACACTTGTTCCTGCAGCGAGGCGCCGTCGTCATTTGGAGGCGACAGGTTCGATCCCGGTTGGTAACTATTATAGCTTTCAAATTTTATGTTGTCTAGTGCGTCTTCTAATCTCTATTTCCTTCTTCTTCTTCTGTGAGTGCCAAATAATACTATGTGTGTCCAGGAAATCCTCTGACGAACGATTATACTTTATTCGGTCTGTATCATGTGAATGAGCGAGGATTGTGTTCACGTAATGATAAATGTGCACGCCATGTAGTCAGATAATTTCTGGGCATATTATATCACATATATCATCATCATCGTGTGCCATGACGATCATCCTTGGCGGTCATAGCTCGCCTCACATACGATCACCAGAGTTTCGTGTTCTGTCTGTGTTCTTTTCCCTAGTATGTCATGTGGCTAAGCCATCAATGTATTTATCTCTCTGTCTTCCCCCTTCTCTTTTCATACCAATTTCGCCAGTTGTCATCAAGTGCTCTAGATGTTTTTCTTCTCATAAAATGCTCGAAACTCTTGACTGACTCACTCATCTATTTAAGGTTTTCATTTCATTCTTGTATGAACGTTCTCATTCGTTTTCTAACCGACCATTGTTTTCTTTGCTTTTTCACCTGAAACCACATTTACTCCGCTATTAGATGTTTCACAATTTGCCATGTTTCATACACATATAAAATTAAAGGTTGGATACAGCACTTCAAAACTCTGTTTATGACAATAGTTGACTGTGTTGTTTCTTTCTGGTCGGTGTTTTCCATCTTGCAACAAGCCACTTTTGCCATAGCGATTGTTCTACATGTCTACAAGGCCCTTACACCAGATACATCACTGTTCCGAGTAAGTGTACATGTTCCCATTTGAAGATACATTGTCGTATTTTCATAACTACGTGTATAAACACAACTACACCTGAAAAGAGTAAAATGTGTTTAAGTATGCGGGCACTTTAATAGCAGCACACGAAATATATATATAGAAGAAGATGAATATCCAACCCGAAGCAAAATTTCACAAGATGAAGAATAATCTCTACAATTTATCTTTGCCAACTGAGATGAGGAAAAGAGTGCTTGAGAGCTATAGCGAGTCAATCTTGCTGTATGGAAGCGAATCATGGACAATTTGCAGACAAATGAGAAATTATGTGGAAGCTGCGAAGATGTGGTGTCATGGAGAAATAGTAAGATAAGGTCGTGGTCGGAAGAAACATGTAAAGAGGGTATATAAGTGAAGGAAGTTAACTTACCAAGAGAACTGGTGACTCGCATCAGAAGAGCAGTCCACAATCTTCGAGCACGTCAGGAGAAGTAGAAAGCAGAGGGAGATTAAAGAGCAGATGCTACACAGTTTGTTACCACTGCTTAGAGGAACATCGGTATCAGAAATTATTGGCAGTACACATGACAGGGTGTGGACAGACATGATCACCAACGCCACCCAGCATAAACTATAAGAAAAAGAGAGTTGGCGCTTACATTTTTCTATTTTGCTTTCATCATGTTTTGCTCATGTTTCTGTTTTTTTTTTGTTTCTCTGTAGAGCACGTGCGGCTTGCGAACGCGGTTTGTGAACGCGGTTTGTGAGCCCGTATACCCGGGTTCGAAGCACAGCGGTGCTGGTTTTTTTTCGAAAAAAGGTATAGGAGCCGGTCGTTCAGAAATCAATGGCAAACTACTGAACGTAAAATTTGCCCAGGAATCACGAACAGTGAAAATGCTGGGGTTGACTGCTACGTCCTGTGAAGAACATGCAACTTAATTTTTTTTAGAGCACGTTGATGCTTGTATCTTCCAATGATAAACTCCTCAAGATGTGGAGGTTAGCTGCAAACATTTTGAATAAGCGGTTATTGACTGACACAGGCGGCGGTCAGCGGAAATTACCTCAAAACTCTGTAATGTGGTCATCTGCGGGAAAAACGCGCCAAATATAACCTTTCTCCTCTGTTGAAGCATAATCTTTCCCCTCTTTGAAACATAACCTTACCCCTTCCTTGAAACAACCTTTTCCCTCTTTGAAATATAACCTATCTCCTATCTTGAAACAACCGTTCCCCCTCACTTAAAGCATAACTTTTCCCCACCGCTGCCTTACAAGGCTTGTCCTTTTAGACATAAGTTTATTGGAGTCAAACCATAAACAAACCGGCGGAAAGGGAAAACCACCATAACAGTTATCCTTTGTAAAAACATGCTTATTAACAAACTGCATCTAGTTGACGACGTTAAAGGAACCACCTGGTCCGGTACGGAGCAAAAAGTGTGTCCCATTCAAGATGATCGTTATTGTACTATTGAATGCAAGTTAAATGAAAAAAGATATCCCATGCGCTTCTAAATGGAATGTCAAAACATGCATGCAAAATGGAAAGCTCCAAAGATTAAGAATGAAATGGATAGAATGAATGTCAGTATTTAGCATTTAGGTACATGCGATGGCGAAGTGCGGGGGAACATATTTACATAAACACAACATGACAGGAGGAATATAATATGTGAGTTGGCATGATTTTAGATCAACAAAATGCAAAACTGCATTTTATGAAATGAAAATAAACATTGCATTGTGTGAAATGAAGACAAAAACTGCTGTTCATAAAAATGAAGAACATATTATGCAATGAATCCATGTGTTAGAAAAAGAGTGCATGCAATGTACATTGAACAAGTGTTAACATATAGCTGTGATCGATGGGCAATTAGTAAAAAAGCAAAAATGCCCTTGGGGTCTTATATAAGTGGATAAATAGAAGAATACTGGACAGTCCTTGACATCCTAAATAAGTAATCTAAATATCTTAAAAGTGGCTAAGACATAAAGACCACTAATTATCACAAACATCGGACAGAGGGACTCGCCAAGTTTTTCACAACACGATAAAAGACAAACTGAATCATGTAACAGCTGAAAAGATTTACGGAACGAGAGATAGAGGAGGACAACCAGAAAGGATTCTTGACAATCTTTTGTCGTCGCTGGGAAAGGTGTCAGCACATGTTCAGTCTACTGGAGATAGCATGTTGTGGAGAAGCGTGATCGCCTACTGCAGTCGACACGGCACTTGATGATATGTATATATATATGTGTGTATGTGTGTGTGTGTGTGTGTGTGTGTGTGTGTGTGTGTGTGTGTGTGTGTGTGTGTGTGTGTTAAGCGCGCGCTTATTGTCTGAAGACATAACAGCTTGCATATACAGGGTGTTTGTAAAGTCTCACTATACTTTGTATGTAGAACAAATGTGAAAAATACGTTCTTCCGTTGATAATACCATTCTGTTTGGAGTGCAAAGAATTAATTACTCCAGCAGACG
>OY992886.1:94395051-94530051 GCA_963921405.1 Cepaea hortensis | reverse complement strand
GGGTTGACTGCGACGTTCTGAAACGGATATGCAACTAAGTTGTTTTTTTTTAAGCAGTCGTCCACAGAGTTTATCTTCCACTGTTGTTTATCTAGGCTGAAAGGTTTGCCTAGATTTATCGTACTCTGGGCAGCCTTGGAGTATGTGCTCTGCTGTCTGCGGCTCCAGTCCACATGTAAACATGGCTGATTCACCAATCTTGACTTGTGCCTACGTATGGTTCCGTAATCTATTGTGTCCTGTTATGAGGCGCAGAATAATGATTTGTTCTGGTCTGTCCATAAAGTGGAATCATCTTGAGCTGTTATTGGAGTCTTTTGATGATTTGTAACAGACACATCAGGTTGTTCTTCTATTTCGCTTTGAAATAGTCCTTTATTCATCTGCACCATAAACTCAATTACCAGCACTTTCTTATTCAGCAATCAATGGCAAACTACTGAACATAACATTGCCTATAAATTCAACCTGGGGTTGATGGTATCCTAATGCAAAGGACATGCGACATTTTTTATACAGCTTAAGAGAGATCCTTTACGAACACTTAACGTCTGTTATTCAATATCTCTCTTGGAAATAACTTTACCGTTACACAGACAAAGTAAAAGAGGTGAAAGAAGTCCCTTGGGGTTTGTGGCGAAAGTTGGTAGATGTGTTTGGTGCAGGAGAGTCTGGCATATGATACCACAACATCTAGTCTGAGAATTGAGATGGAAAGAGTCACAGCTGCGTTCCGCTAGCTGGAGGACAAATAGCACACGCATATTATGATTAAAATGAACTCACAATGTATGATGAGAAAGGTGAAGGCGCGCATAGAGATCTTCAGTATGATTTTGGTTTTCCCTCAAGACATGCTGGTGTGGCGGGAAACGAGCAGTCCGATAAATTTGATGAGTCGGCACTGCTCAAGGCAGGCGTGTCCAATAAATTTTAGCACACTTCTGAAACACTTATATTCTAAGGCGCTTATGTGTTTTTTCAGTTATTTGATTTATTAATTTCTGACTCATTCGACGAACAATACACGATTGCTCAAATATAGTGAGATGATGGCAATTAGGCGGTTCCAACCGGTTTTGTGCAAAGAGACATTGTTCGTTGTAAATTTGAAATTACCGTGGGGATAACAGATGTTCCACATTCGAACAATACCTGTAATTATGTGTTGTAATTGTTTCAGCTTAAGCATTATTCATTTATTCACTTCAGATTACATAACTCTGGATTAAGCAACTGACGAGATGCAGCGAAACACGCCAGGCAATAAATCTTGAAATATATTGTTTGTGGCTTCTGTGTGTAGATTTGTTACATATCCAAGTTTCACACCCGTATATTGCCATAGGAAATACCCATCCTCTTAGTACACTGATTCATCTCATCTCATCTTGTTCCTCTTGTACCTTGCGTTGTCGAGGTGCAATATAAATAGCGGAAGAGTGCCTGTTTATGGGCTTTATATGTCGTGGTTCCCATGGACTCTGTTATTCCCTCTGTACATCGCTTACATGGTCGGATTCTTCTTCTGGTTCCATTTAGTCTGTACATGATTGCTTGTTGTGGTATGCTGTTAGATGGTAGCCTAGTTATAAGGCGGACCCAGTATTTTCATTGCTAAACTGTTTCAATCTATATAAGTCTTATTTGCTTTCAATGTTAAGCAATGGTTTTCTTCTTTTGCTTGCTTGCTTGTGTTCGCTGGCTGTGAACTCCAGCGTGAAGTCCTGTATGTCGGATGAAGACATCCGGTTGTCCAACATCAGTGTGATATCATACCGTACCTGAGGTTTGCGTGAGTATCCGTTGCCCCATGTCTGGCTTATTGGTGTGCACACTGGTGGTTCCTCGCCATGCAGGCAGATACTCTCCGGCTTCGAAGGAATCATCGATTCTACTGATGCCAGGTCCCCGAAGGGACCTGTTGCTCAGGACGCATGGCCTGGATGTGTCAGTAGGTCTTGGCCAGTATAGATCCCGGCCCTGGTGCCTTGTAAACACCTCTGCGTCCCGTATTTTTCTTTTAATTTCTGTCAGGTAGTCAGCATGACCGAATGGATAAAAGCGCTAATTTTTAAACATCCGGTTTGCTGATGCCGAGGTAGTTGAACTAATATGTTGACTTCTCTTCCTTGACTTGAGGACGTAAATTACAATTACCACTGAAATCGGAGTAGATTCGCTTAATGGCGAAGGACACTAGTAATAGAGAAATCCACACGCAAAAATCAGTCCTGTGTACTAGAAGAAGTGGCAGGTTTATGGACTACACTTGAGTTCAAAGCGAGCAAAAGAAAATAAAACGTTTGTCGTCAATTTTCATCTTATGTTAGCCATCAACCTAGATATCCAAATTCAATCTATCAGGTGCCGTCTCCACAATAAAGGTTGGCTGCAATGGATAAATTCAAACAATACATACCTAAAGAAACAAATCCATGCATGCTTTTACACAGTAGAAATGAACAGGGACGAACTGCCAAGAAAACATCTGTGGTTTGGGGCACATGTTTGCCACGCTTGGAAATTCTAAGACCTTCTCTGAAATGATATCTAGCGAATCTATGGCGAATATTTTTAACACTTCGTCTGTTAAGTATTCTGTCCTGTGTATGTCTTTCTTGTGTTCGTGGGAAGTTTTGTGGGGCTTCAAAGCAATGTTATGTATGGAAGCATATTATGTTGTAAAGTGGGTTCAAATAATTTGTGAGATTGTGGGAAATTGCGAATCGATTTGTTCTGTTCTGTGAATAGAATATCGTTGCATGTATGGACCACGGTCTGGTATTCCTTACATTCAGAAGGAGAGAGAGAGAGAGGGTGGGATGAGAAAGTGGATAGAGAAAGAAAGGGAAGAGACTAGCAGAAAAGAGAAAAAAAAAAGAATACAGAGTATTGAGGAAAGGGAGAAAGTGTGACAGAGTCTGGTGAAACAAGAGAGAAACGGGTGGAGAGAGAACGGGAAGAGACATGGAGAATGAAAAGAGAAACCACAGAGAAAAGGGATAAGAGAGACATGAGGATGTGTGTGAGTGAGCGGGAGAGAAAAGCAAACAATAAGATAATTATTTTACTTAAATTTGCCACATTAAGTATGCAGCGGCCTCGCAGCGCAGTAGGTAGCGCCTTCGCCTCATGATCATAATCACCCATCTCATCTCATCTCATCTCATCTCATCTCATCTCATCTCATTTCATCTCATCTCATCATGTTCCTCCTGTACCTTGCGGTATCGAGGTGAAGTATAAACAGCGGGAGAGTGCCTGCTTATGGGCTTCATATATCGATATTCCCATGGACTCTGTAATTCCCTGCGTCTATCGTTTACGTAGTCGGCCCCTTCCTCTGCTTCTCTCTGGTCTGTGCATCATTGCATGTTGTGGTATATTGTAAGTTGGTAACCTACTTGCATGGCCAAACCATTTTACTTGCTGGCTGCTAATAAAATATATTGCAGCTATTCTTAGTAGTTATTGATACATGTTTGTTCTTTAGTATTGGTGCCATTTGTCCAATGAGTTGGTTTGCCTTATTGCATCTATTTTCGATCTCGTCTTCTGATTTACCATTTGATGATATTATACTTCCTAGATACTTGAAACTCTTTACTTGTTTCAAGGGATGTTCGTTTAGGTGAAACGTTATTGCTTTTTCTTCTTTAGTTATAGTCAATACCTCTGTTTTACTTGTGCTAATTTTCATGTTATGTTCCCTACACATTTCGTTTAGACTTTTCATGTGGTCTTGTAATTTAGCTTCTGATTTTGCTATTAAGTGCTTGGTCGTCCGCAAACAGGAGTTCTGTAATCATAATCACATATGCCCTACATCTGAGTAAACAGCGAGATCCGAACTCCAGCCTAGGCTGTCTTATTCAGCTCGTATCAAACAAGTAAGATACATTCACCTTACCTCCTTTAACTTTTCAGAGCCTAAGGATAATATATCTCCAGATGTAGACTCCCATTTAGACAGGATGATATATCGTCATACTAGGGTCATCGTGTTTTGTTTTGTGTATCTTCCGCAATTTCAATGTTCTGTGAATTGAAATTTACATTAAAATATTATTCATCTGATTGTGCGCGATGTTTGGACCAAACCTACTGTTTTTAGTTTGTTTTTGTGGCATTGAAAAAGACAATGCCACTCCATTCCCAACCAGAACAATTATGTGAAATGACAGTAAATAGAACAAGGTCAATGTACTGTTCAAAACACATTTTACATTGAGGATTTGATGAAATATAATGTGTTCCGTTGCTTGCTTTTCCACGTGTTTCGTATTTCATGTTTTGTATCAGAAACCGAAGAAGAAAATATCAATATTCTCAACATGTTCATGTATTTAAGAACAGAAGAGAGAGAGAGAGTGGCATAGGTTGCTTAACGGCTAGTCCTCTGTGGGAAGGATGAGGGAGGGAATAAAAGAATACAGACGAATAAAGAAGTTCCCATAGCACACCCACACAAGTTTATATATTACATTTATTGTAATGGTTGTTGCTTTCTATTAATGACACAGGCAGGTGGCGATGTTAAGGTTGCCGTAACGGTTGTTAGTTTCCATTGATGACACAGGCATGTGTATGTATTATTTTTACCGTAACGGTTAGTAGTTTCCATTAATGACACAGGCTTGTGGCTAAGTTAAGTTTAAATTATGGCTGTTCACATGCGTATATATTACATTTGCCGTAATAGTTGTTTGTTTCCACTGATGACACAGGCATGTGTGTGTATTACTTTTACCGTAACGGTTAGTAATTTCCATTGATGACACAGGCGTGTGGCTAAGACAAGTTTGCAATTATGGCTGTTATTTTCCATATGTGACACAGGCATGCGTATATATTACATTTGCCGCAATGGTTGTTTGTTTTCATAGATAACACGGGTATTTGTATATATTACATTTACCGTAGTGATTGTTAGGTTCCCTATGTGACATAGGCATGTGTATGTATTACATTTGCCGTAATAGTTGTCAGTTTCCATAGATGACACAGGCATGCGTATATATTACATTTGTCGTAATGGCTGTTTGTTTCCGCAGGTGACACAGGCATGTGAATATATTACATTTGCCGTAATGTTTGTTAGATTCCGTTTACGACACCAGCATGTGTATATATTATTAGGGACGTTCATTTGAAACCCGATCCAATGGCTATGTTACAAAAGCATGAAAGAAACATTAACAGGTGTGGTAGAATTAAACAAAGCATTCATTTTGAATAAATTATGCACCATGGGTTGGTCAGAAGAAGTCGCCGTAGGCATTCAGGCAAGCATCCCATTGCTTAGGTAGGCGACGAATGCCGTCCACAAAAAAAAAGATTGTGGTTGCTCACTGAACCAAGTGTTTACCGCGTTCATTATGTCTGCATCTGTGTGAAATCGTTGCCCTTGAGAGCTTTTTTTTAGAGATCCGAACAAATGAAAATCACATGGTGACAAATCAGGACTATAGGCTGGATGTGCATAATTTCCCACTTCTTCCTTGCTAATGCTTCCTGCACAATCTTTGCGACACGCGGACGAGCATTATCGTGCACCAAAATCACACTGCAAGAAAGCATGCCGGGTCGTTTATTCCTGATGGCTTTTAGCAGCTTGTCTAGTGATTGCAAGTAGTGGGTAGAGTTGATGTTGACACCAGGTTATTTAAAGTCAGCCAACAATAGCCCTTCATGGTCAAAATATGCGCTCAGCATAACTTTATCAGCGGAAACCTGTAACTTGAATTTGTTGGCTTTTGGTGACCCAGCATGCTTCCATTGCATGCTCTCTCTTTTGCTGCTCGGCTCAAAGTGATAACACCATGATTCATCGCCTGCCACTATGCGGAAGAGAAATGCATCACCTTCCACTCTGTAACGCAGCAAGTGGTTCAAACACCATCCCATGCGTCCCTCTTTTTGGTGGTCGATCAATATTCGTGGTACCCACTGTGAACACACCTTCCGATATTGCCGTTTCTTGCGAACGACCTTTTGAATTGTCCCAATTGACGCATCAAATTCTTTCGCTAGCGAACATATGCTTCGACAACGGTTCATCTGTACTGCTGCATCAATTTTGGCGATGGTTTTTCTGTTGCATCAATATGCGCTTGACCCGGCCGTCGAAGATCTGTCGTGAACTGACATCCTTTCCGAAACATTCGTGCCCAGTCTGTCACTGTTGTCTTCGCCACACGTTTGTTACGATACGCTGCCTGCATTATTCGATGAATGTCCACTGGTCGACACATTTCAAATGAATGAAACTGAATCACCGTTCTTTGAGCTTCTTTGGACGAATTTTGATCAACCCGGCCATTTTCTCAACGGTCAGAAACAGAACCTATGCATCATGGGACGATAAGCACGTGCTCTTTTATTCATTGATCAGTACTTATCACAATACTATGACATGATCATATTCAACGAATGCAATTACGCGCGGTGCAGTACGAACGGATTTCAAATGAACACCCCTTATGCATGTGCCGTAATGGTTGTAAATTTCCGTTGATGACACAGGGACACAGGCATGTGTATATATTACATTTGCCGTAGTGGTTGTTGGTTTCCATAGATAACTCAGCCATGTGTTTATATTACGTTTGCATGGTGGTGGTTCTCATAGATGAGGCAATCATGTGGTGGTGCGTGAGTTTGCAGTGTTGGTAGTGCCCATAGTTGATGCTACCATATGTTGATATTACGTTTGCGTGGTGGTAGTTCTCATAGTTGATACAACAATGTGTTGATATTACGTTTGCCGTGATGGTAATTTCCATAAATGATGCAAGCATGTGGGGATGTATTATTATTATTATTATTATTATTATTATTATTATTATTATTATTATTATTATTATTATTATTATTATTATTCATTTTCGTTTTCGTCTTCTTTTTCTTCAGACGTCTGTCCTTGAGCAATTCTCTCAATCACCATATATGTTAACTAAGTTCATGTTCCTTCCATTACTACCTGTTGCCCAGAAGTGTAAGCTTTTCTCGCACATCTTTCCTGTAGTTCTCGTAAGCTTCTTTCTCTAATCCATCTCCTCTGACACACCCAATGAATGTCATGTCTGTCGAGGCCGGATATCTACAGACATTCATAATCCCACCTTAATTCGTGTTCGGATGATGAAAGTGTCATAAAGAATACACCGTAAAATTGTGAAGGGTCAACTTTTATTTCACCTGTCGATTTATCAGCTATACTGCCATCGATTTATCAGCTATACTGTCATCGTGACGAAATAGCTAAGCCATCAGCCTCGTGCTCTAAAGTAGTGCTTCCCAAAGTGGGGGTCCGCGGACCTGTGCCGGTCAGCGAGCCCTTCTTTGCCGGTCCGCAACGTGAGTTGAAAAAAAAAGTAAGAAAAAAGTTAAATATTTCCTCCTTTGAGGATTGTTTAGAACTTTTTAAAAACACGATTGTCTTTTTCTCAAAACATGATATCCGCACCGTTTTTATGCTGATTTAATTTTAAAATAAATTGAGCCTGCAGCCGTATAGCCCAAGGAGTATTTATTTTTCAGGAGAAGCGATTCATTGGTTCAATGGGAAAGTTTAAAATAGTAACCAGCTGAGACCGATACTAAAAGCCGGCCCGGTCGACAACATTTGTTTGTTGATGTGCGTTTCTTTTGTTTCCTATGTGACAAAAAGTGAGAACGATGCCCATTATGATTTGCTAATTGTCATAAGATGCAGAACATACGTGATTTTCGTTGTACGATTATAATGCGTTTCGCCATCATCTGAGCGAGTGAAGGTGTTAGATACATCTGCCAACGTCATTTATTTACAACAGGAGCCGTTACTATCCACCATTTTAATGGTCTCCGGAAGTGGCGTCATTGCGCATCCACCTTTTCTACCATCCGTGGTATCGCCTCATTTACGGATTACAAGGAGAAAATTTTTTTTTGTTTTTTTAAACGGCACCGGTCCCTGCTACAAACGGAAATTTTATGTCGGTCCGCGAAAGTGAAAAGTTTGAGAAGCACTGCTCGGAAGATCGTGAGTTCGTTCACCTGACTGGGTCGTGCATATCACGTGGTCAGTTTTTCCGGAGACTCCTAGGAGGTGTGCCGGGTAGGGTCGGGCGGGCTTGCCGTTATACGAATTAGATGTCGCGAAATTCCGGAATAGTGCCGAATTAAAATTTCACGAAATTGAAGTTTCTTCAAGTAAATTGTCATATGTACTACACGTATCATGTGTGCATATAACTGACGTGTATAACTAGCGTATATAACTGAAGTGTATAATTGAGTGTATAACTGTGGTATATAGCTGACGTGTATAACTAGAGTGTATAACTGACGTGTATAATTGTCGTGTATAACTGACGTGTATAACTGACGTGTATAACTGACGTGTATAACTGACGTGTATAATTGTCGTGTATAACTGACGTGTATAACTGTGGTATATAGCTGACGTGTATAACTAGCGTGTATAACTGACGTGTATAACTGACGTGTATAACTGACGTGTATAACTGACGTGTATAACTGACGTGTATAACTGACGTGTATAACTGACGTGTATAATTGTCGTGTATAACTGACGTGTATAACTGACGTGTATAACTGACGTGTATAACTGACGTGTATAATTGACGTGTATAACTGACGTGTATAACTGACGTGTATAACTGTGGTATATAGCTGACGTGTATAACTAGCGTGTATAACTGACGTGTATAACTGACGTGTATAACTGACGTGTATAACTGACGTGTATAACTGACGTGTATAACTGACGTGTATAATTGTCGTGTATAACTGACGTGTATAACTGACGTGTATAACTGACGTGTATAACTGACGTGTATAATTGACGTGTATAACTGACGTGTATAATTGACGTGTATAACCAACGTTTATAACTGACGTGTATAACTGATGTGTATAATTGACGTGTATAACTGACGTGTATAACTGACGTGTATAATTGACGTGTATAACTGACGTGTATAATTGACGTGTATAACTGACGTGTATAACTGACGTGTATAACTGACGTGTATAACTGACGTGTATAACTGACGTGTATAACTGACGTGTATAATTAACGTATATAACTTACGTGTATAATTGACGTCTATAATTGACGTCTATAACTGCTTGTATAACTGTCGTGTATAACTGGAGTATATAACTGACATGTATAATTGAGGTATATAACTCACGTGTATAAGTGACGTGAGTACCTGACGTGTATAACTGACGTGTATAACTAATGTATATAACTGACGTGTATAATTGATGTGTATAACTAACGTGTATAATTGATGTGTATAACTGACGTGTATAACTGACGTGTATAATTGATGTGTATAACTGACGTGTATAACTGGCGTGTATAACTGACGTGTATAATTGATGTGTATAACTGACGTGTATAATTGATGTGTATAACTGACGTACATAACTGACGTGTATAACTGACGTGTATAATTGATGTGTATAACTGACGTGTATAATTGATGTGTATAACTGACGTGTATAATTGATGTGTATAACTGACGTGTATAATTGATGTGTATAACTGGCGTACATAACTGACGTGTATAATTGACGTGTATAACTGACGTGTATAATTGACGTGTATAACCAACGTTTATAACTGACGTGTATAACTGATGTGTATAATTGACGTGTATAACTGACGTGTATAACTGACGTGTATAATTGACGTGTATAACTGACGTGTATAATTGACGTGTATAACTGACGTGTATAACTGACGTGTATAACTGACGTGTATAACTGACGTGTATAACTGACGTGTATAACTGACGTGTATAATTAACGTATATAACTTACGTGTATAATTGACGTCTATAATTGACGTCTATAACTGCTTGTATAACTGTCGTGTATAACTGGAGTATATAACTGACATGTATAATTGAGGTATATAACTCACGTGTATAAGTGACGTGAGTACCTGACGTGTATAACTGACGTGTATAACTAATGTATATAACTGACGTGTATAATTGATGTGTATAACTGACGTGTATAATTGATGTGTATAACTGACGTGTATAACTGACGTGTATAATTGATGTGTATAACTGACGTGTATAACTGGCGTGTATAACTGACGTGTATAATTGATGTGTATAACTGACGTGTATAATTGATGTGTATAACTGGCGTACATAACTGACGTGTATAATTGATGTGTATAACTGACGTGTATAACTGACGTGTATAATTGATGTGTATAACTGACGTGTATAATTGATGTGTATAACTGACGTGTATAATTGATGTGTATAACTGGCGTACATAACTGACGTGTATAACTGACGTGTATAATTGACGTGTATAACTGACGTGTATAACTGGCGTACATAACTGACGTGTATAACTGACGTGTATAATTGATGTGTATAACTGACGTGTATAACTGGCGTACATAACTGACGTGTATAACTGACGTGTATAATTGATGTGTATAACTGGCGTGTATAACTGGCGTACATAACTGACGTGTATAACTGACGTGTATAACTGACGTGTATAACTGACGTGTATAACTAATGTATATAATTGACGTGTATAACTGACGTGTATAATTGACGTGTATAACTGACGTGTATAACTAATGTATATAATTGACGTGTATAACTGACGTGTATAATTGATGTATATAATTGACGTGTATAACTAATGTATATAATTGACGTGTATAACTGACGTGTATAACTAATGTATATAATTGACGTGTATAACTAATGTATATAATTGACGTGTATAACTGACGTGTATAACTAATGTATATAATTGACGTGTATAACTGACGTGTATAATTGACGTGTATAACTGACGTGTATAATTGATGTGTATAACTGACGTGTATAATTGACATGTATAACTGACGTGTATAACTGACGTGTATAACTGACGTGTATAACTGACGTGTATAACTGGCGTACATAACTGACATGTAGAACTGACGTGTATAACTAATGTATATAATTGACGTGTATAACTGACGTGTATAACTGACGTGTATAATTGACGTGTATAACTGACGTGTATAATTGACGTGTATAATTGACGTGTATAACTGACGTGTATAATTGACGTGTATAACTGACGTGTATAATTGATGTGTATAACTGACGTGTATAATTGACGTGTATAACTGACGTGTATAATTGACATGTATAACTGACGTGTATAACTGACGTGTATAACTGACGTGTATAATTGACGTGTATAACTGACGTGTATAACTGACGTGTATAACTGACGTGTATAATTGATGTGTATAACTGACGTGTATAATTGACGTGTATAACTGACGTGTATAATTGACATGTATAACTGACGTGTATAACTGACGTGTATAATTGACGTGTATAACTGACGTGTATAATTGATGTGTATAACTGACGTGTATAATTGACGTGTATAACTGACGTGTATAATTGACATGTATAACTGACGTGTATAACTGACGTGTATAACTGACGTGTATAATTGACGTGTATAATTGACGTGTATAACTGACGTGTATAATTGACGTGTATAACTGACGTGTATAATTGACGTGTATAACTGACGTGTATAATTGACGTGTATAATTGACGTGTATAACTGACGTGTATAATTGACGTGTATAACTGACGTGTATAATTGATGTGTATAACTGACGTGTATAATTGACGTGTATAACTGACGTGTATAATTGACATGTATAACTGACGTGTATAACTGACGTGTATAACTGACGTGTATAATTGACGTGTATAATTGATGTGTATAATTGATGTGTATAATTGATGTGTATAATTGATGTGTATAATTGATGTGTATAATTGATGTGTATAATTGATGTGTATAATTGATGTGTATAATTGATGTGTATAATTGATGTGTATAATTGATGTGTATAATTGATGTGTATAATTGATGTGTATAATTGACATGTATAACTGACGTGTATAACTGACGTGTATAACTGACGTGTATAACTGACGTGTATAATTGACGTGTATAATTGATGTGTATAATTGACGTGTATAATTGACGTGTATAACTGACGTGTATAATTGACGTGTATAACTGACGTGTATAATTGACGTGTATAACTGACGTGTATAATTGATGTGTATAACTGACGTGTATAACTGACGTGTATAACTGACGTGTATAATTGACGTGTATAATTGACGTGTATAACTGACGTGTATAATTGACGTGTATAACTGACGTGTATAATTGATGTGTATAACTGACGTGTATAATTGACGTGTATAACTGACGTGTATAATTGACATGTATAACTGACGTGTATAACTGACGTGTATAACTGACGTGTATAATTGACGTGTATAACTGACGTGTATAACTGACGTGTATAACTGACGTGTATAATTGATGTGTATAACTGACGTGTATAATTGACGTGTATAACTGACGTGTATAATTGACATGTATAACTGACGTGTATAACTGACGTGTATAATTGACGTGTATAACTGACGTGTATAATTGATGTGTATAACTGACGTGTATAATTGACGTGTATAACTGACGTGTATAATTGACATGTATAACTGACGTGTATAACTGACGTGTATAACTGACGTGTATAATTGACGTGTATAATTGACGTGTATAACTGACGTGTATAATTGACGTGTATAACTGACGTGTATAATTGACGTGTATAACTGACGTGTATAATTGACGTGTATAACTGACGTGTATAATTGACATGTATAACTGACGTGTATAACTGACGTGTATAACTGACGTGTATAATTGACGTGTATAACTGACGTGTATAATTGATGTGTATAACTGACGTGTATAACTGACGTGTATAACTAATGTATATAATTGACGTGTATAACTGTCGTGTATAATTGACGTGTATAATTAACGTATATAACTTACGTGTATAATTGACATGTATAACTGACGTGTTTAAATGACGTGTATAACTGACGAGTATAACTGACGTGTAATTTTTGTCCATGAAGTATGGTGATGACCATTCATTTCATCCTTAAAAGTTTTGAGCCGTGAGTTCTAAGATGACTGGCAATGCTTATTTTGTCTCGAAATATTCTTTCAAAATGTGGGCAAAGAATGCTCGACGTTCTAGGTGGAGGTAATCCTGCGGTGGATTTCTTTTGTCCAGTCGTTTGTTTTTCCCCACAGAACTTGCAGTCCTGTTTGCTTCGCAAATCACTACACCCTTGAGTAATGATGTACGCTATGAATTTAGTTCTTTGGCAGCAGCCTCCCATGTGCCGTGATGAATTCCAAAAGCTTTGACCGATATCTTCAGAGTGTCCTCTGGCCGCCTTGGGAACGTTTACTACAACACAATTCGAAGTTTAAAAAAATCGTTTAGTGAGCCTGATATGGAACATGTGAGTCTGGTGACTAGCCCAGCCAATCTGATTCTTCATTAGTAGAGTGTGGATACTGGGTATGGACGTTTGTTCTAAGACTTCGCTGTCTGGGATCTTGTCTTGCGATTTGATCTTCGGTAGCTTCCTAAGGCAGACTGTGTGGAAGTGGTTTAATTTCCTAGCATGTCGCTGGTAGACAGTCCAGGCTTCACAAGCATATAGCAGTGTGGATAACACGACAGCTTTGTAGACCTTCGGCTTTGTTTGCAGGATTATTCCATTTCTTCCCCACACATTTTTGTACAATCTGCCAAAGGTCCCGCTGGCCTTGGAGATTCTTGCATTCACTTCGTCGTCGTCAATTGTAGCAGTTTGTGATACAGTGCTGCCAAGATAAGTGAATTTGTCCACTACACTTAGTCTATGACCATTCACTTTGATATTCGCCTCTTTGTGACTTATCCCTGGAGCTGGCTGCTACATAACTAGTCTTCTCCAAGTTGACATTGAGCCCAAAGTTAACACAGGCTTATGAGAAAGCCCTACGTTGTGTCACAGGTCTGGTTTTGGTTTTAACTTTCAGCTTTCTGAGACTGAACAACTTTCCATCCATGCGGTTGATGATGTCTTTTCAAATTTGTCGTTGTTTTCGAAGGCATTGGTCAGAATATGGCTGGGGGCTGGTCCCATGATTTCCACTTCAGTGTCACAGATTATGTCTTTTAGGGCTATCCACTCTGTTTCCACGCCTTGTTTAACTGCGACACTAGATTTAGGGTGTTTCCCCCAGCATATTTACAAACGACAGCTGCACTTTCTTACTATTTAGGAGGGTGACATTTAGTGTAGTTATTTCTTGTTTTTCATTCCCCCCCCCCCCTTTGAGGACACCGTGGTGGTTTGATGTGCATATTTATTTTTGAAACAATCAGACGATGGTCTGTCCAACATTCGGCACCACACGTGGATTTTCATTTACCGGCCATCCCACAGAACAGTGTGACTTACTTATTGACTCGCCCTCATAACCTTTTCTACCCAGCTATGCACCGCTTTACGGGACAAACATTTGTCAGTATAAACACTGACAACCCACCTTGGTGGGAGACATTTCGCGAATGACACCGAAGTTGAATGTGAAGTGAAAACGTGGTTTAGACAACAGAGCACGCAGTTCTATGCAGCCGGTTTGTGAGGACTGATAAAACGATGCGATAAGTGCATCAATGTTGGTGGAAATTATGTTGAGAAATAAAGGGACCATGCATGTATAAAAATAAACTAGTTTCAAGTTGTTACCATATTTAGTTATTTTTCTACAGCCATTTGTGACTTAGTTATGAACTTACCCTCGTACAATAAAGATTCACTCTCAGTTTCACGGGTTACTTTTGTGCAAGTGAACTAGCTGGGGTGCTAAATCGACATAGTTGGTCAAGCTAGTTGTTTGTCAGTCCTCAAAGATTAGTTTTAATCTAATTTTGGAAACTAGTTTTATTTTTGAATATTTGTTCCAGCTGATATTCAACGTAGAATCTAGCCATTGTTTTGGCATTGCTCAAGTATTGTTTCAGCTATGCATTCATCATGTGCCATGTCGATAAGCGTGGACAGTCATTTTCGCCATTTCACTCGATCACCAGAGTCGTGAATAGGTTCAGTGCTCGTGTCTCGACCATACCACGTGGCCAAGCCATCCAGGTATTTACTGCTCTGCTCCCTTTTGTTCTCTTCCCCTCGACCTCGCCAGTTGTCACCAAGTTCTCCAATTTATTTCTTCTCATAACGTTACTAGGATTCAAGGATTCAAGTATTAGCCCAAGCATTGTTTCAAGATCTACGTTATTTAAATCATATTTGTCATCAAGAAATAAACGCATAGTATTTGATGAATCTGCAAATAAAAGTAAACTTTCCCACAATGGCTAAGGTTGTTGTATAAATGAACTTATCAGGTGAGAGTTGAAGTATACCACAACAAGCAGTTATGTACAGACCAAACTGAACCAGGAGAAGAGACCGATCATGTAAACGATGGACAGAGGGTATAACAGAATCTATTGGAATCTCGATATATGAAGCCCATAAACGGGTACTCTCCAGCTGTTTATATTTCACCTCGACACCGCACGGTACAAGAAGAACCAGATGAGATTAGATTATATGAGTTGAATATTTTGCGTTATCACCTATACATTGCTATCTAAGCCCTTATCATCGTCATTAATCCACGTCATCATAATGTATTCCACGTAATGGAAGCTGTCAGCGCGGAATTGTGAAACCTTGTGTGAACTTGTGAAGTGACTCCTGAAGGGTGTGTGAGTACCGCGGGACCTGAAACATTGAGCGAGAACTGTGGTCAACTGATATTACGATTGTCTGTCGTTGTGCCAGATATAATAGAACCTTGCTTTAGTCTGTGTATGAATAAAGTATTACCCAGACCAGTAAATTTATAGCAGACAGGCCATCAGTCAGGATGCTTGTTGTATAAGACCATTAAGTTGCAGGAGAATGTGATAGGAGCGTCAGGCACTAGGCAGGGTAGTCGGCACTCTTAAAAGCCATGCCTGGTGGTTATAATGGCACCACCTTATACTGGTGGTGTATCTTGACAGACGATAGTTTGTGCTTTAAAAAGGCATAATAACTTTTACCTATGGCGGTAGCGAATGTGACTGATAAGGCCAATTCGCGCTGTAAATGTCCCTTCACAGTGGGTGCATGTGAACACGTGGTCATTTCCACCATCATGCACCATCTTACGTCTCACACGTGTGAGTTATCTGCAATCATTTTCTCCTTTGTCTTTATTCCATTTCTGATATTTGCTCTCCATGCAACACGTTCAGCGGCGACTTGCTCCCAATGTACATTATCAATGCCTGTATCAATCATGTCCCGCTTACACACATTTTTGTATCGTAGTAGAGGCCGACCCTGAGATCTCTTACCCATCTGTAATTCCCCAAAAAAGATGTCCTTTGGTATTCTACCATCATCCATCCTCCTAAGATGTCCTATCCATCTAAGTCTACGAAGACTGAGCATGGAATAAACCGTCACACAACCTGATCTTTCCAATACTTCAGTATTTGTGATTTTGTCTTGCCACTTAATACCAAGAATTCTTCGCAGACACCGCATATGAAAGCTGTTTAAACGTGTCTCTTGGTGTGAGTAAGTTGTCCAGGTTTCACTACCATAAAGAAGAGTACTAAGGACACAGGCTTGGTAGACAAGGACTTTTGTCTGGTGGTTAGAGGAATATATAAACGTTCATCTCTCCCATAGAGAAAGTGGGGAATAGACAAGAGGGACACACTAGTTTGTTCAACTTACCTTTTGTATCATCAGCTCTGTCTACGTGTTAATGCTGATTGTTCTTGATTTGTTAGTTCATCTATCTCTCCATGTTATGTGTTGGCGATGTGTTAGTTCATCTCTCTCTCCATATTGTGTATGGGTGATTTGTTAGTTCATCTATCTCTCCATATTAAGTGTTCGTGATTTGTTAGTTCATCTATCACTACATACAGTGTGTTGGTAATTTGTTAGTTGTCATCTCTCATTATTGTGTGTTGGTGATATGTTAGTTCACCTATCTCTTCATAGTGTGTGTTTGTGATTTGTTAAATCATCTATCTCTCCATATTGTGTGTTGATGATTTGTTAATTCATCTATCTCTCCATATTGTGTGTTGATGATTTGTTAATTCATCTATCTCTCTTTACAATGTGTTCGGATTTGTCACTTCATCTATCTCTCGATATTGTATATATGTAATTTGTTAGTTCATCTATCTCTCTATATTGTGTATAGTGATTTGTTAATTCATCTATCTCTCCATCCAGTGTTTCTTGATTTGTTAGTTCTTCTATCTCTCCATAGAGTGTGTTCTTGATTTGTTAGTTCATCTATCTCTCCATCCAGTGTGTTCTTGATTTGTTAGTTCATCTATCTCTCCATACAGTGTGTTCTTGATTTGTTAGTTCATCTATCTCCCCATACAGTGTTTTCTTGATTTGTTAGTTCATCTGTCTCTCCATCCAGTGTTTCTTGATTTGTTAGTTCATCTATCTTTCCATCCAGTGTTTCTTGATTTGTTAATTCATCTATCTCTCCATAGAGTGTGTTCTTGATTTGTTAGTTCATCTATCTCTCCAAACAGTGTGTTCTTGATTTGTTAGTTCATCTATCTCTCCATCCAGAGTTTCTTGATTTGTTAGTTCATCTATCTCTCCATAGAGTGTGTTCTTGATTTGTTAGTTCATCTATCTCTCCATACAGTGTGTTCTTCATTTGTTAGTTCATCTATCTCTCCATAGAGTGTGTTCTTGATTTGTTAGTTCATCTATCTCTCCATACAGTGTGTTCTTGATTTGTTAGTTCATCTATCTCTCCATACAGTGTGTTCTTGTTTTGTTAGTTCATCTATCTCTCCATACAGTGTGTTCTTGATTTGTTAGTTCATCTATCTCTCCATACAGTGTGTTCTTGATTTGTTAGTTCATCTATCTCTCAACCCAGCGTGTTCTAGATTTGTTAGTTCATCTATCTCTCCATCCAGTGTTTCTTGATTTGTTAGTTCATCTATCTCTCCATCAAGTGTGTTCTTGATTGGTTAGTTCATCTATCTCTCCATCCAGTGTTTCTTGATTTGTTAGTTCATCTATCTCTCCATCCAGTGTTTCTTGACTTGTTAGTTCATCTATCTCTCCATACTGTGTATTCTTGATTTGTTAGTTCATCTATCTCTCCATACAGTGTGTTCTTGACTTGTTAGTTCATCTATCTCTCCATACTGTGTATTCTTGATTTGTTAGTTCATCTATCTCTCCACCCAGCGTGTTCTTAATTTGTTAGTTCATCTATCTCTCCATCCAGTGTTTCTAGATTTGTTAGTTCATCTATCTCTCCATCCAATGTTTCTTGACTTGTTAGTTCATCTATCTCTCCATAAAGTGTGTTCTTGATTTGTTAGTTCATCTATCTCTCCATACAGTGTGTTCTTGATTTGTTAGTTTATCTATCTCTCCATACAGTGTGTTCTTGATTTGTTAGTTCATCTATCTCTCCATACGGTGTGTTCTTAATTTGTTAGTTCATCTATCTCTCCATATAGTGTGTTCTTGATTTGTTAATTCATCTATCTCTCCATATTGTGTATAGTGATTTGTTAGTTCATCTATCTCTCCATCCAGTGTGTTCTTGATTTGTTAGTTCATCTATCTCTTCATCCAGTGTGTTCTTGATTTGTTAGTTCATCTATCTCTCCATAGAGTGTGTTCTTGATTTGTTAGTTCATCTATCTGTCCATACAGTGTGTTCTTGATTTGTTAGTTCATCTATCTCTCCATACAGTGTGTTCTTAATTTGTTAGTTCATCTATCTCTCCATACAGTGTGTTCTTGATTTGTTAATTCATCTATCTCTCCATATTGTGTATAGTGATTTGTTAGTTCATCTATCTCTCCATCCAGTGTGTTCTTGATTTGTTAGTTCATCTATCTCTTCATCCAGTGTGTTGATTTGTTAGTTCATCTATCTCTCCATACAGTGTGTTCTTGATTTGTTAGTTCATCTATATCTCCATACAGTGTGTTCTTGATTTGTTAGTTCATCTATCTCTCCATCCAGTGATTTTTGATTTGTTAGTTCATCTATCTCTCCATAGAGTGTGTTCTTGATTTGTTAGTTCATCTATCTCTCGATACAGTGTGTTCTTGATTTGTTAGTTCATCTATCTCTCCATTCAGTGTTTCTTGATTTGTTAGTTCATCTATCTCTCCATACAGAGTGTTCTTGATTTGTTAGTTCATCTATCTCTCCATACAGTGTGTTCTTGTTTTGTTAGTTCATTTATCTCTCCATACAGTGTATTCTTGATTTGTTAGTTCATCTATCTCTCCATACAGTGTATTCTTGATTTGTTAGTTCATCTATCTCTCCATCCAGTGTTTCTTGACTTGTTAGTTCATCTATCTCTCCATACAGTGTATTCTTGATTTGTTAGTTCATCTATCTCTCCATCCAGTGTTTCTTGACTTGTTAGTTCATCTATCTCTCCATACAGTGTATTCTTGATTTGTTAGTTCATCTATCTCTCCATCCAGTGTTTCTTGACTTGTTAGTTCATCTATTTCTCCATCCAGTGTGTTCTTGATTTGTTAGTTCATCTATCTCATCATCCAGTGTGTTCTTGATTTGTTAGTTCATCTATCTCTCCATACAGTGTGTTCTTGATTTGTTAATTCATCTATCTCTCCATACAGTGTGTTCTTGATTTGTTAATTCATCTATCTCTCCATATTGTGTATAGTGATTTGTTAGTTCATCTATCTCTCCATCCAGTGTGTTCTTGATGTGTTAGTTTATCTATCTCTTCATCCAGTGTGTTCTTGATTTGTTAGTTCATCTATCTCTCCATAGAGTGTGTTCTTGATTTGTTAGTTCATCTATCTCTCCATACAGTGTGTTCTTGATTTGTTAGTTCATCTATCTCTCCATCCAGTGTATTCTTGATTTGTTAGTTCATCTATCTCTCCATAGAGTGTGTTCTTGATTTGTTAGTTCATCTATCTCTCTATACAGTGTGTTCTTGATTTTTTAGCTCATCTATCTCTCCATACTGTGTGTTCTTGATTTGTTAGTTCATCTATCTCTCCATACAGTGTTTCTTGATTTGTTAGTTCATCTATCTCTCCATATAGTGTGTTCTTGATTTGTTAGTTCATCTATCTCTCCATAGAGTGTGTTCTTGATTTGTTAGTTCATCTATCACTCCATACAGTGTGTTCTTGATTCGTTAGTTCACATCTATCGCTCCACACTGTGTTCTTCATTTGTAAGATACGTGGAGAATCACATAAACAATTACTAACAAATTACGCAAATATATTAGCTTATTAACTGATGCCAATGCAGAATATACGGACTAATCTGGTCTGACAGAATAGAAGGACTAAACTGGTCTGACAGAATAGAAAGACTAAACTGGTCTGACAGAATAGAAGGACTAAACTGGTCTGACAGAATAGAAGGACTAAACTGGTCTGACAGAATGACTAAAACGGAGCTTTTAGAGAGAGCTAAACAAATTCCATTGAATCAAGAGGGAGAGAAAAATGCTGGTGCTGTATACAACACACATTGAGAAAACATGTTAATAGTATAATTGGAATCTTTCCCCTGGAACTCACACGACAACAGATATTGTGGGAGACTAAACAAACAACGCGCACGCACACACATGAACTATGCGTGCATGTAGTCTTGCGCCGCAGACAGTAGATTATATACCTCAAAACTGTCCCGAAAACGGGATATATAGGCAAACCTTCTCGCCCAGAGAAACAAAAGTGGAAAATAAACTCCATGGAGCGCTGAGTGAACTAAAATAGACATTTATGTTTAATCAAGAGATAACACTGCACGTGTGGACAAAAAAAAATTAAACAATTCAAGAGACAGAAAAAAGAAAGAAAGAAAGAAAGAAAGAAAGAAAGAAAGAAAGAAAGAAAGAAAGAAAGAAAGAAAGAAAGAAAGAAAGAAAGAAAGAAAGAACGAAAGAACGAAAGAACGAAAGAACGAAAGAAGAAGAAGAAGAAGAAGAAGAAGAAGAAGAAGAAGAAGAAGAAGAAGAAGAAGAAGAAGAAGAAGAAGAAGAAGAAGAAGAAGAAGAAGAGGAGGAAGCACACACACACACACACACGCACACACACACAGATAAGAAGAGCCAGAGATGAATAACATGCATGACGTAATCAAGAGGGCGGAATAAGCAATGTTCGCTGCGACTGGAGATATAATTATGTGTTTTGTATGTGTTTCATAATTTCAATATGTTCAAATAAGGATGAACCTACGACGGGTCCAGTGAACCAGTAGGGAATTTATTTGTTCCAGTAAGTTTGCTCTAGAATTATGGGGGAAACTGAAAGAAAAACGCGACTATATCAGCACTTACACGAGAAACACCGAACAAGCGAATATCAGTTATGATCATTTATCAGTTGGGGTATCTTCATTGCACTCCGGACATGTCCATAGGTGCTCAGATCCTCCCCCCAGCATATGCATCAGCGTCCGGTGGCTAATAGTGCCAGTTCTGTGTTGGTTGACGAGGCGCTTTGTTTTCCCTATGTACCTCTCGCGTCTGGCTGTGCCGATTCTTACTCCCAGGTCTTTCATCCTGGACAGCGATGTGGAATCACTGACGTCAAAGTCCTCTGTTCTCGCCATATCTTTAAGGACGTTAATAACATCGGCACGATCCATGGGCTGGCCATCTACAGGGGGTGCAGAGCCAGCCAGTTTGTCAGCTCGTTCATTTCCCTCGACTCCCGCATGTCCCGGGACGAAGATGAAGGTGACTTTACGGACAACAGACTTCCGCAGCGATTCAGTCCACTGTCTACGTACAGATCCAGCTTCGACCTTTTGAATCATGCTCATTGAATCACTTAGTACACACACGTTGGTATAATGCTGTGATTTCAGCCATATGAAAGCCTGTGTAACTGCCATCACCTCCATCGTCATGCTGCTCGTGGTCATAGAGTGGGCACCACTGGATTCTTGAACGGTTCGGCCCGCTGAACGGGCTGTAAATACCCACGCACTTCTCTGCTGCTTTACAACAGATCCATCTGTATAGATGAGCACTTCGGGGCTATCTGAGTGATCATAGATGAGCGCGTTAACCTCTGCATTGACAGCGGCAGGGTTCTGCTCTCTGCACCGTCTGTCGAGTGTGATAATGCAGAAGAAAGTGCACTTAAAAGCTGGAGGCACCGGCACCCATTCCTTGCCGGGGTTGATACTGGTAAGACTGCAGACTGGCCTCACGACATCTTCCGTCCAACCCATCCATGATTTGCCCCTCTTTAGCCTGTCACCCTTTTCTCTGAATATAGCGTCATGCAGAGGGTGCTGCTCATCTGCACTTATTTTTAAGTATGCACGAGCTCTCCAGATCTTGATCCTGTGTTCCATTGTCGGGAAGTCAAGGAGGTATATCATTGCTACACAGCTGCTGTCTCTCGTGCAGCCCAAAATGATGCGCATGGCTTCGTTTTGTACCTTTTCAAGTCTTCCAATCTGTGAGATGTGTGAAAGCACAAGTCCTTGGAACAGAAGTATTAGCAGTCTTTGCTCGATATTGGCAGTCGCCATGACTCTCATTGCTGACAAACCTCTCTCATATATCAGGGAAAGGTGGAAGAACACAAAACGAGCGCATGAAATTTACGTTCTTATATTGAGTGGCGTCGATCAGCGAGAGAAGGCTTATACATGGAGTTTTTTTTTTTAATATTACATCCAGTAAAAGCGAAAGCCATTATCATTATCAACACTAAATATATATCAGAAAGAATAATACTAATACACATCAAAGAAGTAACTCAACAACTTTTATACATATATATATGTATGTATGTATTTATACATATATATAGTTATATATATATAACTTTTATAAATAACAGCAATGGTACACAACCTGTGGTGCTACTAACAGATGCAAAATCAGTACTCGAGGCGCTCCTCTCTGGGAAATTGCCAGTACTAAGGACACTACTTTCTGAACTTAGCAGTCAGCATAAAGTCACCATACAGTGGATACCATCCCACTGTGGAGTACCCGGAAACGACAGAGCTGATCAATTGGCTAAGGAAGGAGCCAAAGAGGAACAGCCTGATGTGCCCGTTACATACCACCAAAAGAAAAGAATGATCAAATCAGTCAGAAAGCCACCAAAACCTGCTCAAGATGACTACCACATTATGGACAGGCCAGAACAAGTCATTATTCTGCGCCTCAGAACAGGACACAATAGATTACGCAACCACATGTATACAAAATTCAAGATTGGTGAAACAGCCATGTGCACATGTGGATTGGCGTCGCAGACAGCAGAGCACATACTCCAAGACTGCCCAAAATATAACATATCTAGGCAAACCTTCTGGCCTAGAGAGACGACAGTGGAAGATAAACTCTATGGACCACTGTGTGAACTGAAAAAAACAGTTCAATTCATGCAAGAGACGACATTGCAGATATAGACATATTTCAAGCGAACGAAAGAAGAAGAAGAACTTTTATACAAACATACGCCCCATGTAACGACACTTACAGTGATGAAGACAAAGACGAATATGTTTATAACCTTGCAGACACGCTATACAGTGTCAGTGAGACAGATGAACTTATTGTGATGGGTGATTTCAACGGACGAATAGGCACACGGAGAACACCGTGGGATGAATCCATGGGGCCATTCAGCGACACAGAGACTGAATGTAACAGCAATGGTCAACATCTACTCAATATATGCTCCGAACACGGACTAATAATAGCAAATAGTTTTTTTTCAACATCGTCGTAGCCACACCAAAACCTGGTATAAATGGAATGACATAGACCAAGCATCTCAAATTGACTTTATTCTACTTAGGAAATTAGACAGAATAATACTATTTGATTCAAGAGCATTCCCAAATACAGACGTTGATACTGATCACAAACCAGTCATAATAAAGAATGATTTCAACATACAGGAAAATAAGAAACACAAAAGTTAACAACAGATGCCATCAGTTATAGGAGGCTTCAGGAAAATACGATTAAAGACAATTTCAAACAAGAAATCAAAAAGCTACATATGAACATCCCTGATGATTACTCAAATGTAGATAAGAAATGGATAGATATGAAATGGACAATGTTCAATGCTGCCATGCTCGACACACTGGAAAATAAATGTGGAACAAAGAAAGTAGGGCAGGACAAAAGATTAAGAACAGCTTGGTGGACAACGAAGTTAAAGATAATGTTACACAGAAAAAAGGTAACATTATAAAAATGGATCACAACTAAATCTGAACAAGACTATGTTACTTATAGAATAGCACAACGAAATGCCAAAAGAATAATTAGAGCATCTAAAGGTGAATCCTGGAGAATATACGGTGAACAGATGGCGACCCTTAGCAAAGACTACCCAAGAGAATTTTATAAACGTGACAATAATATGAGAAACAAAGATGCATGCTACAGCCCAACCACCATCATAAACGGCAAAAGAGGTATTTCATTATTTAATCCACAACAAAGACTAGCAAGGTGGGCAGAATACTTTCAAGAACTACTTAACCCCACAGATAACATAGAAAACTTCAGTTTTGTGCATTAAAGCTATGGACAACAAGAACCAAACTTCATTCCTGCAGAAGTCAAATCATTTATACAGAAAAATCCTAAAAACAAATCAGCAGGTCCAAATGGAATAACAACAGAAGGTATTCGGACCTGTGGGAAAACAGGAGTTAAATGGCTGAGAGGACTTTTTAATATGCATGGGAAGAAAGAAAAGTCCCAGACGATTGACAACAGGCAATAATAGTACCAATAGGGAAAAATAAAACAATATGTGAGAGTGCAAAACATACAGAGGCATGTCACTCCTGAGCCATATATGTACGCAAAACTACTGGGACAAAGCGCTAGACCCATAGTTGAACAACAGTTAAGCAAAGTACAGTTCGGTTTCCGGGAAGGTAAAAGTTGCACTGATGCACTTTTGACACTTAGACAAATATGTGGGAGAAAAACATTGAATATAGTGACCAGCAGAATATTGTGTTTGTAGATCAGGAAAAGGCTTCTTTTTAAAAAATTAAGACTTTTAAACGACTTTTTAAATTATGGACCATCCTTGAAGACGACGTGATACAAGGATAATTGCTAGAAAACATCATAGTCATGCACCACTTGAGCCTGAGTGCAGTTAGAACACAAGAAGGTATATCAAATATGTTCACGGTCAATATAGGAGTGAAATAGGGATGTGTGCTCTCTCCTATTCTGTTTAATATCTACATGGACAGAATATCCAAAGAAGCAAGTCTTGACAGAACAGATTCAGAAAATTTAGAACTCATTTCTTCAGATGAAACAATTGATCCACAGGAAATAACTGAACTTTTACTTTCAGACGATCAGTGCCTGGTTTATAGCGACGAGGCCAGACTCAAAATCATATTAATAATCTGAGTTCAACATGCAGTAGACACAATATGTGTATAAATACAGCCAAAACCGAAGTAGTGCAAGTTAGCAGATCTCCTGGTACATTAAGAATACAGATAAAAAGCACATCTCTAAAACAAGTTAAAGAATTCAAATATCTTGTAAGTATGATCGCAGAAGATGGCAGGTTGGACAGAGAAATCGAAATCAGATGTCAAAAAGAAAGTGCACTTACATATCAACTATCACCCTTACTGAAACATCCAAATATACCCATGTCCGCGAAACGACAGATAATAAACAGCATTTTAACACCAACCCTATGCTACCAATCTCAAACTTGGACATTATCCAAATCAAACTTTCGCAAAATCATCACCTGTGAGATGAGATGCCCGAGGAGAGCTGCCAGCTTAACAATCCGAGACCGAGTAAGAAATGCTACCATCAGACAGACTGAGGGATCAACACCTTGTGCCACATTTATTGAAAGACAGAAGATCAAGTGGTTTGGCCATGTCGTTAGAATGCAAAATCGTCAGCTTCCATCACTGGCCCTACATCAAAGATCATCTGCGACGAGAGCAAGAGGACGCACGAGAAGAAAATGGATTGACAACATGAAAGACATTGTACGATCACACGGAATGACATTATCCAATGCCACCCAAAGGGGCCTGGAGCGTCAATTATTCCTCCCGACGACGCTTGACGGCAAAAGTGGAAGTTGATGATGATGATGATGATGATGATGATGATGATGATGATGATGATGATGATGATGATGATGATGATGATGATGATGATGATGACGGTGATGCTGATGATGATGATGATGCTGATGATGATGATGATGATGATGATGATGATGATGATGATGATGATGATGATGATGATGATGATGATGAACATGGTGAGCTGCAGGATATGATAAATCTCCGAGAGCTTGGTGTGACCTGGTAGAGGGTCAAGCTATACATTAGAGATAAAAGACAGAAGACGGAGAAGAAGAATGATGGTTGTAGACAAGACAAATCAGTACAAACCCGGTTATCTCTGCGATTCTATCAAACTATTTCACATTTGTTCTCGGGCAGATAGACGAATGTCTCCAGAGGATGTGATTACCTTCCGGTCTCTTGTGACAAGCAAATTGGGCAAACAGTTTGCACATGTACAGAGCATCACTCGTGCAGGGCCTGGAGGTCTTGCTGTCGGAGATAATATACCGGAAGCTGGCACGAGTTCTTTGACAGGTCACGAGATAGAGGATTTATTTCTCCCGCCATACAATAACTACATTTGTATAGACCAAATATCCGTTTGTCCTATCCTTCCGTCCTGCATTCATTTTTTCTAACTAAAGCAACTTCCTGCATATCCATCCATCCATCTGTCTGTCTGTCTGTCTGTCTGTCTGTCTGTCTGTCTGTCTGTCTGTCTGTCTGTCTGTCTGTTTGCTTGCTTACCTATCTATCTATCTATCTATCTATCTATCTATCTATCTATCTATCTATCTATCTATCTATCTATCTATCTGTCTATCTGTCTATCTATCTATCTATCTATCTATCTATTTATCTATATGTTGTGTTGATGGATGAGGATGTCTGTATGGGTGGGGAGATGTGTGTGTGTGTGAGTGAGAGAGCGAGTGTATGGGTGGTGAGATGTGTAGTTAAGGGATTGCGATTGGGGATTAGAGATCGGGGCGAGAGGGGGGAGGGGAGGGGTGGTTGGCGAGTGGGTGGGTGGAGGATGTTTGGGAGGGTTAGTGTGTGTAGGTTGGAGTGGGAAGGGATGTGTGTGTGTGTGTGGGTGCAGGATGTGTGGGTGGGGGAGATAGTGTGGGTGGGTGATATGCGTGTAATTGGGGGATGTGTGGGTGGGTGCAGGTTTTGTGTGTGGGTAAGTGCAGGATATGTGAGTTGGCGGGAATATGGGTGTGTGGGTGTTGGATATGTGGTTGGGTGATGTGTGTTTGGCTGAGTGGTTGGGGGTGTGTGGGTGGGTGGTGGAGGATATGTGGGTGGGTGAGTGTTGGTAGGTTATGGGATGGGTGGAAGATGTGTGCGTGTGGATGGGGAGATGTGTGAATGTGGGGGATGTGTGGGTGGGTATGGATGGGTGGTTGCATGCATGTGTGCCTGGGTTTGTGTGTGGGTGGGTGGTAGATGTGTGTGAGGAGGTGTGTGGTTGGTGGGAGATGTGTGTGTGTGTGTTGGGGAGATGATGTATATGGGTGTGTGTGGGATGTGTGTGTTTAGGGGATGGGTGGATGGATGGGGTCATTATGTGGCTGTGGGTATGTGTGTGATTGGGTGGTGGATGTGTGTGTGGGGGACACTCGGATTGATAGGGAATGGTTGGGTGGGTGGGGGATTTGTCTCATAACATGGTAACATGCATTGTTTATGCTTACAACATTCATTTGACAATGTTTTTTTTCCTATGTGAATGCACTGTGCACTGATGAACGAAAGATGAGTGATTGGAAGGGCCGAATGTAAGATGGGCCTGCTTGCCCAATTTGTTACCCTTCGAAAATAAAGTTCGTTCGTTCGTTCGTTCGTTCTGTTTGTTTGTCTGTCTGTCTATCTATCTATCCATATGTCTGTCCTTCTGTCTATCTGTCTGTTAGTATGTCTGTGTATCTACCTTCCTGCCTGCCTGTCTGTCTGTCTTTCTATTATCTATTTATCTAATCAGTATATCGGTCTGCCTGTCCATACAGCGACGTAAACAAAACAATGCAAAATATGTTATGCATCTAGAAGCAGAACATTTCGCCTCGCTCCATCTGGTCACAGAGGGCTCACAGCACAGTAATGTTTGAGTGAGTAATCTTCTCCAACTTTTTACAATAAGGTATACATGGTTTTCCATGTCGGTTTCTCTTCTAATCCCCCAAAACATGATTAGCTATACAACCTCCGTTTAACGCCTGTGGTTTCATCAACGGATTTTCATAGCTTGCAATACATGATCTTATGTTGAAGATAGGCAGTCCCGTAGTTTATCTGTAGCGTTGTTTCAATGGTGATGAGCTGATTGATCAATCAATCAATAACATGCCGTCTCCACAATGACGGTTGGCTGCAATGGCTCCCTAACACTGTCAATCTCGCGCTCTGACTGTACATTAATTCAGACTGCTGTTCGTCCATCTCTTCATGTTATCCTCCTACTTGAATCGTTGTCTAACTCTGCTCGCTTGTCTTCAACCCAACCCTCCAGAATGGTTTTTATAAGAGTGTTGTCTTTTAACGTGGCCGAAATAATTCACTTGCCACTTTTTAATTTCTTTCATCAACCCTGTTTGCACTAGTTTTTATTTTTTATGTTCTTTTTTTTTTTTTTTTTTTTTTTTTTTTTTTTTAAGAACCTTTGTATTTGATTCTTTTGGTTTCCATAAAATACGACATATTCTTCTGAATATCCACACCTCGAAAGCCTCTATTTGACTTTCTAATTGCTAGTTCGTTGCACAGGTTTCCTCGCCATGTAGTAGTGTTGAATATACGTAGCATTTGACAATTCTCATTTTTAATGCGTTGTTATTCTATCTAGATGTTGATACTGATTTCATGCTGTTGAGAGCATCTTTGGCCATTCCTATTCCCTTTTTCATTTCTGGTTCACTTCTGCCATCATCTGTTACATTTCTAGCAAGAGGTAGACAACGATACAAGTGGGAAGATAACATCAAGAGATGGACGAACATCAATCTGACAGAATGTACAGTCAAGGCGAGAGACAGACAGTGTTGGGGATCCATTGTAGCCAACCTTCAGTGTGAGACGGCACCTGATTGATTGATTGACTAGAAATTTAATAAAAAAAATAGAGATACGACAACGCTAGAATTCTCCTGTTCTGTTATATATGTTACTGCGTGTTGTCAGGGTACGATCAATAGCTGTACTGCGACCATTATTCATGCCTGATTTATTTCAGCATTTATGATTATTACCCGGTATGGCAATTTCGTGCCACTGGCCAATCATTCTTCCCATCTACTACTTCGTACGGTGATCTGTCACGATTGTTACTTCGTGGCAAGGAAATTACGTGAATAATTCTGCGTGAACAATGACCCTGACAGCTCTCCATAAACTTTTATTCCATGCTCTCAGAAAAGAATAAATGTAACACAAACTGCCAACAAGTTACTATTAAGCTGTTGAATAATATTGATTGACGTTTGTAGGTGCATCCACCAGTGGTACTATTGTGGTTGGAACTCTTCGCTGGCTTCTGAGGATGGGGACGGAGCGCTTATGGTAATACCCCGAATACTGTGATGTCGGTTCCTAAATCAATCAATCAAATTATCATCCAGTGGCCTGTCCGGCGCACAACTTTCTTGCATAAGTCTTTCGAAATGTCTCTCAGTTATAAGCCTGTGTTGGTGTCATGTGTAAATTGTCAGTCACTAGTTGAATCCAAATGCGTTGTGGACTTCCTCTTTTCTTCGCTTCCCCGGAATAAACCCTTCCGTAATTGTCTCTCATCTCATCTCATCATGTTCCTCTTGTACCTTCCGGTGTCGAGGTGAAGTATAAACAGCAGGAGAGTGCCCACTTATGGTCTTCATGTATCGATATTCCCATGGACTCTGTTATTCCCTGCGTCTATTGTTTACGTTGTCGGCCTCTTCCTCTGTTTCCATCTGGTCTGTACATCATTGTTGTGGTATATTGTTACTTGGTAACCTACTTGCATGGCCAAACCATTTGACTTGCTGTCTTCTAATAAAATCTAGTGCAGCTATAACCCCTACTTTAGTCCTGATTTCTTCATTTCTGATCTTATCTCTTCCTGATACGTTGAGTATTCTTCTCAGGAATCTCATTTCTGTTGTTGTGATTTTTCTTTTTTTTTCTGTTCCTGTCATTGTCCAGATTTGGCATTGGAAACATAGAGTTGGTAGGAATATGTAATTGTCTCTTCCAGATATTAATGTCTTTCATATGCTGGCATTATGGCGAAGGTGTTGTGAACGCGAATTGCAATTCCACATACTTCGTTAGAAACACAGCTGCAGGCGATTCGGTAGCAGACCACCAGTGTTGATTTTCATACAATGGTATGAGTGCTGGTTGTTCAGAAAGCAATGGCATACTACTTAAAGTAGCCTAGCATATCACAAACACTAAAAAGATGATGGATTTGACTGCGACGTCCTGAAAAGGGCATGCAGCTAACTTTAAAAATTACCCAAAATATGACACTATCGTCAGTCGTATGTTTCTTAATAAGACGTTCTTCAATGTAGTGTTCTTGGCGGAAATCCCAGTTTCATACCCGTGTGTTACCTGGGCAAATATGCATGTTCTTCTTACTTAGTCTGTTGTTAACTATTTGTCCTAAGTCAGAAATGTTTTAATTGTTTTAATTTATGAGAACTAGAGTAATGTTTGATCTTTTAATTTCTGTCATCGCAAATCCATCGCCCTTAAGAAGCAAACCTATGTAAATAAATGTTCCTTTTTTGTCTTCTTTCGCTCGCTATCCCTTATTGAGGTACTGGAAGGCCCCGGTTAACGTCGGGGTTATGTTCTTGGAAAACGCGACTTTAAATGAAACGACGTATAGCGAAACACTATTTCCCCTAGAATTAAATGAAATGCAATGTATTGTGTAAAATTTATTTTAATGGTTGTTGATATTTATTGGCTATATACAGGTGAGTTGGAGGGCGAGTGGTAGAATTATTGGCGAGGCATTAAAACTACGAATCGCTCTAAAACTATCATCAGCACTACTAGTACTGTTATCATCCGCTTTCTTAGCTAGATCTTCATAGAAAGACTTAGCTTTCTCTTGGATAGCCATCTTGCTCACAGGCTTATTCCGTTGGTTCTGGTCTTCAATCCACACGGCCAATAGTGCTTCCATGTTCTACATATGAGTACTTCTGGTACGAGAGATCTTGGAAGCACTCAAAGGGGTTACGTTTTTAGCAACCTCTTTGATTTTGTCAGCACCTGCACGAATTGTCCTTACCGTGGTTGGAGGTAAACCACGGACTTTACCGATATCAACAGCCCGATTGCCAGCCTCAAAACGATGTAACACATCTAACTTCACCTCAAGAGTAACACTTTTCCTGGTTCTCTTACAACCAGACATACTATCAGCATTTACTGTGCGCTTTGAACTCATAACTATGGGTGATTACACGATAAAATCCTGGAAAACGCACTGCACAAAATGTAAAATGGCGACGTTAACGCCGCATAGCAACACAGGTGATGACGTTATAGCGGGACGTAGCAACATGAAGTGAAGTTATATCCCATTGTGACAACGACGTTATGGCGAAACGACGTAAACCAAAGCGACGTGTAGCGAGGCCTTCCTGTATATTCCATCAGCCAGCTCACTTTACTCTTTAAGTGCTCCGCGTTTGAAGCTCTGTTATTACATTTTAATGGTTGTCTATTTTGCAGGTATCAATTAATAAATGTTCGTAGTTTATTAATAGTCTTTTGTGTCGTTCTTCGTGCTTCTGATCCATACAAATACTAAGGTAAGTGTCAATATTAGAGCAGGTTAAGGTGCTTGTTGCCATATAAGCCTAAGTAACCATCGAAATTAAACTAAGTAAACATCGAAGATAAACATATGCCACAACGGGTGTTGCTGCAATAATCACACTACAAATAGAAACTTACTTGTTGTTTGGCGGGTAAATTGGTCACAAATATTAAGTATGGCATACGAATTCAAGGATTCTGTTTCATCTCAAGAACTGTTTGTCAAATTAAATCGCTAATCAATAGATGCACTAAACTCTGGGGTCATTATAAATATTTGCAGAATATTCTTGCTCACCAAGACATGTTTAAATGGTGTATGTTCTTAAATAATTAGTTCAAAGAGCGGTGTTCAAAAATGGTTTCTTCACCTATCTTCATGTTGGAAAGGTTGTGAATCTATATTGTTAAGCAAATGTGGCTTTATCTTTAAGCAATCTGTGACGTTCCTCTGTATGTATTTATTTGAAATAATGAGGTCAAAATTTTGTTTGGTTGTCCCTACACTCAAAATGTAGAAAAGGATCTACAATGAAAATTGATGTCATATATATATATATCATTCATTCATTGGCACCTTGCCGTCTTGACAGACGATAGTTTGTGCTTTAAAAAGGCATAATAACTTTTAACTATGGCGGTAGCGAGTGTGACTGATAAGGCCAATTTGCGCTGTAAATGTCCGTTCACAGTGGGTGCATGTGAACACGTGGTCATTTCCACCATCATGCACCATCTTACGTCTCAAACGCTTGGTGTGTGACTTTTCTGCAATAATTTTCTCCTTTGACTTTATTCCATTTCTGATATTTGCCCTCCATGCAACACGTTCAGCGGCGACTTGCTCCCAATGTGCATTATCAATGCCTGTATCAATCATGTCCCGCTTACACACATCTTTGTATCGTAGTAGAGGCCGACCCTGAGATCTCTTACCCATCTGTAATTCACCAAAAAAGATATCCTTTGGTATTCTACCATCATCCATCCTCCTAAGATGTCCTATCCATCTAAGTCTACGAAGACTGAGCATGGAATAAACTGTCACACAACCTGATCTTTCCAATACTTCAGTATTTGTGATTTTGTCTTGCCACTTAATACCAAGAATTCTTCTCAGACACCGCATATGAAAGCTGTTTAAATTGTTCTCTTGGTGTGAGTAAGTTGTCCAGGTTTCACTGCTATAGAGAAGAGTACTAAGGACACAGGCTTGATAGACAAGGACTTTTGTTTTGGCAGTAAGCTTCCTGTTCTCCCAGACTCTTTTTCTTAACCTGTTCATTGTTGTTGCTGCCTTACCAATCCGGATGTTGATTTCCTGATCTAGGGATAATTTGCCATTTACCACTGATCCTAGATATGTAAAATGGTCTACTATCTCTAGTTCAGCGTCGTCAATAAAGATTGATGGTACCCCATGTGCACCTTGTGACATAATCTGTGTCTTCTTATATATATATATATATATATATATATATATATATATATATATATATATATATATATATATATATATATATATATATATATATATATATATATATATATAATGACATGGAGTCTGCTTTGAAGAACTGTAAAATAATTCAAAATAAATATTATAATGGGTGATTTCAACGCAAAAGTAGGAAATCAAGGCGATGAATGCAGTGTAGGCAAACATAGTTTGAGAGAGATAAACGAAAGAGGATACAGAGTTGTAGAATTGGCAAAACAACAAGAAATGGTTGTAGGAAACACCTGGTTTAAACAGCATCCTAGAAGATAATGGACATGGAGGAGTCCAGACAGCAGGATTTAAAACCAGATATATTACATCCTAATTAGTGGAAGGTTTCGAAATAAGTCGTTAAAACAGTCCCCATTGCAGACTGTTACAGCGATCACAAATTAATTACAGGCACGTTAATGGTAAAGTTAAAGAGGAGACCCTAAATATGATTTGTGCAAATTGAAAACTGACCCCAAAAAATACAAGATAATTTTCACATAGAAGTAAAGAACGCATCTGAAATATTGTCTGATCTAGAGATCCTATTTCAAGATGTGGATGATCAATGGGAAATGTTGAAGAATTCAGTCAGTTGTGCTGCCGAACAAAACTATTCCAAAATTAAAGAAAGTGGGTCGAAAGACATGGAAGACTGAAGACATTTTACAACTAATGGAAACAAGAAGACAGAACAAAAATAACCCTGCCAAATATGAAGAAATTCACAGAAAAGTCGGATTATTATGTAAGGAGGCAAAAGAAGCATGGCTCAAGAACAACTGCATAGAAATTGAAAAACAACACAACAGTAAAAGTACCAAACTAATGCACAAAAGATTTCATGAGCTTACTAATCAAAGAACACATACATCAGCAGGCTGTCTAAAGATCAAAAATGGAAAATATCATAATAGAAAAAGATCGAATTTTACATGTATGGTCAGATTATGTGAAAACCTTTATGATGATAACAGAGAAGAAAAGCGTAATATTCAAAATAATAACGAAGGACCATCAGTTTTGAAGATGAAGGTTCAGAATGCTCTTAGCCATATGAAATCAGGCAAGACCCCCGGTTCAGACAGCAGCACAACAGAAAGGATTAATGCTTTAGAAGAATATGGAATAGATAAAGTTACCAGACTGCTGAATTCAATATATGATACTGGAAATATTCCTCATGAATTATGTAACTGTATTTATTGCAATCCCAAATAAATCAGGAGCCTTGGAATGTGGTCACCATCGAACAATTAGTATAACGAGTCACATAACGCAGATTTTGCAAAGAATTATCAATCAAAGAATTGGAAGAAAATACAACCTGAAATAGGAGAAGAACAATGTGGGTTTGTAGAAGGCAAGGGTACAGTAACTGCTGTGTATATACTGAGAACAGTAATTGAAAGTTCTATAGAAGTAAACAAAGATCTACACCTTTGCTTTATTGAATACGCAAAGGCTTTAAATAAAGTGAGACATGTCAACATGATAAGGATGCTTGAAGATCTATAAATTGATGGAAAAGACCTTAGACTTCTAATAAACATATATTGGAAACAACAAGCTGCCATAAGAATTGATAACTAAGTAGGTCAATATCAACCTATCAAGAGAGGTGTGAGACAGGGATGTGTAATGTCAGTGGCGTCACTGGGGTTGGTGTCACCCAGTGCGGTAAACTCTTGGTGTCACTCCTCTAGACTTTCACCATGGTCTTCTTCCGAGTGTTCCTGTACCATATATAATCTCATATAGTAATGTTTGTAAAATAAGTCAAAAAGTTAATAAGGACATAAGAAAGAAAACAAATTGAACAATATAACTTCAATACTTCAGGTAAAACATAAATAAAGAACTTCGACAAACTCGGACAAAGTTAAATTTTTGTTATTTAACATTAAAATTTCTAAAATTAACAATGAACGGTTATGAAACCCGACTAGACAGAGCTATGTCTGCTTTGTCAAATTTGCAATTTTTTTGTTTTGGTGTCACCCCTTGATGGTGTCACCCGGTGCGGCCCGCACCCCCGCACCCCCCTAGTGACGCCACTGTGTAATGTCTCCAGTTTTTTTTTCCCTGAACAGTGAAAATATTTTCAGAAATATAGAAGATATGGAAGTAATCAACATTGGGGGACTATACATCATTAACATTAGATATGCAGATGATACATTGCAAACAATGAATAGGACCATCATTTAGAAGCTGCGGTTGTTGCACACAGTGAACAACTTGGGTTAGAATTGAATTGTAAGAAGACACAGATTATGGTCGTCACTGGGAAGAAGGAAATACCACAATGTAATATACAAGTAAATGGGCATATTCTTAAACAATTGAATCGGTACAGTTATCTCGGAACAGTTATAACATCTGATGGGAGATGCCTTGAAGAAATTAGAACAAGAATTACTATTGCGATGGTAGCCTTTTGCAAGATGAAAAGCATACTGACTAATAAAAAGATATGAACTGAAACGAGGAAAAGAGTGTTGAAGTGCTACATAGAGCCTGTACTTTTGTATGGATGTGAAGCGTGGACAATGAGCAGACAAGCTGAAAAACATCTTATGGCTGTGGAAATGTTGTTTCTAAGGAAAATTCAAAGAATACCATGGACAGATAGAAAAACTATTGAACAAGTCCTTCAAGAAACAAATGAAGATCGAAAACTGATTAGAGACATTAGACGTAGACAGTCAAAATATTGTGGACATGTTATGAGAAGAAATGACTTGGAGAACGTGGTGACAACTGGCAAGATCGAAGGGAAGAGACCAAGGGGAAGACCGAGAAGTAAATACTTGTATGAATTGGCCACGTGGCATGGTCGAGACAGGAACACGGAGCTGATCCACCACTCTGGTGATCGAGTGAGATGGCAAAACATGACCGCCCACTCTTATCGGCATGGCACATGATGGATGGATATATATATATATATATATATATGTGTGTGTGTGTGTGTGTGTGTGTGTGTGTATGTGTGTGTGTGTGTTTATATATATAGATATGCATGGTCCCGAGGTTTGATGCGCCTAAACTTCCTGTGCGCTTATGGTGAGTTTATTCTACAGTTGGATTTATACTGACTGAATTTGATTTAAACTGATTGAAGCTGGAGACAAGTTTTTTCTACGCAATTTTAAGCTCAGTAGTTTAAGTCCACTTAACCGCTGCAGAGGATGAAACCCTAATTCGCCATCAACGCACCGAAAGTTTAGAGCGCTCTTGTCCTTTCGGCACGTCGAACGATTTTAGAACATCTACTTGAGTGTGAATATCTGAAGAAACTAACATTACAATCAAAACTCGGTCAACTAAAGGAAGGAAATAAATAAGGCGTGGCGATAAATAAGTATTAATTTAAAAATACACATTGTTAAAATAGTTATTTTATAATACGACATCCCAACGATAGAATCATTTAGTGTACAAAACGAGGTATTTACGTATGTCTTGCTATTTGTTATTTCACTAGGAAGCCATTATTAAGTATTTCTGTACCTGCAGTTAGAAATTATTCGGAAGAGAAAGGTTCTCTTGTGATCATTTCTTTAATGATGTATTTTGCATGTCTGTGTTTCTATAATTTGTTGTGAACCATTGTTGACATATTCGTCTTCTTGCTCTGACATCACATAATTACTTCTTAATTTTCTGAGTATTTAATCCTTTTGAACTCATTTTGTATCTAGACATCCAGTCTATTTAAACTTAGTTGGTAATTATCTCTTCATATTCACGTCATTAATATGGATTGTTGTGATATCACTTGCTTAAATCTACACGCAGAAACAAATCAATACAACTGGCAGTTCGGAAATACAATCAAAGAATACAGAGTGCCAGACAGGCCTTGTATTACCTCTTTCTGTACCAAGTAACCCACCATTCGGCTGACTCTTTCAATGACAATACACGCTCCTAGGTATTTAATTCTGTTACCACTATGGCATAATAACTAGTGCAACTATTACTGATGTAATTGTTAGTTCAACTCTTTCAGTTTCAGAAAAGTATTACTTGCTTGCTTGCTTGCTTGCTTGCTTGCTTGTGTCCGTTGGCTTGAGCTCCAACGCGAAGTCCTGTATGTCGGATGAAGGCATCCTGTTGTCCAACATCAGTGTGATGTCATACAGGACCTGAGGTTTGCGTGAGTATCCGTTGTCCCATGTCTGGCTTATTGGTGTGCAGACTGGTGGTTCCTCGCCGTACAGGCAGACACTCTCCAACTTCGGAGGAATCGGCGATCCTACTGACTTTAGCCAGGACCCCAAAGGGACCTGTTGCCCAGGACGCTCGACGAGGACGCATCAATAGTTCTTGGCCAGTATATAACCCGGCCCTGGTGCCTTGGAAACACCTCTGCGTCCCATAAGTATTACTAAAACTCATTCTTACTGACATTGAAATAGTTTCAGAAAAGTATTACTAAAAGTCATTCTAACTGACATTGAAATGCATTCATTCATTCAGTAACATGTCCTTTGCAGAACCTCGCTCCTATACCAACCTTCCGAAACACCTCTCGATCATAAGCAAGATGTCCCGCGTCCGATACACCCATCTGGAGATCATCCACCACATCCAGCACCCATCTTCTCTTTGGTCTTCCTCTTCCCCTCTTCCCAGGCATATACCCCTCCAGTATTGTTTTCTCCAAACTTTCGTGACGTTTCAAGTGACCATAATATTTCAATTTTCTTTGTTTTATGGTCTTTAATATCCAGTCTTGTTCAGACATTGAAACAGTGTAACGTAAAATCGCAAGTCAGAGAGTACACGAGCAGAGATGCCAGCCTTGGGCAAATTGTAAATTAACATCACAAATATCGAGGAAAATAGCATCATTATTTTCTCGTAGTTGATGTCTTCCACTTGGTCCTCTAGGCGTCGTAGGGAGGAGTAATTGAAGTTCCAGAGCCTGTGACCAGCGTCTCTACTTTAAATTCCTCCGTGATTTGTGAGCAGTATTATCTCGGATCATTATTATTAATGCCAAGCTGGGGTCTTGTAGTTTAGATAAATCACAGGTCTGAAGGAGTGAGACTTGCGTGCGGGTAACTCAGTATATATAATTTAGTCAATATTAAATCAAGAGATCTGAAGTATGTAATATTCATTTGATCCCTCTACAAAGCCGGCGCTGTGGCGAATAGGTCACGAACACAATTCGTAATCCTGCATACAGCGTTCGAAATACAGCTGCGTGCGATGTGGAAGCATTGCACTGATTTTAACTGATGGTCGTTAAGAAAGCAAAGCCAACATACTGAGCGTAAATACGCAAGAAAACAGAAACGGCACAAAAATATTGGAGTTGGCTGCGATGTCATGTAGAGGACATGCAATTAACTTGTATTTAATACTAAACAAGATCCATCAAATTCACTAATTGGTTGGTTCTCTGTAATTATCTCTTGATGTTCACTTTAATAAGTGGTGTCTGAATGGTAGATTTAACTGTGGCTACACAGAAAGTGTTGGTGTCTGAATGGTAGATTTAACTGTGGCTACACAGAAAGTGTTGGTGTATGAGTGTTAGATTTAACTGTGGCTACACAGAAAGTGTTAGTGTCTGAGTGCCAGATTTAACTGTGGCTACACAGAAAGTGTGGTGTCGTAGTGTCAGGTTTAACTGTGGCTACACAGAAAGTGTTGGTGTATGAATGTTAGATTTAACTGTGGTTACACTGAAAGTGTTGGTGTCTGAGTCTCAGATTTAACTGTGGCTACACAGAAAGTGTTGGTGTCTGAGTCTCAGGTTTAACTGTGGCTACACAGAAAGTGTTGGTGTCTGAGTCTCAGATTTAACTGTGGCTACACAGAAAGTGTTGGTGTCTGAATGTTAGATTTAACTGTGGCTACACAGAAAGTGTTGGTGTTTGAATGGTAGATTTAACTGTGGCTACACAGAAAGTTTTGGTGTCTGAATGTTAGATTTAACTGTGGCTACACAGAAAGTGTTGGTGTTAGAGTCAACTATTTCTACACAGAAAGTGTTTGTATCTGCTATCTAGGAGTGGTGGATGCGATTCGCAACCCCGCATACAGCTTTCGATGTCAGCTGCAGAATGTTTGGAAGCCTACCGTTCTGGGCTGAATTTTAACTTGGCATGAGCTTCGGTGAAGAAGCAGTCATTAGGAAGAAGAATGCCAGACATGTATGGTTAAATGACATCAATAACATCCAAAAAGAAGAGCATTATAGAAATGAATGTAAAGAGGCTACAAAAATAGTCAGACAGCAGAAGCGAGAATATATGAGTAATATAATCAAAGATATGGAAACTAATCACCAGAAAAATGAATCCAGAACATTTTTTAAAGAACTGAAGTCAAAACACATATGGTTTAAAAGACAAAAATGGGAATATGATAAATACCAATGAGGAAATGTGCAACACATGGAAAGAATATTTTATTGAATTACTAAATTGTGAAGCTCCAAGTAACATTTTCTCACAGGAAGAGGTTCTAACATGCGAACCACAAATTGAAGAACCTACATTTGAAGAAATCCTATATGTAATCACACGACTTAAAAACAATAAGGCAACTGGGACTGATGGAATTGCTGCTGAATTTATAAAGGCAGGTGGCCATGCATTACATCTAAAGCTATACGAACTAATAATAAATATCTGGAGGACAGAAGAATTACCCCATGACTGGAAAGAGTCATTATTGATACCTATCTTTAAGAAAGGAGACAAGTTCCAATGTGGAAATTATAGAGGAATATCACTACTGTCCACAAGCTATAAGATACTATCCGCAGTATTACTAAATAGACTAAAACCATATTCAGAAGACATATTAGGTGACTACCAGGCAGGTTTTAGACAAAACAGATCAACAATAGATCAGATATTTATCTTACGACAAATAGCCGAGAAACATTGGGAATATAAAAGAGATCTCCATAACATTTTTGTGGATTTTAAAAAGGCTTATGATAGTGTCCATAGGAATAGTCTATGGAATGCTATGCAGGAATTTGGAATACCAAGGAAGTTAATCAACATGACCAGACTATGCATGGAAGATACTTATAATATAGTAACATATAAAGGCAGGAAATCAGACCCCTTCCAAATAACATCTGGCTTGAAACAGGGTGATGCACTATCGCCGCTACTCTTCAATCTGGCTCTAGAGAAAGTTGTAAGGAAGGTAAAGGAGGAATGTGATATTGGAGGAACATCCAAGCTGCTTGGTTATGCAGATGATAAAGATATTATAGGGCAAAGTGAACAAAAGACATTGGAAATATTGACTCACTTAAAGGAAAAAGCCCAACAGATGGGGCTGGTTATCAACCAAGATAAGACAGAATATATGGTAATTTCAAGAGACGGAATGGCTAGAAACTCTGGCCACATACAAATAGATAATATGACCATTAAAAGAACGGAAACATACAAATACCTGGGTACGATCTTCAACTGCTCCAACATCATAAGGGAAGAAATACAAACTAGAATTAACTCTGGAAATAAGATATACTATGCACTACAACATCTACTAAAATCAAAGGCGCTATCTCGTAACACCAAAATCACAATATACAAAACACTGATCAGACCAGTTGTGCTGTATGGCTCTGAAACCTGGAGTACAACGAAAGGAGACGAAGCCTTGTTACAAACCTTTGAGAACAAAATTTTAAGACGCATCTTTGGACCCATTAGGGATACACAAAGTGGAGAGTGGAAAAGAAGAAGTAACAAAGACACTTATGATCTGTTTAAGTCCCCGCTAATCACTGGTATCATGAAGGCTAATAGACTACAATGGCTGGGGCATATAGAAAGAATGGAAGATAATAGGGAAACAAAACTCGCTTACACTCAGGAAATAAATGACCGTAGACCCCGAGGTAGACCAAGAAGGCGGTGGAGAGATAATACATGTACAGACCTACAAGCACTTGGAATCAACGACTGGCAAGAGAAGGTCCACCAGAGAGACGAATGGAGACGGATTGTATTTGCAGCAAAGAACCTCAATGGCTCGGAACGCTGAAGAAGAAGAAGATGAGCTTCGGTAGTTCAGAAAGCTATGGCAAACTACTGAAGGTAAATTTATTTAGTAAATCAGAAACGGCCAACATATGGGTTTATTGTGCCGCCCTGTAAGAAACATGCAGCTCACAGTCTGTAATATTCATTTGGTCGTTAAATAGGCCGCAGTTCACTTAATCGCCGTCTGCAATTACCTCTTGGTAATTTGTCATTTAAGACAGTCATTTACTGCCAACATAGTACCTCGCGGAGAATGGCAGGGGGATCTTGAGCCTGAAGAATTAAGGCCGCCTGGATAGTGCAGTCACCACGAACTGTGCAGGTTAGAGTTTTCTTTTTTCCCCCGACCGAAAAAAAAACCCAAATCTTACCGAGGATTCGAACCCGGTTCTCCCGAAGGAGAATCCGGCATACTAGCCACTTGGCCAGTCGCTCCTTTTGGCGATCACATTAATAATTAGTGCTTGAGTACTAGACTTAAGTGTGATTACACAGCAAGGGTCGGCATCTGTAACATAAAGAAAGTGAACGCAGTTCTACAATCTCGACATAATGGATTCGAAATCAGGCGAGTTGGGAGCAGACAGCTGTGCGTTAATTCTCACAATGGCATGAATTGTCTGCCTGCAGTACTATGATGTCGATCCTTCATTAACTCACCATCATCATCATCATCATGTGCCATGCCGATAATTGTAGGCGGTTATGTTTCGTCATCTCACACGATCACCAGAGTCGTGGATCAGCTCAGTGTTCTTGTCTCGACCATACCACGTGGCCAGGCCATCCAGGTATTCACTTCTCTGCCTTTCCCTTGTTATTTTCCCCTCAATCTTGCCAGTTATCACTAAGTTTTCTAATTTATTTCTTCTCATAACATGTCCCCAAAAAATTGTGACTGTCTACAACTAATTCCTCTAATCAGTTTACGGTTTTCATTTGTTTCTTGTAGGTCTTGGTCATTGGTTTCTCTGTCTGTCCGTGGTCTTCATTAACTACTAGTCCGTTACATTTACTAATATTTAAATACAAACCGACACTCGATACTTAACTATCTCTGCCCGAAACAGATCTAACAGTTAAAATATTGGCTGCGGAATGACTTGACATGTCCATCATGTTTGCTACAGAACTATCAGCTTTTGCTTGACTTTCTATAAAGTATGAAAAATGAAATGACCCTTTCAAACCCCATAAGGCGCATAAGGCTTATAATGCTAAAGCCAGATGCGCATAGACCATTCGGCACTGGGTGGGTGGTGTAGTCTGTATAACACAGCCTGCCTTTACTTCCCAAAATATTTCCTGGTACCTATGTTATGTAGGAACCAAGGTCTTTATTTAAATATCCTCATCAGTGTGGGTTCAAATCCATAACCACTTGTTCTGCAGGTGAGTGTCTACCCCTTACACCACAGCTACCTATGAAGCCTTGAATTCTCAGGTTAATTATAGGAGATCAATCGTCCTCTAGTCTTTATTTCTTTCCTCTCCTTCTGTGAGCGTCAAACAGTACTACGTGTGTTTATTTATGTAACTGGTTATTTATAGCCACGTTTGTGTCTACTTCATGTTTCCCTCGCACCCGACGATAAAGGGAATATTTTTATGAGGATAACCAGAACAAACAACAAGAAGTACTTCAGTAAAAGTTACTCGTCACCGCTAATGGTTGCCATCCAACGCTAACGCTTGGCAATAACCGTGAGAAATATTCGTCTCATGTTCACTGAGAGCCTACGGCTGCTCGTACATTTGTGGTGTGCGTGTGTGTGTGTGTGTGTGTGTGCGTGTGTGCGTGCGTGCGTGCGTGCGTGCGTGCGTGCGTGCGTGCGTGCGTGCGTGTGTGTGTGTGTGTGTGTGTGTGTGTGTGTGTGTGTGTGTGTGTGTGTGTGTGTGTGTGTGTGTGTGTGTGTGTGTGTGTGTGTGTGTGTGTGTGTGTGTGTGTGTGTGTGTGTGTGTGTGTGTGTGTGTGTGTGTGTGTGTGTGTGTGTGTGTGTGTGTGTGTGTGTGTGTGTGTGTGTGTGTGTGTGTGTGTGTGTGTGTGTGTGTGTGTGTGTGTGTGTGTGTGTGTGTGTGTGTGTGTGTGTGTGTGTGTGTGTGTGTGTGTGTGTGTGTGTGTGTGTGTGTGTGTGTGTGTGTGTGTGTGTGTGTGTGTGTGTGTGTGTGTGTGTGTGTGTGTGTGTGTGTGTGTGTGTGTGTGTGTGTGTGTGTGTGTGTGTGTGTGTGTGTGTGTGTGTGTGTGTGTGTGTGTGTGTGTGTGTGTGTGTGTGTGTGTGTGTGTGTGTGTGTGTGTGTGTGTGTGTGTGTGTGTGTGTGTGTGTGTGTGTGTGTGTGTGTGTGTGTGTGTGTGTGTGTGTGTGAACACAGCTCTTCGAGTACGAATAATTCACCTCTCATCAAGAAGAGAAGACAGAGGTGCATTCGTGGCTTGCAGCTCAGCTAAAAACATTTTAAAATAAGAGAATACGAAAGCTTGTCGACAGACGGACAAAGGTATTGAACACCTAGGAGATTATGTTGACAAACAACATATTTATCTTTTGTATAAGCTGATTAAAATAAATTCTACAGCCAGAGGGCGGATAATTTTTTTTTTTAATTTTTTTATTTACCCTAGTACATAAGCTGCCGGTCTCTCTGGTCTAGAGGTTACACGACTTTCTCCGTAATCTCGTATACTCTCGTAAGTAACGTGACGTTGCGCGAGAATTGCTAGCGGTTCTCTCCGCGTCGGTAACTTAGGGGTATTTGAGCCGGTCGCTCAGAAAGCAATGGCAAACTACTGAGCGCAATCTTGCCAAGAAATCAACAATCAGCTCAAAGATGCTGATGTTGACAGCGATGTCCTGTAAAGGATATGCGGGAAAAACAAAGTACATAAGCTGGCATAACCCTTTTCCCGGATTTGTTCGGTTGGCTTATCGTCGAGCCTGGTTTCTTCCCTTACTTTATATACCTGATCGTAATTTCTAGCGGTACTTCCTGTAATGCCGGCTTCGTGGCTTAGAGGTTATGACTTTTCTCTGTAATCTCGTATACTCTCGTCGGTAACGTGATGACGGTGAGAATCAGCAGTGGTTCGAATCGCATCGGTAACTTACGGGGTATGTGAGCCGGCCGCTCAGAAAGCAATGGCAAACTACTGAGCGTAATCTTGCCAAGAAATCAACATACAGCTGAAAGATGCTGGTGTTGACAGCGATGTCCTGTAAAAGGATATGCAACAAACAAACAAAAAACTTCCTGTAATAAATGATAGATTTATTTCTCTTCAGCTTCACGTACATAAAATGGATTCTTGTACCTTCGTACATTTCTCCACGCCTGCCTGGATTTCTAATATATCTTTACCCTCTGTTAAAGTATAACCATTCTCTTATTTATTACATGTAATGAGTGTCTGACTTCATTCGTTAATGTTCTGATTTCCTTGAACAAGTCTCATTGTCCTTACAACTGAAGAAGCTCCATTCCATAAAAAGTGTTTACTACTAATTGTTTCTTTTCCTCTTTGATCGCACTTCTGATGTTGCATGTGTAGTTTGTGTATTTGTGTAAATTGGTTTATACTGATATTTTCTTTAATGCTCTTCTTTCTTATATTTGTCTGAATGTTTATTCTGCAGTGTATTTCTACGTTTTGTACCTTTTATAGATTCGTGTTTTTTTTTTCACTGATAAGATGAAATTGCATTTCGCTTGTATAGGCAACTCATCAAAAGCCAACTATGTCATCTTGTACTAATGCCTTGACGACAATTTTCTTTCGGTTTTCTTTTCAGGGGGTGCATTACTTACATAGAACTGAATTGGTAGTGCTTCTTTTATCACATTTTCCAGTTTTTTTTTCTTGAAATCTACCAACGTAATTCTTTACCCGTGCCGTAATCTGCCCGTGGAAAGTGTCTCTGTGAATATTATATATATATCATCCATCCTTGTTGCGCTATGATGTTATCAATTTGGTTCCTCCAGCTACCATTGGGTGAGGCCAAAATAAAAATGTACAGCCTTCCCGAATGTGGTCTAAATAAAATGTGTGTAATTTAAAGACTGTTTTCTAAGCAAATGTCGACTAAAGTATACCTCCTCTCGTTTCTCTGTTATATGCCGGATGGGCCTTGTTATAGTTCTTCTTCTTCCGTTCTTTTAACTCAGATGTTTACATTAAAACTCCCTATGAGAATTATGGCTAATATCTCTCCTAATATCGCCCTTAATATCTCTCCGAATGTCTGTCCTAATCTCTCCTCTAATATCTCCCCTCTCCTAACTTATTGTAAGATTCCCGAATGTCTGCATTTGCAGATGTGCTGGTGTATAGACAGGGAAGATACGAGGACAGTTTGGCTGCAGGCTTACAGACGGCAGTAAGCATGGTGGCGGAGTAGTGCAGAACCGCAGGGACCGTTATAAACCCAGACAAGACATCGGTTGTGTGGTATTCACTGGATAACCGAAACGTGAAGACAGCTGTCCCATGTATTATTTTAATGGATATCATCTTAGTTGAGACAGTAAATTGAAGTACTTGGGCATCACCTTTAAGAGGTGTTTGTCTGTTAACGATCATGTGGAGGCTTTGGTGGTGAAGGCTGGTAAGGGACTCAATGCATTGAGAGGATGGCGGCAACGGGGGTAGAGCAGAGGATGCTTTACAGGCTCTTTCAGCAGTTAATAATTTCAGTCATTGAGTATGGTTGGGGGCTGCTGATAGTAAAAAAGGCCAGCTGGAAACGTTGGAGAGCATACAGAATGAGGTCATGCGGGAGATCCTGGGGTGCACAAAGGACACTCTAACTTTAAGCATGAGGCATATCCTGGCATTACCATCAATGGTGGACAAGCATAGGGTCCTTCAAGCCAAATAATACATGAGAGTTGCTGCAGATAGGGATCAACCCCTGCATGAAGCCACGGATATGGTCAAGGGTCATAGACTGAGATGTAACAGGTTCTGGATGGCACAGGCGGAAATATCTATTAATCAGGTGTGTGATCCGTTGTTTGTCCATTAAGAATGATGATGACCAATCACTTCATCCAGTGGGGTTGAAAGTATGTAGCCGTGAGTTCTAAGATGGCTGATAAGGACTATTTTGGCTTGAAATGTTCTTTGACAATGTGGGCAAAGAATGCTTGACGTTCCAGGAGGAGGATTTCCTGCAGTGGTTTTTATGTCCAACCTTTTCTTCACAGCTCTTGCAGTCCTGGTTGCTTCACAAGTGACTGCACTCTTATGTAATGATGTACGCCACGAATTACGGTCTTTAGCAGCAGTCTCCCAGGTGTCAAGATGAATTCCAAAAGCTTTCAATGAGATTTTCAGAGTGTCTTTAAAGCATTTCCTATGGCCGTCTTGGGCGCGTTTACCACAACGTAGCTCGACGTAAAAAATTTGTTTAGGGAGCCTGTGATCTGGCATACGAGTTAAGTGACCAGCCCAGCGAATCTGATTTTTCATTAGTAGGACACCGGGCATGGACGCTCTTTCTAGAACTTCAGTGTCTGGGATCTTGTCTTGCCATTTAATCTTCAATAGCTTCCTACGGCAGACTATGTGGAAGTTGTTTAATTTCCTAGCATGTCGCAGATAAACAAACATAGTTAGCAACGCCTTGAATTTCATCAGCTTCGTTGCTCAGCCAGGAGTTCCGCATTTTCCGAAGTTTCTGTTGCACTACTCTCCGAATTTTATTGAAGGCATCTTTTTTATGTTGAATTCGGGTCATTGAATTGTACCTTGAGGAGAAGATGTTTCTCGGTCAACAATTGTTTGATATCTTCAGAATTTTCCTCAAACCAGTCTTTATGCTTTCCGGGTGCTGGACCCAGGATTTCCATAGCAATGTTATAAATTATGTCCTTTAGGGTTCTCCACTCTGTTTCCGCATCCTGTTTAGCTGCAGCATTTGGCTTGAGGCGGTCTTCCAGCATGTTTTCAAACGACAGCCGCATTTTTTGCTGTTTAGGCGGGTGACATTTAATTGTATTGTTTTGCATTTTTACCCCTTGAGAACGTCTTGGTGGTTTGATGTGTATGTTTATTTTCTACATAATGAGACGATGGTCTGTCCAACATTCGGCACCACACGTGGATTTTGTCACCCGAACGTCTTATCTGTCACTCCTCCTGACGATGACATAGTCAATGAGATGTCAGTATTTCGAGCGAGGGTGCATCCATGATGTCCTATTTCTCGTGGGAAGACGGAAAATTGTATTGGTGATCAAGAGATGGTGTTCGGCTGTTACAATTTCCGACTCCGTACTTTCCAATGATGCCACTCCAAGAGGCATTGTCCTTGCCTACTCTGGCATTGAAGTCCCCAAGGAGTATAAGTAAGTCTCCTTTGGGAACAGATGTTAATACGTTGTGCAGATCTTCGTAGAACTTGTTTTTGGCGTCATCTTAATTTTTCATGGTTGGTGCGTAGACACTCGCGATGGTTGCATGCTTCTTTCCTTTCGGCAGGGGTAACTTAATAGTCATAAGCCTGTCATTTATAGCCTTCGGAAATTCAGCTAGTTTGTCAACCAGGGCCGACTTAATGGCAACTCTCACACCGGATTGGCGTCTTTCCTCGCTTTTCCTTCCACACCAGAAAAATGTGTATCCGGCACCTACTTCACAGATTTGGCCTTCTTCTGCAAGTCGTATCTTCCTCAAGGCTGCAATATCGATGTTGTACCTGCCCAGCTCACTCCCAATCAGTGCTGTTCGTCTCTCTGAACCCGACACGTCATCTCTATCAAGTAGGGTGGGTACATTCCAAGTTCCGATTGTCAAGGGAATATGGTTAGCTCTTTTCGCTTTACCTATTTTTTTTTACTTTGCTTGTATGTCGACCGCAGTATAGGGTACCCAATAACCGCGGCTAGCTCGTTAGGTAATGATGGAGCAGACAATGTTTAGGGCACCTTGTCTAGCCCATTCCTCATGCTTTGGAGGTAAGCAGTACTTTCATATAGAGGGCTGCTCAGTCACTCAGGGGCTGCCGAATCCCACTGCTGCTCTGGTCAGTAGACGACCATGTGGCCTGAGCCGCCTGTGTGCAAGTCTGCGACTACGACTGCCAGCGTACCCCCGCCTGCCGCTTCGCCGCTCGCCCATCGCCACAGGGCTTGAAGGTGATATATGAAGTTGGATGAAGAATGACTTGCGCGATGAATTGGATTAAAGTGAGAAAGAGTTGCTCAATTCGTCGACCTCACTCTCTCGTCAGAGTCCATCTGAGTCCAGTGGCAAGACGATTGGAGACGATTACAGGAGTAGTGGATGACCAGTGCACTCTACGTGCCTTGCCGTGCTCATTACGTTCCAATAAATGGAGTGTCTAGTTGGTTGTGCGTCGAAGTACACTTGTTCCTGCAGCGAGTCGCCGTCGTCATTTGGAGGCGACAGGTTCGATCCCGGTCGGTAACTATTATAGCTTTCAAATTTTATGTTGTCTAGTGCGTCTTCTAGTCTCTACTTCCTTCTTCTCCTTCTGTGAGCGCCAAATAATACTATGTGTGTTTATTTATATAATTGTCATTACGTTCCACAACGCATTGCAGATAAACGCCGTCTTATCCGTTGAATCATCAGTTATTTCGATCTGCCTAATCCTGTCTTCACATGCTGGGTAGGCATATCTTAGTTCACCGCTTGGTTTGACACCAAATCGTCTACCCACGCCTAGTTTAGCGAGTCTCTCACAGCTGTTGCCCGGGGGTGGCCACAGGCGGGAGCTGGATGTCAGGCTTGTACCAGTGGGGGATAGGTCCTGAAGAAAACATGAGAGTCATCCTTACCAAAGGTACTAACAATGCCTGAAACCCCGTACCCCCCAATGTGATCTAGAGTCCATCAATGTGTGATCTAGAGACGATCAATCGTGGAAAAGAGTGGGTTAAAGTACCGGAAGATATGTCGGACTGGCACAATGTTATGGTAACATTGGATCGTGAATGCAGAGAATGGGCAGCAGGCCGCACAAAGTTTGAGGTGCAACAAATGATCCAGAGCAACACACATCAATTTGACATAGTGATCTACACCAATGGGTCAGTAGTGAGAATCAGACGGAGTGGCTGCTGTTTCATTGGGAAACTAATGGACGATGCTTGAAAAAGAAGAGTCTGACATATGAGACCACGACAGCGGTCTTCCAATTGTTAGAGGGGACCTCTGCAACACACACTGCATTCATTACGGACTCGAGGAGTACTCTTAGTAAGTTGGAAAAGGGAATGTTTCGTGTTGAATGGCTCACTTCGCTTCACAGGTCACAAATTATGAGAAGTGTATGGATTTTTGCCCTGGCCATGCGAGAGTGCTGGGTAATGAACAGGCTGATAGGCTAGCAGGGAATTCACCTCTCTTTTGGTAGATTACATATGGACAAGAGGAAGGTGGTAGAACGCCTGTGGGACCAGGTGGAGAAGGTGAAGGAACAGACTGAGAACCAGTATGTGGAAAGGATGATATTGCGGGAGATTGGGGGGATGGCGAGGGTGGGGGTGGGGGGGGGGGGGGGTGGAAGAATCTCAAAACTGAGAGGGAAGCCAGGAGAGAATTTTCAATCATAAAGCGGTGGGAACGATAAGTAGTGAGACTCTTCGCTGGCTGTTGAATGAGGGGACTCTCGCGTATGGGAATGTCCCGAGTGCAGTGATGTCGGTTCTCCACTCAACTCTACTCAACTCAACTCTACTCAACTCAACTCCCGAATGGCATATCCTCGTCTGACGCAGCTGTTGGTGCATTAACGAGTGTAATTGTGATTTCTCTTTCTTTCTTCTACGTCTGACAGTATTAGATTGATCACTGACCTGACTGTATCCAAGAAGTGGTGAATGATCTTTATCTGTCAAAATGAAACCGATCCCGATCTTTCTATCATTCTTTTTCTTTACCTGAATATATGAATGCGTCTCCGGTCTGAGTCATGAAGTTTCTGTTTAGCTCATTTGTGTTGGAATTCCCAGTAACTCAATTGCAATGATACAAGTTCCTTGCTAATCATGGTGAATTGCTCTCTGGTAAAAATCTCTGACATTTACGTTCGCATTCTTCATTTCTTCTTCTCCTGGATCTTCGTGGTGAAGGTGTCCAGCCACCTGTTTCGAGCAACGAAGGTCTTGGGTTCGTTTCTGAACTCCGACATTCGGTTTCCGAGTGCAGTCTCCTTGAGGAGTCCTGGTGATCGTCAATGGACCTACCCTGTGCCTGGTCTGTACGACGTTTCGGCTTGCCGCTCTGCAGAAAGATGCAATAGGGATAAAACCCGGGCTATGAAGTTAATCTTCTTGCCCGTAATCCCCCGCCCCTCTTCCTTTTTAAAAATTTCTTCTTTAGATCAATTTTGAAACTTTCAATAGCAGTCACGTCGGGCATACTACCGTCATCTATACTGCCATTACTTCCTCTACCACCATTCTCCTCCTCCTGTTGTGTCCATGATCTGCCTAGCCTGGGCCTCACCATCGTAACTTTATGATTCTTTTTCTGCTGCCATTTCAAGATTTTTCTTCATTCACTAGGGCATGTTTCCTTAGTGACTTAATGAGCATGCTCAAGAAGATAGAGATGGGGTGGATCCGAAGAGAGTGGCTGTTGTCTCTGGAGCGGTCTCGGCTGGCAAAGATTAGTTTCATTTTCGTGCCACTGTATGAGGGTGTACAAAGAAATGAGCGGGCTGACAAGCTCGCAGGTAAGGCTACTATGGAAAGTGGACGCGCCATGGACCATGCTGACATTCTGCATGCTCTACGAGAAGTAAATCGTTCGCAAGAACCAAATGACCGAATATACAACCATGGTCAGAATGCGACTTCTGCAAATTAAAAGAGGTGTGACCAAACAAGAACATTTCGCAGGAAGCCAAAGAAGATTGATAAACCAACACAGAACTGGTGTCGTTAGCCGCTACACGCTGCGGGATTTACTGAGGAAGGGATCCGAGCACTTATGGACTGAATGGTTCGATTTGCAATGAGGATGATCTGTTGAATAACTAACTAACACCTCTGAAAGAAGTTACATAATATGCATATCTAGGAACTAGATCATAGAAAATGGTAGAATAGACAGAGAAATCGAAATCCGATGTCAAAAAGCACGTGTGCTTATATATCAGCTATCACCCATACATACTGAAACGTCTAAACATACCTATGTCAGCAAAACGACAGATAATACATAGCATAGTCACACCATCCGTATGTTACCAATGTCAACCTTGAACAGTATCCAAAACACACTTACGCAAAATCAACAGCAGCAAGATGAGATCTTTGAGGAGAGCTGCCAACTTAAATATACGAGACCAAGTAAGAAATGATGTTATGAAGCAGACAGTGGGATCAACACCTTGTGTCACATATACTGAGAGACAGAAGATCAAATGGTTGAGCCCCGCGTTAGAATGCAACACCAACAACTTCCAACCCTGGTTATACACCAAAGAAGAACTGCCACGAGATCAAGAGGACGCCCGAGAAGAAAATGGTGCGTTTTAATAAAAGGTAGTGTGCAATCACATGGAATGGCACAATCCAGTACCACCCATGGGTTGCTGAAATGTCAACTACTCCTCCCCACGACGCTTGTTGACAAAAGTAGAAGATGGTGATGATGGGGATGAACATTATGCTTTTTAACTTCAGAAAAGAATATTAATGTTCACTGGGTCTCTGGACAGATAGGATCAGCTCTCCTGGTTACTGGACACGGTTTCAGAGGAAAGATTTGTCATAAGCAGTTCTGAGTTCTAGAAATATACTGAGTTAAGTGTTCATATATTTACACAAGAAAACAAAGAACCGAAACACATCAAAATGTAACCACCCTACTTCATTTTTATTATATATGTGTGGTTATGTGTGTGCGCTCGCGTGAGTGTGTGTGTGTGTGTGTGTGTGTGATTTCGAAACATTTATAAACAGTTTATTTTTCACATATAACATATTCAGAAAAAAAAATATACAGAAAAGCTGTTATCACTCTGTATTCAAAATATGAGTACCATGCACAGACATAAATAATAGCAATTCAAAATTCCGACGAACAGACAAGTGGCTCTGAGGTGACAAGAGCGGTCAAAGTGTTGTCAAAAATCGGTCATTCAATTGGTCCGTATACGTGAAGTTTTAAAAAAGCACTGTTGACTGTTTCCGATTCCGATTCCGATTCTTGAAGAAAGACGTTCTGGCCCTATTCAGCCGGCGAACTTTCGATTGGTTATACGTGTAACAACTCAAATATGGCAGCAAATCGGAATAATTATCGCCAGCAGAATAGTGTCACATTTAGATAAGCACGTAAATATGTGATACCCGGGGCTGTGAACCAATACATAATGTCAAGCTATAACTTTGTACTGAAACATAATATCGCATTCAATAATACAAATTATGCTGATTAATCACCAGAGGAAACCTCAACTGAACAATCGAATATGACAATGCGTTTAGACTCAGGGGAAATAATTATATTAACAGTTGCGCTAATTTAAACGCAGTTATGGTATTTTCCCGCCCGAGTTTGACAATCTTTACTTGTTATTTATTCCTCCTCCACCTCACTCCCTCCCACTAATTACCATAAATTATATTATATTTCTTCTACTTATAGTTCACGTCGCGTGGTGTTGTTTATCATACTGCCAATCATTTCTTTTACCAATCTTCCTTCGTGCATTGATATCATTGCTCAGCATCTCTCTAAGTCTTTCCAGTCTCTCTGCCACTCCAGCTTCTCCATCGTCACGACCTACTCCAGTTATGCCTTTCTCATGACGTGCTCAGAGAACGTAGACTGCCTCCTTCTGATGCGAGTAACCAGCTCCGTTTGTGAGTTAGCGTCCTGCAACATATCTTCCTGTCGCTATTTATACATTCATGGTAGTTTATTCATTCTTCTATGAAATCATACCTTTGCAGCCTTCATATAATTCGTCACTAACATATCCATGATTTACTTCAGTACATCAGGATTGGCTTGATGTACATCTGAAACTAACGAATACAATGTTATAATGTTAGCATTGCTAGTAATTTGAAAGCATTGGAAACCACTTTACATCAACATTTGTGAAGAATAGCCCCTAGTTATAAACTCCCTACTCAACCATTTTGTAACAGCATCGGTTCGTTTTACTGTTGTTACTGATTAGAACATAAAACAGTCAGGTTCGTGCAACTCCTGGAAAGAGTGAGATATATTAAAAAACAGGCACGATTACACACCTTACAGCGAACTCCAATACTTCTCTTATTTACTGTTGCGTACAAAGTGATTGAAATCGTATGAATCTAAACTGTTTCCTCTCCGTTCTAACGATTTTGTGTGTACACAGTCAATAAGGCCACACTTATTTTCTCCATGTAAGCAACACATTTGTGGATCAACTGGAATCGACTGGTCACCTTCGATTTGTCCAATCAAAATCTACTTTGCAAATATCAATAGTATATAGACCAGTGCTGGTTATACTTGAGTTAATTTCCGATTTATTTCAGCTGTATTTGTAATGTACTAGAGTTCTTGTAGTTTGATAGAGCAGTCACCAGAAAAAATGCTTCGGTATTGGAATCAGAGTATTCAAGCATTCCCACCCACTGTAGAAGTGGTAGAACTTAAACATGATGATTACATTGCAGAGTTCATGCCTCCGGAAATTTTTGTAACAAACAAAGCCAGAAATGTCATTGAGATCGTTCTGGAACTAACAGTTAATTTTATCATTGCCCTGATGGGAATTTTCACGAACATAATTGTTATTAGCGTGTTTGCGAAACAAGGATTCAAGGATAGCGTCGGAATCTCCATGACAGCCATCGCTATCTGGGATCTAATCAAATGTTTGGGAGGCTTCATGCAGCGATGTGCCGGGCCTATGAGTTTGTTTAATGCGGCTGCATCCTTCAGCTGGACAAATATCAGCGTGGTTATATTCAACTACCTCGGCTCCTTCTCTACATACGTGACCAGTGTCCTTGCGGCATACGTGGCCGTCGAACGCTGTCTGTGCGTGACCATGCCGCTAAAAGTCAAATGGCTTCTAACACCAAAATTAGCTTTAATAATCTGTACCATCATTTCAGTTTCAGTATTTGGGTATTTTGCGGTGATTTTCGGCATTTACGATGTGGTTTGGGTATTCAACCGCAGCTTAAACGCCACTGTTGCCATATACACGTCTAACAGTTTTTCCAAAAACAACACCAACCTGTTTCACTACTACAACATGTCCGGAGCTTTGTGGCCACTCGTCAGCCTCGTTGTTATCGTCATCTCAACGGCTATAATCTCTTATAAACTCGAGCAAGCTTCCAAATTTCGATTCGCCCACAAAGATCCTACAGTTCTCAATGATCCGGACAGCGAAAAAGACAAAACAGCTCTTAACAAGCGAAACGCAAAAACTAAAATCTTATCCAAACGTGACCAGCAAGTTGTTAAGATGCTTCTGGTCATTATCGTTATATTTATGGTCAATTTGGTTCCCCGAGTGGCACACTATCTGGCCAAATACTTCATCCCGGAGTTCTATTACCTCAGACGGTATCACAACCTCATTACTGTCATGGCGTATGTGGTATTCACATTTGATTTTCTCAACGGTTCGGTTAATCTCTTTGTTTTCTTGGCCATGAGTTCATCATTTAGGGCGACTTACACAGAGATGTTTTCATGCTGTTTCGCCGTTAGGCCTCAGTAGAGCTTGTATCACTTAGCGCTTTGCCTGCCTGTGTGTGTCCATACAAGGACTTCATGCGAGCAGTGGAAAAAAATGAATCAAAGCAATATACACATGCGTTATACAGGGTAATTATAAATCATTGGCACCTTGCCGTCTTGACAGACGATAGTTTGTTACATTGTGATTCAAAAAGGCATAATAACTACAATTCATGGCGGTGGCGAATGTGACTGATAAGGCCAATTCGCGCTGTAAATATTCGTCCACAGTGGGTGCATGTGAACACATGGTCATTTCCACCATCATGCACCATCTTACGTCTCACACGCTCGCTGTGTGACTTATCTGCAATCATTTTCTCATTTGTCTTTATTCAATTTCTTATATTTGCCCTCCATGCAACACGTTCAGCGGCCACTTGCTCCTAATGTGCATTATCACTGCCTGTATCAATCATGTCCCCCTTTACACACATCTTTGTATCGTAGTAGAGGCCGACCCTGAGATCTCTTACCCGTCTGTAATTCACCACAAAAGATTCCTTTGGTATTCTGCCATCATCTATCCTCCTAACGTGTCCTATCCATCTAAGTCTACGAAGACTGAGCATGGAATATACCGTCACACAACCTGATCTTTCCAATACTTCAGTATTTGTGATTTTGTCTTGCCACTTAATACCAAGAATTCTTCGCAGACACCACATATGAAAGTTGTTTAAACGTTTCTCTTGGTATGAGTAAGTTTACCAGGCTTCACTGCCATAAAGGAGAGTACAAAGGATACAAGCTTCGTAGACACGGACTTTTGTTTTGGCAGTAAGCTTTCTGTTCTCCCAGACTTTTTGCTAACCTGTTCATTGTAATTATAAATACGTCAAAACAAACCGCACATTGTCGACATTTCGGTTGCAAACACCTGTATCAGAAACCACACTAACATGTCTAGTAGAAAAATGAGTTTATATTATAAAACACAATATATAAACAATTAAATATAACCTCTTTTTTTTACAATAGAATGGCAAAGAATTAGTCTTCTGTGCATAGTAATGGTGCGCGGTAGTTTTGGTGCAATGTTGTCAAATCTGGAATGGTGGGTCTAAATATGGACACTGTAAAATAGACAACGGCACAACTAAATATAGGTTTTCTTGGACATTATCTGACAAGGGAATGGGAGGGGGATGAGTGTAATAAATAAAGTAATGGAAAATGAGATAATAAGTGTTAAACCTCGGCATCCACAGTAGTATTGTTTTCCTCTGGGTGGACACATCGCATTATGATAATTAAATGGCTCTTCGTTCTTAGTCTGATAGAATTATTTAAATAGCACGGTTATATCGCAGTGACACACATCACCACTTTATGAAATAAATGGAAACAGGTTTGTAGAATTATTGTGTGATGTCTCTCGAAAATGAGATTCAAACATGAAGATACGTTTGGCTTGGTTATGAAGATGTCGCATAGTGTTGAAAGACATTCATCGATTTACCTGAGTCATCCGATTAATAGAGGGGACAACAAATGCTTCACATTCTAAAAGCGTCAGTGACTATGTGTGTTATGTATTTCAGCCAAAATGTGATTCATCCATTCACTTCAAGTGATACAGGGTGTATTTTTAATGATTGTGCAGTGTTTGAAAATATTGCCGGTCCTGGTTTTGTATTTACCTATTATGTTGCATGAACTTTACAAAGGGTGAATACAAAACTTGGACTGTTAATATTTTCAAACACTGCACAGTAATTAAAAATACACCCTATATATAACTCTGCAGTATGCACCTGACGAGATGAAACGAGATGTGCCAGACAATAAATTGTGCAATCTATTGTTCGTGGCTTCTGTGTTTTAGATTGTTCGTGGCTTTTGTGTGTCAGTTTCCCGATAGTTCAGATTTGCAGTTCCTTACGTCAATCTCTACAACGAAGATTGGCTGCAATGGATCTTAAAACAATTTCTCATTCTGACTTTGTTTCGTTTCGCAACACGCATTGTATCCATTATGGACTCAATTAGTATTCTTAATAAGGTGGAGAAAAGAATGTTTCGTGTAGAATGGCTTGACTCGATTCATAGGTCACATATTGTGAGAATTGTATGGATTTTCTGCCAGGGAATGAGCAGGCTGATACGCTGGCAGGAAGTACACCTCTCGGTTGGAGATTACCTATGGACAAGGGAGATGTGGTCAGGAGCCTGTGGGACCAGGTGAAGAAACCGGGAAAACAGACTGAGAAGCCGTATGCTGAGAGAATAATATGGCGGGGGATCGGCAAGATTTCTGGACGAATCTCAAAACTGAAAGGGAAGATCAGTAGAACTTTTAGTCAGCTGGCAGTTGGAACCATTAGCAGTATGACACTTCGCTGGCTGTTGAACGGGAGGATGGAGCGCGTGTGGGAATGTCTTGTGTACAGTGATGTGGTTTCTTAGCTCAGCTTAACTCAACAGTTCATGCTCTGTGTGTGGGGTTCGTGTAACGGTAGGGACATTACGCTACTAATGTCAAAAGCGCGGTTGGATAAGGTTTCGATGTCAGCTCTCATCGTTTGCTATAGGAGGGCAACACTAGTTACCTATGTGTCCGTGCACTCAAAAATGGGATGGACCTAACATTTCACTTTCCCCTTCTAGGGGACTTTTTTTTTAAATTATAAAGCAGACTTTATCAAATTAAGTTACCATAAGACATTGGTCAACCTAGTGTTGATTACACAGGGAGACTGGTTCGGTCATCTATTGAGAATGGAGTCTGCAAAGCTTACAACTGTAGAAGAAGGGAAACAGAGTTACAGAGCACGAGAAAGACCAAAGAGCATCAACATTTTACGACACTGGATTCTAATAGCCAGCGCGCCACATGTTGCTTCTTCTTCCTTCTTCTGCCTTCATCTCCCAATATAGATGAATAAATATTCGAACAACTCTCACAAAGTTATGTGATTGGTTGGGTTTCACAGCTAAAGTTTTCTAAGGGGCCAATTAGCCTGCCTCATGCCTAGCTTCTTACGACATACTGGTAGGTTACAGTGCTGCTGTTTTGTTATTTTTATTTTTTGGTTTTACTTATAGACCCCGCCGGAGATATCGCCGGAGATATTGCGGGCCTATTCCCGGAGGTTGCGGGATCCGTACAAGTCAGGCGGGGAGTCTGACGATAGTGCACGATTTACACAGGTTCGGACACTTGTGATTGACAGATGTACGCGCCCTACGGTTCAGGCGCGTACGAGGCCCTCACCTGGGGGTCTTCGCTGAACGTCTCTAAGTCGGGTCCCTTGGGTTTCAGGGTCTGGCCACCACTCGCCACCTGCTCGTGGAGGCGAGGTCTCGGAGGTTTGACGCTTAGCCGCCAGCGTCTGCAGCCTACCTAGTGCCAGACGTATTGGTTACCCATTCCTCTGGAAAACACAAGGCAAGGCCGAGAGAGGGAACATGTCGTTTGGGCACCACATGTTTCTCTGAAGCTCTGCCCAGACATTGTGATGGAATTCTGGCCACATTCTAACTCACATACTTTGGTCTGTCAAGACTGCAAGGTGCCACTCACTCACTCACTTATAGACCCCAGTAACAGGCGAGCGACAACACATAGCACTTGGACATAAACTGCAGTTCTATATAACGTCCCGGGACAAAGTCTAAAACTGCAGAGAAAACAAAACAGTTACTCTCTATTCCCTTGGTGGGTTTAAATACAGTAGCCTCAAAGAAGCTCAAATATACCGGAGCTTTAGCAATTAGGCGGTTCCAACCAATTTTGAGCAGACAGAAAGACTCCCCTTTAAATTTGCGATATCCGCTGCGATAACAAATTCCCCGCATTCGAACAATATCAGTGACTATGTGTTGTAAGTATTTCGGGCAAAGTATAATTCAAAGCAATGATTTCCTAATCGTGAATTTACAAACAGAAGACATAAACAATACGTTGCACGATTTATCGCCTGGTATGTTCGACTGCATCTCATCAGGTGCATACTTCTTCTTCTTCAGCGTTCCGAGCCATTGAGGTTCTTTGCTGCAGATACAATCCGTCTCCATTCGTCTCTCTGGTGGGCCTTCTCTTGCCAGTCGTTGATTCCAAGTGCTTGTAGGTCTGTACATGTATTATCTCTCCACCGCCTTCTTGGTCTACCTCGGGGTCTACGGTCATTAATTCCCTGAGTGTAAGCGAGGTTTGTTTCCCTATTATCTTCCATTCTTTCTATATGCCCCAGCCATTGTAGTCTATTAGCCTTCATGATACCAGTGATTAGCGGGGACTTAAACAGATCATAAATGTCTTTGTTACTTCTTCTTTTCTAATCTCCACTTTGTGTATCCCTAATGGGTCCAAAGATGCGTCTTAAAATTTTGTTCTCAAAGGTTTGTAACAAGGCTTCGTCTCCTTTCGTTGTACTCCAGGTTTCAGAGCCATACATCAAAACTGGTCTGATCAGTGTTTTGTATATTGTGATTTTGGTGTTACGAGATAGCGCATTTGATTTTAGTAGATGTTGTAGTGCATAGTATATCTTATTTCCAGAGTTGATTCTAGTTTGTATCTCTTCCCTTATGATGTTGGAGCAGTTAAAGATTGTACCCAGGTATTTGTATGTTTCCGTTCTTTTAATGGTCATATTATCTATTAGTATGTGGCCAGAGTTTTTAGCCATTCCGTCTCTTGAAATTACCATATATTCTGTCTTATCTTGGTTGATAATCAGCCCCATCTGTTGGGCTTTTTCCTTTAAGTGAGTCAATATTTCCAATGTCTTTTGTTCATTTTCCCCTATAATATCTATATCATCTGCATAACCAAGCAGCTTGGATGTTCCTCCAATATCACACATTCCTCCTTTACCTTCCTTACAACTTTCTCTAGAGTCAGATTTAAGAGTAGCGGCGATAGTGCATCACCCTGTTTCAAGCCAGATGTTATTTGGAAAGGGTCTGATTTCCTGCCTTTATATGTTACTATATTATAAGTATCTTCCATGCATAGTCTGGTCATGTTGATTAACTTTCTTGGTATTCCAAATTCCTGCATAGCATTCCATAGACTATTCCTATGGACAATATCATAAGCCTTTTTAAAATCCACAAAAATGTTATGGAGATCTCTTTTATATTCCCAATAATGCAGACTTAAATATTATATGCGATATTATCCAAAAGAAACAGCAAGCGATTCGAGAGAAACGACAACATACATAACAGTATGAAAAAGCACATGAGGCACTGGAGACACCTATCTCCCCCCCCCCCCCCCACCCCCCAATGAACTGGAGCTAGCAATATAAACAATCAAAGTGAGAAAATCACCAGAAGCCTGACGGTATATACAATTAAATGTGCGAGAAACTAGGAACAATAGCAAAAATAAAGCTCCTAAAGATCTTCAATAACTGCTGAACCTTATGCAGAGTTCTACAAAAATGAAGAGAGGCAACTGTGATACGCTTAGTAAAACCAGAGAAAGACAGCTCCAGTCCCTGCAGACACAGATAAATTAGCCTCGCAAGTTATCTCTGCAAAACAATGGAGCGCATCATCAGTCGCTGACTACAATTGTACATTGAAAGTGAAAACATTTTTATGCCACATCAGGCAGGATTTAGGCAGTGTTACTCTACAGAAGATCAGACAACCTATCTCTCTCAAGAAATTGAGGATGCATTCCAACATAAGAAACTCGTGCTTAAGGTATGGATAGATCTAAAGACATCTTTTGACAAAGTCTGGAAAGAAGGTCGGATGAAGAAACTGAGAAATTATAAAGTGAATGGAAGAATGTACAGATGGGTGAAAGCATATTTGCACAGCAGACAAGTCCAAGTATTGATAGACGGACTCAAGAGCAGGAAAGTTCTTCTGCGTCATAGTGTTGTTCATGGTGGAGTCCTGTCCCCGACACTTTGTAGAGGCCACCAGATTGCTACAAAGAGTTGTAGAAGCATAGGCAAGTGCAGTATCACTCTATTTACCCTCTCTCTGAAACAAAAGGCAGGCATCATCCAGATAAATAGAAAATCTTCTAAGAGAAGATAAAGCACCCAAACACCTTGGAGTAATATTTAATGTCAAGCTGGTGTGGAGAAAGCACATCAACAAAACAGGAACAAAATCTAGAAAGAAAATTGCCATACTGAGAAAACTTAGTGGAACCGCAAGCCTGTTGGAAAATACTTAATCACAAGTGGTACAAGTGGGAAGCCTGTGGGGAAATAGTAAGAAAAGTTTATCAGTATTTATTATGGGGCTGAGTGGTCTCGAGGTGTGGTGTCCGCCTCGAGTGCTGGAGGTCCCCGGTGAGGACCGGGATTTTTTTTCACGTTGACTTCTAGTAATAAAATTTCCTCTGGTCTCTGGGTAGTGAGATCGGACGCCTGTGTGTATTGTTACGCACGTCAGCAATCCCTTGCCAGTTGGAAATCGAAAAATAGTAGCCCAAAGTATTTTCAGGATCCTCGTCGGTGCTACGGAGTTCGTGCACTAAGCTGGGTTTCTCCGGACTCAGGCTTGAGTTAGGAGTAGAACGGAGCACTTATGGGTAACACTCGTGTGCCGTAATGTTGATCCGTCGACTATACTAAATTAATCAACAGAACGAAAGACCACGCCTGAAATATGGGTCAACTACATCATGTCCCGAATCAAATACCACACTACATGAGCTGGACAAGGTTCAAAATCAAGCACTCTGAACACTTAGATTAGATCAACTTATGTAATAAAGATTGAAGAGATGGGGAGGACACAAGCACTTAGAGAACGCAGCGATACGAAAACGCTAATACACGCAGAAAAGCTTCTCAGCATGTCAGGCCACACTATAAAGAACAAATTTGAAAACCTAGCTATGGGACGGTTGAAAAGAGGCAGTTTCTTCCACCAGGCCACACGACTCTGCAGACAAACCACTGATCTGCCCGCAGTTGATATCACCATGAAAGCTAGCCCAGAATGAACCCCGCGGAGAGAGAAACATAGACTACCAGTATACATCCAGATGAAAGCTGAAGGAATATTTGACAAGAAAGAACAGAACAGTGTACAACACAGAAAAGCTACTCTCAGCTTTCTTGATGAAGAATACCCACACGATCTCTGAATCCAAGACTACGCAGATGGGTCAGAATAAATGCTGTTAGAAATGGAGACGTGGGAGTGTACATAGAATACCCAAATAATTTTAGGGACACGGCCAGAATACCAACAGAAAAGTACTTCCATAACTATGATGCAGAAATCCAGGTAATCAAGATAGCAACAGAGAAATTACTGAATGCCACCCAAACTTGGTACACAGCCTGTGGTGCTATCGACTATTGACAGATGTAAAATCAGTACTTGAGGCATTACTGTCTGGGTACTACGGACACTTTATCTGAACTAGGCAAAAAGCGTTAGGTCACCATACAGTGGATGCCATCTCACTATGGAGTACCTGGAAACGAGAAAGATGATCAGCTAGATAAGAAGGGAGCAACAGAAGAATGAGCTGATGTATTTGTCACATACCACCAAAAGAAAAAAAAAATAATCAAATCTGTTAGACAGCCACCACCGTAGCACAAGATGATTACCATTTTATGGACAGTTCAGAACAAATAATTATTCTAAGCCTCAGAACAGAACACCATAGATTACGCATACATTTATATACAAAGTTCAAGATTTGCGAATCAGTCATGTGCGCATGTGGATTAGTGCCCTCGACAGCAGATCACAAGATTGTCCAAAATTTGACATATCTAGGTAAACCTTCTGGCCTAGAGAAGCAACAGTGGAGGATAATTATCTCTGTCAACCAATGGGGAAAATAAAAACAAAAGACAGTGAAGTTTATAACATTGGAGTTTTAGACAATAAATCTCAAGGGAAAGAAAGAAGTAGAAGTAAATGTATATTAAGTAAATGAATAACTCACATTTTAGCTGAAATATATAAGACACTTAGTTATATAAGATATATAAGAAATATATAAGATAAGCGGTTCATGAGCCGGGTACCAGGCGTTCGAAGCTCAGCTGCGACCGATTTGTGCAGCAGACCGTGTCGCGTTGTGTTATAACGTGCTGGTATGGGAGCCGGTCGTTCAGAAAGCGATGGCAAACTACTGAACGTAACACTTGCCTAGTACATCAACAGCAGCTGAAAAATGCTGGTGTAGACTGCAACGTCCCGTAAGGGATACGCAACTTTTAATAATAATATAAGACACTTAGTTTCTGATACTGTACAAATGTTGAGCAAAGTTATCCCCACGGTCATCGCAGTCACTATGATAATTTCTTTCCGCAAAACCCCGGTTCTACATGCCTAATTGTTATGGCCTCGTTGTATTTGAGTAATCGTTCCTTGTTCATTTAATACAGCTTACGAAACGCATTTTCTTTGTTAATTGTATGGCCGCCAAGTACAATTCATGAATTCCCTTTAAATGATGTGTAACTATGCAGTATGCACCTAACGAGATGCAGCGAAATATGCCAGGCAATAAATCATGCAGCCTAATTTGTGCAGCTTCTACGTTTAAGTTTTTCATTTGCTTCTACAGTGGATAAACAAGAGCAAGCAAATAACCATAAATAACTGATGCTCTATAAGTTTATTCTCAAAACAAGCAATACGTAAATACATTGGTTTTATGCATGTATTCAAATCTCAACAATAACCGACGCTGAGGAGGCAGGTTTTACGAGACCGAATTTGGAATTTTTGTTTTGAAAATTGGAATTGGGATTGGAATTGCATGTATTCACTGTTAGCACGTCCCTTTGTGCAGGGCTGAAACTTTGCCGCAGGTCATGATCTCCAGCTCGCAGGAGTTGCTGTATGTTTTACCATCTGCGCCACACACAGGGTCGTAGAGGTCTATACACTCCATGCCTTGCTGGCACGGCTTTACCGCCGCAGACATCCCAGGAGCTGAAAGTACAAGTTTACCTGTCATTAATGCTGGTGTTCCTTGATCTTTCTTAATAAATTGGGGTCAGCGTGGCCAGTCAGTTGGACGTTAACATTAACTTCTCGTTCAGACACAATGACAAATTACTATACGTAAAATAGCTTAGAAATCAATATGTGGTTGGGTTGATCGCAACGTCATGAAAAGGACATGCGACATTTCATATCCTATTTACAGGACATTGCTGTCAACATCAGAATTTTACTGCTTTTGTTGATGTCTTGACAAGTTCACGATCAGTAGTTTGCCATTGCTTTCTGAACGACCGACCTCCATACCATCGCGTTAAAACCCAGCGCAACGCGGATTGCTGCCAAATCGGTCGCAGCTGTGTTTCAAACGCAGGTAAACGGGATTACGAATCGCGCCCGCAAGCCCTTAGCCACAGAGGCTGGCATGCGACATTTACAATTGCGTAAATACCGGACCCCTTTTGACGCTATCGATGATCATGGCGGACAGATTGGCTGGCTCTGTAGAACTTGGTGGAGTATTGATGCATGACAAGACAGACGTGGTTGCGGCCTTGTGGGAGCACGTGTACACCTCGGAGGAGAAAATGGATTACCATGGTCTGGCAAGAATGAGACAGCGAGGAGTGACGAGGGGATCTGGCCGACGCTCGACGCTCAGAGGAAAGGCGAGACGGATAAATAATCAGATTGTTACTGGTACTATTGGTGTTGGAACTCTTCGCTGGCTGCTGAGGATGGGGACGGAGCGTTTATGGGAATGCCTCGAATGCTGTGATGTCGGTTCCTAAATCAATCAATCAATCAATCGATGATCATGGATGTATGGTTCTGTAACTATGAGATATTTTTTATCACTCCTCAACCCATACACTTGCCAGACTGGCAGGCATGAACCACCACCATACTGTACCTTCACTAACCGATTAATTTCTATGCGTTTCACTCTTCAGTGATTAAAACAACGGATAACAGAACGCCTCTCTTCTTTGTTGCGTGTCAAAAATAGGGGCGGCCATCTTTAACCTGTCCTTAACGTCACCATATTCGTCTGCATCATGATGTCGCGTGTTTAACCCTCTTTACATCCTTGGCAACAATATTGACAGGTTACAAAACAATGGCATGGTTATTATAATATCTGTCACACTGTTAAGGTTTTCATTTGAAGACCCCTCGTATAACCCCTTTTACATTCCATTGGCGCATTAGCCATGTAGAGCTAGACACATATTGTTATAACCCACCTTGGGAGCAAGTCGTCGCTGATCGCGTTGTATAGACAGCAAAGATCAAGATAGGAATAAAGATAAGGGAGAAAATGATTGCGAATAGGTCACAGAACCAGCTTGTGATACGTCAGGTGCGTGAATTGGTCTAGTTGAGTTTAGTTTAGTCGACGGATCAACATCACGGCACACAGGTGTAACCCATAAGTGCTCCGTTCTACTCCTAACTCATGTCTGAGTCCGGAGAATCTCAGCTCAGTGCACGAACTCTGTAAAACCGGCGAGAATCCTGAAAAGCTTTGGGTAGATTTTTAACTCGAAATTGTCCTGGGCAGCGCCGTTAGACTACTCTTTTTCGATTTCCGACTGCCAAGAGATTTTTTACGTGCGCAACAATACACACGGGCGTCCGATCTCTCTACCCAGAGACCAGGGGAAATTTTGTTACTAGAAGTTCACGTGAAAAATCCCGGCTCTCACCGGGGCTTGAACCCGGGACCTCCAGCACTCGAGGCGGACACCATAGCTCGAGACCACTCAGACCCAGGAATTGGTCTCATCAGTTACATTTGCTACCGCCTTGGATTGCAGTTATTATTCCTTTTTTAAGCACAGTGTAACAAAACTATCGTCTGTCAAGACGGCAAGGTGCCAGTCAGTGGTGATGGTGTTGGTGCTGGTGATGATGATGATGATGATGATGATGATGATGTTGATGATGATGATGATGATGATCATCATCATCATCATCATCATCATCATCACAATCATCATCACAATCATCATGATGATAGTATGTCGTTTGAATGTCACATTGTTTTATCTGTTATAAGATGACAATACTTAAATCAAATCATATTTAACTTACCCGTCGCTACAATCAGCAACAATGCAAATAACAAAATCAGATACTTGAACATTTTACTGTGACGTCTGAGACAAGAGAAACAATGTCTTATGCACAACAACCACAACGCAACACTAATACAACCACTGTGCTTATCTGCGGGTCGCGTTGTCTCTGTTTGTCGAGAAGGTCACTCAGTATCTGTGACATGAACTTTTAATCGTCTCATTAACAGTCACGATAATTTGTTCAGATTTCAGAAACTCATCTGAGATTAGACCCCCCCCCCCCCCCCCCCCAAAAAAAAAAAAAAAAAAAAACACAGGTATAATCAAACACTTATAAACAGTGTGACCCGAAATTCGTGCAATTTTGGTACCATTTTTAATAATTATTGTTAGTTAATTGCATGTCGTTTACGGAAAGTTGCAGTCAACCCCAGCATATATTGGCTATTTGTAATTTACTAGGCAATTATAATTCAGTTGTCTGTTATTGCGTCCTGAACGGCCGACCTCTCATACCGTCGAAATCAAAATCAACGGTTCTGCTTCTAATCACAAGCAGATTTCTTCTTGTTCCTGTTCTTGTTCTTGTTCTTGTTCTTGTTCTTCTTCTTCTTCTTCTTCTTCTTCTGACCGGGTTAACCTTCCCGTGTGCTTCGAAGGACATTCCACTCTCACTCGGACGTTTTTGCGTTGTGCTAAGTTTATTTGCACCCTTAGGCCGACACATCCGATTTCTGCGGGTGTTTGTTGACCGGGTAACATTTGATATGGCAGACCTTTGAAAGATGCGTCGCCGGCACGTAAGGCCATGCGATCAGCACAAAGTTATCTAGATTCACCAGTGGGAACACTGCGCCCCGCGAAGGGCAACGACGATTAGTTTCGAACTAATAAAAGCCCCGCAGAAGTCGGATGTGTCGGCTTAACGGCGCAAGAACGCAGCTTTGCTGTAAACAGGCACAACGCAATCACATCCGAAAAAAACAAAAAACAACAACTCTGGATGAACGAAGAAGAAGAAGAACTAATAAAAGCGATTTTTCCGCGATGTAAGCTTGGTAAGCATGTATTAGTTCTAGAATTGCCACAATTGTCCAAGTAGGATGGTGTCATCTAAGGAACTTCGACTGATTTAATAAGCCATTCGCGGTTTCACCGTGAGACAGTGTGAACTTAGACATGCTTGGCTTTATTTTTGACACAAGCATATAAATACTGGCAGGATCAACCAGATAGCTATCGCACAGACGAACTATTCACGCACTCGCACGCCAAGAGTAGCAATCGCTCAGCGCACTCCCTCGGTACCCAGTGATACATGCAAAGCCACTGAACGCCTACCAACGAGCTTTCAAGCCGCGCCAGGCAACACTTACCCAAAAGCTGTGCCAGCTTACTGACTGCAGGCCCACTACTCATCGAAAGAGAGTGGGCCTTATCGAGATCTGGTCGAACATTCGTACAAATATTGCTCTTTCAGCATCTCAAAACGGGACTCCGGCTTCGCTCTGCGGTGACATTGTCGAAACGCCTGCCTTGCGTCGCCTGGGAAGTTCCTGACTGTGTGCATCTCAAACAGCCTTCCGAGACAACGCCAGACGCGGGACTGATCTTGCGAACCAGACCAGCCCTCACAGGCAGATTTCGAACCCTTAACTCTGTATATCGGGAATTATAAAACGCAGTTTCACTATCCAGTAAGCCACGATACCAGTTATTATTGTTGCAATTACACTTAATTATTTTATTATGTTATAATTCTTAAAATCACAGTAAATTGTTGTTTTATGTTATACGTGTTAAAATCAAAGTAAATTGTAATATGATGTTATAATTGTTAAAATCACAGTAAATTATTGTAGTATGTTATACTTGTTACAATCACAGTAAAATATTGTAATATGTTATAATAGTTAAAATCACAGTATATGTTGTAGTTTGATATAATTGTTAAAAAACACAATAAATTGTTGTGTTAAGTTATAATTGATAAAATTACAATAAATTCTTGTAGTATGTTATAATTATTAAAATCACAGTAAATTGTTGTATACTAAAACCTCGGTTTTTGTTCCCTTCGGTTACCATCGGTTGTGGTTTTCGTCGATTTTTTAAGTGAAAAAATTTGTCTCGGTTTTCGTCGATTGCTCTCGGATTTCGTGGGCATTCCCACATGCCCTCGTTGCTAATTTTTCGAAAAGAAATGGATCGGCGTTAAACAGCTCAGTTTAACGTTGTTTTTAGTTGTGTGAGCACCACTCGGTATTAATAAAATAAGAGAACGGCATTACGATTGCTGAAATCGGCCGCATGTACGGGAAATCGCCATCCTAGATAAGTTCCACTGTGGCGAAAAAGGAAGTACTAAAGAGTGGTCTGGACAATTCAAGGGGCTCACTGCACAAAGTGTTACAAGGCTCCGCGAAGGTAGGAGTTCGGACAAGTCTGGGCCAAATAATAGTATTAAACACTATATTTATTCTATATAAAATGTGTTTTTAGTGTGTAGTTTAGAGTTTACAGAACGAATTGATTGGATTTACATTGATTCACATGGAAATAATTGCCTCGGTTTTCACTGGGTTCGGATTTCGTCGATTGTTTTCGGACGGATTGTCGACGAAAACTGAGGCTGAGTTGAGTTGAGTTGAGTTAAGAACTGACCTCACTGCACTCAGGACATTCCCATACGCGCTCCGTCCCCTCGTTCAACAGCCAGCGAAGATTGACACTACTAATCGTTCCCATCGCTATCCCATTGAAAGTTCTCCTGGTCTTTCCTCTCAGTTTTGAGATTCTACCAAAATCCCTCCAATCACTCGCAATCTCATCCTTTCCACATACGGATTCTCAATATGTTCCCCCACCTTCTCCTCCTGGTCCCACAGGCCCACGACCACATATCCCTTGTCCATAAGTAATCTACCACCAAGAGGTGCATTCCCTGCCAGCCTATCAGCCTGTTCATTCCCCCGCACTCTCGCATTGCCAAAGTAAATAATCCATACAATTCTCACAATCTGTGACCTCTAAAGCGAAGTGAGCTATCCTACACGAAACATCCCGTTCTCCACCTTACTAAGCATACTCCTTGAGGCCGTGATGAAGACAATATGTGTTGCAATTGTCTCCTCTAACCAACGGAAAGCCGCTGTGACTGCTTCCACCTCCATTCTCATGCCGGAGGTCGTAGCCTCATATGCCAGACTCTTCTTTATTTAAAAATCGCCCATTAGCCATCGCAATGAAGCCCCAACCACTCCATCTGTTTCTCATCACTGACCCATCTGTATAAATCACTATATCACCTTGATGTGTGTTACTCTGGATCAGTTGTTGCACTTCAAACTCTGTGCGGCCCGCTGCCCATTCTCTGCACTCACGATCAAGTGTTACAATTACATTGTGCCAGTCCGTCATGACTTCCGGTACTTCAACCCACTCTTTTTCACGATTGATGGTCTCTAGATCACACACCCGACGTATAGATATTTAAACCGAGGTTTTACTGTATTATGTTATAATTGTTAAAATTACAGTAAATTATTACATTATGTTATTATTCCCAGTAGCAGGGTGGCTATTCCTCTAACATCACCGACCAAGTGGCCCTGTTTTCATCAGCACCGCTCGATATTTTATTATGGGGATTGTCTTGTTTCAACTGACAAAGTTTCCCATCGACCCAGCCGCAAATGGGTATCGGAAAATGTTTGGAGTGAAGACAGGCGGAGTGATATCGACCACATCACCATTCTAATGCCGACTGGACTCTACATTAATGGGGCTAACACTATATGGCCAATATGGGTCAAAACGTGGGAAAGGGGTCTTTACTATTTGACCAGCGCTTGGTTAATATACACGCCTGACACCTGTGGGTCCTCTAAAAGTAATGGGGAATTTGGGAAATGCCATCAAGGAGCGATAACTCCTGGAGAGGAAACCTCTCACTGCATTTGCTGCATTTCAGAATATGGAAAGTGTTTTCTGCAATAAGTAGTCACTGTCATTGAATTTAAGTAGGAGAATACTGAAAAGTTCTATAGAACCAGTGTTATATGGCACCTCCATCTTTGTTTCATTGACAACACAAAGGATTTCGATAGAGAAAAACATGGTAACATGATGAAGATGCTTGCAGATCTACAAACTGATTGAAAAGACATTAGACTTGTAAAAAATATATAAATGAAATAACAAGCTTCCATAAAGATTGATAATGGAGAATTTCAATATCAGCCTTTTAATACAGGTGTGCGACAGGATTTGGTAATGTCTTCAGATCTTATATAGTGAAAATATTTTTAGAAATTTAGAAGATATCATAGGAATCATTGGGTACGAAACTATTCTACTACTAGGCTCGTCCACCGGGTGGCGTATGATGGAGTGGCCTCTAGATATTATGTCTAGGGGTTAGCTGTGAATATGTTGAATAAGCAGCCGAAGACCTACACAGGCGGTGGTCACTGAGAGGAGGCGAGTTAGTTGGTGGGGCAGCTTTCTCTATAGAATACCTCAAAACTATACGACGTGGGCATCGACGGGTAAGAAGCGCTATATATATATAGTAGGAAGAATCATGTACTAAAGGTGATGTCTGAACGTCATCGGGCAACTGTATGCAAAGTAAATGTTAAAAATACTCTAAACGTTGGAATATGGAATGTCAGAATTCTTACCCAGATTGAAAAAAAAATAGATAATATCAAGCACGAGATAGGAAGAATGTAGATAAATAGGTTAGGGATTATTGAAATATGATGGCCAGGAGCGGAAAGGGGGTGGGGGGAACTTAGATAAATATAGAATTATTTACTCAGGAGGGAAGGACTACAAAAGGGGAGTTATCAAGTGTGTGCTAAGTCGGTTAAAGGATTTGGACAATCCCAGATAGAGTATAATTAATGAAATTCCCTGGAAAACCTCTGGATATTAACTTAATACAAGTATAAGAACCAATAGAAGACTGTAAAGAATCAGATATAGATATAATTTATAGCGAATTAGATATGGCTGTGAACCAGAGTAAAAAAATTATGAAATGACTGTCATACTCGGGGATTTCAATGCCAAAGTAGGCAACGAAAAGGTGATTGGTGTGATTGATGGTATAAACAACATCCTCGACTATTAAATACGTGGAAAAGCCCTGGAGATAATATTCTCAATCAAACTGACTATATACTGATACAAAAGAGATTCAAAAGCAGTTTAGTAGAAGCAAAAACTAGACCAGGAGCAGATGTCCATAGTGACCATGTGCCAGTCAAAGGGAAGATGAGGTTAAGATTTAAAAACATAAAGCAACCTCCAAAGAACATCCAGTTAGATTTAGAACAGACAAAGCAATTAGAGAAAGGTAGAATGTTGCTGTAAAAAATATATAATGCCATGGACATAATGCAGGCTATTGATGAACAATGGGGCATGTTTCGGGAATCAATCCAACTGACATCAATTGAAATCATTCCACCTAAACATAGAATTGCAATAAAGAAATGACTGATAAATGAAATGTTGCAGATGATGGGCGAAAAAAGAAAGAAAAAACAAGATACAGAAGAATATAATAGAATACATTAAAAAATGGTAAATAAATACAATGTGGCTACAGAAGTATGGCTGAATACTCAGTGCATAGAAATTTGGATAAACTATGGAAAAGACACACACTCCATGTATCAGCGAATAAATACAATAACGGGTAAGAAGACACGAAATACTAATGGACGTTTAAAATTGAAGAGCGGTATAATGTTGATAGGACAAGATGATATATTGAATTGGTGGACGGAATATCTGGATGCGCTGTATAATGATTGGAGACCGGGTGTAAATATTCAAAGCAATAGTGAGGGTCCACCAATACTTGCAGTGGAAGTTGAAGATACACAGCACCGCATGAAGAAAAGAAAGGCACCTGGTCCAGACAACATTACATTAGAGGAAATCGAGGCTCTATGTCATTTTGGAATCGAAATATTGACAAAATGTCTAAATGATATCTACACTAGTGAGTACATTCCTAGTAACCTATTAAAACCCATCTTTATAGCTCTGCCAAAGAAACCAGGTGCTTTAGAATGTGAAGAGCGTCGCACAATAAGCCTTATGAGTCACATGACAAAGCTGCTACTCACAATAATTATGAAAAGAGTGAAAAACAAGATTAAACCAGAAATTAGTTATGAAATGTGTGGATATGTGTAGAGAAAGGGCACAAACAACGCTATATATATATATATATACCTTGCCGTCTTGACAGACGATAGTTTGTGCTTTAAAAAGGCATAATAACTTTTAACTATGGCGGTAGCGAGTGTGACTGATAAGGCCAATTTGCGCTGTAAATGTCCGTTCACAGTGGGTGCATGTGAACACGTGGTCATTTCCACCATCATGCACCATCTTACGTCTCAAACGCTTGGTGTGTGACTTTTCTGCAATAATTTTCTCCTTTGTCTTTATTCCATTTCTGATATTTGCCCTCCATGCAACACGTTCAGCGGCGACTTGCTCCCAATGTGCATTATCAATGCCTGTATCAATCATGTCCCGCTTACACACATCTTTGTATCGTAGTAGAGGCCGACCCTGAGATCTCTTACCCATCTGTAATTCACCAAAAAAGATATCCTTTGGTATTCTACCATCATCCATCCTCCTAAGATGTCCTATCCATCTAAGTCTACGAAGACTGAGCATGGAATAAACTGTCACACAACCTGATCTTTCCAATACTTCAGTATTTGTGATTTTGTCTTGCCACTTAATACCAAGAATTCTTCGCAGACACCGCATATGAAAGCTATTTAAGTTGTTCTCTTGGTGTGAGTAAGTTGTCCAGGTTTCACTGCCATAGAGAAGAGTACTAAGGACACAGGCTTGATAGACAAGGACTTTTGTTTTGGCAGTAAGCTTCCTGTTCTCCCAGACTCTTTTTCTTAACCTGTTCATTGTTGTTGCTGCCTTACCAATCCGGATGTTGATTTCCTGATCTAGGGATAATTTGCTATTTACCACTGATCCTAGATATGTAAAATGGTCTACTATCTCTAGTTCGGCGTCGTCAATAAAGATTGATGGTACCCCATGTGCACCTTGTGACATAATCTGTGTCTTCTTTTTGCTAATTGTTAAACCAAATTCAGAACAAGCATTGGAGAATGCAGATAGTAGACATTGTAATTCTTCCTCAGAGTGGGTCGTAACTGCAGCATCATCTGCAAAAAGCAACTCTCTGATCAGTACCCTCCTAATTTTGGTCTTAGCCTTCAATCTCTGAGCATTGTAGAGGCCGCCATCTGCGCGTGAGTGAATGTATATACCACCATCCTGATCATGAAATGCATATTTCAGTAGAAGTGAAAAGTATATTCCAAAGAGGGTGGGAGCTAGTACACAACCTTGCTTAACTCCACTCTTGATTTCAAATTCTTCAGAAGTTGCACCATCAAACTTGATTTTACCCTTCATGCCTGTGTGGAACGATTCCACAATGGACAGAAGAGTTGGTGGGCAGCCAATCTTCTTTAGTGCCTTGAACGGACCCTCACGACTGACCAAATCAAATCAAATGCTTTTGTGAGGTCGATGAAGGCAATAAACAGTGGTTGATTCTGTTCACGGCATTTTTCTTGCATTTGTCGCAATGAGAATATCATATCAGTGGTAGACCGTTCTGTCGAAAGCCACACTGTGATTCAGGGTAGACTTGATCTCCTAGGACTTGAAGTCTGCGCAGAACAATTCTGGCAAATACTTTTCCAACAATACACAGAAGTGAGATACCCCTATAGTTGTTGCAGTCGCTCCGATCGCCCTTGTTCTTGTACAGTGTTATGATGCTTGAATCTTTGAAATCCTGTGGGACTTGTCCTTCACGCCAGCATAGCTCTATTAGCTGGTGGATCTGTATAGTGAGTGTGTCTTGCCCACTCCTGATAACCTCTATTGGAATCCCATCCTTACCTGGAGCCTTGCCAGATGCAAGTTCATTTATAGCACACTTAACTTCTGTTATGGTGGGAAGTGTGTCCAGGTGGTCAAGAGTTGGTAGAGCCTCTATGGCATTGAGGGCATCATCAGCTAGTTTGGTCTCACTTGAGTAAAGCTCCAAATAGTGCTCTACCCATCTGTCCATCTGCTGTTTCTTATCAGTGATGATTTCTCCAGTCAAGGTTTTCAATGGTGCACTTCTTTTGATCACTGGACCGCAGGCTTTCTTTATTCCTTCATACATGCTTCTTATGTCTCCCTTATCACTTGCGATTTGAATGGACTCACATAACTTGATCCAATAATCATTTGCACACTGCCTGGCAGCCTTTTGCACATCCTTCCTAGCTTGCCTAAGCTCACTCAGAGTGTTACGCGTTGGTCTTTCCTTGTTTCTTAAGAGAGCTTTCTTCTTCTTATCAATCAAGGGCTGCAGAGTCTCGCTGTTGGCCGCAAACCAGTCCTGCCTCTTATGATCCACAGTGCCGTAAACCCCTACGGCAGTTTTATAAAAAGTTTCCTTAATTTGACCCCACTTTTCATTTACTGTACAATTTTCTGGTGTATCTGTGAAAGCGTCTTCAAGTTGCTGTTGAAACTGAAAGCACTTTTCAGGATCATGAGTGTTAATAATATTAATCCTGAGGCTAGATTTGTGTTTAGCTGTGTAGATTCTCTTTGGTCTCAGTCTAACCCTTGCAACAACCAAAGAATGATCCGTATCACAGTCAGCACTGTGGTAACTACGAGTCAATGATATATGGTTCAGATGTTGTCTCCGTGTGATGATGAAGTCCAGCTGGTGCCAATGGCCGGATATATATATATATATATATATATATATATATATATATATATATATATATATATATATATATATATATATATATATATATATATATATATATATATTCTCATGACATAATTAGATAGAGCTATAGGAGTAAAAATATATCTATACTTATGCTTCATAGACTATACAAAAGCATTTGACAATGTGAAGCATGACGAAATAATAAAATTACTAAAGCAACTGAACATTGACGACAAAGATCTGCCAATAATAAAGAACATATATAGGCAGCAAACAGCAGCCATAAATATCAACAACCTTGTAGGAAAATATCAGTGTATAAAGAAGGGCGTCAGACAAGGTTGTCTATTGTCTCCTGAATTGTCTTATTGTACAGTTAACTTATAATGAGATTTACAGAAAATATGTCAGGTATCCTGGCTGGTGGACATAATATAAATAATTTACGTTATGCTGGTGATACCGTCTTGAAAGCAGCAAATCGGAAGGACCCACAGGACATGATATATAAAGTGGTTGCAGAAAGTGTAAAAATGGACCTTAGTTTGAATAATAGAAAGACAGAAGTCATGATGATATCACAGAAACAGATTTTGCCTAAATGTGCAATTAAAGTACAGGACGTTATTTTGGGGCAAGTGCAGTAATCCAGATATCTAGGCACATGGATAACATCAGATGGAAAATGCATCATCGAGATAAAGAGCAGACTAGGGCAAGCAAAAACTGCATTCTATCAGATGAAGAACGTTTAAGTCATTGTCCTTGAAAGCTAGAAAAAGAGTTCTTGCATGTTACATAAAACCAGTGATAACATACGCTGCGAATCCTGGACAATTAAACAGGCGAAAAAATCCATGAAAGCCTTGCAGATATCTTATTATAGAAGAATGCTGAAAGTAAATCGGACAACCAAAATGAGCAACCAGGGCGTTGTAAGGGCAGCCTAGTCACAAAGACAACTTATCATAAACATCAGAATGAGGCAGTCATCGTTTTTTTTTGTTTTTTTGGCCATGTTATGAGAAGACAAACACTTGAACATGTTGTGACAACCGGAAAGATTTACGAAATGACAGATAGAGGAAGACAGCGGGAGAAGATTCTTGTCTGTGAAGTGTTATGGCATAGAAGGGAGTCAACACTTGAATTGATCCATGACGTCAGATATCTAATTTGTGGAGAGGCATGATCGCTCACGTAGGCCAGCAAGACACTGGATGATAACAGGAATCATCTTTGGGGGACATAACATCAAATACAATAGATACGCGTTCGATGCCGTCTTGATTGCGGACAAGGAATAGGATCTGCAACATTTAGTAGATCCGGCTATTGTGCACAAATGATAGCCAGCCGTTTGGAAGATGGACAACATACTCATCTCATCTGATCATGTTCCTCTTGTACCTTGCGGTGTCGAGGTGAAGTATAAACTTCGTGAGAGTGCCCGATTATGGGCTTCATATATCGATATTCCCATGGACTCTGATATTCCCTCCGTCCAACGTTTACGTGGTCGGCCTCTTCCTCTGATTCCATCTGGTCTGTACATCATTGCTTGTTGTGGTATGCTGTTGACTGGTAACCTACTTGCATGGCCAAACCATTTGACTTGCTGTTTTCTGATAAAATCTAGTGCTGCTTTAACCCCCACTTTAGTCCTGATTTCTTCATTTCTGATCTTATCTCTTCTTGATACGTTGAGTATTCTTCTCAGGAACCTCATTTCTGTTATTGTGATTTTTCTTTTCTCTTTTTCTGTCATTGTCCAGGTTTAGCGTTGGTAGCATAGAGTTGGCAGGAAGATTGTGTTGTAAAGTGCTTTCTTAGTAGTTATTGATACATGTTTGTTCTTTAGTATTTGTGCCATTTGTCCAATGAGTTGGTTTGCCTTATTGCACCTATTTTCGATCTCGTCTTCTGATCTGCCATTTGATGATATTGTGACGAAACGGATAAAGAACGGCAGATCTCTGCATAATATCCCTTTGAAGGGAGTGCGATGCGTTGGTCTCCCTTGAATTAATATCAATTAATAGGGGATTCCCCATCGGAAAATAGTGCGGGGCGGAGCTATTCTAGTTATTTATGGAAAATCTAGAATGTTCTCCCAAGTGCGTACGGGGTAGAGATCTCTAAGTTCACGCGTGCTTCATGCAGCATGGGGTGGGGGAACTTAACGTGACTCTGGTTTTCTTCATGTATCATGAAAGTCACGCGGCCCGTGTAGGCGAGGGGAAGGCGGACTGACGTTGTCGGAGTCAGTCGCCCACCAGACCTCAGCGTGGAGAGATCATGGCCAGCAGGCTGCAGTAATTTGGATGTCAATAGTCGCGGCCAGAGCGGACATCTGCAGTCAAAGTTTGTGATGTTTCAATCACAGGTTAGTTGAATACTTATTCTATTATTTAACTGTTGTCGGGATACCCCGCCGATCTCCCCGAAAGAATTAATCGCCGTCGAACTGAGTCGTGGCGTAGCGTTACAAGTTACAGCTGGCTATCCGCATGTTAAGTAGGTTTTATCGATTAGCGATGTAATGTGTTATCGGATGGAACAAGCCGTATTCCACAGCGAGTGGTGTGTAACTAACATAGGCCGAACGAAGTGCTTTACCGTGTGTAGCAGTTACTGGTTTGGTTTATTAACTACGCATGAAAGGCAACAGTTTGTCAGTCAGCACATCAACCTGCTAGACGCTGTAAATAATGATAAGGTAGAGCTTATTATTAGAGATGTGTAATGTGCTTCGTGACATTAGAATTGTAACGGAATTGTTCGATCAGTGATGGTGAGTTTTCGAGGAATCAAGGTGAGATCAGCTATGGTGTATTTGCTGTGTGCAGATAGCAGTGTTATTCCGCGTAAGCAGAATGGTGTTGCATCGGTGGGATAACAGTTGATAGGAAATATTCATGAAACTATTGTTACTGCTTGTTGTCATGTCCGTCCGCCAGGATGACCGTGCGTGTTCCATCTTACGTTTGTCTAGGCAGCGGGAGGTAGGCCGGTACCCCAATCCGATCGGTACTAGGTCCGACCCAATGCAATCGTGCATATCCGATGAGTGAACATACCCGATCGAGGGTGATGCGGCACTCCGTAATTCGAGGCCGAGGTGTCTAGATAGATCGAGGTTTGAACCTAACCGTTTCTGTCTCTAATATTCTACTCTTCTGGAACCCTGACTCGGTTCATGGAGTACTTGGAGTACTGCCGTGAAGTAGGAGTATATGAGAGGAATAAACCCCCCCCCCCCAAAAAGGTGGAGCCAGAGTTTGGTAGTGGAGTCTGGAGGTTTGCTACATTGGATGACGTGACTTAAGTCGTCACGGGACAAGGTACACGAGACCCACAGTAGCTGTGGGAAAGTGTAGTGGTGGATGGCCACCACAGCTGTGCTCGACCGGCACAGGGATGACTGACCTGAAAGATAGTCAGTGAATACAAGGGCAACTCAGGATCTGGGGCAGGGATCCCAGACCTGACACTATGGCTGTGATATGATTTTGTTATTTAAGTGTAACACGTCCTGAGTTCTCCTTAGTAATGCTATAGTAATGAATTATCAGGAGTATAATTCATTATGGACATATAGTTATTAAGGTGTGTAATTCATCAGTCCATGGGTTAAGGGATTGATGAATTGATGAGTCTGTCAGGAAGGAGATGTCCGGCTGGACACCTTCTCGATACAGTAATCCCTACACTGAAAGGAAAGTAAGTGTATATGTTGATTGATGATGGAAGATGAAACCGGATTGGACTGGCACCAGGCGAAGGATGCTTGACAGAGTCATACAGTCGACTCTGGTGCTAGGGGTTATATGTAGCCCAGAAGTGTTACTTGACTGAACAGGTGTGCTATTGCTTTTTCTACCATCATTATGCCTATATATTATAGTGACTAAGTAGATCTATGATGTGATGATTTCATACTCATGTTGGTAGACATGAGGAATGTCTGAGAGGCAGGTGACAGGGTGGAGATGCTGGTAGTCTTTGTTGTAGTTGAGTACTCACACCAACCTCTCCGTGTTTCAGGATCTGTTATTACTATACAGAAGAAGATTCGAGAGCTGCACCATGAGCTCTATGGGCCCACTCATTCCAGTGCCTATCCAGAAGTTGATTGAGGCCATACTGGGAGTGGTTGTTTGATTCTGCGAGATCAATGTTGGAAGGAGCTGAGTGCTGAATAAGTCGGTAGGTCTAGGTTGGGACCTCCGTCAAGAGTCCGACGAGTGTCATCCGATCCTGAGAGGATCCAACACTGAAACGTCTGGTGATTCAAGCCAGTGAAGCACTGGTGACATTCAGTCTCTGTGTAAACCTTGGTAATTGCAAGGGAGTGACCTTTCAAGTTGTGCAGAGTGATCATTGTTACCGGTCGCCATGACCTGTGTTATATGCTTCTGGCCCGGCTGGGTTATGGGACACCATGTATCAGTTGATGCTTACATAGTGTTTTTACATTGGTTACCTTTATGAAGCCAACATGTGGTCCAGTGAACTAGGACATTGATTACAACATGGGTGGAAACACCAGAGTGAAATGTGAAGGTAGGGAGTTACCTCATGCCAACGTTATGAACTGTTGACAATGTTTGTGAAGGTAGGGAGCTACCTCATGCCAACGTGATGAACTGTTGACAGTGTATGCTAGGTTGTGATTACTACCCATGGATCAGGGTAGGTACCTGATACTGTGTGAAGATCTATTGTCCAAGGACATGGAACTAAGGTGAAATGTTTAGTCACCTGATAGACTTTACCAGTGACATTGTGTGTTCGTGTGGAGCAACCGCTTATTGTGTAGGTGACATATCAGTGTGTGTGTCACTGATGAGATAGAAGAGTGACCTGGCTCGTGTGTATTTTGAGACGGTGCTACATGTATTTTTTCTGCAAGTGGGAGACCGCTAATGTTCTAGGGTCGGCCCAGACTTCATCAGGAGTGTGACGAGTGAAATAGTACGACAGCAAGGAAGGATCCTTGTTCATCAGTGCAGTGTCAGTCAGGCAGTGGTACTGCGCTTGATCAGCCCTTGCTTGGTTCTCTGGGTGAAGAGGGAACTTTGGAGAGGCAGCAGACCTTGGAGTTCCAGTCCACTGGAGGAGCCTGGGTGAGTCGCTACCACGACTGGACAACCGCACGAGCTATCGTCCGCCTCCATGATGAATACTCATCTGCGTCTTTGATCTTGTACATAGTTCTTCTAGTCTGGCTTTCAGCCATCCTTCTCTGTGTTGTGGTTGACGTAGTTCAGAATTAAATTTTTGTTCTCTTAGCTATGACTTTGTGCAGTGATATGACTGGTGTCTGGTCCGAGCCCCCTTGGGGTTTGGAACTCTAGGTGAGGGAGGGAAGGTTAAGCTGTCCCGGCTTGTGTGGGGCCTGGTAGATGTAGAGTGCTATTGAGGTGGTTGGAGCAAAGGCAGGGGATAGTAACTATCGTGACAAACCAGTCCAAGCCCCGGCGGTCTTGTCACAAGATAGAGTGGGGGCTCATCCGGGATCTTCTCTTTGTTCTGACATCTCGTAGGAATAGGTTATAGTGTCATCTGTCCTATACCTATTGTCTACTTGACGAGTAGGGCTACTGAAACCTTTCTCTTCGACGTGGACAGACATTTAGTTAAGTTAGTATAGATACATAGTTACAGTGTTGGTTGGAGTACAGTTAGCATTGTGATTGGGTATTGCATATCTATACTGATACTAAGTTACACTAAGCATGGCTACTCGTACTTTAGATTTAGCTAAGGTGCGGGCATCTGCAACTGAGATGGGATTGGAAGGTGAGGAGTTTAAAGCCTATGTACTGGAAGTAGAGAGAGACTTCAGAGCAGAAGAGAGGGAGAGAAGAAAGTCAGAAATTGAGCTGGAAGCTCGAAAGGTAGCACTTGAAGAGCAAAAGTTGGTGGCAGACCAACAGGCACAAAAACTGGCAGCTGACCTAGAGTCTAAGAAATTAGATGCTAGGAAGTTGGAAATGGAACATGAGTTCCGTATGAAGCAACTTGAGGTAGAGGCTAAATCGGTTGGTGAGTCTGAGGGAGCAGTAGGTGGAGTAGATTTACCTAGCTCATCAGTAGCCAGCAGACCAGCTTACCATGCTATGAAATGGCCGTTTCCACCATTTGAACCGGACCAAGAGAAGATAGATCAATTCTTAGAGAAGTTCGAGGCAATGTGTAAAGCTATGGGTTTAGAGCCTGAGCGTTGGAATCTTAAGCTTTCACAAGGACTCCGTGGCACCGCGTACGAAGTGTATGCGCGTCTTCCCCCAGGGATGGAAAATGATTATCCAACCCTGAAATCGGCTCTTTTGAAAAGATTCGAAATGACAGCCCATGCGTACAGGCGGAGGTTCAGAACTTCCAAGAGAGAACCAGGTGAGATGTTCTCGGCCTATAGTGTGAGGTTGAACTCATACCTGTTGAAGTGGATGGCATTGGCCAATTTCAAAGAGGATTATGAGAGTCTGAGAGAGTTGATGGTGGTGGATCAAATGAAAATGCAGATGTCCAAGCCTTTAAGGAATTTCTTAGGGGAAAATGGGGCGGAAAGGCTAGACATTGTAAATAAGTTAGCTGAAAGGTATGTGGAAGTCTATGGTGAGACTGGGGATTCCAGTCAGACTGATTCACAGAAAAGGCAGAAGGGGCTTGATCAGAAGCCCAAGACCAAAGGTCCCATAGAATCATCCAATGTAGCAGATCCTGTGGTAAAAGACTCTGGTAAGAAACCCGATAAGCAAAGCCCTCCCGCCTCCCCAAAACGGAAGTGGAGTAAGAGGTGGTGTAAGCACTGTAAGTCTCCTTCCCATAATACTGTAGATTGTCTGAGGAAGCCAAAGGACTTGCACTTTGCGTGTCTCGCCTCTACTAGAGGTAGACCTAGCGAGACCACACCTAAGGGTCGGGAGAAACCAAAGTCTGAGAAATCACCTGTGATCGAAACGATAGAGGTGAATGGGAAGCAGGTGGAATGTCTATACGATACAGGATTGCAGTTTGAAGCTGTAATCTCATCCCACCTTGTGAGCCCAGGGCAGCTCACCGGCGAGACAAGAGAATTTCAGCTGGCCATGAGGAGCTCCGTAGCTATGGACTTGCCGATTGCTCGGATTGACATTCGGTGCAGGTACGTTACGGGTAGCATCCAGGCGGCTGTGCTGCCTGATCCTATTTACCCTTTGATCCTCGGTCGTCCGCATGTATTCCTGGGGGACCCCAGGGAACATTGTCTAGTGAGCGCTAGGCAGGCCAGGGCTAAGGATGGAAAAAGGCAGTGTGGTAAGGAAATAGACCATTCTCTTGCGAGGTTAGTGAGCAGTGCTCAAAGTAGGGACCAGACTTTGCGTCCTTACTTACTGGAGGTGTCCCAAAGTTCTGTCCCGCCCACTCCGGGTCAGTTCTATGTAGAAAACCGGTTGCTTTATCGTAGAGCCGGGCAAGGGGATAGCCAGTACGGTCAGATGGTAGTCCCTACTGACTACAGATCCCGCTTGATACATAGAGTGCATACCTTATCCTTAACCGGACATAAGGATGTGAGGACAACAGTCCAGTGTCTTTCCAGCCACTACCACTGGCCTGGAATGACAGGCGACGTGCGGAGATATATCCGGTCGTGCCCAACATGTTGTCTGGCAGCACCAAAGCACAAGACCAAAAACGGTTTATCTCTGCAGATTGGAGATAGGGTTCTCGCGCTTCTCCCAATCGAGGGGGCGGAATTCGAACTCGGATGGCAGGGCCCTTTTCCTGTGGAGCGGATAATGTCCCGATCCACGTATGAGGTGAAGGTCCGCGGGGAATTGCGTAAGTTCCATTGTACTCTCCTTCAGAATTTGGAGAGGTCCGAGGTAGTTTCTCCACAAGATAGTGCGACTACCATCGCGCTAGATTCGGTTCTGGGTCCAGACGAGGGCGAGGAAGACTCAGTCCTACGCAGTACATCCTGTGGGGAGGGTCTGCGGTCTCCTGAGTGTTCAACCGTAGATAGGGCAAACAGGCTCCGTCGGGAAGAGACCCATGGTGTTAAGCACACTGGGAATCGAGGTCGGACAGGCGAAGTCACAACTGGCACGACGGGATCGTTGGGTGACTCGATACGCCGACAGGCTCACTGTCCTTACTCGCGGGAGAGAAGGCAGGAGCAAGGGTACTCCAGACGAACCTGGAGTAAGCGACCATTCATTTCGGTCGACATCCGCGAACAGTCCACGAAGGTGATGCCTAGTCGGGATAGGAAATATCCTATTGTCGGAAGGGACGAACGAACCTTCAGTAAAGTAACCGATGGCCTGCAACAGGTGGATGCGGAACAGTCCAGTGTAGACAGATCCTGTAAGCCAATCACCAGGCCGTTACGTTTCGGGCCTAATCGCTGGAGATAACGTATGTTTGAGGCGGTGGTTGGTGACTCAGCATCCATACCATTCTGGTGGATCTCCGCAGGGAAAGTGAATGTTATGGAACGTCTTTTCCTGGGAATCCAATCTTGATAGAGTAGAGGTTCAGAGTTCAGACCGATCTTTGTCTAGTGAGTTCGACCGGGTCGACCATCTTAAGTGGGGGCCTATGTGACGAAACGGATAAAGAACGGCAGATCTCTGCATAATATCCCTTTGAAGGGAGTGCGATGCGTTGGTCTCCCTTGAATTAATATCAATTAATAGGGGATTCCCCATCGGAAAATAGTGCGGGGCGGAGCTATTCTAGTTATTTATGGAAAATCTAGAATGTTCTCCCAAGTGCGTACGGGGTAGAGATCTCTAAGTTCACGCGTGCTTCATGCAGCATGGGGTGGGGGAACTTAACGTGACTCTGGTTTTCTTCATGTATCATGAAAGTCACGCGGCCCGTGTAGGCGAGGGGAAGGCGGACTGACGTTGTCGGAGTCAGTCGCCCACCAGACCTCAGCGTGGAGAGATCATGGCCAGCAGGCTGCAGTAATTTGGATGTCAATAGTCGCGGCCAGAGCGGACATCTGCAGTCAAAGTTTGTGATGTTTCAATCACAGGTTAGTTGAATACTTATTCTATTATTTAACTGTTGTCGGGATACCCCGCCGATCTCCCCGAAAGAATTAATCGCCGTCGAACTGAGTCGTGGCGTAGCGTTACAAGTTACAGCTGGCTATCCGCATGTTAAGTAGGTTTTATCGATTAGCGATGTAATGTGTTATCGGATGGAACAAGCCGTATTCCACAGCGAGTGGTGTGTAACTAACATAGGCCGAACGAAGTGCTTTACCGTGTGTAGCAGTTACTGGTTTGGTTTATTAACTACGCATGAAAGGCAACAGTTTGTCAGTCAGCACATCAACCTGCTAGACGCTGTAAATAATGATAAGGTAGAGCTTATTATTAGAGATGTGTAATGTGCTTCGTGACATTAGAATTGTAACGGAATTGTTCGATCAGTGATGGTGAGTTTTCGAGGAATCAAGGTGAGATCAGCTATGGTGTATTTGCTGTGTGCAGATAGCAGTGTTATTCCGCGTAAGCAGAATGGTGTTGCATCGGTGGGATAACAGTTGATAGGAAATATTCATGAAACTATTGTTACTGCTTGTTGTCATGTCCGTCCGCCAGGATGACCGTGCGTGTTCCATCTTACGTTTGTCTAGGCAGCGGGAGGTAGGCCGGTACCCCAATCCGATCGGTACTAGGTCCGACCCAATGCAATCGTGCATATCCGATGAGTGAACATACCCGATCGAGGGTGATGCGGCACTCCGTAATTCGAGGCCGAGGTGTCTAGATAGATCGAGGTTTGAACCTAACCGTTTCTGTCTCTAATATTCTACTCTTCTGGAACCCTGACTCGGTTCATGGAGTACTTGGAGTACTGCCGTGAAGTAGGAGTATATGAGAGGAATAAACCCCCCCCCCCCCCCCCCAAAAGGTGGAGCCAGAGTTTGGTAGTGGAGTCTGGAGGTTTGCTACATTGGATGACGTGACTTAAGTCGTCACGGGACAAGGTACACGAGACCCACAGTAGCTGTGGGAAAGTGTAGTGGTGGATGGCCACCACAGCTGTGCTCGACCGGCACAGGGATGACTGACCTGAAAGATAGTCAGTGAATACAAGGGCAACTCAGGATCTGGGGCAGGGATCCCAGACCTGACACTATGGCTGTGATATGATTTTGTTATTTAAGTGTAACACGTCCTGAGTTCTCCTTAGTAATGCTATAGTAATGAATTATCAGGAGTATAATTCATTATGGACATATAGTTATTAAGGTGTGTAATTCATCAGTCCATGGGTTAAGGGATTGATGAATTGATGAGTCTGTCAGGAAGGAGATGTCCGGCTGGACACCTTCTCGATACAGTAATCCCTACACTGAAAGGAAAGTAAGTGTATATGTTGATTGATGATGGAAGATGAAACCGGATTGGACTGGCACCAGGCGAAGGATGCTTGACAGAGTCATACAGTCGACTCTGGTGCTAGGGGTTATATGTAGCCCAGAAGTGTTACTTGACTGAACAGGTGTGCTATTGCTTTTTCTACCATCATTATGCCTATATATTATAGTGACTAAGTAGATCTATGATGTGATGATTTCATACTCATGTTGGTAGACATGAGGAATGTCTGAGAGGCAGGTGACAGGGTGGAGATGCTGGTAGTCTTTGTTGTAGTTGAGTACTCACACCAACCTCTCCGTGTTTCAGGATCTGTTATTACTATACAGAAGAAGATTCGAGAGCTGCACCATGAGCTCTATGGGCCCACTCATTCCAGTGCCTATCCAGAAGTTGATTGAGGCCATACTGGGAGTGGTTGTTTGATTCTGCGAGATCAATGTTGGAAGGAGCTGAGTGCTGAATAAGTCGGTAGGTCTAGGTTGGGACCTCCGTCAAGAGTCCGACGAGTGTCATCCGATCCTGAGAGGATCCAACACTGAAACGTCTGGTGATTCAAGCCAGTGAAGCACTGGTGACATTCAGTCTCTGTGTAAACCTTGGTAATTGCAAGGGAGTGACCTTTCAAGTTGTGCAGAGTGATCATTGTTACCGGTCGCCATGACCTGTGTTATATGCTTCTGGCCCGGCTGGGTTATGGGACACCATGTATCAGTTGATGCTTACATAGTGTTTTTACATTGGTTACCTTTATGAAGCCAACATGTGGTCCAGTGAACTAGGACATTGATTACAACATGGGTGGAAACACCAGAGTGAAATGTGAAGGTAGGGAGTTACCTCATGCCAACGTTATGAACTGTTGACAATGTTTGTGAAGGTAGGGAGCTACCTCATGCCAACGTGATGAACTGTTGACAGTGTATGCTAGGTTGTGATTACTACCCATGGATCAGGGTAGGTACCTGATACTGTGTGAAGATCTATTGTCCAAGGACATGGAACTAAGGTGAAATGTTTAGTCACCTGATAGACTTTACCAGTGACATTGTGTGTTCGTGTGGAGCAACCGCTTATTGTGTAGGTGACATATCAGTGTGTGTGTCACTGATGAGATAGAAGAGTGACCTGGCTCGTGTGTATTTTGAGACGGTGCTACATGTATTTTTTCTGCAAGTGGGAGACCGCTAATGTTCTAGGGTCGGCCCAGACTTCATCAGGAGTGTGACGAGTGAAATAGTACGACAGCAAGGAAGGATCCTTGTTCATCAGTGCAGTGTCAGTCAGGCAGTGGTACTGCGCTTGATCAGCCCTTGCTTGGTTCTCTGGGTGAAGAGGGAACTTTGGAGAGGCAGCAGACCTTGGAGTTCCAGTCCACTGGAGGAGCCTGGGTGAGTCGCTACCACGACTGGACAACCGCACGAGCTATCGTCCGCCTCCATGATGAATACTCATCTGCGTCTTTGATCTTGTACATAGTTCTTCTAGTCTGGCTTTCAGCCATCCTTCTCTGTGTTGTGGTTGACGTAGTTCAGAATTAAATTTTTGTTCTCTTAGCTATGACTTTGTGCAGTGATATGACTGGTGTCTGGTCCGAGCCCCCTTGGGGTTTGGAACCCTAGGTGAGGGAGGGAAGGTTAAGCTGTCCCGGCTTGTGTGGGGCCTGGTAGATGTAGAGTGCTATTGAGGTGGTTGGAGCAAAGGCAGGGGATAGTAACTATCGTGACAAACCAGTCCAAGCCCCGGCGGTCTTGTCACAGATATTATACTTCCTAGATACTTGAAACTCTTTACTTGTTTCAAGGGATGTTCGTTTAGGAGAATTGTTGTTGTTTATTCTTCTTTAGTTATAGTCAGTCCGTTTATACTTCTTAGTTTTTCTACGAGCAGTATGAAGATCCCCTGCCGGCTTGCTAAGCCAGTCGCAGGTTTAGGACACTAATCTGACCACAGGGAGTCAACATACTGACAATGGACAACATACTGACCAACAAAAAAGGTGTCAGTTGCAAAGAGACAATTCTGTTTGAATATTGGTGTAGCCTATATGAGTTGCAATATTTATATAGTGTTGAGCATCCTATTTTCGCGACTTCTTTCAGCTTTGTCTGTGAGTACCCATCAATATGGAGAGCGGTCGTAGCGTACTGGCTAAACGCTGGGCTGCCGGCCAAGTTGTCATGAGTTCGATCCACAGCAGTGAAGATTCCAATTGTTTAAACTGACCAGGACTGCCAGGCAGACCCAACTTAAAGTGGGTACCAGGAAATGTCGTGGGGGGTAAAGGGCGGTCCGCGTGACCACATTGTCCACCAAGTGCCGATTAGTCTATAAAAATATGAGTCTAGCACCGTATGTCCAATTGACCTTAAGCGTGTAAAATGGATATAATTTTTTTTTACAATCAGTACATGTGAATTATTGGCTCCGTGGCGAAGCAGATACGGACGCTGCACGAATCTCACATACCCACTTTCAAACAAGCTGCGGGCGATTTGTTTTTTTTTTACGAAATGGTATGGGTGCCTGTCGTTCAGAAAGCAATGGCAAACTACTGAACGTAAACTTGCCAAGAGACCAAAACAGCAAATAATACTGGTGTTAACTGCGACGTCCCGTAAAAGATATGCAAGTAACTTTCAACCTGTGAATTCTTCTTCAGCGTTCCGAGCCATTGAGGTTCTTTGCTGCAGATACAATCCGTCTCCATTCGTCTCTCTGGTGGACCTTCTCTTGCCAGTCGTTGATTCCAAGTGCTTGTAGGTCTGTACATGTATTATCTCTCCACCGCCTTCTTGGTCTACCTCGGGGTCTACGGTCATTTATTTCCTGAGTGTAAGCGAGTTTTGTTTCCCTATTATCTTCCATTCTTTCTATATGCCCCAGCCATTGTAGTCTATTAGCCTTCGTGATACCAGTGATTAGCGGGGACTTAAACAGATCATAAATGTCTTTGTTACTTCTTCTTTTCCACTCTCCACTTTGTGTATCCCTAATGGGTCCAAAGATGCGTCTTAAAATTTGTGAATTGACCTGTGAATTGACTTCTCATAATATAGTAACCGTAGATCTTTATCAGAAAGTTTAACAATAAAAGTATCTCTCTGTTAACGTCTTGTGTGGTTGTGTGGTTGATTGGAGAATTGCTTACGTCATTAAAGATATTGAGGTAATAAGCTAATTGACACTTGTTTTGGTTTGGTTTCAGTAAAGAATCACTTTAATTACACACGGATAATTTCCTTAGTCTATCTCATTGCTCACACAGAGAGAATATCAGCACAGTGCACTAACTCCACAGCATCACTGATAATCAAAATGTGTGTATGACACAAACAAATATCTATAAATATTCTCTTACAGATATATTGTCTAATTTGTACGTAGCCCAGGCGGCGGTTCATTCGGTGTCCGCTATTCAGTTTCAAGTGCCGAGGTATATTTGACTTTCACAAGGTACACACGAGACCTTGGAATGTTCGACCTTATCTGAGAATGCTGACATTCGAATAACTAATACAGAGATGGAGTTTCCGTGGAAAGTGGTTACGACTCCTGCCTCGCGCTCCGAAGGTTGTGGGTTCGATTCCAGGCTACGCCGGTAGGTTCACGAGTGCAATTTTCTTGGAGACTCCTGGGGTCGTCGCTGAAGCTAGAGTTCGTACTTTGTGCGAATGCTTTAGGCAGGCCTCCCGGTGGAAAGAGGGCGAGCCATGTGGGATAAAACCCGGTGCAATGAAATTAATAGTCTTTGGTTTTTTACTCTTTTTTCACTACAATAGAATCATGGGTAAAAAGGGGTGGGTACTAGATGTTGTAATATCATATGCCAGGTTCTACTGCACTAAACACCGCTCATTAACATTTCCTATGGATCCTCCAGACGCTTCATTTGCCGTTTAGCACAGAGCTAGCCATGTAAATAATTACATCGCCTGGGCACGAATGGTTGTGAATAAATTTTTGCACATTCTGTTAGCACTGCCTGCTGGCCAATCTTTACACCAATCAAAATGAGGCTATGACCCCGCAGAGGTCACTTCTACGAGTTCGAGTACCAATCATTCAAATCCTGTAAATGTACTTCTCATGTTATTCCCATGGGCCCAAGGGTTCGCCATCCACTGAAATGTGTTTATATGGATTATCAGAGCATGTTTGAAGCAGGAGTTTTCTGAGTCTAGTTATTAACTTGGGTGAAGCGAAAGTGTATTCATAAGTGCAGTAGTTTGCTGGTCTTGTGTTCATGAGTTTAAATCCCCCTGGGGCAAGGGTTATTTTAAGAATAGCATGCTTTCGGGTTCGACCACACCTCATAACAATGGGTTGTTACAGTCTACTTCTTCTTCCTCCTTTCCTCTTCTTCTTATTCCAGTTCTTCTTCTTCTTCATCTTCTTCTTCTTCTTCTTCTTCTTCTTCTTCTTCTTCTTCTTCTTCTTCTTCTTCTTCTTCTTCTTCTTCTTCTTCTTCTTCTTCTTCTTCTTCTTCTTCTTCTTCTTCTTCTTCTCTTCTTCTTCTTCTTCTTCTTCTTCTTCATCTTCTTCTTCTTCTTCTTCTTCTTCTTCTTCTTCTTCTTCTTCTTCTTCTTCTTCTTCTCCTTCTTCTTCATCTTCTTCTTCTTCTTCTTCTTCTTCTTCTTCTTCTTCTTCTTCTTCTTCTTCTTCTTCTTCTTCTTCTTCCTTTCCTTCTTCTTCTTATTCCAGTTCTTCTTCTTCTTCTTCTTCTTCTTCTTCTTCTTCTTCTTCTTCTTCTTCTTCTTCTTCTTCTTCTTCTTCTTCTTCTTCTTCTTCTTCTTCTTCTTCTTCTTCTTCTTCTTCTTCTTCTTCTTCTTCTTCTGCTTCTGCTTCTGCTTCTGCTTCTGCTTCTTCTTCTTCTTCTTCTTCTTCTTCTTCTTCTTCTTCTTCTTCTTCTTCTTCTTCTTCTTCTTCTTCTTCTTCTTCTTCTTCTTCTTCTTCTTCTTCTTCTTCTTCTTCTTCTTCTTCTTCTTCTTCTTCTTCTGCTTCTGCTTCTGCTTCTGCTTCTTCTTCTTCTTCTTCTTCTTCTTCTTCTTCTTCTTCTTCTTCTTCTTCTTCTTCTTCTTCTTCTTCTTCTTCTTCTTCTTCTTCTTCTTCTTCTTCTTCTTCTTCTTCTTCTTCTTCTTCTTCTTCTTCTTCTTCTTCTTCTTCTTCTTCTTCTTCTTCTTCTTCTTCTTCTTCTCCTTCTTCTGAGGTACTTGTAATTTACGTCCCAAAGTCAAGAACGAGAAGTCAACATTATAGTACAACTCACTTGTGTATGAATTGAACCCACTATATCGGAATCAGCACACAGGAAGCTTAAAAACGAACGCTCTTATCCAATCGTCATACTGACCAAAAGCAGCCATAAAGCAAGTTTTGGAGTATGAAAACAGTAATTTCAAGAATTTTAAAAGGCAACAGGGTATTCTTCACTGCACCAGGGTTTATCCCATATGGCTATGTCTCTTTACACAGGTCGGCCTGCCGAAAACGAAAGCACGAACTCCGTAATTCCAGCAACGACCTGGGGAGTTTGTTTTTTGTTTTTTTTTTTTAAAGAAAATTGCACACGTAAACCAAACGACGTAGCCAGGAATCGAACCTACAATCTTCGGAACAACTTCGTCACGAGACTCTCTCGAGTATGAAAAATAAACATATTTATTGAAGAGCACTCAAAGTGAGAAAGGAAAGAAGTAGAGATTAGAAGACATACTAGACAATACACAAATTATCTTAACACCAAAGAGATCATGAGACGTAATAACAGATGGTCTCGAAATGTATTCCTCAACATGTACAGTATGTTTCTTCGAGCGGGTAGACAAGTATTAGCAAGCCCCTTTGTATGCGACCCCAACTCTGCCACAGGTCATGACCCCCAGCTCGCAGGAGTTGCCGTATGTTTTACCGTCAGTGCCACATACTGGGTCGTACAGGGCTATACACATTCTGTCGGGGTCGCACGGTGGGTCCACCGTTACAGAAGCACTGTTTACTGAAAATAAAGTATACATGGCAATAATACAGATGCAATAATGTCTAATGAGTGTTGCGAATATTTTAGTAACTAACAATGCTTGTCTGGAAGAGTCTAGAGAAAGTAGAACAGTATATACAACTATACAACTATACAACTATACTAGAGAAAATGGAACATTATATACACATAGTTAGTTAGTTAGTCGCGGTTCCAACTTCACGGCAACGGGTTGTCCCCATATTGCTCCGTTCCTGTGCCAGTGAATATCACAAAATGCTCCTCACTGCCCCATGTGAACAATGGGATAGACAGGAGTGTCGGCAAGCCAACAGCCCGCACAGGTACACTGTGCATAATTCCGCCGCCAGAATACCAACACAAAAGTCGTCCACGAAAAATACAGTTCATACACATGTGCAACTTTAAGAAATAGACAGAGTTATTTTGGACATGGAATGAGAATTATGACGACTGGAAAGATCAGTAGGAGACTAGGCGGAGACAGCCCGAAGGAAATGATGTTGGATGGATTGAGATTCAATATCACAGAAAAGACCCGGTCCAATAAAATACTTCAGTACTCTCTTCCTGAAATCAATTAAAGTGATTTATTACAATAAGATTGTCTTCATCTTCCGAAACGCAAATTTCGCTTGGACTTTTCTGCTTTTAATATCACTCATCTTCCACCTGTTCATTTTCCTTCGTAGTATGCGATGCAGAAGCCCTGGTGTACCAGTGTCCGAACTTAGACTGACTAGGACCATCTCTTCACCTCTACAAGAAGCATCCAAGACAGACTCAGCAGTCTGGCTAACGAAGAGAGTATCAGCCATGGTGGCAGCTATGATGAAGTCTCCCAAGGACTCAAATGTCACACGTCAAGAAACTGCAAGACAATCAGTTATTCCACAAGATGATGGTTGTAATCAGGGCCCACATGTTGCACTGACCTCCTGACGAAGAACGGACATGAATGAATCATCAACAACGAGAAATAGAATGTGAGCTTTACTAGAACACAATTACAAGAAACGAAATGGACGTTGTGGCTAAAGCCTTCGTCAGCACAGAACAAACAAACACAAACCGAAGTACAACTACATGAAAAACACTACATGAAAATATTAAAGCTACTTATCTGTATCCTTGTTTGGCTGAATACGTCTTGAGCGACCGGCGCATTTGATGACTGACTATCAGTGGATGGAACGAACCGGATGTGTGGTTCAGGCGGATCAGTTGACCAAAGGTCAATAACGTCAGTAGCTCAGGGAATGGCTAAGCTACCCGGTGGGAGAACACCCGTTAGGGGAATGAGGAGACGCCCATGTAAGAAAAGGGTACAATAGGGATTAGTGTTCTTTTGCAAAGGTGTCGCTGACACAGTTCACAGTTCTGCATCCCCTGCTCGAAACACAGCTGCGGGTGATTTGGATGCAGAACGCACGGCTTTTGCTTTCATAAAATGGTATAAGTGCTGGTCCCTCAGAAAACAATGACGAACCACTGAACGCAAACTTGCCAAGAAATCACAAACAGCAAAAGTAATGATGGGATTGACTGCGTCGTCATGTAAAGGAATTGCAACTAACGTTTTTAGTGGACCATACAACTGCTGGGATGGGAAGAGGGTGGGGGAGGGGGGAGGTTGGAAGTTAAATGAAACTGTATCGGACATTGAGACCGAGAAGGGAGAGTGAACCCAACTGGAAGGTGATACAGTTCTCCGATGTCTTACGATCCCATTCGTGAGATGCGCACGGTTTGATCGACGTGACCTGTATGTCGCTCACATCACAGTGGTCAGGACTGTTAAAATGTATGGATACCGATTACTGGGCACCACTGTTGATATCAGAGAGGTGTTGCTAAACTATGTCAGCCAGACGTAGTCTGATTTCGCTAAATCATGTAACTAATGTTGTTATTGCCTACCGGGATTCTTCTTCTTTTGTTCGCAATGTTGTCTATTGTATGAATTTAACTGTCTTTTTTAGTTCACTCAGCGGTCCATAGAGTTTATCTTCCACTGTCGTCTCTCTAGGCCAGAAGGTTTGCCTGGATATGTTGTAGTTTGGGCAATCCTGGAGTATGTGCTCTGCTGTCTGCGACGCCAAACCACATGTGCACATGGCTGAGTCACCAATCTCGAATTTTGTATACATGTGGTTGTGTAATCTATTGTGTCCTGTTCTGAGGCTCAGAATAATGACTTGTTAAGGTCAGTCCATAACGTGGTAGTCGTCTTGAGCAGGTTTTTGTGGCTTTCTGACTGATTTGATCATTCTTTTCTTTTGGTGGTATGTAACGGGCACATCAGGCTGTTCGTCTTTTGCTCCTTCCTTAGCCAACCGATCAACTCTGTCGTTTCCGGGTATTTCACATTGGGATGGTAACCACTGTATGGTGACCTTATGCTGACCGCTAAGTTCAGAAAGTAGTGTCCTTAGTACTGGCAATTTTCCAGACAGGAGCGCCTCGAGTACTGATTTTGCATCTGTTAATAGCACAACAGGTTGTGTACCATTGCTGGTATTTAGTAATTTCTCTGTTGCTATCTTGATTGCCTCAATTTCGGCATCATAGTTATGGTAGTACTTTCCTGTTGGTACTCTGGCCGTGTCCCTAGTATTATTCTGGTATTCTATGTACACTCTCGCTCCTCCATTTCGAACATCATTTTGTGCTGACCATCTGTGTAGACTCGGATCTAGAGGTCCTGTGGGTATTCTTCATCAAGGAAGCTGAGAGTGACTGTTCTGCGCTGTACACTGTTCTGTTCTCCCTTGTCAAATATTCCTCTCACTTTTGTCTGGATTTGTAGCGATAGTCTATGTTCATCTTTCCATGAAGTTCGCTTTGGAATAGTTTTCAGAGGGATTCCAAATGTGGGCAGATCGGTGGTTTCTCTGCAGAGTCGTTTGGCCTGGTGGATAAAACTGCTTCTTTTTAACCCCCCATAGCTAAGTTTTCAAATCTGTTCTTCATAGGGTGGCCTACAGGGATGAAAACGAAGACATCACCAGTCCCTAATTCATCAAGTGTTGCAAGAATGAATAGCTTGATTACACTGTGTTCGACAAAAAATAATAACAGCTGCTGGCATCATATTCCCGACCCATCCTATTCCTTTAGCAAATGATAACTTTTACACATAGCTGTTGTTAAGAACCAGAAGGTGGCAGACATTTCGAAATCAAGTGCAGCCCAACAGCCTGCAGGCACCAAGCTGCACGCGTAGTTAATAATGTTGTATTCTAACGAGATTAACGAACAATTTGATCTTCTGCCTTCCAGTATCTATGGCTCAAGTGTTGATCCCACTGTCTGTCTGATATCATCATTTCTTAGGTTCGCAGCTCTTCTCAAGCATCTTATCTCGCAGGTGATGATGTTTCCTATGTGTGATTTGTATAATTTTAACGTTTGACATTGGTAGCCTAGGGTTTGTGTGAATGGCATATGTATTATCTTGCCTGGAATATTTCCCTGCATATCGTCATGTACATACTGCAGAAATCACACAACATAAACTAAAGCAACACAACATAAACTAAAGCAATACAACATAAACTATAGCAACAAGATAAATCCTTCAGGCTGAAATATACAGTACACATATTCACACTGTAATTGTGTCTACCACGGTAATTTTAAACTGAGTATCATGTTGTTTTTTTTCTGTTTGCACAGAATTGACTTCTGTAAATTAATGGGCGATTGCTTCTTTCAGCTTTAAAATGTGGCCATTAACACAACACACGAAACGCATTGCTCCTATCAATCAGAAGCCAATTCTGTGCAAACAGAAAGACAGGATAGTCTGTTTATAATTACCGTGGTAGACAATTCAAGTTTCTGTGTATGTGTGCTGTATATTTCAGCTTGAAGGATTTATCTAATTAGTTTATTTGTGTGATTTCTTCTGTATGTACCAGACGAGATGCGGCGAAATATGCCAGGCAATAAATCGTGCGATCTATTGTTTGTCTCTTCGTTATTCAAATTCACTACGGGAAAACATTGTTTCGAATATGTATTATATGTCGTTTGTAGACATGTGTATATTTGGATGTTTCAGAATGGGTGATAATTCATATATAAGCGCACTTGCTTTTTGACATCTGGTTTCCATTTCTCTGTCTTTTCTGCCACCCTCTGTGACCGTACAATTTTCGGAACACCATGAATGTTAGAAACAAGATACCGAAAACTGTGTCTTAGAAAAGTCACGTCTGTGACTTTTTTTATACCTGTGAACGTAACATATGTGATTTCCTTTACGAACCTATTTTAAAATTATACATTGCAGAGCGCAGACGCAGATTACCCATATCTGACTAATTTCCTGATATACTGACCTGCTCCAAATCAGGTTACTAAATGGCTTAGTCAAAAAGGCACAAGGTCGTCTTCTTGTAATCGTGTCTATCATGTTTATTTCCCAGGCGAATTCTCACAATGATAAGAGTTTCTCTTTAGTTATATACACTTTTTAAAAATGTTTTCATTGCAGAACCGCGATGTAGATTTACCATACCTTACATTTTTCTTAGCCGGTTAGTCAAGATGTTGTACCTCTTAATGAGGAAAAATAGACTTGAAAACTAAGTGACAAAAGGCAAAATTGTTGGGAAAAGACCAAAGAGAAAGCAGAGAGATAAATACGTGGATGGCTTAGCCATATAGCGTTATCAGGATAAGAACGCAGATCTATTCTAAGATAATGGTAATGCTGTGAGATGGTGAATCATGACCGCCCACGCTTATCGGAAATGGCACATTATGATGATGACGACTGACCGGTCCCTATCCAAGTTGGTGGCGACATGGTTTAGAGCTGGAACGGTTGGTTACATTGTGAGCAGACCTAGTAGGATCTCAGATTATGGCGAACACTAAAAAGCCTGCTGTTCACGTTATGCACATAAAGCATTATTCGACACTGTGAAATTGGCAATGGTAAAAATGGTGAGGGAGACAAAGGCAGAAGAATAGACAGACAGGTAGGCAGGCACGCGGACTGGAAGGTAGATAATCAAGCACACATGCTAACAGATAGCTAGAAGAACGGATAGACATAGGTAGTAAACAGGAAAGCAGAAGGTAGACAGATATACAAGATAGAAAGGCAAACACGCAACCATACTTACAGAAAGATAGACAGAAGGACGGAATGATAAAGCAAGTAAATGGATAGACAGACAGCAGATAAACAGAAGGGTGGTAAGACAACGGTAGTAAATGGGTAGGCAGATGGAAATCAGCTGGTAGACATATCGGTTCGGTGGCTACGTAGTTAGCTAGGTAGACAGGTATAATTATCAATGTGTTACTATGTGTGTTTAAAGTTGATATATATAGAAACACATAAACACATATATCGTGTCGCCTACCAATGATGACATAATGTTCATCAGTATGTACAAAATCTATAGAGTAAAGTAAAGGAGACTTCTACACGCCATGTAACGTGTAAGGTATATGGTGCGAACGCCATATTTTATCGTGATACAACATTCGAGGATGATGTTATCAATATGACGTCAGCCATGATTACTTCACAGGTAAATTTCCTGAAATCCACTTTAGGCTGCGTTGCTCTGGGAACTCAGGCTAATGAAAAACAACCATCGACCCCCAGGGATTGGAACACATGACCACCGGGCTTGTGGGCAAGCGTGCTAGCCACTGCGCTACCGCGGCTGCCAATAAGTTATATCATCATAATCGTGGGCCTACCAGGTGGCGTAGTGAGCCAATGGCACCTTGCCGTCTTGACAGACGAAAGTATGTGGATTGGAATTAGGCCAGAATTCTATCGCACAATGCCTGGGCATAGATTCTGAGAACATATGTTGCCCGTGCAGCATGATCCCTCTCTCGGCCATGTCTTGTTTACTCCAAAGGAAAGGATAACCAGTACGCCTGGAACAAGGTAGGCTGCAGATGCTGGCGGCTCAGCATCAAACATCCAATAGCAGGAGGTGGGTGGCGGCCAGTCTCTCACATCCGAAGCGTGTCTTTACCCTCAGATCTCCGTCCTTGCTGTTCTGTGGCAATTCTACTGCTAAAATCACCCCATGCTATAGATTCCGGCCATCAAATTTCATTTCTTGTCCTTGACTTGGGGACGTAACTTACAAGTACCTCTGAAGTCGGAGTGAGTTCGCCTGATGGCGACGGACATTGTTAATAGGCGAAGCTAATCCACACGCAAAATTCAGTCCAGCACTACAAGAAGTGCCAGTCTCCCTGGCCTAGAGGTTTACGTCTTTCTCCGTAATCCCGTATACTCTCGTGAGTAACGGTAGCGGTTTTCGCCGCGTCGGTAACTTACGGGGTATGTGAGCCGGTCGCTCAGAAAGCAATGGCAAACTACTGAGCGTAATCTTGCCTAGTACATCAACAGCACCTGAAAAATGCTGGTGATAACTGCAACGTTCTGTAAGGGATATGCAACCCCCCCCCCCCTCCCCCCAAAAAAAAAAAACTACAAGAAATGTGTATGGATTACGCATGAAGTCAATGCGAGCGAGCCAAAACAAAAATATGTCATTTCTGCAGACTGCGGCTACCTCTCTTTTCATCATGTGACCAAAGAACACTTTCTATTTTTATGCATAATCTTATATATAAAAAAGACTTGTGTGTATCTCTGTCCGTATGTCCTTTATTTGTTCGCGAACGGCCCATCCGATTGAGATGAAATTTTCTACACGCCTTCCTTTCATTCCAGAGCTGTCAACTGTGATATTTTGTTAGTGTGAAATCGCCTGCTTACTCAGTATTATTTCATTTTTCATTTTTCATCATAATTTCATATATCTCAGGGGACCTAACTCTGTAAAAGTTATTTCAAGGGGCATAACTTTTCTGTATAACTTATAGTCATATTGTGGCATCGTTTTCAAAGATTTATAAACTCTTTGTCCATAGTTATGTACCGGCATATGAGTTATAATAAATAATGATACAATCTGTAAGGCATTTTCAAAGTTTTCATAAAAATGATGCACAATGCATAACATTGTAACTCATCTTTTTTTGCTTAAGAAGTTACTGTAGTCATGCAGGTGATTAGAAAGAGTTTTCATTAAAAATAATGGATGGTGTGTGGTAGAACGTTCTTTTAAGTTACATTTTTTTTTGTTGTATGAATTTAATGAAGCCGGACAGGGTCAGGTAGACAGATAGACAGACAGACAGACAGATAGACAGTCGGGAACAGGAACTTATATGACTACTTATATAAATTAAATGAGATGCTTCACACCAGGAGTTGGGCGATGTCGGGCCGGGTCAGACAGACAGACAGACAGACAGACAGACAGATAGTCGGTAACGGGAACGGGAACTTATATGACTACTTATATGAATTAAATGAGATGCTTCCCACCAGGGACTGGGCGAAGCCGGGCAGGGTCAGCTAGTATTCTAAATAAAATACACGAAACAAAAACGCTTTCACTGAATTTTATACTCCACATTTACTCTTCAAAGACATCGCACAAATGTTGGATGTTATGAAAACAAGTTCTAGGAATATAACAGTTACATCATCGGCTGTGCTGAAGCGAGCATCCATTGTCCAACTGTTCGTCTAGCATTCCCCTGTATGCGCTACAGTCACTGTCAGACACGTGGCCAGGAGGTCGCATTCGTTTCCGTAGGTCTTTCCATCGCTGCCACAGATAGGGACATAAGGTGGGTCCACGCATCTGACCATTGGGCAAGGATGAATCACTGGTAGGCTAGCACTCCTGGCTGTGGACATGGGAATAGTTTTCAATCATTTCATTGTCAAGGAGCCTCGGTGGCGCAGTGGTTAGAGCATTTGCTTTCTGGCCGGTGTAAGGGAGTCTCGATGGCGCAGTGGTTAGAACGTCTGCCTTCTGGCCGGTGGTCATGGGTTCCAATCTTTATGTTCCCATTCGAAGTGGGGATTGTTTGTTTAAACTGATCCGGGTTCCCAGGTCGACACAGGCTCAAATGGGTACCAGGAAATGTTCTGCATATTAAAGACAGACATAGTAATACTGACCACATGACCCATCCTGTGTGGATGGGGCTATACAATACGGATCTAGCACCATATACCCAGTACGCCTCAAGCCGTGGAAACAGGGTCCTTTACTTTACTTTACTTTACTTTACTTTACTTTATTTTACTTTACTTTACTTTACTTTACTTTACTTTACTTTTCATTGGCAATAATCTATTTTACATGTTCTGTAAAATTGCAAATTAGATGTAATGTCTGTCTGAACTATTTTAAAGGTAGTTGGATTACAGGACGTTGCAATCGACCCCAGCATTTTGGCTGCACGTGATTTACAAGGCAATTGTTACGTTCAGTAGTTTGCCATGGCATTCTGATAGACCAACGTCTAACATCATTGAAATCTACGACAAGCTGTCTGCTTCCAAATCGCCGGCAGCTGGTTTCGAACCTTCCACTTTGACGTCGGAGAATTGTTAAATGCATTCACTGCCTCAATATCACAACTCCTGCGAATAATCTTACACGTAGAGTAATTGCTTCATTATTACCCTTTTCCTACATTCCAGTCTTCTTCTTCTTCCTCTCCTCCATTTCTTCTTCTTCTTCTTCTTCTTCTTCTTCTTCTTCTTCTTCTTCTTCTTCTTCTTTTCTCCGCCTTCTTCTTATTTTTCTTCTTCTTCTTCTATTTCGTCTTCTTCCTCTTGTTCTTCTCTTATCCTTCTTCAACTTCCTCTTCTTCTTCTATTCTTCTGCTTCAACTACCTCTTTATGTGTTTTATTACTCTCCGTGAAGCACAATTTTTCACCTAGAATTACAGCACACTGTTGGCCCATAGAACTTTCCTGATCCAGACTTTAATTCTTAAAGAACCTGCCAAGCTTTTTCCACGTCATCAGTGTGTGTGTAATATTCCACGCCTGTCCTTCTCTTGTACTGTTTGTCCGGATGTTTAAAATGCACTGTCCACTTTTCAATTATAATTTCAAATATTTTGTGCACACCAGATGGTGAGACACTTTTATGAAAACCAAACTTAACGGGAACGGAGAAGGCAGGTGCGCAAGACGCAGACACTGAAACAAATAGGGCAATAACATCAGACGACGGATGTACAGTATTCTGTCGGAGTATGGTATCAGAGCAAAAGGCAGGACATGGAGATCCATTGCTGCCAACCCTCATTGTGGAAATGGCACTTGAATGGACGAATAATAATAATAATATGTATACCCAAGCCCAAAGCCAAAGGAAAAATATGCACCAAATTGTACTGAATTTGTTTTCAGAAAGCAATGAGCGTACACCTTGCTTTACATGATGATGATAGTGAAATCGGTCATCCATTTATTTCCTTACCTCCTTTACCCTCATTGAGTCATAGACCATCAACCAACTAATTTCAAGCTGCCGTAACCTTTGCTATCCCTTGCTTTTCTGTCCATGCCCTCCCCATATTATTCAATTGTGTCTCTACTTCCCTTCTCCTTGTGATTTTAGATCTTTCTCTGTCTTTTGCTATATTGATTCCAGACAATTGCCTGTCGAGTCATATTATTCTCCCGGGAAGGTTAACCCGGTCAACAAATGCCCGCAGAAGTCGGATGTGTCGGCCTAACGGCGCAAGAACGCAGCTCTGCTGTAAACAGTCACAACGCAATCACGTCCGAAAAAAAACTCCGGATGAACGAAGAAGAAGAAGATATTATTCTCAAAGTTTTCTCAATGTGTGCTCTCTCCGGCGCCAACGTCTTTTCTTCAGCTATTGATTCACCGGTGTTTGTCTAGTTCTCTCCATGTGCTCCACATGTGTGATGTTATCATACCATTTAGTCCAGTGGTTCTCAACCGGTGGAAAATCCCCCCACCCCAGGGGAGAATTTTAGGGTTTCTGGGGGGGGGGGGGGGGGGAATTAAGACCACAGATTGGCAGACTCAACCTAGCTTCAGGACCACGCAAATCGCAATCGTCCCCTTTCTTGAATTATGTGTGACCGTGTAGGTGTGTATGGTGACAGGTTGCATGGGCCAAAAAGGTTGAGAACCACTGATTTAATCTTTCTAATTAATGAATGAATGTTTGTAGTTTGTAATTGTTTGAGCCGCTTTCCACGTTTCTGATCCATACAGTAGTACTGATTTACCGTTAGAGTTAAACATTCTACCTGAAGATCAGCATGGAAGAATGTATTAGAAAGCTCGTTCTTAAACATCCGGAATGCTGTTGCCGGCGTAGCGGGTTCAAACCCTACATCGGTCCAATTGGACTAAAACGTTGACTTTTCCTCCTTGACTTGGGGTCTTAAATTACAAGTACCTCTGATATTATAGGGATTTCCTTATGGCGAATGACACGCATAATAGGGAAAGAAAGGTAATCCACACGCAAAAATCAGTCCGGTTCAGTAGAAGTTGTACCATGTGTATGGACTACGTTTGCGTTCAAAGGGATTAGTTCTAAGTTTACTTCCTCAAATTTTCTAGTGCTTTAAAAGCTTGTCTTTTTTATTCTTATGTTGATTCAACAGTAATGCACATCAATGTGTGCTCTTTGTATAACTTTACCGAAACAGATAATGTAGACATGGTCTGTTGTTTAACTTACCTGCCATTACAGACAGCAACAATGCAATCAACAGGACAAGGTATTTGAACATTTTTGCTTCTAGCTCTGGAGAGATACAAGTAAGCAGTGTAGTCTGTGAAACCAAGCCAACACACGGTTGTTTTAACTACAACATACGATTACGCATTGCCTTGGAGACTGTTGTCACGACAGTTACTTATCTCTGACGTGAAATTTAAAATAATCGCGGGCAGTCACAATAGTTCATGTTTACCGAAAGAGAGAGAGAGAGAGAGAGAGAGAGAGAGAGAGAGAGAGAGAGAGAGAGAGAGAGAGAGAGAGAGAGAGAGAGAGACCCCGTGGCCAAGTAGTTATGTCGCCTGTTCCGAAGGTTGTGAGTTCGATCCCGGCCTACGTCGTTCGATTCACGAGTGCAGTTTTATAGGAGACTCCCGGGGATCGTCGCTGCAGCTACGCAGTTCGTGCTTTCTGCGAAGCTTTCAGCAGGCCGCTCCTACGGAACGAGACCGAGCCTTGTGGGATAAAACCCGGGGCAATAAATCGATCCTTTTGCCTTTTAGCCCTATTGTTTTAACTTTCAGAAATAATTCGTTTGGAATTTGAACATGAAATAAGAATTCCCTTTAAAATACAGCACACATTGTATCTGTAACATCATGCAACATCGGACATTTTTTTTTTTTCGCATACCCTTTACAGGACAATACAGTCAACTCCAGCATCTTTCAGCTGATTGTTGATGTCTTGGCAAGATTACGCTCAGTAGTTTGCCATTGCTTTTATAGCGACCGGCTCACATACCCCGTAAGTAACCAAGGCGGTGCGTTACAAACGTGAACAAACGGGATTACCGAGAAAGTCGTTAACACCTAGGCCAGGGAGACCGGCTAACATCGGACATAGGTTTTTTTTTTTTTTTTAGGTTTTGCTAGTTCGCTCGCTGTTAACTCAAGAATAGTCCATACACACGATACTACTTCTTGTGTACTGCACTGATTGTTCCGTGTGGATTAGCTTTCCCTATTACCAGTGTCCCTCGCCATCAGGCGAACCCACTCCGACTTCTGAGGTACTTGTAATTTACGTCCCCACGTCTAGGACGAGAAGTCAACATGTTAGTCCAACTGATCGGTGTAGGAGTTGAACCTCCTACCTCGACAGCAGCACACTGGATGTTTAAGAACGAGCGTTCCTATTCATTCGGCCAAACTGACCTCCAATACATGATATACTTTTTCTGCTTCTGCTGTCGTTGATCCCCCGTTGAAACCTAGGCCCTCGACTAACTCATACCAAGGCGTCATATGTGTTGTTATTTTCTGCTGTTTTATCCATGTCTTCCCCCTATTATACAGCGCGGTCTCTAATTCTCTTCTCCGCACGTTGAGGTCTCCCTCTATTCCGTGTGCCCTGGGGGTTCTAGAGAAAGGACTTTATAGTTTTACTATTATAAGGTTTTCTCAGTGTATGTTCTATCCGGTGACAAGGCCCACCACACCTTACCTCTTGATTGGCTGGAATCTGTCTAATTATCTCCCTTAGCTTCAAATGGATGATTCTGTCACACCATTCTACAGGGTGTTTTTAGTCTCACCACATTTTGTGTGCAGAACAATTTTGAAAAAATGAAGTACATAACGTCATCAAAAAATGTGCTCTACAGTCCATCCAGAAGCAATGTGCAGCGAATGGCTGTCGTCTCCTGGAGTAATTCTTTTCACTCCAAACAGAATGGTATTATCAACGGAAGAAAGCATTTTTTTTTTTTGGGGGGGGGGGGGGGGGGGGAGAGGTTACCAAGTGTTTAAAAATGGTGGTCCATAGGCATGGATGGGTGTTCAAAGATTTACAGCAAGACTTCCTGATAAACAACCTTCTTATCGTATGACGGTTAGAAATGTGTTGAATACGTTATAATAAATATTTCATTGGTACTTTCCAGCTACCCAAAATCCACGTTAGACCATAGAAGTGACTTTTGTAACTAATTTAATTAATTTTAGCACATTTTTTAATGACGTCATGTACGTAAAGTTTCAGAGGGCTGAGTTGTCTCGAGGTATGGTGTCCGGCTCGACTGCTGGAGGTCCCGGGTTCAAGCCCCGGTGAGGGCCGGCATTTTTTCACGTGGGCTTCTAGAAATAAAATTCTCCCCCGATGTGTCTCCACCTTGCCGTGGTGGGGGTGCTTGCGTGTTCCATCGACCCCATGTGCTTGCCGATGGATGAAAAACTACATATCGGACAGCATATGGGAAAGGGACCAGACTAAGAGAGACACAACCTGCTGTTCTGCAGGTAGACTTAGGATCGCAGTCAAAAATTTAAATCGGGTGTACGAAGGCAGAAGTTCTTGGTTCGGACAAAACTCTTAAGGCTCCCTGTCGAGGGCTGTGGCAGCCACAAACCCTCAGATCTGAGAGCCGTGCCGATACCCACCAACCGAAAAATAGGGGCGAGATACTAAGCAAGCTACATGCTCAGGTCTGATACATGTTCGAAGGCTCTCAGCTGGGGGATATGAGTGATTCCCGGATGAGAGGGCCAGGCCGTTTCTCGTTCACTGCTGGACGAAGGTAAGGTGCTGAGCCGGCAGCACATGTAGCCTACCTCGTGAGCGAGTACAAAAAGTCAGAAAAGTGCCCCAGTCGAAGGAAATGGTTACGAAAACTGTCTGTATCTAACTCATAGAGAGTGTAGACAACAGTGGAAGAACGTCTCAATGACGCGAAATGGAACGCACGACGAGCGAACCTATTGCTTGGTCCGAAGTCAAAAGCACAAGCTTACCGAGTGGATGTCGCTCGCAGTCTGACCGCTCCTGGTGTGTGCTTGAGCGACCAGTGGCAAGCGATATGCCCAGCACATGGAAGTGAGGAACTAAAGCAGCCATGAGCAGGACGTGGCAACTCCTCGGGTCAGCCCAGTCTCAGAGCAATATGTACTGGCTCTGCAATTATGGCCTCATTGGATAGCGAGGGAATGCCCAAGGTCTGCCCCTGCCTTCCTTTGAGGGCCGACCGCGATATCGTTGATCGTCCTATCTTGACCAGCTGAGATGAGGGCGACATCACAACAGTCTAACGTGCCTCGAAACCAGAGGAAGGCTAACCTCATTAAAAAATGCCCGCCGGAAGTCGGAAGTGTCATCCTACGGGTGGCAAACTAAAAATTGACACTACGCAATTACGTCCGAGTGAAATGTCTCGTCCGAATGTCTCTCGTGCTGGGAACAGCTCTGACTACCTAGTTTCCGAATGCCGCTCTTGTTCGGAACAGCTCTGACTAGGTAGTTTTCCGAATGTCTGTCGTGCCTGGAACAGCTCTGACGGGCGCAACGACAAGCACATGTCCGAAAACTCGCTGAGTGGATACCGTCTGCAAACCTGTCTGGTTTGTGCGGGAATGGCCCGGGGCAAACGAAATGACCAATATATTGAAGTGATGATTTAAAGCAGCCATGAGCAGGATTCCCTCGGTGAGCCCAGCACCAGGGCGCTATGTGTCGGCCCTACAACTATGGAAGCAACCTTGGATGGCGGAAAATGCTATGGACTGTCCCTGCCTTCCTTTGAGGGATGACCGTTGCCTTCGCCCGTTCCAACTTGGCCAGCTGGGTTATAGATGGCACCACAAAAGTGAGTCTCCCAGGAATGCTACCTGGTCAAAAAAGCACGCTGTAGCCGGGTGTGTTGGCCTACGGGTTTCGGCCCAAGGGCGCATAACAGACACACCGCAATCACATCTGAAAAAACACTCCGGATGAACGAAAAGAAGAGAGAAGAAGAAATAAAATTTCCCCTGGTCTCTGGGTAGTGAGATCGGACGCCCGTGTGTATTGTTGCGCACGTAAAATATCCCTTGGAAGTTGGAAATCGAAAAAGAGTAGCCTAACGGCGCTGCCCGGGCAAAAAATTATAGTTAAAAATCTACCCAAAGTATTTCAGGATCCTTGCCGGTACTACGGAGATCGTGCACTGAGTTGAGATTATCCGGATTCAGGCTTGAGTTAGGAGTATAACGGAGCACTTATGGATTACACCCGTGTGCCGTGATGTTGATCCGTCGACCAAACTAAACTTCTTCTTCTTCTTCTTCTTCTTCTTCTTCTTCTTCTTCGTTCATCCGAAGTTTTTGTTTTCGGACATGATTGCGTTGTGCCTGTTTACAGCAGAGCTGCGTTCTTGCGCCGTTAGGCCGACACATCCGACTTCTGCCGGGCATTTTTTGACCGGGTTAACCTTCCCGGGGGTTTCGTAAGACGTTTGACTCTCACTGTTGTGGTGTTATCCCCCAACCCAGCTGGCCCATTTAGAACAGCCGAAGACATAACGGTCAGCCCTCAGGGGAAGGCAGGAGCAGACCATGGGCATTCCCCGCCATCCAAGAAGGCTTCCATACTTGCAGAGCCGACAATAGCGCTCCGGTACTGGGCTCACCCAAGGAATCGTTACGTCCTGCACATGGCTGCTTAGCCTCACTTCCGTATATTGGGCCCTCCGTTCACCACAGAGTGTTCCTCCGGAAACCAGAAGAATGAAGTCTGCAGATAACAGCCACACAGTGAGCTTTCAGTTCGGACTATCCACGTAATTGATTTGCTATCCAAGCAATATTCTATTTCGTGCCACTAGGACATTTTTTCCACCTTTGATGACGCCTATATAGTGAGCTTTCGATTCGGACTTTCCACGTAATGGATTTGCTATCCCAGCAATATTCCATTTCGTGCCACTCGGACGCTTTTTCCGTCTTTGATGACGCCCACACAATGAGCTTTTGATATGGACTTTCCACGTAATGGATTTGCTAGCCAAGCAATATTCCATTTCATGCCTCTGGGACGCATTCGTTACCGACATACCTGTAGTATGAAGTGTGGCAGTCTAAGTACTTCTTCATGCACCTTTAGATGTCAACCTGAATGTAGTTAAAGTAAGCTGCGGTCAACTTGAGCTTTTGATATCTCCATAGAGCTTGTCCTCAAATGAAGCAGGTGTGTGCCAAAATATCTTTCTCTGTTCTGCATATATTGGGCACTCCGGCAGCAAATGTTTAGCTGTCATTTTAGCAGTTCCACAATTACATTCATCTGTATCTCCTATCTTTAGTTTATTGAACAAGTGGTATTTCAGCCTGTTATGTCCTGTGCGGAGTCTGAAGATTGCTAATTGTTCTCTTCGGTCGAGTTTGTAATATGCGTCATCCTTCTGGTGGCCTGGATGCTCTGATTCCCATTTGGTTCTATAAGTGCTTTTTATAAACCTCTTTGCCTCATTGTAGGTAATGTCTATGTCAGGCTGAGGTAGTCGTCCGCCCTCTTTTGCCAGTCTGTCTTCATGTCCACGTATACTGCAATGTGATGGGGTCCTCTGTATTACAACTTTTTTGGATTTCTGACATAGTCCATAGAGTGCTGCTCTTAGGTCTGCTAGTTCTGTGCTGTTTTTGCTCTTCAGTATTGAGACAGCTGACTTTGCATCTGTGAAGATAGCTATTTGCTTCTCTTTATGTTCCTCCATCAAGAGCATTTCTGCTGCAGGTTTCACCGTGTTTTCCTCTGCTTTGAAGTTACTTAATGTTCCAGTTGCCACTGACTGTGTTTTTTCACCCCATTTTTTAAATTTAGGAGAATTCCTCCTCCTCTATTTTTATTTAATTTTTGGCTGCTCCCTCTGTATATACATGGGTCCAATTGCTACTTGGGTAATGTTCTTTTATGAGTAAACTAAACTAAACTAAACTAAACTAAACTAAATCAAACGTAATGTTTCAAAATTGTTGTACTTTCAAAGTGTAGTGAGTCTTTACAAATTCCCTATAGTTCTTCCATTCTGCACAGGAGCCAGTTAATGAACGTATGTAGTCTATTAGTGAGGAGTAGGCGTTGCCTTGAGGTTTCATGGTTTGGCGTTTAAAGTTTCTCTGGTGGCCGCTGTGCAGTGACCTCATTGCACACATCGGTCAGCTGGCTGGAGGATAAACAGCATATACTTGCCGTGTCTGTAACGGGCTCACAGAGCATGGTGAGAAATGTGAACACATGTATGCTTCATGCTGAATGACATAAGTGAACTAAAAATGTAAGGTACTAGGCATTCGTTGGATCTGTTCCCCGGGCCATGCTGGTGTGGTGGGAAATGAGCAGGCGGACAGACTGGCTGGATCTGCCCCGCTGGGTGGTTATTGGTGCATAATAAGGAAGATGTGGTCAGGGCCTTTTAGGGTGGTGTATAAAGTGTGGAAGAACAGATACACCATCATTGCCTGGAGAGAACCATGCGGCAGAGAGTGACCAGAGGGTCTGGCTGACACTCAGTTCTCCGAGGAAAGGCAGGCGGACACATAATCAGATTGCAATTGGTGCATTAGTATTGGGACTCTTCGATGATTGTTGAAGATGAGGACAGAGTGCGTATGAGAATGTACCGAGTACTGTGATGTCATTGGTTGATTCATCTCAACTCAACCGGCCAGCTGGACTTAAATGCTGACTTCTCGTTCTTGATTTGGGGATGTTAATTATAAGAACGTCATAAGTTGGAGATGGTTAGCATAATGGCGAGGGACACTAGAATTAGGTTAATCTTTTGCTTGATTTATTCTCATTATTGTCACGATACTAGAGGTCAACGATCCGAAATGTTCCAAGAACAACGATCGGCGGCCTGTGCCGCGGCATTTTATTTGTTGTGAGAGCCCTGATTGAACGATCGGAACGATTGAAGACGGGAGCGAAGTCTCGTGGGTAACGGAAGATTGTCGACCGGAAAAGTTCAAAGACCAGAGTTCGTATTTGAAGTAACGGAGACGTATGGCCGTAGTCCCGAGAGTCGAGATCAGAAGATAATCACCGATGTCCAGAAAGATCGTTTGTATCAAGTAAGTTCGGAGCACCATCAAACAGTTGGATCTCTTTGAAATACTGTGAAATGTCAAAGTCTCACATGGAGTCGGTAGAGACATAAAGTTAGAAGGGATTTATAGAAGGGATATAACCACAATATAAGGGAAGCAAACGGAACCACTCGAACGCCCGAACAATCTAGAGACTTCGAGAATGATGGGTCAGTTTGCTTACAGCTCCGTGGACACAGGTGGAGCCCGCCTACAGCGTGCCAGGACCTGTTCCACGGGAAGCTCGAAGAGAGTTACACCCCGTGTCCGCCGGACACACGTCGAAGGGCAGACGGCGACTGGACTCCAACCACGAAGGAGGGTTTAGCTTAAGGGGGACTTGATAGATAGAAACCAAGTGTATTTAAGGATTGTTGATTATAAGATAGTTGATAGAGTTTTGTTGTGATGGTTATGTGTATGATTGCTTTGTTATGAACTCCTGTGATAATGTAAATATCGTAACTGGCTGCGAAACCTATTCTTCGCCAGATTACTGTGAATAAATTATATCAGAAAGTATCAAAATGGAGTTTGTTGCCTGTCTGAACCCGAGTTTCATTTCCCTAGGTCTGTAGGACGTTGACAGTTTATTTGGGGGCCAAGCCGGTTTTGGCAAGCTCAAGACGATTAAATTCTACTTCAATTTCTCGACAGCTCTTGGTTTTGCCAAGTAAAATATATTAACATTCATACATGACAAAGTCTCAAGTTTACATCGACTATCTTCTCATCTGTTCATAAACTATCGTAGTCCCTCTAGAAAAGTTACTTAGAAACCATGTTTATAAAATTTAACATTGACATGACTGGACAATAACTGTGACAAAATACTAATCTTTTTCATTCCAACGACAGATTGTTCCGCGAAATGTTGTGTGCGTGTAAATTGTTCTCCAGCAGTAGCGAAAGAACCGGAGAACCAAACAACAACACTACAGCAAAGAAACCAGCAAATCAGATAAGTCCCATAGGTTTCATGCTTGTTGTATCCCTAAACGATAGTCATTTTTTTCATTGATGTAACATTTTCTATGTATTTCAATTTAGTATATATACATGCAAATTTCATGACCATTGAATTTATTCTATAGAAAGTGTATATGTAAACATTAAGGGACATAACCAATTTTTGTACACCCAAACTTTTTCCAAAGAGATTTAATTTTTAAAAAAATTTAAATTTAGCTAAATTTACAAAATGTCAACACTGGAACAGTGTATTGAGTTAGGACTTAAATTAGGCTATACTGTAGATAAACTGTCAGAATGGGCGCAACTCCCCCGATGTGTCTCCACCTTGACGTGGTGGGGGAGCTTGCGTGTCCCATAGACCCCATTTGCTTGCCGATGGGTGAAAAATTACATATCGGACAGCTTATGGGATAGGGACCAGACTAAGAGAGACACAACCTGCTGCTCTGCAGGCATAGACTGAGGATAGCAGTCAAAATTTAAATGAGGTGCACAAAGGCAGAATTTCTTGGTCCGGACAAAACTCTTAAGGCTCCCTGTCGAGGGCTGTGGCTGAACGCCTCTAAGCCACAAACCCTCGGATCTTATAGCCAGGCTGATACCCGTCTACCGGAAAATAGAAACATGATACTGAGCAAGCTACATGCTCAGGTCTGATACATGTTCGAAGGCTCTCAGCTGGGGGATATGAGAGATTCCCGGATGAAGGGGCCTGGCCGTTTCCCGTTCACTGCTGCACGAAGGTAAGGTGCTGAGCCGGCAGCACATGTAGCCTACCTCGTGAGCGAGTACAAAAAAGTCAGAAAAGTGCCCCAGTCGAAGGGTTACGGAAACTGTCTGTATCTAACTCATAGAGAGTGTAGACAAAAGTGGAATAATGTCTCATCAACGCAAAATGGAACGCACGGCGAGTGAACCTATTGCGTGGTCTGAAGTCACAAGCAAAAGCTTACCGAGTGGATGTCACTCGCAGTCTGACCGCTCCTGGTGTGTGATTGAGCGATCAGTGGCAAGTGGGATGCCCAACACATGGAAGTGAGGAACTAAAGCAGCCATGAGCAGGACGTGAAAAATCTTTGGGTGAGCCCAGTCTCAGAGCAATATGTGCCGGCTCTGCAATTATGGAAGCCTCCTTGGATAGCGAGATAATGCCCATGGTCTGCCCCTGCCTTCCCTTGAGGGCAGACCACGATATCGTTGATCGTTTTATCTTGACCAGCTGAGATGTGGGTGACATTACAACAGTCTAACGTGTCTCGAAACCAGAGGAAGGCTAACCTCACTAAAAAATGCCCGCCGGAAGTCGGAAGTGTCGTCCTACGGGTGGCAAACTAAAAATTGACACTACGCATTTACGTCCGAGTGAAATGTCTCGTCCGAATGTCTCCCGTGCTAGGAACAGCTCTGACTACCTAGTTTCCGAATGCCGCTCTTGTTCGGAACAGCTCTGACTAGGTAGTTTTCCGAATGTCCGCCGTGCCTGGAACAGCTCTGATGGGTACAGGGACAAGCACATGTCCGAAAACTCGCTTAGTGGAAACCAACCGCAGAGCTGACTGGTTTGTGCAGGAACGGCCCAGGGCGAGCGAAATGCCCAATATATTGAAGTGAGGAATTAAAACAGCCATGAGCAGGACGTGACGATTCCCTCGGTAAACCCAGCACCAGAGCGTTATGTGCCGGCTCTGCAATTATGGAAGCCACCCAGGATGGCGGAAAATGCTATGGACTGTCCCTGCCTTCACTTGAGGGATGACCGTGTAGTCTTCGACTGTTCCAACTAGACCAGCTGAGATGTGGACGGTACCACAAAAGTGAGAGTCTCCCAGGATTGCTAACCTGGTCAAAAATGCACGCTAAAAGTCGGATGTGTTGGCCTGAGGGTTTCGACCCGAGGGTGCCTAACCAGACACACCGCAATCACATCTGAAAAAATCACTCCGGATGAACGCAAAGAAGAAGAAGAAGAATGGACGCAAAAAACGCATTCAGAAAACATAGCGAGAGAAGACAGGGCAGCTGAAAGAGACGAAAAACGACTGCAGATGCAAATGGAGGCTGAAGATAAAAAGATGCAAAGGGAGGCTGAAGATACAAAGATGCAAATGCAAATGGAGGCTGAAGAGAAAAAGATGCAAAGGGAGGCTGAAGATAAAAAGATGCAAATGCAAATCGAGGCTGCTAGCAAACAAGCTCAATTAGACGCAAATACAAAGAAGTTAGAGATAGAATCAGCTTTAAAACAAAAGGAAATCGAAACGCAAACACAATTAAAAGTAAAACAAATGGAGATTGACTCCAACATGGAAATTTCTGTAAATAAATTAAGGAGTAAAGAAGAGGAGCAAAAATACAACAAATATAAAGGCTTAGTCAAACCTTTCTGTTCCGCAGACTCTATAAGTGCATATTTAGAGAACTTTGAGTGTTTAATGTCATATCATAGCATTCCAAAAGTCGATTGGGCATTTATCTTTATGAGAAATTTAGCATTAGAGCCCTTAAAAGTGATCGAAACAATTCCACAAGACATGAGGAAAGATTACGACTATCTAAAACATAGAATATTGCAACATTTTTCATTAGACACAGCAGGTTATCAATTGCAGTTTTCAAAATTGTCACCATCACCCAACCAAACGTACATAGACTACGTGTCTACAGTCCAAGATATTTGCACTAAATGGATTACCTCAGCGAAGACAAACAACAGCTATGATAAACTAAAAGATCTAATAATAATTGACATGATTATGAGCACAATACCCACTCCTTTCTCTAAATTTCTAAGACAAAGTGATTGTAAGACTATTCAAGAAGTCGAGCAGAAAGAAAGTGCTTATTTCACAGCAAACCGTGATATTTTTCAATTAAACACTAGTCAGAATGAAACAGCAGCTGTCACAAACACCAAATACTCTAAACCCAGTGATAACAAATTCAAACAACGCTATAAATTCTCAAAGCCAGTCCTGTGTCAATATTGTCATTTAACTCATGAACAGTACGCTATATGTGACAAAGCACCAACCTACCCACTTCTTCTTCTTCAGCGTTCCGAGCCATTGAGGTTCTTTGCTGCAAATACAATCCGTCTCTATTCGTCTCTCTGGTGGACCTTCTCTTGCCAGTCGTTGATTCCAAGTGCTTGCAGGTCTGTACATGTATTATCTCTCCACCGCCTTCTTGGTCTACCTCGGGGTCTACGGTCATTTATTTCCTGAGTGTAAGCGAGTTTTGTTTCCCTATTATCTTCCATTCTTTCTATATGCCCCAGCCATTGTAGTCTATTAGCCTTCATGATACCAGTGATTAGCGGGGACTTAAACAGATCATAAATGTCTTTGTTACTTCTTCTTTTCCACTCTCCACTTTGTGTATCCCTAATGGGTCCAAAGATGCGTCTTAAAATTTTGTTCTCAAAGGTTTGTAACAAGGCTTCGTCTCCTTTCGTTGTACTCCAGGTTTCAGAGCCATACAGCACAACTGGTCTGATCAGTGTTTTGTATATTGTGATTTTGGTGTTACGAGATAGCGCCTTTGATTTTAGTAGATGTTGTAGTGCATAGTATATCTTATTTCCAGAGTTGATTCTAGTTTGTATTTCTTCCCTTATGATGTTGGAGCAGTTGAAGATCGTACCCAGGTATTTGTATGTTTCCATTCTTTTAATGGTCATATTATCTATTTGTATGTGGCCAGAGTTTCTAGCCATTCCGTCTCTTGAAATTACCATATATTCTGTCTTATCTTGGTTGATAACCAGCCCCATCTGTTGGGCTTTTTCCTGTAAGTGAGTCAATATTTCCAATGTCTTTTGTTCACTTTGCCCTATAATATCTATATCATCTGCATAACCAAGCAGCTTGGATGTTCCTCCAATATCACATTCCTCCTTTACCTTCCTTACAACTTTCTCTAGAGCCAGATTGAAGAGTAGCGGCGATAGTGCATCACCCTGTTTCACCCTGGGTCTGATTTCCTGCCTTTATATGTTACTATATTATAAGTATCTTCCATGCATAGTCTGGTCATGTTGATTAACTTCCTTGGTATTCCAAATTCCTGCATAGCATTCCATAGACTATTCCTATGGACACTATCATAAGCCTTTTTAAAATCCACAAAAATGTTATGGAGATCTCTTTTATATTCCCAATGTTTCTCGGCTATTTGTCGTAAGATAAATATCTGATCTATTGTTGATCTGTTTTGTCTAAACCCCGCCTGGTAGTCACCTAATATGTCTTCTGAATATGGTTTTAGTCTATTTAGTAATACTGCGGATAGTATCTACCTACCCACACCACCTCCAAATGATGGTGGAAAAACAAAGAAACAAAAGAAACGCCTATAGGAGAGCAGTTAATTGCTATTTTTGTTCTGCGTTCGGCCACTATAGCGGACGTTGTGATGGCCGCAAAATGATGAAACAGGCCAATGCAGCATTACTAGATACATCTACGGATGAAGAAATCGAAGAGCTGAATCAGTGTGACATCAAGAATGAAAGTGAGAATGAATCAGTGAATGCTTTAGAAGTCATTAATACCATCAAGAATAACACCTGTAACACATGAAAAATGTTCCAGTTGGATACCACCCTTGAATGTGGCCATACAATTCCTATATCCAACGAAATGGCCAACGCAGCCTTAGCGTCACAAGGCAAGTTAAAATTTGTGAAAGGTATTGTAAATAACAAACTTTGTACAATCATGCGCGATAGCGGAGCGACTCTGGTTGGCATTAAAAAGACTTTAATTAATGACAAAGACTACACACACGACTACGTGACATGTCGCACATTCGCAGGTACCAAAGAACGATACCCCTTGGCGCTGGCCGAAATTCAAACACCTTTTGTGTCATGGCAAGTACTGTGCGCGGTGTTAGAAAATCCGTGCGCATATATTATTCTCGGGATTCTTCCCAACATAAAATCCTGTTCTGAAGAAGATATCAAAGGTCGTTGAAGGAACTCTGGACCAAGAGAGGCCACCTGTGGTCGAACTGATTGAGGTCAATGGCCAGCAGGTTACCGGTCTCTATGATACGGGTTTGGACGGGGAAGCTGTGATTGATGCCAGCCTGGTACGCCCAGACCAACTTACAGGGGAGACCATTGAGATACAGCCTGCAATGAGGAGTGCTGTTACCATGACGCTGCCAATTGCCAATGTGGAGATTAAGTCTAAGTACGTCACGGGCATTATTCCAGCAGCTGTATTATCTGACTCCCTATTTCCCATGATCATTGGTACACACACACACACACACACACACACACACACACACACACACACACACATATATATATATATATATATATATATATATATATATATATATATATATATATATATATATATAGTGAATAAATGTGAGCATGTCCATGGGATATATGGTGATATTGCATTAATTTATATGGGCTACATTACATTGTTGTTGGGGACATTATTGCCGGGAAAATAAAGATCCAGACAGTGTGAATGTGGATAGGTGTTAAGACACATTACATACCTTTTCACACTTTACACGTCTACATAAGTCTTAGTCCTAAATCTCCTCTTGTCGTTGAGAGATTGTTTTGTGGTGTACTGTGTGGTGTCATAGATATAGATAGATAGATAGATAGATAGATAGATAGATAGATAGATAGATAGATAGATAGATAGATAGATAGATAGATAGATAGATAGATAGATAGATAGATAGATAGATAGATAGATAGATAGATAGATAGATAGATAAAGATATATATAGTAATGTTAGATATTGAGTATTTACTTACTGCCTGGGGTTTCTTTACTCAACCTGCGAACTCACCTTCTTAAACTATGGCCACTCATAAATTAGACATGGCAGAATTGAGGTAAAGGGAAGAAGGGATGGGTTTTTCTGGACAAGCACTATCAGAGTATATACAGGGGGTAGAAAGAGAGCTTCGTCAGGCAGAAAGAGAAGATAGAAAGGCCGAGCTAGAGATAAAAAAAGATGGAGTGGAAGACCAAAAGAATGGAGGCTGAACAGGCCACTAAAAAGGTGGAACTGGAAGCTGAGCAGGCCGCCAAGAGACTGGAGGCTGAGCAGGCCGCCAAGAGACTGGAAGCTTAGCAGGCCGCCTAGAGACTGGAAGTTGAACAGGCAAACAAAAGATTAGAAGTGGAGCAGGAAGTTCAGAGAAGAGAACATGAATACCGCATGCGAGAACTGGAACTTAGAACCCAAACTAAGGCAGAAACTGATAGGGCAGAAGGAGGATCATCTTCCCATGGTTCACCCAACATGAGTGGACATGGTTACCAGACCATGAAGTTTCCCTTGGCTGTCTTTGATGAAAGCAAAGAAAAAATATACCAGTAATTGAATCGCTTCGAAGCCATGTCAGTCGCTATGGGGCTGGATAGAGACAAATGGAATCTTAAATTGTCCCAGGGCTTACGCGGGACGGGGTACGAGGTTTACTCCCGCCTACCGCCAGGACACGGAAACAACTACGAAGAATTGAAAGCCGCTTTGCTGAAACACTACGAGATCACCTCACAATCGTATCGAAAGAAGTTTCGATCAGCAAAACGAGAGTCGGGAGAACTATTTGCCGCCTACAGTCTGCCCCTAAAATCATATCTCCAAAAATGGATGGATTTGGCAGAGTTCAAGAGAGACTATGAGAGTCTGGAAGAGCTGATGGTAGTAGACCAGATGCGCCAGCAAATGTCAGAACCACTGAAGACATTTTTAGGAGAACAAGGGGCGGAACGGCTGGAGGTCCTGAATAAGCTGGCGGAAAGATTCGTGGAGGTCCATGGGGAAGCGGAAGAAACCAGTATACCAACCACCAAAGGTCAGGAGAAATATGACCGAAAGAAATCCAAGAACTCGGAATACAAGAAAGGGGAACCTTATGCAGAGAACACTTCAGAGAAGAGTCCAGAGAAGAAAAAAGATGGAAGACAGAGCCCACTTAACTCTCAACCGACACGACAGTGGTCTGAGAAGTGGTGTTCGATCTGCAAGTCGCCCTCGCACAACACGAAAGACTGCAAATCGAAAACGAAAAGCTCTCACTTCGCGGCCTGCCGCGTGGCTCCAAGGGCAGTTGCCACCGAAAAGGTCGAGGTCGTTGAAGGAACTCTGGACCAAGAGAGGCCACCTGTGGTCGAACTGATTGAGGTCAATGGCCAGCAGTTTACCGGTCTCTATGATACGGGTTTGGACGGGGAAGCTGTGATTGATGCCAGCCTGGTACGCCCAGACCAACTTACAGGGGAGACCATTGAGATACAGCCTGCAATGAGGAGTGCTGTTACCATGACGCTGCCAATCGCCATTGTGGAGATTAAGTCTAGGTACGTCACGGGCATTATTCCAGCAGCTGTATTATCTGACTCCCTATTTCCCATGATCATTGGTACGAAATACGTGTTCTTGGGGGTGCCCAAACAGCCCGCCCACATGGGAGCATTAGCTAGTGGATCCCAAGGGAAGAAATAAGAGGCAGAGACACTAAGCGACAACTCCGTACCATGGGAATTGCATACTGCCCAGAGGAAGGACACTACGTTGCGACCTTGCTACAGGAAGCTGCAAAGAAGTGCTGACTCACCAGAACGGGGACAGTACTTTCTGAGGAATCGGCTGCTTTACAGGAGAGTTGGGAGGGGAGACAATCTGCACGAGCAGTTGGTGGTCACAGAGGCCCACCGTCCTCACATTCTTCAGAGCGGGCACACCATATACGGAAATCGACATATGGGTGTCAGAGAGACGTTGCAGCAAATTTCCGGCCATTATTGCTGGCCAGGAATGACCGGCGATGTACGCCGGTGGGTTAAGTCTTGCTCAGAGTGCCAGAAAGCACCTCCCAAAAATCGGACGAAGAGTAAAATAGCTCTTAAGGTGGAAGCCCAAGTGGAAGTATGGGGTCCAGCAGAGACTAATATACTCCAAGTAGGATGGAAAGGACCTTATCCTGTGGTAAAGGTTGTGTCCAAGAAAATCTACGAAAACCGGATCGGGGAAGAACTGAAAAGTCTCCCTAGGCATCTTATTAAGAAATATGAGGAGAGATCCGAGGTCAACGCTTCGCACCTTATGGTGATGACCACCAGTGGGAAAAAGGTTACAGGTCCAGACGAAGACCAGAGATTGCAAGTACTACATAGGAGGGCCTATGGGAACGTACGAGGTAGGTCAGATTTTCCCAACGAAGAGAGGGGGGAAATCACAAGTCAGGGAAAGGACAATAGTGACACATTCGCTAGTAACCCAGTTCAGAAGGGGTGGGTAACGTCGGGAAAGACGAGAGATACCCAGGACTCCAACCGAAGATTGGCTGACCAGATCCAATATCGCCCGACATGGTCCTGGAAGCAAAAGTCCAGGAGTTTTGGGGAAGACGATTCTGTCCAACGAGGACGATACCGCGAATCCCAGGATGCAAAGCCTGGGGAAACTATAAGAGGATATGGAGACACTGTTACAGTCAGGATGGGACGATCCATCTGTATTGTGAGCCGTCGCTTACGCAAGTCGAAAGTAGGTCGACCAAACGTACAGGGGCGATGTGCCAACACTAGTGTATGTCATGAGAAGGATATAGGCTGTCAGTGAGATCGCCTAATTGATGGGGAGGTGATACATTTGAGGGTACCTGGAGACCATCAACATTAGGTGTGCGGAGACATCTCCGGGAAACGGAACATGAACTTAATGAATGGGTTGTGGGAGAACATCTGGATCGAACCTCCAGAGAGTAAGAGTCGACGCGGTCAACTCTCTTAAGAGAGTCACAGTATATCGCGACTATGTCACGATACTAGAGGTCAACGATCCGAAATGTTCCAAGAACAACGATCGGCGGCCTGTGCCGCGGCATTTTGTTTGTTGTGAGAGCCCTGATTGAACGATCGGAACGTTTGAAGACGGGAGCGATGTCTCGTGGGTAACGGAAGATTGTCGACCGGAAAAGTTCACAGACCAGAGTTCGTATTTGAAGTAACGAAGACGTATGGCCGTAGTCCCGAGAGTCGAGATCAGAAGATAATCACCGATGTCCAGAAAGATCGTTTGTATCAAGTAAGTTCGGAGCACGATCAAACAGTTGGATCTCTTTGAAATACTGTGAACCGAGTCCTTTGAACAATGGAAAAACAACGATATACCGGGAGATCGTCTTTATCAAAGAATAGTGTTAGCATGTTGGTGTACGAGGATCAAGGGACGAGGTAGGAGCAGGGGTGATTTGGTGGGAAGGAAAATCCCAGTGACGTAGTCCAGGAAAATTATCTGTGGACTGAAATTATCATTTTAAAGTTAGTTGAAGGTAGCACTTAAGACCGGCGGAGTGTGGATTTAATTCAGTGCCGAAATAGAATATATATCACTAAGTCTAGGTTGTGTAAAGACAGCCCGCACTTTTCCTTCATGGGATTATGTGGTTTACTTCTAGGCCTGAAATAGATTAAATAATGTGATTTTATATGGATGTAGATTAGAACTCTAGCATAGTGAACTTTCGTGTGTAACCGTAGTATAGAGTGTCGACAGCATTAGGCTGAAGAGTGACTTAAGTTGTGTAAGATGTAGTAAGATAGTAAGTAGTAAGATGTCCTTGCACTCGGAAGGATAGGTTTATGCTAGGATATTCTGGTAGAAGTGTCTACTGGGGTCCGTGCTTTTCCTTTGGCTTTTTTCTTTCTTTTACCTTGTATAGGGTAGAGTGCTGAACTACTCTGTCTTATACAAGAGTGTAGTTCTAGGGTGATATATAGAGGTTACTTACTGAATATAGCCTTATACCTACATTCACATATCATAGGTCGGAGTTGAGTTTCTCTCACAGGCTGTATTCTCTTTGACAGGTTCCCTGCACTTGAAATTGAAAGTGGTTACCAATCTGAGCAGAAGCAATTGGTCATACTTGGGTGAAGTAATAAATTATATGAAGCGGTGAGCCCTGTTTAACAAGAAGGTCAGACAAGTGTGAGTTAAAATGACCAACGAAACTGAATCACTCTAAGTGAGGTGCTAAAGAAAGATATTAAATATAAATAAATAATTATGAAGAAGACTATTTAATAGAGAAAGGAAAAGACTATCATTAACATTGTCCATGAGTGACAATCCTCAGTGTATAGACGATATATTGTTGGACCGGTGTTTATATTCTTCAATACAATGACTATATTACCGACCGGTATATTGTGTTTGTAAAACTAAAGGACCCTAAGTAACGCAATCAAGCAGTGTTGATCAGACAGTCACAGGAACTATAAATATTCCAGATTGTCGAATGTGTATAAGTGAAAGACACGAACTAACACATATAATTCAGTAGATAAAATATTATTCAAAAGTTTCCAGAACATAGTGGCAAGAAAACAATCATCAGTCAGAGAGACGCAGCTGGGTGAGATATTTCCTGTTCTGTGCTTTGTGAAGTCGAATGGCTGTATCATGATGACAACTGATGCCACGAGAGTATTCGACTATATTCTGTCGCACATTCAAGATAGATTACACCACATACATCCAAACCCATACATCGCACACCCAAATTACACTTTTCTGCAATAAATGTTTTATCATGTTGTTCGAAACCTGTGTTTGTGGGGTTATGTGCTGAAGGAATGGGAAGAGGGATATTGTCTGAGAGAGAGAGAGAGAGAGAGAGAGAGAGAGAGAGAGAGAGAGAGAGGGAGGGAGAGAGAGAGAGAGAGAGAGAGAGAGAGACTTTAAATAAGGGGGTATGTAGACAAAGGTCCACCAGCAGAGGGAAACTGAGAAAAAGGATATTTAACAGTTGTGCTTGTTGATTCCACTTTCCCCCCAGGGACGACAAGCGACAATTATCTTTTTTCTGTTTTGAATGTTTAGTTCTTATTGTTGTTACCTCCCATCAAGTGTGTATAGCTTAACTTACATCTGATATCGTGTGTGGGACAGGAGGATAACGTCATCAGAAGTTCAGATCACCAAGGTGCAATGTTAATTCTCATTGAATCCATTTTCTCTGGGTAATTATTGTTGCCCTCAAAATCCAGACTATGGAAAAGGACACTTGTTCACACCTGTAACAACATTGGGTATACGTGCTAGATTCATATTTTCATAGACCAATCGGCACTCGGTGGCTGATGTGGTCACTATTAACCCCCCCCCCCCACCCCCACCCCCCGCCTCACCCACCCACCCCCACCCCCCGCCTCACCCCCACCCCCCGCCTCACCCCACCCACGCCTTTACTACCCAAGATATTTCTTGATATCAATTTTATACTGGGTCGACCTGGGAGACCAAATCAATTTTAATAATCCAGCCGGTGCAGATGGACCCCATGACCATCAAGCCGACAGGTGAGCGTCTATACACTACGTTATCGCGGCTCTTAAACCACTCTATAGTCAGTCAGGATAATAAGGATGACAAACTGCATCCATATGGCAATCCTGATTTTATTATCTCAGTTGAACGTGTTAGTTTCCCCTGCGTTATATGTCCTCGTATGTTGCCTTCATTAAATGTGTGATCTTCTCTGGGATCACTTTCCCAAGAGATACCCTCACCACGCTGCAAATGGCCTTTTCATAGTTCATACAATTAATTGTTCTTGTTGCTGTTTGTCTTCCACCTATGCCGGTAGGCATATTGAATGGAAACGCCAAATTCATTTCAATTAATGTAAACATTTTGATCTTTTATTATGCGTAATATTGCTATTTAATCAGTGCAGGATATGTTTGATCCGAAGCTTGCTACCCTCTTATTTGTTTTTCAGCGAAATCTCTTAATCTGCTCAGGATGAAGCTGCATAATATTTTTCCAGTAATCGACATATTATTCCTCTATAATTTTCTGACTCCTGTAGACCCCTTTTCTTGGAGCTTCACCAGATACCCTCCTCACAAATCTGTTGACTTTGTTAAATAATTTGCGCAGTAATTCAGGTGACGTTTATGTATTGCCTTTAATAGCTTCTGTTGGGTTATCATATGGACCATCACCTATTCATCCTTCAGAAGTGTAATAACTTTTCTAATTTCTTGCTTTGGCGATTTCTCACAGGTGACATTTAACTCCATTTCTGCAGGCTAGATTTCTGGACGGCCTTTTGGAACTGGTCTATTCAGAGGTTCCTCGTAATATACAACCATTGTTTTCTTTTGCTGCTTCTACTTTTTCTTCTCTTGTTAGACCATCTGTCGTGTCCTCCTTTACAGTGTCGTCCCTGGAGTGAAGAGAGCCGACACCCACATTATAATATTTTTCCCTCTCAATATTCTGGAGAATCCACCAGCTTCCGTCCAACACACTCCATCAGCCTATGGACACCTTTTCCTATCACTCTCTCACTGTCGTACTATGCCCCCTTCTCATACTTCCCCAACGCAACACACTCAACAACTCTAGCCTCTAGAAATTAATAAAGATTAATTTATTAAAAGAAACGTGTAACGTGTATGAGACGTGTATGCGAAGAAAATGTGTGACGTGTTCTATAAAGTGTGTAGAATCGGACTCTCAGACCACAACCCAGTCAGCTGATCCCAGCAAGGATAGACCACAGCACGTTACGTCAGAACATGTACAGCTCACCCAGTGCCGAAACCATCTTGCCGGATACTGCTTTGCCTCTGTAGACCTCTGGTAATCCCATTTCATGAACATCCGAAATAGACACCGGTGGTATTAACAGTTAATCATGGACCGGTTGCACTCTACACAATGTCCGTTCCTATCGTTCATAAAAAAATGCACAAGTCCTTTGTAGTGTGTACACAGATTAATGTTAATTGTTACTGTACTGGATCCTCCCTCGTGTCTATCTAGCCTCAAGTATCAAGTCTTGTGTTCTATTACACGAGATTATATCACACTATGTAATTATTAGACTTAATGTTTTCAGTTCGTTACTACTGCCTGATGCTGTGTGGTGCATCAGTATGCATCACTCTCTTTGGTGAATCAACTTCCTTCTAGCTTTAGTTACGTTCTGTATGCAACTTTATTGATTGTTGAACTGGTGTTCTTCCGAATGGGATTGGATTCTTTCCCAAAAACTTGTTGAGTTTCCTTGGATCTGGTAGGGAACCTAGGATAGAAACAACACATCTGGTGATAGTACTAGTCACTGATCCTTTCGGCTGAGTGTAAGCCTATCACCTTGCTTAATGATCTTTAGCTAACTAGACTTAGTCATAGAGCAGATTAGCTACCCACCTAGAGCCGAATCAGGCTATGACAAAGAAAAAATCAGCAAACAGAATGCGGAACCCCGCCCCCCAGGGACACCTACGGGAAGATCCAAATTATCCCTCATTACTCAATTCTCAACTAGTAAAGCTTATCAACACTTCACTAATCTATTCTTAACTAGCAGCGTTAATATCACTATTCTACTCTAACTAGTTTCCACTAACAGTGCTAATCATCACACTATAGTTTAACAAGGCCACAGTCTATATTAATTAGAACTAATATTATAATAGGTTATACCTTAAATGGCACTACTGCAGTCCTATCAATCATATCTACATCTGCCATTATAGGCACGTGTAAAATTAAGTCACTAATTAACACACGGTAGATATTATTTCCACTAAGCACTGCAGTGCCCTGGCACTCCGACTAGAGCATTTTCAAGTCCCCCTAGTTGGTCCCAACTCGGGTTTATATGGCAAACTACCAAAGTTGGCCACGTGACGTTATCCTTTATGCCCCACACAGGTGGCACATTGGCAGATCATCCCCTGTCAGGGATCCATCCCCCCTCTGGCTCCCTCAATGTTAGATTTGTCATCACTGGTTCTGACATCCAAAACAATCTAGAGAGTTACTGTCGAGTTCCAACAAAGAGTTTCGATACCAAGCTGCCAATCATGGTTTTCCAAACACGCTTACATTGTGCACGTGACGTTGTTCATGTCCGGCAGGTGTTCCACTGATTTCAATAACACCCTCAACTTTCTGTCATGTGCTGACAGTCAAACCTCCATTCCGTCTGATGTCCGGAACTATAGATGACAAACGGAACCATTCCATATCCTGCGCGGCCAATTATATGTGATTTTAACTGTTATGAACTGCCAACGCGTTTTATCCCTTCCTTCTCACTCACCGCCAAATGTGTATATGGGCTGACCCGATGTAACCCGCGCAGCTGTGTTTACTCTGTTAGTACGACTGTTGTGGCCTAGAAAATATACGCCAAGCAAACGTCGGTATTATTATCTGGTTAACTCATGGCGAGCTCGTGACATAGGCCCCCTCTTAAGAGAGTAGTCCATCTCACTCTTCTCCACCATGAGTTAAATCCAGATGATTCATTCCTCTTCTTCAGGAGCTGGGTGTCTTGACAAGAAGTCCGCTCCAACATTTTCCTTCCCAGGAATGTACTCTACTGTGAAATTATACGGTTGAAGTAACAACGACCACCGCATCAAACGTGCGTTGAGCTTCTGAGAAGTAGCCAGGAACATCAGGGGCTGATGATCCGACTGGACCCGAAACTTAACTCCATACAAATATGGCTGAAATTTTTGCACTGCCCATACAAGGGACAAGCACTCTCTCTCGACGGTTGAATAATTCCTCTCCGCCTGTAGAAGTTTCTTACTTGCGTATGCTACAGGTTTCAAAACCGAAGCATCGTCTTTTCCTTCCTGTAACAAAGCGGCTCCAATTCCAATCGCACTCGCATCTGTTCTCAACACAAATGGTTTGGAAAGGTCAGGGAGCTGTAATACAGGTTTGCTGACCAAGGCCTCCTTTAACTGACTATAGGCATTCTCACATTCTGGTGTCCAAATGATTTGATCCGGGAATCCCTTTTTCAAGGTTTCCGTCAACGGAGCTCCCAATTCAGTGAAATGTGGGATAAATTTGTGGTAGAACCCACACAACGAGAGAAAAGATCGCACATCCTTCTTCGTTTTTGGCCTTGGTGCATTTCTGATTTTCTCCAGGTTCTTTTCTTCCGGGACTATGTGTCCTGGAGTGATGGTGTGGCCTAGAAATTCCAGAGTCTGGTAACCAATCATGCACTTGGTTGGACGAGCGGTAAGCCCTGCTTCCTTGAGCCTATTAAACACTCTCTCCAAGGATTGTAAGTGGTCATCTAAGCTGTCACTGGAAATCAGAATATCATCCATGAATGAGATGATGGACGGATCTTGTAACGGATCTAGTAAAGTCCTCATCATGCGTGTAAACACACTAGGTGCATTGCTGAGTCCAAAGGGCATGACCTTGAATTCGTAGTGTCCACTGGGTGTACTGAAAGCCAACGGTGGTCGAATCTCCGGTTTGACTGGTATCTGATAGTACCCCCGACTCAGATCCACCTTTGAAAAGTACCGAGCCTTATGGAGCCTAGCGAATAACTGAGTTGGATTCGGCAAAGGTTCCACCTGAAATTGTGTGTGACTGTTCAGAAGTCGGTAGTCTATACACAACCGGTGTTCTCCACTTGGTTTGAGGAACAAAACTACCCCCGCATTGTATGGGGATGTGGATGGTGCAATCACGTCATCCTCCAGCAGTTTTTGTATTTCCTCCTCCAGGGCCTTTTCTTTAGAGAATGGCACTGGGTAAACCTTTTGGCGAACAGGCTCCTGTGTGGTCAAAGTCATCTCGAACTCAACCAACCTCGTTCGTCCTGGTTTATCAGTCAGTATCTCCTTATGAGACTTGAGAACCTGGGTTATCCTTTCCCTCTCCTGGGAGGTCAGATCAGGGTTCACTTTCACATCCCTATAGGTTTCCTGGTGTACCAAGGGATATTCCTTGCCCTCGCTGGTTCCCACTTCTGTCTCCACTGCAACTGCCATTGCCATGAGGTGCGCTGCCTTGTCTCCGGGTCTCTCTTCGTATTTCCGCAAGAGATTGATATGGAAAATCTTCGACTTTCCCCGGATCCGGATCTGATAGTTGGTTCTGGATATCACCCTTTCCACGGGAAATGGTCCTTGCCAACCTATCTCCAGTTTGTTGTTTCCCGTTGGGAGTAGCAACAAGACTTTATCTCCCACCTCTAGAGATCTTTCTTTAGACCTACGGTTGTAGTAAGCCGCATGTCTTTTCCTGGCCTTTTTCAAGTTTTGATTTGCCAGAGTCCATCCCTTGTGGAGTTTTTCTTTCAGTTCCTCCACGTATTGATAGGATGAGATCACTTCTTCTGACGTCCCCTCTTCAGTCCAACTCCTCAACATGGCTTCCAACGGTCCTTTGATTGGACGACCAAACAGCAACGTAGCGGGTGGTAGTCCTGTTGAGCCATGAGGAACTTCCCGATAGGCAAAGAGTGCTGCTGGGATATATTCATCCCACCTATCAGGTTTTTCCTGCGCTAATTTCCTGAGCATTGTCATCAACGTGCCGTTGAAACGCTCTACTTGTCCATTGGCTTGAGGGTGGTAAGGGCTGGTATGTATGTGGTTAGAGTGAAACACCCTAAATACCTCCTCCATGAGTTTTCCACAAAACTGAGATCCATTGTCCGTCAGAATTTGATCCGGAAAGCCTAATCTGGTAAAGGCCTCCATCAGTGCGTCCGCCACTCTTTTCGAGTCAATCGTGGTCAACGGTATAGCCTCACCCCACATTGTACAGCAATCCACCATTGTGAGTATATACATGTTCCTCTTCCTAGTCCTGGGAAGTGGACCCACGATATCGATGGCTACCCTCTCGAAAGGAGAGTTCATGATGGGCATCTCACCCAACACCACCGGTGCTGTCCAGTGTTTCGGTGCCACCCTCTGGCACTCAGGGCATGACTTCACATACCGACGCACATCATCGGTCATTCCCGGCCAATAGTAATGGCAGGAAATCCGCTGCATGGTGGCGGCAATACCCATGTGTCCACTAAAGGAGATGGTATGCCCCATATGAAGAATCTGGGACCGGTGAGCTTTCGGGACGACCAACTGACCGTATAGGTTGTCTCCCCTTCCTGCTCTCCTGTAGAGTATCCTATTCTTCATGTAGTACTGCCCCCGTCCTGGTGGATCAGCACTTTTCTGCAGCTTTCTGTAGCAAGGACGTAAAGTATCATCCTCACTCTGGGCAGTTCGTAGCTCCCCCGGCATTGGGTTAGTCACAATTGCGTCTGCCTCTTCCGTTTTCATCTGAGAGTGAGTCTGCATTGCTCCCATATGGATTGGCTCCCTGGGCATTCCCAGAAAGACATACCGGCAACCTAGGATGACTGGAAAAATGGGATCGGTCAATACAGCGGCCTTGATGGTGCCGGTGACGTACCTTGACCGAATCTCCACATTAGCAATGGGCAACTTCATGACTACAGCACTCTTCTGTGCAGGCTGTATATCCAAGGTTTCACCTGTGAATTGTTCTGGATGTACCAGATCCGCAGAAATCACGGCCTCCCCGTCCAGTCCTGTGTCGTATAAACACTCCACTTGACGACCGTTAACCTCTACCAATTCCACTACAGGTGGTTTTTCCTGGTCTGGAGTCTCTTCCTCGGCCTCGACCTGTTCGGTGGGCTCCACCTTAGGTTTTCCTGAGCACACGACGAATTGAGTGTCTCCTGACATTCCCTTGCAGTCAATAGCATTGTGCGTATTCGACTGGCATTGGTTGCACCATTTCCCTGTCCTAGATTTTCTATTGCCAGACTTGAGTGAGCTCTCCTGGTGGCGAGCTTCCTTGTTGACCTTGGCATTTTCTGTGACAACCTCCTTGGAAGTCACTTGACATGCTGCGAAGTGAGGGTTCTTAGCCTTCGATTTGCAGTCCCTCGTATTGTGAGAGGGTGACTTACAAATTGAACACCACTTCTCCGACCACGGTCGTTTAGGTGTAGAGCTTGAAGTGCTCTTGCTTCCCTCCTTCTTCTTCTCTGAACTATCCTCTGATTTTTGCACATAAGGTTCCCACTTTTTTGTTCCTGAGTTTTTGGTTTTCTTCTTGTCATGTTTCTCTTGACTTTTGGAGTTGGTGGAAAGGTTCTCCCCTGCCTCCCCATGTACCTCGATGAACCGTTCTGCTAATTTAGTCACGAGGTCAATACGTTCCGCTCCTTGTTCTCCCAGGAACGTCCTGAGAGGTTTAGACATTTGATTCTTCAGCTGGTCGACCACCATGAGTTCTTCCAGACTCTCATAGTCATGTGCGAACCCAGCCAAATCCATCCACTTATGGAGATAAGATTTTAGACGCAAACTGTAGGCGGCAAACAACTCCCCCGGTTCTCGTTTCGCTGCTCGAAATTTTTTCCGGTAGGTATGTGACGTAACCTCGAATCGTTTCAGCAGAGCCGTCTTTAACTCGTCATAATTGTTCTCATGTCCTGGTGGCAGGCGAGAATAAACCTCGTAGCCGGTCCCGCGTAAACCCTGGGATAGCTTGAGATTCCATTTGTTACGCTCCAGACCCATAGCAACCGACATAACCTCGAAGCGTTGAAGGTACTGGTCAATCTTCTCTTTGTCCTCCTCGTAGACCGCCAAAGGAAACTTCATAGCCTGGTACTCATATCCACCTACTGGTGTTGATCCTGGGATGGAGGAACCTCCAACTGCTCCCTCAGTTTCTCCATTAGATTGACTCTTCAACTCGAGTTCCCTCATCCGGTACTCGTGCTCCCTTTTCTGTGCTTCCTGTTCAGCTTCTAATTTCCTAGCTGCTTGCTCAGCTTCAAATTTCCTAGCAGCTTGCTCAGCTTCCAATTTCCTAGCTGCTTGCTCAGCTTCCAATTTCCTAGCTGCTTGCTCAGCTTCCAATTTCTTAGCTGCTTGCTCAGCTTCCAATTTCTTAGCTGCTTGTTCCAACTCCATCCTTCTCAATTCCAGCTCAGCCTTTCGATCATCCCTTTCTGCTTGACGATACTCTCTCTCCACTTCCTGTATGTAATCCGTTAGAGCAGACCCCGCCAATCCCATTTCTTCCCCCCTTGCCTTTAATTCTGCTGTGCTAAGTTTAGGGGTGGCCATTATACAGAGAGGTAAGCTAGCAAGTCTAGTACAATCTAACTGCAAATTACTATACAGATATATGAACAAGTACTATAAATCTAGATATTACCACACACAGCACATTCACTCAGTGACAAGAGTAGAATAAGGACCACAGACCTATGCAGACGTGTGAAGTGTGAACAGGTAAGATATTAGTCCTAACCCCTATCCACATTCACTCTAGCTGGATTCTCAAAAATGATATCTCCCTCTTATAACTAAGGATCCCGTGTCAAAAGACCCCGTTGTCAGAAGATCCCACTGTCAAAGGTTCCTGCTTGCTGGAGATCTCGCTGTCCAAGGATTCCGTTTATTAGAGATCCCGCTGTCCAAAGATCCCATTTACGAGAGATCCCGCTGTCCTAAGATCCCGTTATCGAGCCCCCAATAATGTCGTGTCCTCCTTTACAGTGTCGTCCCTGGAGTGAAGAGAGCCGACACCCACATTATAATATTTTTTCCCTCTCAATATTCTGGAGAATCCACCAGCTTCCGTCCAACACACTCCATCAGCCTATGGACACCTTTTCCTATCACTCTCTCACTGTCGTACTATGCCCCCTTCTCATACTTCCCCAACGCAACACACTCAACAACTCTAGCCTCTAGAAATTAATAGAGATTAATTTATTAAAAGAAACGTGTAACGTGTATGAGACGTGTATGCGAAGAAAATGTGTGACTTGTTCTATAAAGTGTGTAGAATCGGACTCTCAGACCACAACCCAGTCAGCTGATCCCAGCAAGGATAGACCACAGCACGTTACGTCAGAACATGTACAGCTCACCCAGTGCCGAAACCATCTTGCCGGATACTGCTTTGCCTCTGTAGACCTCTGGTAATCCCATTTCATGAACATCCGAAATAGACACCGGTGGTATTAACAGTTAATCATGGACCGGTTGCACTCTACACAATGTCCGTTCCTATCGTTCATAAAAAAATGCACAAGTCCTTTGTAGTGTGTACACAGATTAATGTTAATTGTTACTGTACTGGATCCTCCCTCGTGTCTATCTAGCCTCAAGTATCAAGTCTTGTGTTCTATTACACGAGATTATATCACACTATGTAATTATTAGACTTAATGTTTTCAGTTCGTTACTACTGCCTGATGCTGTGTGGTGCATCAGTACGCATCACTCTCTTTGGTGAATCAACTTCCTTCTAGCTTTAGTTACGTTCTGTATGCAACTTTATTGATTGTTGAACTGGTGTTCTTCCGAATGGGATTGGATTCTTTCCCAAAAACTTGTTGAGTTTCCTTGGATCTGGTAGGGAACCTAGGATAGAAACAACACATCTGGTGATAGTACTAGTCACTGATCCTTTCGGCTGAGTGTAAGCCTATCACCTTGCTTAATGATCTTTAGCTAACTAGACTTAGTCATAGAGCAGATTAGCTACCCACCTAGAGCCGAATCAGGCTATGACAAAGAAAAAATCAGCAAACAGAATGCGGAACCCCGCCCCCCAGGGACACCTACGGGAAGATCCAAATTATCCCTCATTACTCAATTATCAACTAGTAAAGCTTATCAACACTTCACTAATCTATTCTTAACTAGCAGAGTTAATATCACTATTCTACTCTAACTAGTTTCCACTAACAGTGCTAATCATCACACTATAGTTTAACAAGGCCACAGTCTATATTAATTAGAACTAATATTATAATAGGTTATACCTTAAATGGCACTACTGCAGTCCTATCAATCATATCTACATCTGCCATTATAGGCACGTGTAAAATTAAGTCACTAATTAACACACGGTAGATATTATTTCCACTAAGCACTGCAGTGCCCTGGCACTCCGACTAGAGCATTTTCAAGTCCCCCTAGTTGGTCCCAACTCGGGTTTATATGGCAAACTACCAAAGTTGGCCACGTGACGTTATCCTTTATGCCCCACACAGGTGGCACATTGGCAGATCATCCCCTGTCAGGGATCCATCCCCCCTCTGGCTCCCTCAATGTTAGATTTGTCATCACTGGTTCTGACATCCAAAACAATCTAGAGAGTTACTGTCGAGTTCCAACAAAGAGTTTCGATACCAAGCTGCCAATCATGGTTTTCCAAACACGCTTACATTGTGCACGTGACGTTGTTCATGTCCGGCAGGTGTTCCACTGTTTTCAATAACACCCTCAACTTTCTGTCATGTGCTGACAGTCAAACCTCCATTCCGTCTGATGTCCGGAACTATAGATGACAAACGGAACCATTCCATATCCTGCGCGGCCAATTATATGTGATTTTAACTGTTATGAACTGCCAACGCGTTTTATCCCTTCCTTCTCACTCACCGCCAAATGTGTATATGGGCTGACCCGATGTAACCCGTGCAGCTGTGTTTACTCTGTTAGTACTACTGTTGTGGCCTAGAAAATATACGCCAAGCAAACGTCGGTATTATTATCTGGTTAACTCATGGCGAGCTCGTGACACCATCTAATTAGTGTATATTACTAGCCCTTATCAACTTCCTAACTTCTGTGTATTTTCGCATGGAATATGTCATTACCTCTGTTTGTGCTATTATTCAATTCCGCTTTTGATTTTATTTTTCACTTCTTCTATTTTTCGAGGTTTCTGGCATTATCCATGATTTATGTTTCGCTACCTATTTCCAGGTACTTCTATACACGGTTTTCTCCACATGCTATTAACCTGCTGTAGTTATATTCAGTATTTACCTCATCTAATATCTGATGCAGGACCTGGTACTTACTAGAGGTTCTCATCATAAATTATTTTAGAGCTGCATGATTTATGAGGTTATTATTTATCCAGGTTCTCAGTGTAAGAGGGATCGACCCACTCCAACATGGCTACCAGAAAATTTCTTCAGAAGGAAAGATAGTCGGCATAATATCGACCAGATCACCCGAAGAGTACCAGACGGACTAAAAAAATATGGAACTAGCATCATTTATTTTTTTACTTTTATTGTGTTTACGATTGTGTCCTTCGTTTTCGTAGCCTTACTGCAGTTACCTTAATTGCACTCTTTTTCTTCCTCTTCTCGCGCTCATTCTTTCAAGTGTACAGCTACAGACAAGTTCTTGTAATGGAGTCAAAAGTGTTTTCGGAGCTTCCCCGTAAGTTACCGACGCGGAGAGAACCGCTACCGATTCTAGGGCAACGTCACGTCACTTACGAGAGTATACGAGATTACGGAGAAAGTCGTGTAACCTCTAGACCAGGGAGAACGGCTCCCGGGCGTATACCCCTCCATTATTATTCTCTCCTAACTTTCATGACATTTCAAGCGACCAAAATATTTCAATTTTCTTTGTTGCTGCCATCAGTATCCAATTTTATCAATCACAGTTGTGGGTTTTCCCGATGTGTGTGATTTCGATTCTTAATTCAATCAGTCAATCAATCAAACAAACAATCTCCCCCGATGTGTCTCCACCTTGCCGTGGTGGGGGAGCTTGCGTGTCCCATCGACCCCATGTGCTTGCCGATGGGTGAAAACTACATATCGGACGGCTCGTGGGATAGGGACCAGACTAAGAGAGACACAACCTGCTGCTCTGCAGGTAAGACTGAGGATAGCAGTCAAAATCAGGCAAACGATCCCTAAAATTTCAGTCCGGACATAACCTCTAAGGCTCCCATCCGAGGTGTATGGCTGAACGTCTCTAAGCCATAAACTCTCGGAAGTGAGAGCCTGGCTGACACAAAACACTAAAGGCTCCCTGTCGAGGGCTGTGGCTGAACGCCTCTAAGCCACAAACCCTCGGACTTGAGAGCCAGGCCGATACCCACCTTTCGAAAAATAAAGGCGTGATACTGAGCAAGCTACATGCTCAGGTCTGATACAAGTTCGAAGGCTCTCAGCTGGGGGATATGAGAGATTCCCGAATGATAGGGCCAGGCCGTTTCTCGTTCACCGCTGCACGAAGGTAAGGTGCTGAGCCGGCAGCACAAGTAGCCTACCTCGTGAGCGAGTACAAAAAGTCAAAAAAGTGCCACAGTCGAAGAAAATGGCTGCGAAAACGGTATCTAACTCATAAAGAGTGTAGACAAAAGTGGAAGAACGTCTCAATGACGCAAAATGAAACGCACGGCGAGCGAACCTATTGCGTGGTCCGAAGTCAAAAGCAAAAGCTTACCGAGTGGGTGTCCCTTGCAGTCTGACCGTCCCTGGTGTGTGCTTGAGCGATCAGTGGCAAACGAGTTGCCCAACACATGGAAGTGAGGAACTAAAGCAGCCATGAGCAGGACGTGGCAACTCCTCGGGTGAGCCCAGTCACAGAGCAATATGTGCCGGCTCTGCAATTATGGAAGCCTCCTTGGATAGCGAGGGAATGCTCATGGTCTGCCCCTGCCTTCCCTTGAGGGCCGACCACGATGTCGTTCATCGTTCTATCTTGACCAGCTGAGATGTTAGCGACATAACAACAGTCCAACGTGCCCCGAAACCAGAGGATGGCTAACCTCATTAAAAAATGCCCGCTGAAGTCGGAAGTGTCGTCCTACGGGTGGCAAACTAAAAATTGACACTACGCAATTACGTCCGAGTGAAATGTCTCGTCCGAATGTCTCTCGTGCTAGGAACAGCTCTGGCTACCTAGTCTCCGAATGCCGCTCTTGTTCGGAACAGCTCTGACTAGGTAGTTTTCCGAATGTCTGTCGTGCCTGGAACAGCTCTGACGGGCGCAACGACAAGCACATGTCCGAAAACTCGCTGAGTGGATACCGTCTGCAAACCTGTCTGGTTTGTGCGGGAATGGCCCGGGGCAAACGAAATGACCAATATATTGAAGTGAGGATTTAAAGCAGCCATGAGCAGGACGTGACGATTCCCTCGGCTAGCCCAGAACCAGGGCGTTATGTGTCGGCCCTGCAACTATGGAAGCAACCTTGGATGGCGGAAAATGCTATGGACTGTCCCTGCCTTCCTTTGAGGGATGACCGTTGTCTTCGACCGTTCTAACTTGGCCAGCATGGTTGTAGATGGCACCACAAAAGTGAGAGTCTCCCAGGAATGCTACCTGGTCAAAAAAGCACGCTAAAGTCGATGTGTTGGCCTACGGGTTTCGGCCCAAGGGCGCATAACAGACACACCGCAATCACATCTGAAAAAACACTCCGGATGAACGAAAAGAAGAAGAAGAAACAAACAATCGTGTCATTTTCTTCACCAATTATTTCTTTCTAACACGAAGATAGAGGAGTACAAACATCCCAACACTATCAATGACAATGTATGTTAAATATTTCAGCCTAAGTATAATTATTGATTCACTTCATATGCAGCGAAATATGCCAGACATTAAATCGTGCAATATTTTGTTTGTGGCTTCTGTGTTTAAACTAACAAAAGCACCTTTCTCGTGGCCTGTTATTCCTTTGCTACAGCCGTTCCATCGAGGTTACTTTCCTTCGTCACTTCATCGCTGCAGGCACCCAGGTGGGCGATGGTGACATTAGCGCAGCGAACACTTCTGATAATGCAGGAATTGTAATACGTTCTGTCATCTGTGCCACAAACTGGGTCGTATAGAGCCGTGCAGTCGACCGGGATAGGGCACAACGGAAATGCATATTTGCTGCTGTGGACTAAAATTTGTGTCATAATTAATATAGCATTTTAATTATATATGTAGTTTTGTAGTAATCAGTGCAGTCGCCTACCAATACTGTATTCATCTTCATCTTTACCTCCTCCTCCTCTTCTTCTTTCTCTATTTCTTCTTCTTCTTCTTCTTCTTCTTCTTCTTCTTCTTCTTCTTCTTCTTCTTCTTCTTCTTCTTCTTCATCTTCTTCTTCTTCTTCGTCTTCTTCTTCTTCTGCTTCTTCTTCTGCTTCTTCTTCTTTCTCGTCTTCATCTTTTCCTCCTTCTCCTTCTCCTTCTCCTCCTCCTCTTCTTCTTCTTCTTCTTCTTCTTCTTCTTCTTCTTCTTCTTCTTCTTCTTCTTCTTCTTCTTCTTCTTCTTCTTCTTCTTCTGCTTCTTCTTCTTCTTTCTCGTCTTCATCTTTTCCTCCTTCTCCTTCTCCTCCTCCTCTTCTTCTTCTCCTTCTCCTCCTCCTCTTCTTCTTCTTCTTACTCTTCTTCTTCTTCTTCTTCTTCTTCTTCTTTCTCGTCTTCATCTTTTCCTC
>OY992886.1:94355613-94394851 GCA_963921405.1 Cepaea hortensis | reverse complement strand
GACGAGAGCCATTCCTACGAAACATTCCTTTCTCCACCTTGCACACACACACATGCTGGTGTTGACTGCAACGTCCCGTAAGGGACACGCAACAAAAAAATTATATATATATATATATATATATATAATGAGTGTAGGGGTTTTGAAAATATTTCCGTTCCAAGTTTTGCATTCTCCTGCTGTGGAGTTCATGCAACATAAAAGGTAAATACAAAACTTGGAACGGCAATATTTTCAAACACCCCACAGTCATTAAAAAATACACCCTGTATTTTTTTTTCTCGCATATTCTTTACAGAATACTGCAGTCAAAACCAGCATTTTTCAGCTGCTGATTGATGTCTTGGCAAGTTTTACGTTCAGTAGTTTGCCATTGTTTTCTGAACGACCGGCTCACATACCTCCGTAAGTAACCAGCGTGACGCGTTCCGCAGCTGTGTTTCGTACGTGGGTATACGGGATTATGAACAACGTCCTTAAACCGGCTCCCTAACGATCGGCTCCCATCCCAACGTTATAACACAACGCGACGCGGTCTGCTTAAATTTCCGACTTAAGCGCAGAGAATACGTTGAGAGAACAGAAAAACAAATAATACAGACCCATCATGAAACTGATGGAAATCGTATGTTCAGTTTAGAAGAGAAATTTGACGTAAACGGTCAAGAAATTTTTTTTAGGCACATTGTAAAGAGAGGGAAATTTGAAAATGTAGCTCCAGGTTGGGGGTTGAAGCGTGGGGTTAACACAGGGGCGTCACTAGGGGGGTGCGGGCCGCACCGGGTGACACCATCAAGGGGTGACACCAAAATAAAAAAATTGCAAATTTGACAAAGCAGACATAGCTCTGTCTAGTCGGGTTTCACAACCGTTCATTGTTAAATACATGAGCAGGCACAGGGTGTTCAATTTGTTTTCTTTCTTATGTCCTTATTAACTTTTTGACTTATTTTACAAACATTACTATATGCGATTATATATGGTACAGGAACACTCGGAAGAAGACCATGGTGAAAGTCTAGAGGGGTGGCACCAAGAGTTTACCGCACTGGGTGACACCAACCCCAGTGACGCCACTGGGTTAACATCCCCACCTTTGTAAAAAAACTTTTTTGTTACGAAACAGATACATGAGCCTCGATTTCGGACTGACTTATCTGGACAACGACTTTGGAACGTTAAATGACAGACCTACAAGCACTTGGAATCAACGACTGGCAAGAGAAGGTCCACCAGAGAGACGAATGGAGACGGATTGTATCTGCAGCAAAGAACCTCAATGGCTCGGAACGCTGAAGAAGAAGAAGAAGTGATACTATACCAAAACCAATGAGAAAAGAGCAGGGCGAACTCAAAGAGATACATTTCCAGATGGCTTGGCCATATGAGAGAATCAGGACGAGAATACAGATGCCCCACAGGTTGAGAACCACTGTTTTAGACATAGTTTAGTTTAGATTAGTCGATGTATCAACATCACTCACACGGGTGCAACCCATAAGTGCTCTGTTTTCCTCCTAACTCAAACCTGAGTCTCCGGGAAGGTTAACCCGGTCAACAAATGCCCGCTAAGTCGGATGTGTCGGCCTAACGGCGCAAGAACGCAGCTCTGCTGTAAACAGGCACAACGCAGTCACATCCAAAAAAGAAAAAAGAAAAAAAAACTCCGGATGAACGCAGAAGAAGAAGAAACCTGAGTCTGGAGAAACTTAGCTCAGTGCACGAACTCCGTAGCTCCGGCGATGATCCTAAAATACTTTGGGTCGATTTTTAACTCGAAATTTTGTCCGGCAGCGCCGTTAGGCTACTCTTTTTCGATTTACAACTGCCAGGGGATTTTTTACGAGCGCAACAATACACACTGGCGTCCGATCTCACTACCCAGAGACCAGGGGAAATTTTATTACTAGAAGTCCACGTGAAAAAATCCGGGCTTTCACCAGGGCTTGAACCCGGGACCTCCAGCGCTCGGGGCGGACACCATATCTCGAGACCACGCATCCCCCTCTGTTTTAGACAGCTAGAGAGAAAGGGACAAAGCAACAGTGCAATAGTGAGACGAGACAACATAATACATTAATATTAATATATTAATCGCAGCGAATTACACTAATAAGTTCTGTGATTGTCCTTGTGTGCGCGGAAGTTGGGGCGTTAATGGAGCTGTCGGTGCGCACCAAGCCACGTGACAGACAAAAATTATCATGTGCCATGTCGATAAGCATGGGAGGTCATGATTCGACATCTTTCACACGATCACCGAAGTCTTGAATGAGGTCTGTGTTCTTATCTCGATCATGCCATGTGGCCAAACTCTCATAATACTTACCTCTGTTTTTTTTTTTTTTTTGTTAAACTCTTGTCTCATCAAAATGTGCCAGTTGTCATTTAATTTTCAAAATATTTCTCCTCGGCATGTGCCCTACGAGTTTTGACTGCCTTACGTGTTGTTTCTTTATTTAGTTTCGATCGTTTACATTAGTTCCTTGAAAGACTGATTTGTTTGTTTTTATGTTCACGTAGTCTGGTCTGGTTAAAGTTTACGTTCAGTAGTTTGCTATTGATGTTTGAACGACCGGCTATCGTGCTATGTTATAAAAATCAAAGCAAGGCTTCCAAATTTTCCACAGTTCTGTTTCGAACGCGAAATGCCACCACAGATCCGACACATAAAAGCGCGAAAAAATATTTCGAGCCTGCCAGGATTCGAACCTGGAATCTTCTGATCCGTAGTCAGACGCGTTATCCGTTGCGCCACAGGCCCCGTATACATTAAAGATAACATCTATCGTGCAATGACTGTATCCTTTGCATTATATCACGTTCATTTAACAGTTGTAATAGTTGCCTGCATAATAAGCAGAGAAATGAGTGCTGAGAAGCGCCTAATAGCACTGAAAATTTGCTTTCTACATTACGAGCTAAGAATGTCATGGGCGAACAGAAAAATAAACAACACAGCAGGTCAAAGGATAAGCGAAAACGGTAAAACTTAATGTTTTGCACATCGCTGTCAACATCAGCATCTTTCAGCTGATTGTTGATTTCTTGGCAAGATTACGCTCAGTAGTTTGTCATTGCTTTCTGAGCGACCGGTTCCATACTCTCATAAGTCATTGGCGCGACTCAAACCGCTTCCAATTCTCGTGAGCTCACGTCAACCACGAGAGTATTCGGAGTTACGGAGAAAGCTGCTAACTCTCGGCCAGGGAGACCGGCTCGTAAAACTAAATTAAAAATTGTTTGAATATCCTTTACAGGACATTGCTGTCAACATCAGCATCTTTCAGCTGATTGTTGATTTCTTGGCAAGATTACGCTCAGTAGTTTGCCATTGCTTTCTGAGCGGCCGGCTCACATACCCCGTAAGTTACCAGCGAGATTCGAACCACTGCTGATTCTCACCGTCGTCACGTTACTTACGAGAGTATACGAGATTACGGAGAAAAGTCGCTAACCTCTAGGCCAGGAAGCCGGCTGTAAAACTGAATAGTATAGAGAAAATACACGAAGGCAGTAAAAACCTTTTACCCACATACTGACGCGAAAATAATTTGAAAACTTAGTGACAGCTGGCAAATGGTGATAAGAAAATAGCAAGGGAAATGAGAGATATGTTCCAGAAGGCTTGGTGGCTTGACCATATGGCATAACCAGGACAAGAACACCGACCTCATTCCAGGCTCTGTTGACCTTGTGAGATGGCGAGCCATGACCACACACGCTTACCGGCGTGGCACATGATGATGATAATGACTTTTGTCTGGCACCTGGTTCCATGTGGTTAAAACGCGCTAAAACCTCTGGCCACATACAAAAAGATAATATGATCATTAAAAGAACGGAAACATACAAATACCTGGGTACAATCTTCAACTGCTACAACATCATAAGGGAAGAAATACAAACTAGAATCAACTCTGGAAATAAGATATACTATGCACTACAACATCTACTAAAATCAAATGCGCTATCTCGTAACACCAAAATCACAATATACAAAACACTGATCAGACAAGTTGTGCTGTATGGTTCTGAAACCTGGAGTACAACGAAAGGAGACGAAGACTTGTTACAAACCTTTGAGAACAAAATTTTAAGACGCATCTTTGGACCCATTAGGGATACACAAAGTGGAGAGTGGAAAAGAAGAAGTAACAAAGACATTTATGATCTGTTTAAGTCCCCGCTAATCACTGGTATCATGAAGGCTAATAGACTACAATGGCTGGGGCATATAGAAAGAATGGAAGATAATAGGGAAACAAAACTCGCTTACGCTCAGGAAATAAATGACCGTAGACCCCGAGGTAGACCAAGAAGGCGGTGGAGAGATAATATATATATACAGACCTACAAGCACTTGGAATCAACGACTGGCAAGAGAAGGTCAACCAGAGAGACGAATGGAGACGGATTGTATCTGCAGCAAAGAACCTCAATGGCTCGGCACGCAGAAGAAGAAGAATTTGTCGTAAGATAAATATTTGATCTATTGTTGATTTGTTTTGTCTAAAACCCGCCTGGTAGTCACCTAATATGTATTCTGAATATGGTTTTAGTCTATTTAGTAATACTGTGGATAGTATCTTATAGCTTATGGACAGTAGTGATATTCCTCTATAATTTTCACATTGGAACTTGTCTCCTTTCTTAAAGATAGGTATCAATAATGACTCTTTCCAGTCATGGGGTAATTCTTCAGTCCTCCAGATTTTTTTTATTAGTTCATATAGCTTTAGATGTAATGCATGGCCACCCGCCTTTATAAATTCAGCAGCAATTCCATCAGTCCCAGTTGCCTTATTGTTTTTAAGTCGTGTGATTACATACAGGATTTCTTCAAATGCAGGTTCTTCAATTTGTGGTTCACACATTAGAACCTCTTCCTGTGGGAAAGTGTTACTGGAGCTTCACAATTTAGTAATTCAACAAAGTATTCTTTCCATGTGTTGCACATTTCCTCATTGGTATTTATCATATTCGCATTTTTGTCTTTTAAACCATATGTGTTGTGTTGGTGCCCTCGTTTCATTGACTTCAGTTCTTTAAAAAACTTTCTGGATTCGTTTTTCTGGTGATTAGTTTCCATATCTTTGATTATATTACTCATATATTCTCGCTTCTGCTGTCGAACTATTTTTGTAGCCTCTTTACATTCATTTCTATATTGCCCTTCCTTTTGTCATTTAGCCATAGCTGTCTGGCATTCTTTTTCCTAATGACTGCTTCTTCACATTTTGGATTGAACCATCTGTTCTTTCTATGCGTGGTTAACACACCGAGACATTCTTCTGCGGTAGATTGAATTGTATTCTTGATGTTCAACCAAGTTTGGTCAACGCTTTCCTCCAACGGGTTTTGTAGAATTTCAAGTTTACATTTTATTTCATCTGCAAATTTCTCTTTGACTGTAATTTCTTGTAGATTTTCTCTGTTATATGTTGGGTGTAACCTTTGTAGTTTAGCATAGAAATCTCTCTTATGTTTTATTTTAAATTTTGCCCCAACGAGGAAGTGGTCGCTGTGGCACTCAGCTCCTCTATAGCTTCTAACTTGTTGTATGTTTGATGCATTTTTGTTGTTAATTAAAATGTGATCTATTTGATTATAGGTTCTCTTGTCACATGATTTCCAAGTTTGTTTATGTATATCCTTTCTTTGCAGTCTGGTACTGCTGATCTGCAGTCCTTTGGCTTCTGCTAGGTTGATGACTCTCCATCCATTATCATTTGAAGTTTTATGTAGGCTTTCCATACCGGCCACTTTTTTATTAGTTTGCTCTCTACCTATTTTTGCATTGAAGTCTCCCAGCGCAATCAGGATGTCCTGTTTGGGGGTTTCTTTTATAACATCTTCCAGATCATTATAAAAGTCTTCTTTAATATCATCTTCTTTCTCTTCAGTTACTGAAGACTATTAAAACGCAATTAGACGTACAGGAAAATATGCAGATTTATTCAACAGGATCTCAGTATTGAAGAAGAATGGATTTTACAACACATAAACATAAGGAGGATCAAAAATATTATGTATAAGTAAAATAATATGACATTCTAGAAAAATCATGTTGGCGGGAAGTATATCAGGGAGGCGGTAGACGAGAACGTGGCTGGATTCTAACTGTGATAGATATTTAAACACGACAAGAGGAAGAACATCAGACTAACTTTTGTGTGTGGATTAGGTTTGCCTGTTGCCAGTGTCCCTCGCCATTATCCGAACCCACTCCGTCTTCTGATGTATTTGAAATTTGCGTGCCAAAGTGAAAGACGAGAAGTCAACATTTCAGTTCAAGTGATCGGTGCAGGGGTTGAACCCGCTACCTCAGACATCAACACACCGGAAGTTTAAGAGCGAATGCTCTTTTCCAATCGGATATGCTGACCTTCAAATCTGCCTTATGACAGAGAAAGATTTTTCACAGATGTTACAGTGGTTAAATTTCCATACGGGACAAACGACTGAAAGATGATGATGTTTCCATGTGAGACAACAATATATAGATAAATAATTGAAGACAAATAATAACAAAAATAATTCGCCGGTCTCTCTGGCGTAGGAATTAACGACTTTCTCCGTTAACCTTTATATCCACGTGAGGAACATAGCTGCGGGAGATTCGGCAGCGGATCGCGTCGCGTTGGTTACTTATGGGGTATGTGAGCTGGTCGCTCAGAAAGCAATGGCAAACTACTGAGCGTAATCTTGCCAAGAAAATTAACAACAGCTGAAAAATGCTGGTGTTGACAAAAAAAAAAAAAAACATTGAAGATAAAGAAGAAGAAAAATAGCTTCGAGCCTGCCAGGATTCGAACCTGGAATCTTCTGATCCGTAGTCAGACGCGTTATCCGTTGCGCCACAGGCCCCGTTGTTGGTAAACCGTGTCATAACAAGTTTCGTGCCGCTTCTATGTGAGTGTAATTTAGCCAATTTATTTGAGATTGTGATTTTTCCCGTAATTAATTTGAACAACGAAGACATAAACAATAGATTTCACGATTTATTGTCTGGCATATTTTGCTGCTACTTGTCAAGTTATAACTTCAGAAACCACACAACATGAACTAAACTACTAAAGCAACAAGATAGATACTTCAGTCTGAAATATACGCAATTTTTTTGTCAGAAAAGTGATCTGGTGTGGTAAAGACACCGCTTTCATTGCTACAAAGTACACACACTGACATCACATTGCGTTGATTTCGATGGTATGAGCGTTGATCGTTCAGAAAGTAATGGCAAACGTAAAACGTAACATTTGCCTTGTACATCACAAACAGGAAAAACATGGCGGGGTTGATAGAAAATGTTTATCTTTCGTGTTTTCTCTTTCGAGAGAATTTAGAATCATCTAGTTACCCTTCGTCAAAGTCAGTGCCTGATTTCTCCCTTACGGCAATGTATCCGGTCTCACTAGATAAGAAAGCATGGGATCACGTGATATCATTAGAAACTACTGGTTGGCGGGAACACTCCCAGACCTACGATGATATAATCAGACACCATTGGTTCTTGGGAACATGCCCAGCCCTATGATATCATTAAACACCAATGGTTCTTGGGAACTTCTTCTTCTTCGTTCATCCGGAGTTTTTTTTTTTCGGATGTGATTGCGTTGTGCCTGTTTACAGCAGAGCTGCGTTCTTGCGCCGTTAGGCCGACACATCCGACTTCTGCGGGCATTTGTTGACCGGGTTAACCTTCCCGGGTTCTTGGGAACAATCCCAGCCCTATGGTGATGTCATTAGACACCAATGGTTCTTGGGAACACTCCCAGCTCTATGGTGATATCATTAGACACCAATGATTCTTGGGAACACCCCCAGCCCTATGGTGATATCATTAGACACCAAAGGTTCTTGGGAACACCCCCAACCCTATGATGATATCTTCAAAAACCAATGGTTCTTGGGAACACTCTCAGCCCTATGGTGATATCATTAGACAACAATGGTTCTAGGGAACACTACCAGCACTATGATGGTATCGAACCTGTTACCTTCTGAGCATGAAGCAAGCACCATAACCAATCATCATCAGCATGTGCCATGCCGATAAGAGTGGGCGGACATGTTTCGTAATCTCATACGATCACCAGAGTCGTGGATCTGCTCTGTGTTCTTGTCTTGACCATGCCACATGGCCAAACCATCCAGGCTTCTCTGCCTTTCTCTTGTTCTTTTCACAGAACTCTTGCCTGTTATCACCAAGTTCTCCACTTTATTTCTTCTCATAACGTGTCCAAAAATTGTGAATTGTGACTGTCTACGTCTAACTTCTCTAATCAGTTTACGATTTTCATTTGTTTTGTTTTTTTTGTTTTTTCCCTTGTAGGATGTGCTCAATTGTTTTTCTGTCTGCTTATGATATTCTTTGCATTTTCCTCAGAAACCACACTTCTACAGTCGTTAGATGTTTTTCGGCTTATCTGCGCATTGTCAACGCTTCACATCCATACACAAATACAGGTTCTATGTAGCACTTCAACACTCTTTTTCTCGTTGCAACTGACATCTTTTTATTGGTCAGTATGTTTTTCATCTTGCAAAAAGGCTATTTTCGCCATAGCGGTTCTTGTTCTAATCTCTTCAAGGCACCACACACCAGATGTTATCTATCAAACTCCCTTTCTCTCCTCATAGATACATTCAAGCAGTGACAGATAATCTACATATAACAGCACACGGAGGTAGGATTTCTGGCTTATGGTAGATCAATCAATCAGATGCCGTTTCAGCAATGAAGGTTGGCTGCAATAGATCTCCAACACTGTCTGTCTCTCGCTTTGATTTTACATTCTGTAAGACTGCGGTGTGTCCATGACTTCATGTTATATTGCCACGTGACCGTTGTCTACCTCTTGCTCGCTTGCCTACATCCTTACCTTAAAGCACTGGTTCTCAACCTTTTTTTGGCCCATGAATCCCTTCACCATATATTCAGAATGTCACCCCCCGCCTCCTTTCGTATTTCCTCCCTATAAATCCCCACACCCCTCCCCTACACAGTATATGTAAAAATGGAAGCTAAATTTAATAACACATACTAGAAAAAGTCTAGACGTCTACATAAAACGTGATTTGCAGGTCTACTTACGTTATAAAACGAATTTCAGAAGAGCGAGAAGTACAGAACCGTAAAGTACGGAGGGAAAAACAATATCAAGTAATCGGTTCTTTATTAACACGATCTTGAAATAATCTTAACCCCACCCTGAAACCCTAAAATGAGTTCCCCACCGGTTGAGAACCACTGCCTTAAAGTATAGTTTTCATAAGAGTGTTGTGGGACGCAGGTGTGCTTCCAAGGCACAAGGACCAGGTTCTATACTGGAAAAGACCTACTAACACGTCCTAGTCGGGCGTCCTGGGCAACAGGTCCCTCCAAGGTCCTGGCTAACGTCAGTAGGATCGCTGATTCCTCCGAAGTCGGAGATTATCTGCCTGCACGGCGAGGAACCACTAGTCTGCACACCAATAAGCGAGATATGGGACAACGGATACTCACGCAAACCTCAGTCCGGTATGACATCACACTGATGTTGAACAACAGGATGTCATCATCCAACATACAGGACTTCACGCTGGAGTTCACAGCCAGCGAACGCAAGCAAGCAAAAGAGTGTTGTGTCTTTTCGTGTTGCCGAAATAGTTAGCTCGCCTAGTTTTTATTTCTTCCATCAACTCATTTCATTACCAGCTTATTATGATGCAAACTTCGAAAGACTACGAGGATCGGGGGTGTGAAATGTTGGATAGCAAAAGATACTGGATGAAGACCGTGATATGAAAGTCTCAAATTGACATATGTATGAGGAGCGGCTGGCAGAGTGGCTAGAACGCCGGATTCTCCTCGGGGAGACCCGGGTTCGAAGCCTCGGTAAGGTGTGTGATTTTTGTCTGACGGGGGAAAGAAGATAATCCTACCCTACACGAGTTCGCGACGACTGCACTAGCCAGGCGGCCTATTTTCCTCAGGCTCAATGATCCGCCTGCCATGCACCGCAAGGTACTATATTGAGAGGAAAAGACAATAAAGTGACACAAACCCTAAATAAAATAAATACATTTTGAAAAGTAAAAAGCAAATCGAGCCTGCCAGGATTCGAACCTAGAATCTTCTGATCCGTAGTCAGACGCTTTATCCGTTGCGCCACAGGCCCCGTGTTTATAAAGACTGATAACAAGTTTCGTGCCGCTAATGTATTGAGTGGATTCTACGAAGTTTATTTTGAGGTTTTGATTTTTCCCGTAATTAATTTGAACAACGAAGACACAAACAATAGATTGCACCACTTATTGCTTGGCATATTTCGCTGCATTTGGTCAAGTACATACTGCAGAAATCGGTACTTTTGCCTTAATTCACTCCAAACAAACGTCACCAGCTATATTTAGGGTCACCAGCTATATTTAGCACTGACGGTGATCTCCTCTGTGTACGGGTACAGTTCGTGTCAGTGCGTTTCAATTGCCCCACAGTGTTTCTTTGGTGGCTTTGGCAACCGTTTCTGTGTGTGTATGTGTGTGTGTCTCATCTTGAGTTTTCTGGAACTGGCAGCAGCAGCAGCAGCTGTCCACTGTAATATAATAAAAACGTCCCTACCCTTTCCTATTTATTGACTCCCTTAAAAATAAACAAACCCTTACAATTACTGTTTAAGTAACTTGCTTAGGTAGGAATAGAAAATAAAACAGCGATAGACTGACCGTGGCACAGCTAAATTTATTTTGGCTTATTTTCTCTCCCGTACCTGGCCAATCCCGGCGAGGGGGGAAACAAAGACTGAAGCGGCCATTTCTAGTCAAGAGAGCACACAAGAAAGTCGACCTTTCCCTTCGGGGAGAAGGTATTTTGCCTTAGAAATATATCAGTCTCTGCAACTATTGGTATGTTATATCTACATTATTAAAATGTATTCATGTATTTTTATAAAGTACATATACCAGTGTGTTAATTAAGAATTAATTAGAATGATAATTCAACAGTTCTTGTAAGCTAGAGTCTGATTTTATTTTTACCAATGAAGCATATGTTCTGCCACGCTGTAATTTTTCCTATATTTTACAATTTCTAATCCTTATGTTAATATCTTTTATAGGCATTATGAACTTATATCTAACTAATAGTGCCTATAATCTACGAATATTATGTGTACTGTAGAGTATCAACTCTCATGTCTGAAACACATTCTAGAGATTTTCTCAATGTAGGAGCAGACCCCTGATTCATACTTCATAGTAAAGAACTTGTGTCTGTCAATTTCATATTCCTATGTTAAAACTTCTAGGCACTGTGAACAATATCTTACTATTTATGCTTAGAAATCTGCAAATAATCTATGTACTATAGAAAGGAAGTTTTATCCATGCGGGGACATACAAATGATTACGCGTATTCCTGACTCTTAGTCAGGGGATAAAATACTTCGCAACATCATAATCTGTAACTTGGAACTATAGTGTTAAATTTTAGTACCATCCTTTTGTTAACAGATTAGTAACCACTCCATATGAGGGTGAACATATAATCATTTCATAAAATAGTGTTAGGGACATGCCATGTTTGAATATAAATTCATGAACAATTAAAGTAAACGCGTGATGTAAATGAATGTTCGGATGGGATTCAATCCCCATCGCCTCACCGTAGTAGAAACAGAAGCGAAGATTGATGTGAATAAATTGCTTGCAATATTCAGAATACTGGACCGTACGGCATAAGTTATTCTAATAAATACACTCCGAATAATAGCAGTCATTGGCAAAACATATCACAGCGATTACTATCCTCATGTGCTGTACGCAGTGGGGGAAAACAATGGATGTTTTAGTTTATGAAGAAAATTCAAAAACCTAGGCTCCCTGCATCATCATTATGATTATTATATATGATTATCATGTACTTAATATCAAAGAAATGTACATGTATGTTTTTTTTTTTTTTTTTTTTTTTTTTTTTATGAGAATTTTCTCTGTTCTGATTGTTACTTTTTCCTGTGGGAATATACATTTTAATGTTGCACCTTGGGATTAGAGGATGTTGATGTAAGAATCCATGTGTATGTCAGTACTTAAGAAGCCAAGGTTGAATAGTCTTGACCTAATGATGATTATAGTGCCGAAAGGAAGACGCGGCATTAGAAACCACAGAGATTCTGTATAGGCTATTCTCTTCAAGTAATGAGAGAGACAATATCAACATGTTGGATGGACAGAATGACTTCACTCATCCAATAGTCCCAGTAACAACAGAACAAATTATAAGTGAGAAAATACCTTACTCACTATGAAGAGTCAGAATGGCTCTACTCAGCAATGAGGGACAGTGGAACATGGACACCCACTCCTTTCCCCTTCTCCCCTTGTTGTATTGTATTTGTGTTTGTAATTGTGTTGTAAACTTTTACCATAACACAGTAGGTTAATGCTCGTGTTGTATTCTTTGTCATCCCTTTTCTATAGAAAAGAAGCAGGTGGTGGTTGAATGTGGTGGGACTATATCACTGAACCTGGATCCTGGGTCAACAGCCAGAAAGTGAATGTCCTAACCATAGTCTGCATCTAGAAATACCCATGGACTGCTGCGCTCCATAGCGAGCAACAGATAAATTAGAAGACAACTGACTGGGTGAGTGATTAAGTCCGATTTTAGTAGGAATATCCAGGATGGACTTCAAGATCTAATAATCTACAAAGATGAAGACCATCAGAGTACTGACAACAGTGTATCGTTTGCGTTACTTCTGAGAAGTATCACCTATGGCCTCATCATTCAACCAAGTCAGTGAAACTGGGACAATCCTTCTTCAAGTTACTAAAACTAACAACAGTGAGTAACCTTCAACTGTTGGTTGGATTACCAAGTTAATATCCACAATGGATAAGTCTTCGAAAGAACATCTCACAGCTGCAACAGTCAAACATAAGGTTCCAGCCATGCAACACCAAGTTCTAGCTATGAACACCCACTCAAACAAATGGGAAGAAGACATTGAACCAATACAACCAAGGTACCAACTGAAAACCAGACCTACACCAGATTACCTCAAGGTTCCCAAACCTGAACACATAAAAAAAAAAGACCATATGAAAGCAGCTAGCGGAGTAAATGCCTCTACGCCTGCAACCACAGGAATCACCTGATGGCTTGCAACCCTGGATATGTGGTGGAGTCAATATTCTTCAGTTCCATGCCTGCAGCAGAATCCTGGAATTAATTCCAGATGAACCAAATGAATAACAAGCAGAATTGTACGTCTACACTGAAAGTAAATAATGAATCAGAACTCTGTGCTGGTCCCATGTCAGCCTAAATGCCAATAACGGTGGAATAGGTTATAGACTGATGACTAGGTGGGTGAAAAATCTGTGGGAACAAAATTGAGATTCGGATATTATAAGCCGAGACGCTGAAAGGTAGGCATCCTTTTCATCGGATATGGTGATATAGGGAAGAACCTTAGTCCATAGACTCAAGATGCATCTCCTGAAGGTATGACCAACCCAGGCCTAAATTTCACACTGACACCGAGCCGTTCGCAACAGAAGATTCTTGAATTCAGCTCCACGGAGGAGATATGTGGTGAATTTATTTCCTAATAAGGATTATAAGTAGTTCCGCAACAAACTTCAGTGGACATTAAACATGACTGTGAGTATTTATTGCTGTCACGGATAAATATGGACATTAACTGCTTTGCACTGGAGAAGAATACCTATCCGCAATGCCTAAATGAACACTATAATTAATTAATTTAATTATTAGTATCAACTGTTTTCATGTGTGTGTGTTTTTTCTTCTATGACATATAAAGAGTGTGTTATTGGGTAATGAGGTATAACCAATGATGGTTAAGGTAAATAGTATTTTGACATCAACTCATTATTTTTAAATATGATAATTGTACATGGTGTCAGAAACAAATATATATATATATATATATATATATATATATATATATATATATATATATATATATATGTGTGTGTGTGTGTGTGTGTTGGGTTTCTGCACCTAGACCAATGTGATTTTATCTAGGTACAATGAGTCGAGTTAGCAGAACCAATTTGTGGTTGTTGTGTTGTTTGTAATAACCTTGATTTTTTTTTTTGGGGGGGGGGGGGAGGGGGGGGGGGTCACTGGGTACTATATTGTAATACTGCAATGAATCCCATGCCTGTCTGAAAATGCATAGTGCTTATTACACATATATATGTAACTACAGATCTTGAGTTAATACCTGAACTGTTTGTCCAAAAGTGTGAATGTGGTGTCCAACAAGTGGTTGTTTATATGTTGTGAGCAATCAATATCCTTCTAGCACTATAGTGAATTTAAAGGGTGATGAAGTGGGAAGGGAAACCTACACACATATGCCATTGTTTCAAGGATTGAACTCTTTTCTCCTGGGATTTGTGGTGAGTATCCCTGATCACCCTGCATTCTAACCAGTGACCAGAGAATCAATAACACCCCCTAGACATCTTAACAATATTCTCAGGAATTAAAATCCACATCCCACATGTGTGGGCATCGTCCGTGAATTTAAAACTCATGGTAAACATCACAATTGGTGTATTATTGTGGGTATATGAATTCAGGGAAAACCTCTCGCAGGTAAACCAAGTCACTTCAGAATGTTATAGTGTTAGTAACAGACCTAATCACTCATTAGTATGAGCTGAGTCAAGTGTTATATGAAACCATAATGGCTCAGATAAATATAGGTTTTTTTTTGGTACAAAACTTCACAGGTAATATCTTGATTCTGGTAGATGCATCAGGTAGTTGGTTGTTTTATGTATAAGATTTTTTTTTTTTTTTACTCATATTTTATATCTTATTGATGGGAAACTAAGTCCAGTAATGAACCTCCAGTAGTAAGGTCTCTGGGATGGTAAACTCACATAAGATAGGTAATTCAGTGAATGTTTACAATTCATAGTCATTCCCATTTGATGTTTGAGGTATGGTTATGCTACTCTGGTATTCTCTTTAAATGGTTTAAAAGTGGTGTAGTCATGAACACACTACTATATTATGTATCCATAAGGTTTATGTTTCTAATTATGAATCATGTGGTAATTAACTATTTTGTCATTGATTATCATTGTATTTTCATGTATGATCTGCTTGTATAATTCATGTAATATTGAAAAATTACCAAAGCAGCAGAGAGTGATAGACAATTTTATAGATAATTAGGACAGATAAGTTAAAAATCCAATACATTTTTTTTAAGGGAAAAATTTAATCAACAAATGATGATTCAGTAGGACAGTAAATAATACCTGAGAGATGAATTAAACCAGAGGAAAATAGCAGTAACTAAAGTAAATGAACTAAGGTTAAGGCCTAAACCACCACTTGCAAAAATGTAGACATAGTTAATGGAAGGGAATGTCTCGAAAGGGTCCAACCCCAACTACTGGAGGTCCTTCTCAGATGTCCTGTGGAGCCAGGGGACATGAGAATAGGACGACTGGCCATACTAAACGAAGACTTAAAATAATGCACTGGAATGCGGAGGGAGTCAGCAACAAAAAAATAGAATTAGAAAAAATCTTGGACCAAGAAAAAGTAAGCATATGTTGCTTGCAAGAAACCCACCTCAATGAAAATATAGCCTTCAAAATCAGAGGCTACCAGTGCTACCGATCTGACCGAAAGAACAGGCGAAAAGGTGGGATACTGACCCTTGTAAGAAATAACATCATGGCTTCCCAAATCAAAGACTACATGGAAGGGGCTGAGTATCAGACACTTAAACTTAAGACAGGTAATACAGATCTACATCTGATCAATTACTACTGTCCAAGTGACCGCCCACAGGCACTGGACACTCTACCACTAAAAGAAAAAATGATTGTGTGTGGCGATTTCAACAGCCACTCGCAGAGCTGGGGCTATGATCACATGGACCAGAGAGGAGAGAGACTGGAAGACTGGCAGGATGAGAATAGATTCATGTTGATTAACAAGCCGTCCGACCCACATACCTTCTACTCGAGATCATGGCACTCTACAACTACACCTGACCTGGCTTTTCATTCACCAGACCTGGATTGGAACATTACACGAACTGTTGGGAAACAACTTGGTGGCAGTGACCATCGGCCAGTCTTTCTAACCGTAGAAAATGAGCTTGTAAGTGAAAGCAGCACCCTCTCGAGGTGGAACTACAAGAAAGCAGACTGGGCAATGTACAAGCATCGCACCAGCATACTGGTTAGAAACCTGAACACTAAGAAAGACATAAATAAAGCAGTTGAAGAGTTTGGGAAATGCATACTACAGGCAGCGCGAGAAACAGTACCAAGAGGAGCCCGTAAACAATATAAACCCTACTGGAGTAGTGAACTGGAACAGTTGCATAATGATGTTGAAGTGTGTAGAAAGCAAACAGAGGCCACACCCAGCCAAGAGCACGACAATAAATTCCAGCATGCAAAAGCCAAATTTCAAAGGGCCAAGCTGCAGGCTAGACGGAAAAGCTGGCAGGAGAAAACGGAGTCTCTGAATTTTGAAAGAGACACAAGGAAATTGTGGAAGCTAATAAAACAGCTTAATGACGAGGGCACAGGGAGAAACTCAAAAATTGCACTACATAAAGATGGAAAAATCTTAACAAGAAAGCAAGCAGCTGACCATTTTGCGGACTCGTTCGCACAAGATAGCAATATCAAAATTAGTCCAGAGAAACAACAAGAGATTCGACAGAAACGACAACATACAGGACAGAAGGAAATAGTACATGAGGTTCTGGAGGCACCCATCACAATCAGCGAACTGGAGCTAGCCATATCAAAACTGAAAATGAGAAAGTCACCAGGAGCTGATGGTATCTCCAATGAAATGATCAGGAACCTAGGAACAGAGGCCAAAACAAAGCTGTTGCAGATCTTCAATAACAGCTGGACCTTAGGCAGTGTTCCACAAGCCTGGAGAGAAGCAATCATGATACCCCTCCTAAAATCAGGGAAAGATGGTTCCATTGCCTCTAGCTACAGACCAATTAGCCTCACCAGCTGTCTCTGCAAAACACTGGATCGCATCATCAATCACAGACTGCAGTGGTACATTGAAAGTAAAAACATCCTTGTGCCACAGCAGGCTGGCTTTAGGCAGTGCTACTCTACGGAAGATCAGACAACCTACCTCTCTCAAGAAATTGAGGATGCATTCCAAGAGAAGAAGCTGGTGCTTGCGGCATGGATAGATCTGAAGAAAGCCTTTGACAAAGTCTTGAAAGAAGGTCTGATGAAGAAACTGAGAAACTGCAAAGTCAATGGAAGAATGTACAAATGGGTGAAAGCATACTTGCACAACAGAAGAGCCCGAGTACAGATAGACGGACTCAAGAGCAAGAAAGTACTACTGCGTCACGGTGTCCCCTAGGGCGGAGTCTTGTCCCCCACACTTTTTCTAATCTTCATCAATGATCTTGTTGCTCACCTACCACATGGAATTAAAGCGGCAATGTACGCCGATGACCTGGTTCTATGGAGCACAAATGAATATGCATCAGTGGCCGCCAGATTGCTACAAAGAGCTGTAGATACATTTGCTGCATGGGCAAATAGATGGTGTGTCAGCATAAACACTGACAAGTGCAGCACCACCCTATTTACCCTCTCTCCAAAACAAAAGGCAGGGATCATCCAGATAAATGGAACACCCCTAAGAGAAGATAAAGAACCAACATACCTTGGAGTAACATTTGATGGCAAGCTGACATGGAGAAAGCACATCAACAAAGCAGTAGCAAAAGCCAGAAGTAAAATAGCCATCCTGAGAAAGCTAAGTGGAACCACATGGGGAGCCAATACGAAAATAGTTAGCAAAGTTTACCAACAGAGCATACGACCACACCTGGAATATGGGTCAACTGCGTGGTGTTCAGCATCAAATACCACACTACAAGAGCTGGACAAGGTGCAAAATCAAGCACTTAGAGTCACCACAGGAGGGATGAGATCAACCCCTATAGTGGAAATGGAGAAGATGGGGAGGACACAGGCACTGAGCGAGCGCAGAGATATGAAAACGCTAATACAAGCAGAAAGGTTCCTCAGCTTGCCAGGCCACCCTATGAAGAACAGATTTGAAAACCTAGCTATGGGGCGGTTGAAAAGAAGTAGTTTTATCCACCAGGCCAAACGACTCTGCAGAGAAACCACTGATCTGCCCACAGTTGGTATCCCCCTAACAACTATTCCAGAGCGAACTCCGTGGAAAGATGAGCATAGACTATCGTTACAAATCCAGACAAAAGTGAGAGGAATATTTGGCAAGGAAGAACAGAACAGTGTGCAGCGCAGAACAGCCACTCTCAGCTTCCTTGATGAAGAATACCCACAGGACCTCTGGATCCGAGTCTACACAGATGGGTCAGCACAAAATGCTGTTCGAAATGGAGGAGCGGGAGTGTACATAGAATACCCAAATAATACTAGGGACACAGCCAGAGTACCGACAGGAAAGTACTGCCATAACTATGATGCCGAAATTGAGGCAATCAAGATAGCAACAGAGAAATTACTAAATAACAGCAATGGTACACAACCTGTGGTGCTACTAACAGATGCAAAATCAGTACTCGAGGCGCTCCTCTCTGGGAAATTGCCAGTACTAAGGACACTACTTTCTGAACTTAGCAGTCAGCATAAAGTCACCATACAGTGGATACCATCCCACTGTGGAGTACCCGGAAACGACAGAGCTGATCAATTGGCTAAGGAAGGAGCCAAAGAGGAACAGCCTGATGTGCCCGTTACATACCACCAAAAGAAAAGAATGATCAAATCAGTCAGAAAGCCACCAAAACCTGCTCAAGATGACTACCACATTATGGACAGACCAGAACAAGTCATTATTCTGCGCCTCAGAACAGGACACAATAGATTACGCAACCACATGTATACAAAATTCAAGATTGGTGAAACAGCCATGTGCACATGTGGATTGGCGTCGCAGACAGCAGAGTACATACTCCAAGACTGCCCAAAATATAACATATCTAGGCAAACCTTCTGGCCTAGAGAGACGACAGTGGAAGATAAACTCTATGGACCACTGTGTGAACTGAAAAAAACAGTTCAATTCATGCAAGAGACGACATTGCAGATATAGACATATTTCAAGCGAACGAAAGAAGAAGAAGAAGAAGAAGAAGAAGAAGAAAAATGGAAGGGAAGGAATATTGTAAGAATTTGCAGTATTTAGGGGCACCCTAATTTAATCCTCTCTCATATAACATAACATGTTCTACAACACCGGTAGTCAAGTAAAGTGAATAAATGATGGATACTTAGGAAGAAAAGCCATACAGACACTTATGCTATCCCACCGGTGATATGAGTAGTATTATTAACTAACTCAGATGGCCCATATGTTAAATAGGGTCAACCAAAATATTCACCTGGTGATGTAAGTGAAACTGATCAACTCACTTACTGACCCAAGAGAATATAAGGTATTTCTTTAAATTATCCACCCCGATTCCATTATTAATGGTAGCGGAAACAGACCGTATAGGTATGTAAAAGGTATAATTAAAGAATTAATTTAAGAAATTGGAATTTCAAATAAACTTCAGGAGATACCGGAAAAAAATCTGTGCCAATCTCTAGTAAGAGACTGAACATTTCAGAAATTGGCTCCTTAACTTTGAAATTTACAGTTTAACCTCACTAAGTGAAATGTTCACTATGAGTAGTCCTCATCAAAAAGAGGAGTGAAACAACTTTTTAGTTAGCGGTTAGCTTACGTAAAGTTATTTCAATAATTGCCTAACTAACATTAATATTCTCATAACGGAAGAATTAAATAGGGCAAAATAAGTGGTACAATAGAGGCGCGCGACTCAATTGTATTTTCTTTAAAACTAACCGAGTAACTAAATTCTAGATAATGCTCGAAGTCTACTAATAGGTAGATGAATCAGAAATCAATCGCAAGACGAAACAGATTTCTACATCTCAGTTCTGATTTGGATGATATGCCAGCATTAAATATGTGAAAGCAGATCCTGACTGACAGAGATGAGCTGCAAGAACTGATACGAATCAGTAAAAGCAACAATTAAATAAACAACTCTTGAAATAGATGCTGTTTATAAATAGGACGAACCCCTTGACGTAAAGACAGAGGAAACGCCTAAAACTTATACAGTGAACCCATGCTAGAAAAATGGAATATAGCTGTGTAAAAACCAAGCAAATTGGAGCATATAGTTGAAAAATTGCTTGATATTTACTAGATTAGGAATTTCAATCAGGAATCCAGCTAGTAAATTATATAACAGTTCAAAGATAGACCTTAGTCAATCTAAATAAATCCAGAGTTTCCACGTATTAAACGGATGAAAACAAAACTGGAGAGAAACATTAAGAGTACCTTACCTGTTATCTTGAGGACACAACTCAGGAGACGTCAGTATTAGAGGGATATACAGATGTAATAGTAATTTTACAAAAACTAGTAATCCACATCCATAACTGGAAGTGAACCAGCAACTTGATTGTCTTGAAGACTATCACAGGAAACATAAATAGGGGCTTTTAACTTCTCACTGAACTGATTATATATAGTAGGAGACAATACGTCTGAACCTACATAATAAGGTATGTTGCTAAGTTGAAAATAGTCTAAAACCTGGAGGGAGGCAGACGACGTTCAATGTACTCCAAGCGACGCAAAATTGCTCGTAATTCAACACCAAAGCAACAAATACAGAGTGAAACTCAAACACATCAGGTTAGAATTACTAATAAGGATTCTAGCGTAATTCTAACGATTCTAGCGTAAGATCTAGATTAGAAGGAAAAGCAGAGAGAGTAAGCTAAGAATTAACTCAGTCTGACAGATTCATGTTCCCCGTAATATTCGGTTCAGAACGGAAATCTAGAAAAGTTGGACCTTGTTTACATGTTAGACGAGATTCTCCGGAAAAACCCGCAAGAGAAAGGGACACCACTCTAATCAGTAGTTATCAAAACTGATCGGGAAAATCCCATACTCGACTAATAACCCAAACACATGATGTGTTGGATGAAAATGTTTTCAACAGGAACCATCTTTAGCTTCCTTTAAATATCAGATCTATAGTTAAAACAAACGTCTAACTTACAGGGAGACGGGCGAGTTTAATATGCTATCAGTAGACGCAGAATTAACCGTTGGTTTTAACATAATCTCAAGATTGATAATCTAATGAGAGAGAAATCAAGCTGTTATATATCCCAACTAGTCATGCTTACATTAGCAGTGGTTACACGTAGACCATAAATGAACCACAAGGAGAGAAGAGACTTTTTGCTGGGAAAATAATCTGAGGGGAGTGGACGCACAAAACCCAGAATCAGCAAAATGCAGATGTTAGGTTTCTTAATAACCCATGTAGAAGTACTCAGGACTTTCTCCAGTTCTTAACGCCAGACTAAATATATTGGGAAAAGAAATTCAGCAAATGATCTCATATGAACAGTATCATCAGGCTATTGCAAGCTTAATGATGATATTTCAATTGCTTCAAAAAGTCGGTTTGATGCAGACAAACTAGTACTTGAAAGTAACAAATTATCAGATAACCACTCATATTTCAAACAATAGCTGACAACAGTGGAGAGGGTACTACACTTTTTCACTAAAAGGGAAGTAAGCCATTAAGGTTATGCCAGTTGTTGTGACTATAAGAAAACGGACGTGGCCCTGATAGATTATCTAACATAGGGAAGTAATGTAGGAAATTACAAAGGGATGGATACTAGGTGAGTCAATGTAAAGACGGAAATTGTAGAGTACTACTTGACAATTTATTTTCTGAAAGAAATCAATAGCTTAAATGGGGGAGGCGTGTAATATAATAAAAACGTCCCTACCCTTTCCTATTTATTGACTCCCTTAAAAATAAACAAACCCTTACAATTACTGTTTAAGTAACTTGCTTAGGTAGGAATAGAAAATAAAACAGCGATAGACTGACCGTGGCACAGCTAAATTTATTTTGGCTTATTTTCTCTCCCGTACCTGGCCAATCCCGGCGAGGGGGGAAACAAAGACTGAAGCGGCCATTTCTAGTCAAGAGAGCACACAAGAAAGTCGACCTTTCCCTTCGGGGAGAAGGTATTTTGCCTTAGAAATATATCAGTCTCTGCAACTATTGGTATGTTATATCTACATTATTAAAATGTATTCATGTATTTTTATAAAGTACATATACCAGTGTGTTAATTAAGAATTAATTAGAATGATAATTCAACAGTTCTTGTAAGCTAGAGTCTGATTTTATTTTTACCAATGAAGCACATGTTCTGCCACGCTGTAATTTTTCCTATGTTTTACAATTTCTAATCCTTATGTTAATATCTTTTATAGGCATTATGAACTTATATCTAACTAATAGTGCCTATAATCTACGAATATTATGTGTACTGTAGAGTATCAACTCTCATGTCTGAAACACATTCTAGAGATTTTCTCAATGTAGGAGCAGACCCCTGATTCATACTTCATAGTAAAGAACTAGTGTCTGTCAATTTCATATTCCTATGTTAAAACTTCTAGGCACTGTGAACAATATCTCACTATTTATGCTTAGAAATCTGCAAATAATCTATGTACTATAGAAAGGAAGTTTTATCCATGCGGGGACATACAAATGATTACGCGTATTCCTGACTCTTAGTCAGGGGATAAAATACTTCGCCACATCATAATCTGTAACTTGAAACTATAGTGTTAAATTTTAGTACCATCCTTTTGTTAACAGATTAGTAACCACTCCATATGAGGGTGAACATATAATCATTTCATAAAATAGTGTTAGGGACATGCCATGTTTGAATATAAATTCATGAACAATTAAAGTAAACGCGTGATGTAAATGCATGTTCGGATAGGATTCAATCCCCATCGCCTCACCGTAGTAGAAACAGAAGCGAAGATTGATGTGAATAAATTGCTTGCAATATTCAGAATACTGGACCATGCGGCATAAGTTATTCTAATAAATACACTCCGAATAATAGCAGTCATTGGCAAAACATATCACAGCGATTACTATCCTCATGTGCTGTACGCAGTGGGGGAAAACAGTGGATGTTTTAGTTTATGAAGAAAATTCAAAAACCTAGGCTCCCTGCATCATCATTATGATTATTATATATGATTATCATGTACTTAATATCAAAGAAATGTACATGTATGTTTGTTTTTTTTTGTTTTTTTTGTATGAGAATTTTCTCTGTTCTGATTGTTACTTTTTCCTGTGGGAATATACATTTTAATGTTGCACCTTGGGATTAGAGGATGTTGATGTAAGAATCCATGTGTATGTCAGTACTTAAGAAGCCAAGGTTGAATAGTCTTGACCTAATGATGATTATAGTGCCGAAAGGAAGACGCGGCATTAGAAACCACAGAGATTCTGTATAGGCTATTCTCTTCAAGTAATGAGAGAGACAATATCAACATGTTGGATGGACAGAATGACTTCACTCATCCAATAGTCCCAGTAACAACAGAACAAAATATAAGTAAGAAAATACCTTACTCACTATGAAGAGTCAGAATGGCTCTACTCAGCAATGAGGGACAGTGGAACGTGGACACCCACTCCTTTCCCCTTCTCCCCTTGTTGTTTTGTATTTGTGTTTGTAATTGTGTTGTAAACTTTTACCATAACACAGTAGGTTAATGCTCGTGTTGTATTCTTTGTCATCCCTTTTCTATAGAAGAGAAGCAGGTGGTGGTTGAATGTGGTGGGACTATATCACTAAACCTGGATCCTGGGTCAACAGCAAGAAAGTGAATGTCCTAACCATAGTCTGCATCTAGAAATACCCATGGACTGCTGCGCTCAATAGCTCCATAGCGAGCAACAGATAAATTAGAAGACAACTGACTGGGTGAGTGATTAAGTCCTATTTTAGTAGGAATATCCAGGATGGACTTCAAGATCTAATAATCTACAAAGATGAAGATCATCAGAGTACTGACAACAGTGTATCGTTTGCGTTACTTCTGAGAAGTATCACCTATGGCCTCATCATTCAACCAAGTCAGTGAAACTGGGACAATCCTTCTTCAAGTTACTAAAACTAACAACAGTGAGTAACCTTCAACTGTTGGTTGGATTACCAAGTTAATATCCACAATGGATAAGTCTTCGAAAGAACATCTCACAGCTGCAACAGTCAAACATAAGGTTCCAGCCATGCAACACCAAGTTCTAGCTATGAACACCCACTCAAACAAATGGGAAGAAGACATTGAACCAATACAACCAAGGTACCAACTGAAAACCAGACCTACACCAGATTACCTCAAGGTTCCCAAACCTGAACACATAAAAAAAAAAAGACCATATGAAAGCAGCCAGCGGAGTAAATGCCTCTACGCCTGCAACCACATGAATCACCTGATGGCTTGCAACCCTGGATATGTGGTGGAGTCAATATTCTTCAGTTCCATGCCTGCAGCAGAATCCTGGAATTAATTCCAGATGAACCAAATGAATAACAAGCAGAATTGTACGTCTACACTGAAAGTAAATAATGAATCAGAACTCTGTGCTGGTCCCATGTCAGCCTAAATGCCAATAACGGTGGAATAGGTTATAGACTGATGACTAGGTGGGTGAAAATTCTGTGGTAACAAAATTGAGATTCGGATATTATAAGCCGAGACGCTGAAATGTAGGCATCCTTTTCATCGGATATGGTGATACAGGGAAGAACCTTAGTCCAAGACTCAAGATGCATCTCCTGAAGGTATGACCAACCCAGGCCTCAATTTCACACTGACACCGAGCCGTTCGCAACAGAAGATTCTTGAATTCAGCTCCACGGAGGAGATATGTGGTGAATTTATTTCCTAATAAGGATTATAAGTAGTTCCGCAACAAACTTCAGTGGACATTAAACATGACTGTGAGTATTTATTGCTGTCACGGATAAATATGGACATTAACTGCTTTGCACTGGAGAAGAATACCCATCCGCAATGTCTAAATGAACACTATAATTAATTAATTTAATTATTAGTATCAACTGTTTTCATGTGTGTGTTTTTTTCTTCTATGACATATAAAGAGTGTGTTATTGGGTAATGAGGTATAACCAATGATGGTTAAGGTAAATAGTATTTTGACATCAACTCATTATTTTTAAATATGATAATTGTACATGGTGTCAGAAACAAATATATATATATGTTGGGTTTCTGCACCTAGACCAATGTGATTTTATCTAGGTACAATGAGTCGAGTTAGCAGAACCAATTTGTGGTTGTTGTGTTGTTTGTAATAACCTTGTTTTTTTTTTTTTTTTTTTTTTTTTTTTTTTTGGGGGGGGGGGGGGGGGGGTCACTGGGTACTATATTGTAATACTGCAATGAATCCCATGCCTGTCTGAAAATGCATAGTGCTTATTACACATATATATGTAACTACAGATCTTGAGTTAATACCTGAACTGTTTGTCCAAAAGTGTTGTGTACATCAAGTAAATGTGGTGTCCAACAAGTGGTTGTTTATATGTTGTGAGCAATCAATATCCTTCTAGCACTATAGTGAATTTAAAGGGTGATGAAGTGGGAAGGGAAACCTACACACAGATGCCATTGTGTCAAGGATTGAACTCTTTTCTCCTGGGATTTTCCAAACAAACGTCACCAGCTATATTTAGGGTCACCAGCTATATTTAGCACTGACGGTGATCTCCTCTGTGTTCGGGTACAGTTCGTGTCAGTGCGTTTCAATTGCCCCACAGTGTTTCTTTGGTGACTTTGGCAACCGTTTCTGTGTGTGTATGTGTGTGTGTCTCATCTTGAGTTTTCTGGAACTGGCAGCAGCAGCAGCAGCAGCAGCTGTTCACGACAAGCCAGAGTAGCATTGCCTTTTCTGCAGCAGCATCGTGGCATCTGACATTCTGCTAGACACTGTTCTCATAATCATGTCATCATGGTGCTATCGCTGACTGAGCGTCAGGACAGATGGGAGATGCCGACGACGACGACATTCACCATGTATGTCGGCAGGACATTCTCCCGCTGAGATAAGGCGCACATGGCTGCAAGGCTCGCGACTCCCGTACAGACAGATCATCATCATTCTTTTCGTATACTGCTGGTCTCAAGAGTTGACAAGCATTTCATTTGGCCAGTTACAGTTGGGACGGCGGGGGATGTCGCCGAAAGCAACTGTTGCACACCGATAATATTGCGCACCGAGCTACGGCGCAACACAGGGAACCCCTGGATGTGACGTCATACCCTAGGATTCCGTTTGTTTGGGGTGAATAAAGGCAAAAGTACCCAGAAATCAAACAACATAAACTAAAACAATAAGATCAATCCTACAAACTGAAATATACAATAACCATATTCACATAGTAATTACTAATTCACAAAAATTTGTGAATAATACGAGTCCTTATTCATAAAAATTTGTGGCTGGTCACGTGATCACTCGGCACAAAATTTGTGAATAAAGTTGGTAGGAAGATTGTGTTATAAAGTGCTTTCTTAGTAGTTATTGACACATGTTTGTTCTTTAGTGTTGGTGCCGTTTGTCCAATGAGTTGGTTTGCCATATTGCATCTATTTTCAGTCTCGTCTTCTGATTTGCCATTTGATGATATTATACTTCCTAGGTACTTGAAACTCTTTACTTGTTTCAGTGGATGTTCGTTTAGGTGGATTGTTGTTGTTTCTTCTTCTTTCTTCTTCTTCTTCTTCAGCGTTCCGAGCCATTGAGGTTCTTTGCTGCAGATACAATCTGTCTCCATTCGTCTCTCTGGTTGACCTTCTCTTGCCAGTCGTTGATTCCAAGTGCTTGTAGGTCTGTACATATATATATATATTATCTCTCCACCATCTTCTTGGTCTACCTCGGGGTCTACGGTCATTTATTTCCTGAGTGTAAGCGAGTTTTGTTTCCCTATTATCTTACATTCTTTCTATATGCCCCAGCCATTGTAGTCTATTAGCCTTCATGATACCAGTGATTAGCGGGGACTTAAACAGATCATAAATGTCTTTGTTACTTCTTCTTTTCCACTCTCCACTTTGTGTATCCCTAATGGGGCCAAAGATGCGTCTTAAAACTTTGTTCTCAAAGGTTTGTAGCAAGGCTCCGCCTCCGTTCGTTGTACTCCAGGTTTCAGAGCCATACAGCATAACTGGTCTGATCAGTGTTTTGTATATTGTGATCTTGGTGTTACGAGATAGCGCCTTTGATTTTAGTACATGTTGTAGTGAATAGTATATCTTATTTCCAGAATTGATTCTAGTTTGTATTTCTTCCCTTATGATGTTGGAGGAGTTGAAGATTGTACCCAGGTATTTGTATGTTTCCGTTCTTTTAATGGTCATATTATCTATTTGTATGTGGCCGGCTTCATGGCCGAGGGGTTAGCAGCTTTCTCCGCTAACCCTGAATACTCTCGTCACGTGACGCGATGAGAATTAGCAGTGGTTCGAATCGCAAAAGTGACTTATGAGAGTATGGAGCCGGTCGCTCAGAAAGTCGTGGCGTGCTGATGAGCGTAATCTAGCCTAGGAATCAACATACAGCTGAAAGATGCTGGTGTTGACCGCAATATCCTGAAACAGGATGGAAACGCGGGGGAAAAAAAATGTGGCCAGAGTTTTTAGCCATTCCTTCTCTTGAAATTACCATATATTCTGTCTTATCTTGGTTGATAACCAGCCCCATCTGTTGGGCTTTTTCCTTTAAGTGAGTCAATAGTTCCAATGTCTTTTGTTCATTTTCCCCTATAATATCTATATCATCTGCATAACCAAGCAGCTTGGATGTTCCTCCAATATCACATTCCTCCTTTACCCTCCTTACAACTTTCTCTAGAGCCAGATTGAAGAGTAGCGGTGATAGTGCATCACCCTGTTTCAAGCCAGATGTTATTTGGAAAGGGTCTGATTTCCTGCCTTTATATGTTACTATATTATAAGTATCTTCCATGCATAGTCTGGTCATGTTGATTAACTGCCTTGGTATTCCAAATTCCCGCATAGCATTCCATAGACTATTCCTATGGACACTGTCATAAGCCTTTTTAAAATCCACAAAAATGTTGTGGAGATCTCTTTTATATTCCCAATGTTTCTCGGTTATTTGTCGTAAGATAAATATTTGATCTATTGTTGATCTGTTTTGTCTAAAACCCGCCTGGTAGTCACCTAATATGTATTCTGAATATAGTTTTAGTCTATTTAGTAATACTGCGGATAGTATAGCTTATGGACAGTAGTCTTCTTCTTCTTCTGGAGTTTTTTTTCGGATGTGATTGCGTTGAGCCTGTTTACAGCAGAGCTGCGTTCTTGCGCCGTTAGGCCGACACATCCGACTTCCAGAAGAATGCAGTGTGCAGATGACATCCACACAGTGAGCTTTCGATTCGGTCTTTCCGCGTAATGGATTTGCTATCCGAACAATATTCCATTTCGTGCCACTAGGACACTTTTTCCACCTTTTATGAAGCCCACACAGTTGGCTTTTGATTCGGACTTTCCACGTAATGGATTTGCTATCCAAACAATATCCTATTTCATGCCTCTGGGAGGCTTTTGTAACCGACATACCTCTGGCATGAAGTGTAGCAGTTTGAATACTTCTTCATACACCTTTTAATGTCAACCTGTATGTAGTTAAAGTAAGCTGCGGTCAACTTGAGCTTGTTGGTATCTCCGTAGAGCTTGTCCTCAAATGAAGCAGGTGTGGGCCAAAATATCTTTCTCTGTTCTGCATATGTTGGGCAATCCTGCAGCAAATGTTTTGCTGTCATTTTTCCAGTTCGACAATTACATTCATCGGTATCTCCTATCTTTAGATTATTGAACAAGTGGTATTTCAGCCTGTTATGTCCTGTGCGGAGTCTGAAGATTGCTACTTGTTCTCTTCGGTCGAGTTTGTAATATGCATCAACCTTCTGGTGGCCTGGATGCTCTGATTCCCATTTGGTTCTATAGGTGCTTTTTATCAACCTCTTTGCCTCATTATAGGTTATGTCTATGTCAGGCTGTGGTAGTCGTCCGCCCTCTTTTGCCAGTCTGTCAGCCTCTTCATTTCCAGGTATACTGCAATGTGATGGGATCCACTGTATTACAACTTTTTTGGATTTCTGGCATAGACTATGGGGTGCTGCCCTTAGGTCAGCTATTTATGTGCTGTTATTGCTCTTCAGTATTGAGGCAGCTGACTTTGCATCTGTGAAGATAGCTATTTGCTTCTCTTTATTTTCCTCCATCAAGAGCATTTCTGCTGCAGTTTTCAGAGCCTCTACCTCCGCTTTGAAGTTACTTGAAAACTTTCCAGTTGCCACTGAATGTGGTGTTTTTTTTTCCACTCCATTTTTTTAATTTAGGAGAATTCCTCCTCCTCCATTCTCTATTGAATTTTTGGCTGATCCATATGTATATGCGTGGGTCCAATTGCTGCTTGGATAATGTTCTTTTATGTAGTTGAGGGTTATTTCTCTTCTTTCGGTTTCATGCTGAGTGTTCTTTTTCTCAATACCAGGAATGTTTTCTATCATCTCAGGCAGTTGCTGCTGTCTCCAAGCTGGAAACTTGTGTGCATTGTAAATGGGTTTGACTATTGATATGTTAAGTATAGGATCTGCAATAATCTTTCGTTATGCAGTTTCTACAAAGTTGCTATGCTTCAGTCTTCCCTTTCCAAAACCGCTAAACCTTTTATACATAGGGTGGTCTGTCAATCTTCTAAATTTTTCTGCTTGTTGCTGGGCTCTGCTATCTCTTCTATCCTCCACTGGTTGTAAACAAGTGATCTTTTCTAGTTCATTAATAGGCGTTGTCTTCAGGCTTCCAGTTATGATTCGCATTCCTTGATTTTGGAATTTACTTATTTTGTTAAAGTTTAACTTAGCTGCTGTTGCCCAAGCTGCAATGCCATATTCCAGTACTGGCCTCACCCGTCCAGTATATAACTTCTTGAGAACTTTCTCATCTGCTCCCCACGTTGTATCAGCAAGCTTTTTCATGATTGCCATTCTTTGCATTGCTCTTGTTCGATTTTTCTCAACCTGTGTTTTCCATGTCAGGCGACGATCAAAGGTGACTCCTAGATAGTTTGGATTTTCTTCATGGCGCAATATTTTTCCATTCAATACCAGCTTAGATTGCTGAGTTTTATTTGAGAGGGAGAACACTGTGCATGTTGTTTTCTCCTCACTTATCTTCACTAGCCATGATTTTGACCAGTCCTCTAGCGCTAATAGGGCTTGTTGTATTCTGCTGTAACCTGTACTAATATATTCTTCAGATGTCCACATGGCTAGGTCATCCGCAAAAGATGATGTGTGTACTCTGGATGGAAAATTTTCCGTGATGTAATTTATATATGCTAGGAATAATGTTGGTGAAAGAACTCCTCCTTGGGGGACACCTTGCTCCAACAGCATCATTTTTCTGGTTTGTCCCTGTACTTTTGTCCTGGCAGTTCTGTTCTCAAGGTAGTGGCTAATACATTTGTACATTTTCCCACAAACATGCATTTTTTGCAGTTTTACTTTCAGTCCTTCCTTCCATACTTTATCAAATGCTTTTTCTAAATCTAGTGTGTGCTTTTTCTCTTGGAAGGCATCCTCTATTTCCTGAGCTATATAGGTTATTTGATCTTCAGTGAATCTGTACTTTCTGAATCCTGCTTGGTGTGGTGTTAAGAGTTTGTTTTCTTCCAGATGCCATGTTAGCCTGCCATTGATAATGCGTTCCATTAATTTTCCTACACAGCTAAGTAGACTGATAGGTCGATAGCCATTTGGTTCTTCCAGGTCTTTTCCTTTCTTTGGGACTGGTATTAGTATAGCTTCCTTCCATGCCTGTGGGACTATTCCCCTCTGTCAGCTGTAATTTAGGACTGCTAGTAGTTTCTTTTTTGCCTTAGTGCTTAGTCCTATTAGCATTTCATTTGTGATTCCATCCTTTCCTGGTGATTTCTTCTTTTTTAGGGTATCCATTGCCTGTTCCATTTCTTCCATTGTTAGATTTGCCATCATATATTCTGCTGCTGTCTCTGTATTACTATGATGTATCTGTTTATGTTTGAGTGCTTTCTTCTGTTCGGTTGTAATATCAATGTGATTTGCACTGGCATAGTGTTCCTTTAGTGCAATTGCAGCCTTTTTCCTGTAAGCAAGGCATTTCCTTGTTTAATTGTTATTTGTTTGTTTCTAGGTCCTTCATTGTTCATGGCTTTCACTAGTTTCCATAGTTTGTTTCCATCCCTGTCGAAATTCAGGTTTTCTGTTTTTTCCCTCCAACAATCTCTTGTTGTTTGATTTACTGTTCTTTTATATTTTGCTGAGATGGCTTTTAGAGAGATGTTCGCTTCAGTTGTTTGTTCTCTCTCTCTGCTGTCTTCCTGGCATCTTCAACTTTGTCCTCCAAAATTTGTAGTTCTTCAGTCCAGTATGGTTTGTAATTTTTCCTCGCTTCTCTTGAAATAGATTCAGTGGCTGCCTGTATTATTGCTCTGTTTAGACTTTCCACCATTTGCTTCATGTTGCCATATCGTGTATTTATGTTTTCACAATATTTGTCTGTTAGTATGGCAAATCTGTCCCAATCTGCTCGTTTGTAATTCCAGCGGGGCAAAGGGTTTTGCTCCTGTGGAACATACTCCATATTCATTACAAGCTTGATTGGTCTGTGGTCACTACCTGCTAATTGGTCAAGCACATGGCGATCGATTTTGTGGAGAATGTCTCCTGTGCAGAAAGCTAAGTCTGGAGTAGACGTAATCCATCTTCTGGAGTAGAAGCTCGGTGTGTCATCCGCTTTGTTGAGTAGATGGAGATTTGAGTCTATTTCCCAGTCCTCCACTTCATCTCCTCTTTTGTTAGTATCTGGGTATCCCCATCTTTCTGAACGGCTATTAAAGTCTCCGACAATAATGCAATTTGTGTCAGTTATTTTCATGTTTGAGAGTGTAAGATCTTTATCTGCATGGCTATACAGATTGTAAATTCTTATTTTCATGTCCTTTATCATTATATCAACACCTATAATTTCTGTTTGGTTGTCAGAGATCACAGATACCTCGCTGCAAGGTATTGTATTTCGTGTAAGTATTAGAACTCCTCCTTTGTGTCCTTCGCGGTCGAAACGTGTGGCCTGATATCCCCTGACTGAAAATTTGCGATTGGCGTTGAGGTGTGTCTCTTGAATGAATGCCACATCTATTCTATCTTTATGAAGACGCTGTGTTAGGGAGACTTTCTTGTTATAAACTCCTTCGGCATTCCACTGTAGTATGTTGAGTGTCCGGGGTGTTTGGTCAATAGCTCTTAACCTACTCCTCTGTGCCTTGACTCCACAGCACAGGGGAAAGTGACCACCAGTAGTCATGGGTGAACCCCCTCGAGGCAAGGGGCCCGGCACTATCACCGCCTGATGGGATTTCGCGGGATTAGCACCATAACGATAAATTTTAATTTGTGACACCATGAATTAAGTTACGTTGCACTGCTTTGTCAAGCCTGCGGCTCAGTACATCCGATTTCGACAAGCATTTGTTCGGGGTGCTTTCCTTAGCCTTTGACTGTCCTCAGTCTACCTACAAGGCAGCAGGTTTGTGCGACTCTTCGTCTGGTCCCTCTCCCTTGACCTGTCCGACATGGGTGACCCTACCAGTAGCTGTGCTACCGTCGGCATAGCTCTTGGGGTCATTGGAACGCGCAAGGTGGACGCACGGCAGAAGGAATGGACAGTAGTGATATTCCTCTATAATTTTCATACTGGAACTTGTCTCCTTTCTTTAAGATAGTTATCAATAATGAATCTTTCCTGTCATGGGGTAATTCTTCAGTCCTCCAGATTTTTATTATTAGTTCGTATAGCTTTAGATGTAATGCATGGCCACCCGCCTTTATAAATTCAGCAGCAATTCCATCAGCACCAGTTGCCTTATTGTTTCTAAGTCGTGTGATTACATATAGGATTTCTTCAAATGCAGGATCTTCAATTTGTGGTTCACACGTTAGAACCTCTTCCTCTGGGAAAGTGTTACTTGGAGCTTCACAATTTAGTAATTCAATAAAATATTCTGTCCACGTGTTGCACATTTCCTCATTGGTATTTACCAGATTCCCATTTTTGTCTTTTAAACCATATGTGTTGTGTTGGTGCCCTCGTTTCATTGACTTCAGTTCTTTAAAAAATTTTCTGGATTCGTTTTTCTGGTGATTAGTTTCCATATCTTTGATTATATTACTCATATATTCTCGCTTCTGCTGTCGAACTATTTTTGTAGCCTCTTTACATTCATTTCTATATTGCTCTTCCTTTTGGATGTTGTTGATGTCATTTAGCCATAGCTGTCTGGCACTCTTTTTCCTAATGACTGCTTCTTCACATTTTGGATTGAACCATATGTTCTTTCTATGCGTGGTTAACACACCGAGACATTCTTCTGCGGTAGATTGAATTGTATTCTTGATGTTCAACCAAGTTTGGTCAACGCTTTCCTCCAACGGGTTTTGTAGAATTTCAAGTTTACATTTTATTTCATCTGCAAATTTCTCTTTGACTGTAATTTCTTGTAGATTTTCTCTGTTATATGTTGGGTGTAACCTTTGTAGTTTAGCATAGAAAGCTCTCTTAAGTTTTATTTTAAATTTTGCCCCAACGAGGAAGTGGTCGCTGTGGCACTCAGCTCCTCTATAGCTTCTAACTTGTTAGTTTGATGCATTTTTGTTGTTAATTAAAATGTGATCTATTTGATTATAGGTTCTCTTGTCACATGATTTTCAAGTTTGTTTATGTATATTCTTTCTTTGCAGTCTGGTACTGCTGATCTGCAGTCCTTTGGCTTCTGCTAGGTTGATGACTCTCCATCCATTATCATTTGAAGTTGTGTGTAGGCTTTCCATACCGGCACCTTTTTTTTATGAGTTTGCTCTCTACCTATTTTTGCGGTCTCCCAGCACAATCAGGATGTCCTGTTTGGGGGTTTCTTCTATGACATCTTCCAGATCATTATAAAAGTCTTCTTTAATATCATCTTCTTTCTCTTCAGTAGGTGCATGTACATTAATCATCGTTATATTTTTCCATTTACCTTTTATTCGTAATTTACTAATCCTATCATTAACAGCTTTAAAGTTTAGAACGTTCCCCCATAACTCTTTTTTGATGACAAATCCTGTTCCTAATTCATGTTTATTTTGGGTGTTTCCTCCATATATTATAATCATTCCATTTTGCTCTAAAGTACCCTCTCCTGGCCACCTTATTTCTTGAATTGCTGTTATATCCATTTTATACTCAACCAGCTCCCGGGTTAATTCTTCGGCCGCTCCAGCTCGATATAGTGTCCGTACATTCCAAATCTCAAAAGTCTTTTAACGTTCCAAGGTCGATGTCCAAATAAGTCAGTCCGAATTCGAGGCTCATGTATTTGTTTCGTAACAAAGAAAGGTTTTTACAAAGGTGGGGATGTTAACCCCACGCTTCAACCTCCAACCTGGAGGACCAGGGTGTTTCTCTTTGTCTGTTCTCTACCCTTTGACCTGTCCGGCTTGGGAGGCCTTCCTGGTAGCTACGCTACCGCCGGCATAGCTCTCAGGGTCATTGAGAAACTCAATCTCCCCCACCACGACAAGGTGGAAACACCATCGGGGGAGGTTTTTCTTCTTCTTTAGTTACAGTAATTACCTCAGTTGTACTTATGCTAATTTTCATGTTATGTTCCCTGCAAATTTCGTGTAGATTATTCATGTGGTCTCGTAATTCAGCTTCTGATTTTGCTATTACTGCTTGGTCGTCTGCAAAAAGGAGTTATCTAATGGCAGTAATGGTGCAGCTTGTAAATGGTTCTTCTTTGTTCTCGTCATGCGGTGTTCTTGCGGTCTCTGTCTGGTTGGTTTCCTTACATTTGTTGTCTAAATATGTTATGAACAAGAGATGGGACAGGACATTTATCGTACATTCTGGACATACATATCGGACATTGTCGTACTCCGGATCTTATAGTGAAGGGAACTGAATGTTAGAAGAAAAAAAGATTCTTAAGCATGGAATCGAACCCCAGCTGCCGCGGTGAGAGCGCGGAATCCTAGCCACTAGACCACTTGGCCCCTCTGCTGTGTGTCCACCGTGACGAAGTAGAGGGGCTTGCGCGTTCCAATGACCCCAAGAGCTATGCCGACGGCAGCACAGCTACTGGTAGGGCCACCCATGTCGGACAGGTCAAGGGAGAGGGACCAGACGAAGTGACACACAAACCTGCTGCCTTGTAGGTAGACTGGGGACAGTCAAAGGCTAGGGAAAGCACCCCGAATAAATGCTTGTCGAAATCGGATGTACTGAGCCACAGGCTTGACAAAGCAGTGCAACGTAACTTAATTCATGATGTCACAAATTAAAATTTATCGTTATCATACCTCAACGCCAGTCACAAATTCTCAGTCAGAGGATATCAGGCCACACGTTTCGACCGCGAAGGACACAAAGGAGGAGTTCTAATACTTACACGAAATACAATACCTTGCAGCGAAGTATCTGTGATCTCTGACAACCAAACGGAAATTATAGGTGTTGATATAATGATAAAGGACGTGAAAATAAGAATTTACAATCTGTATAGCCCAGCAGATAAGGACCTTACACTCTCAAACATGAAAATAAGTGACACAAACTGCATTATTGTCGTTCAGAAAGATGGGGATACCAAGATACTGACAAAAGAGGAGATGAAGTGGAGGACTGGGAAATAGACTCAAATCTCCATCTACTCAACAAAGCGGATGACACACCGAGCTTCTACTCCAGAAGATGGTTTACCACCTCTACTTCAAACTTAGCTTTCTGCACAGGAGACATCCTCCACAAAATCGATCGCCATGTGCTTGGCTAATTAGCAGGTAGTGACCACAGATCAATCAAGCTTGTAATGAATATGGAGTATGTTCCACAGGAGCAAAACCCTTTGCCCCGCTGGAATTACAAACAAGCAGATTGGGACAGATTTGCCATACTAACAGACAAATATTGTGAAAACATAAATACACGATATGGCAACATGAAGCAAATGGTGGAAAGTCTAAACAGAGCAATAATACAGGCGGCCACTGAGTCTATTCCAAGAGGAGCGAGGAAAAATTACAAACCATACTGGACTGAAGAACTACAAAGTTTGGAGGACAAAGTTGAAGATGCCAGGAAGACAGCAGAGAGAGAACAAACAACTGAAGCGAACATCTCTCTCAAAGCCATCTCAGCAAAATATAAAAGGACAGTAAATCAAACAACAAGAGATTGTTGGAGGGAAAAAACAGAAAACCTGAATTTTGATAGGGATGGAAACAAATTATGGAAACTAGTGAAAGCCATGAACAATGAAGGACCTAAAAACAAACAAATAACAATTAAACAAGGAAATGCCTTGCTTACAGGAAAAAAGGCTGCAAATGCACTAATGGAACACTATGCCAGTGCAAACCACATTGGTATTACAACCGAACAGGAGAAAGCAATCAAAGACAAACAGATACATCATAGTAATACAGAGACAGCAGCAGAATATATGATGGCAAATCTAACAATGGAAGAAATGGAACAGGCAATGGATACCCTAAAAAAGAAGAAATCACCAGGAAAGGATGGAATCACAAATTAAATGCTAATAGGACTAGGCACTAAGACAAAAAAGAAACTACTAGCAGTCCTAAATTACAGCTGGAAGAGAGGAATAGTCCCACAGGCATGAAAGGAAGCTATACTAACACCAGTCCCAAAGAAAGGAAAAGACCTGGAAGAACCAAATGGCTATCGACCTATCAGTCTACTTAGCTGTGTAGGAAAATTAATGGAACGCATTATCAATGGCAGGCTAACATGGCATCTGGAAGAAAACAAACTCTTAACACGACACCAAGCAGAATTCAGAAAGTACAGATCCACTGAAGATCAAACAACCTATATAGCTCAGGAAATAGAGGATGCCTTCCAAGAGAAAAAGCACACTCTAGCGGTCTGGATAGATTTAGAAAAAGCATTTGATAAAGTATGGAAGGAAGGACTGAAAGTAAAACTGCAAAAAATGCATGTTTGTGGGAAAATGTATAAATGGATCAACCACTACCTTGAGAACAGAACTGCCGGGACAAAAGTACAGGGACAAACCAGCAAAATGATGCTGTTGGAGCAAGGTGTCCCCCAAGGAGGAGTTCTTTCACCAACATTATTCCTAGCATATATAAATGACATCACAGAAAATTTTCCAGGCAGAGTACACACATCCTCATTTGCAGATGACCTTCCATATGGACATCTGAAGAATATATTAGTACTGCTAACAGCAGAATACAGAAAGCCTTATTAGCGCTAGAGAACTGGTCAAAATCATGGCTAGTGAAGATAAGTGAGGAGAAAACAACATGCACAGTGTTCTCCCTCTCAAATAAAACTCAGCAATCTAAGCTGGTATTGAATGGAAAAATATTGCGCCACGAAGAAAATCCAAACTATCTAGGAGTCATCTTTGATCGTCGCTTGATATGGAAGACACAGGTTGAGAAAAATCGAACAAGAGCAATGCAAAGAATGGCAATCATGAAAAAGCTTGCTGATACAACGTGGGGAGCAGATGAGAAAGTTCTCAAGAAGTTATATACTGGACGGGTGATGCCAGTACTGGAATATGGCATTGCAGCTTGGGCAACAGCAGCTAAGTTAAACTTTAACAAAATAAGTAGAGTCCAAAATCAAGGAATGCGAATCATAACTGGAAGCCTGAAAGACAACGCCTATTAATGAACTAGAAAAGATCACTTGTTTACAACCAATGGAGGATAGAAGAGATAGCAGAGCCCAGCAACAAGCAGAAAAATTTAGAAGATTGACAGACCACCATATGTATAACATGTTTAATGGTTTGGAAAAGGTAAGACTGAGGGGTGGCAACTTTGTAGAAACTGCGAAACGAAAGATTAGGACAGGTCCCATACTTAACATATCAACAGTCAACCCCATTTACAATGCACACAAGTTTCCAGCTTGGAGACAACAGCAACTGCCTGAGATGATAGAAAACATTCCTAGTATTGAAAAAAAGAACACTCAGAATGAAGAAAAATAACCCTAAACTATATAAAAGAACATTACCCAAGCAACAATTGGACCCATGCATATACAGATGGATCAGCCAAAAATTCAACAGATAATAGAGGAGGAGGAATTCTTCTAAATTTAAAAAATTGAGTGAAAAAAAAACACAGTCATTGGCAACTGGGAAATTTTCAAGTAGCTTCAAAGCAGAGGTAGAAGCTATGAAAACTGCAGCAGAAATGCTCTTGATGGAGGAAAATAAAGAGAAGCAAATAGCTATCTTCACAGATGCAAAGACAGCTGTCTCAATACTGAAGAGCAAAAACAGCACAGAACTAGCTGACCTAAGAGCAGCACTCCATGGTCTATGCCAGAAATCCAAAAAAGTTGTAATACAGTGGATCCCATCACATTGAAGTATACCTGGAAATGAAGAGGCTGACAGACTGGAAAAAGAGGGTGGACGACTACCACAGCCTGATATAGACATAACCTATAATGAGGCAAAGAGGTTTATAAAAAAAGCCCTTATAGAACCAAATGGGAATCAGAGCATCCAGGCCACCAGAAGGATGACGCATATTACAAACTCGACCGAAGAGAACAAATAGCAATCTTCAGACTCCGCACAGGACATAACAGGCTGAAATACCACTTGTTCAATAAACTAAAGATAGTAGATACCGATGAATGCAATTGTGGAACTGGTAAAATGACAGCTAAACATCTGCTGCAGGAGTGCCCAATGTATGCAGAGCAGAGAAAGATATTTTGGTCCACACCTGCTTCATTTGAGGACAAGCTCTATGGAGATATCAACAAGCTCAAGTTGACTGCAGCTTACTTTAACTACATTCAGGTTGACATCTAAAGGTGCATGAAGAAGTATTTACACTGCCGCACTTCATACCACAGGCCTGTCAGTTACAAAAGCGTCCCAGAGGCATGAAATGGAATATTGCTTGGATAGCAAATCCATTACATGGAAAGTCTGAACCAAAAGCTCACTGTGTGGGCTTCATAAAAGGTGGAAAAAGTGTCCTAGTGGCACGAAATGGAATATTGCTTGGATAGCAAATCCATTACGTGGAAAGTCCGAATCGAAAGCTCACTGTGTGGATGTCATTTGCAGACTGCATC
>OY992886.1:94337443-94355413 GCA_963921405.1 Cepaea hortensis | reverse complement strand
GGAACATTTCCGCCTTTGAATATAAATATTACATTTTACTGAAGACTATTAAAACGCAATTAGACGGACAGGAGAATATGCAGATTTATTCAACTGGATCTCAGTATTGAAGAAGAATGGATATCACAAAAAATAAACATAAGGAGGATCAAAAATATTATGTATAAGTAAAATAATATAGCCAAATGGTGAATGAGGTAATAATAATAATAATAATAATAATAATAATAATAATAATAAACATCAGCATAACACAACTCGTTCGTCCAGGCAACACCAAATGGACAGCATCCCGGAAGTAATGTGCTAACATCATTGACAACTCGAAGCCGGTTGATGTATCCTTTGTCAATATTTATTCCCGGTGGGCAGCTTGTGATCAAATATAAATTATAATATGAATAATATTAAGAATCATCAGGATACCGTTCCTGTACATCTAGGAGGGCCGGTAACGTAGCCATAACCATCATCACACAACTAAACCTACTATAGAATTCCTATGACAATATCTCACCCCTTATTGTTAGTTCTAAGGCTTCTTATCAGTTGACTGTTCGGTCACCTTGGCCATCCTCGCCAAGTCCTAATCTGCACATTCGTAGCCATCTGTTGTTTCTGACTGAGAAGACCAATTCTTCTTCTTCTTCAGCGTTCCGAGTCATTGAGGTTCTTTGCTGCAGATACAAGCCGTCTCCATTCGTCTCTCTGGTTGACGTTCTCTTGCCAGTCGTTGATTCCAAGTGCTTGTAGGTCTGTATATATATTATCTCTCTACCGTCTTCTTGGTCTACCTCGGGTCTACGGTCACTTATTTCCTGAGTGTAAGCGAGTTTTGTTTCCCTATTATCTTCCATTCTTTCTATATGCCCCGAGAAGACCAATGCTTCAATGATATATCTCTTCTACCAAATCGTGACTAGCCATCAGTGCCATGTCCTGGAGGTTTGTTGACAATCTTCTCTCCTTGAATAGCTTCATGCCGCCTTCCTTGCCGCCAGCCCAAGCTCCGTCTGTTGTTGTTGCTAAACTATATCGTTGTGACGTGTCTACCTTCTCACTACTTTATCTATCTGTTGGTTCGAGATTCTATCTCAGATTCTTCCTGACGTCATTCATTCTGACTTGCGACATCATGTTGGCGGGAAGAATACCAGGGAGGCGGTAGAAGAGAACGTGGATGGATTCTAACTGTGATAGATATTTAAACACGACAGCAAAAGAGGAAGAACGTCAAACTGACTTTTGTGTGTGGATTAGGTTTGCCTGTTGCTAGTGTCCCTCGCCATTATCCGAACCAACTCCGACTTCTGGTGTATTTGAAATTTGCGTCCCAAAGTGAAAGACGAGAAGTCAACATGTCAGTTCAACTGATCGGTGCAGTGGTTGAACCCGCTACCTCAGACATCAACACACCGGAAGTTTAAGAGCGAATGCTATTTTCCATTCGGGCATGCTGATCTCGACATCTGCCTTATGACAGAGACAGATTTTTCATAGATGTTACAGTGGTTAAAGTTCCATACGGGACAAACGAATGGAATAAAAGAAAAAGCAGCGGCTGCAGCAGGATATAACAATATGAATTGGAAACAAATAGGTATATTTAGCTCCTGCGAGAAGAAACGTACAAAACACAAACACGTTGCACAAACCTTACAAGGAGATCCATCGTATACCGGTGAAAATCCAAACTCAGAAGCTGTCATAGACCAGATGACAGGCTGGTAGAGTTAAACTGATGAGCAAGTGCATCAGTATATAGAAATAGAATAGCGATAGAAAATTGCACATTGTGGCACTTGTAATAAACGAGTGCCACGTCATAGTAGTGCACCCAACTGTAGTCTTGGGCATTCCATCGCCAGCTGACATACAGAACGGGAGTATTATGAGTTCCATCGCCAGCTTCCATACAAAACGGTCGTCGAACACTTCGCTTGACATTCTCCACGCTCAACGATATTAGTACACGTAGGGATACACGCAAGTCTAGCTCACGCTTAGGTCAGTGACATTAGGCGCTCAGGTTTGGTCATGGTACCTACCTTTATATCGACGTGATGGGACGGCCGGGAGTCGTCGCCTCTGATACCACCCTTGCAGTAGATAGCAGACTCATTCACCTAACACTCAGGCCAGGTATGAAGGTGTGATTTGCGGGCACAGTGCGGGAGTGTGAGATGATAGAGCGAGCCTGAAGACTCAAGCTTCATAAGCATTCGTGACCGTCATCTGGTGTTCGCCGGTGGTAAATATACATCGCCGTTCCCCTCATCGTGCTTTCAATTATTGGATGAAAGAGAGTCGTGCCTTCCTGTTGGTGTGTACAGTGTGATGATCTCATGTTCTTCAGCTCAGTATGGATTATACCCACGAGCCGGTGCTCAGGGCGCCAGCTGATCGGGAACTTATCTTTCAGTAGCGAGGCACCGATCGCTGTTCTGGCTCATTGAGTCCTCGTCGCCTTGGGTGCAATACAGTAGTCAAGCCCACCATTCCAACCTAAATAATCCCGCCTCGTGACAGAAGCAATCAATAAATATATAAAATAATAAAATAAAAAACACACAAATACGTACAATACTACACACAGGACGACTGGATGATGATGATGTTTCCATGTGAGACAACAATATGTAGATAAATAATTGAAGACAAATAATAACAAAAATAATTCGCCGTCTTCCTGGCGAAGACGTTAACGACTTTCTCCGTAATCCCGTATATCCACGTGAGGAATACAGCTGCGGAAGATTGGGTAGCGGATCGCGTCGCGTTGGTTACTTACGGGGTATGTGAGCTGGTCGCTCAGAAAACAATGGCAAACTACTGAGAGTAATTTTGCCAAGAAAATTAACAACAACAGCTGAAAAATGCTGGTGTTGACTGCAACGTCTTGTAAGGGATAAGCAACTTTGTAAAAATAAAATGAAGACAAAGAAAATATAAAAATAACTTCGAGCCTGCCAGGATTCGAACCTGGAATCTTCTGATCCGTAGTCAGACGCGTTATCCGTTGCGCCACAGGCCCCGTTATGATAAACCGTGTCATAACAAGTTTCGTGCCACTTCTATGTGAGTGTTATGTGGCCAGTTTATTTTGAGATTGCGACTTTTCCCGTAATTAATTTGAACAACGAAGACATAAACAATAGATTGCACGATTTATTGTCTGGCATATTTTGCTGCTACCTGTCAAGTTATTACTGCAGAAACCACACAACATTAACTAAAGCAACAAGATAGATGCTTCAAGTTGAAATATATGCGATTTTTTGTCAGAAAAGTGGTCACTTTTATTGCTACACACATGGGAGAGTTTATACCGCGATATCTCGGAATAGACAGAGTAGTTTATACCGCGATAGCTCGGAATAGACAGAGTAGTTTATTCCGAGCCGGCGCGGAATAGACAGAGTAGTTTATACCGAGCTGGCGTATGAAGCTGTTTTAATATCAAGAATAATTTTCCAGATTGGTATCCCCAATAAAAATAATTGTGTCCCCATGCAAGAATTCTTAACTTGCGTTTCTGTACTCTTACTGTTTACAGGCATCCATCTTTGTTTACATTACCGACCTACTATTTCCTGATATTTATGTCATCATAATTCCGGTCCAAGCTGACAGTAATATGCGTTGCTTCAGAAAGACGTGATTAGCCAATTCAAACACCAGGCTTCCGACTTACTGGCCTGATGAATTAACAAATAAACAAGGAAATGCTACGCAAATAAAGTGCAGGAAAACCTGGTATATGTGAAGCAGGTTGAAAAGAGAGAGGGGGGAGATAGATAACGAAGATAGTGTGAGAGACAGAGATACGAGAAAGATGTGTTGAAAGACATAACAAAGTGATATAGACAAGTGAGAGAGAGGGAGGGATATATATATATATATGTCTGTATTAAGATATATATATATATATATATATATATATATATATATATATATATATAGAGAGAGAGAGAGAGAGTGAGAGAGAGAGAGAGTGAGAGTGAGAACTCGTGTTCGGTTGGCTAAGTGCCTTTCCCAAGACAACAAAAGTAGAGGACAGATAAGAACAGAAAGACAAGTGTGCAGGTTCTTGTGCAGCCAGATAAAGACCAACACAAAACACAAAAACCCTAGGAAACACTCTTGCTGCCAAAAGCGCGATCATCAGACCTGTACTGGTTGATACCAACAAATTTTTTCTTCATTTACCAGGTATCTGTTATGTGGCAACTTCAATTGGCGAATGGGACAGGTCGGGAGAGAACATACCGGGCACTGCTCTTGCTGAGGCCTCGCTTGATACGGATGTTGTCTGTCTAAATCAGGGGTCACCAAACTTTTTTCACGGCGGGCTGGATAATGACGAGCGCGGGCCGCTTACTCATTCTGTACAATACTTGCGCCGGCCTCCGTGGCGAAGGTTCATAATCCCGTATACCCGCGTTCAAAACACAGCTGAGCGCGATTTGGCAGCTGATATTTGGCTTTCAAGATATCATCAATGTTTGGGTTGGAATTGCTGCATCCAATCAAGAGAATTGCTTTCAAATGTTCATCAGTCAATCTCGTTGGATATGTTGACTTCATATACTTCATTTTTTTAAAAATGTTTGCTCACAGACATAAGTTGTTCCAAACACTGGTGACATACAAGCGGCAAATTTCTTCAGTTTCGGAAACTCAACATCAGGTAAGTAGCGGTAAAATTCAACAAGTTGTCCTCTAGTTATTGATCCATGCAAGCTGCAAACGGATGCCAACTCTTCCGTTATCTGAAAGTCCAAATTGACGCAACGAATGAACACGAGAAGTTGTGGCGCACTCGAGAGATCAGTAGACTCATTCAGCGCCAGAGAATACAACAAGTTCCTAGTTTGCTGGCGTATCTGTAGCACTGTGTTCTCTCCAAGTTGTTCTGTTCTTCGCACAACTGAGCTTGTCGAAAGGCTGATAGTTCCAAACAAATCGGTTTACTCAGGACACAAGTCATTTGCTGCTTCCATCATACGAACGAAAGAAGAAGAAGAAGAAGAAGAAGAAGAAGAAGAAGAAGAAGAAGAAGAAGAAGAAGAAGAAGAAGAAGAAGAACGTACCTTTCCAGAAAACTTATGTTTTGTTTCGTAGTGTCGCCGAAGATTGTACTTTTTCAAAACGGCAATACTTTTCGCTGCATATTACACAACTGGTTTTCTGGTTCTTTGTTTCCACAAAGAAGTACTTTACTCCCCATTTTTCATTGAAAACGCGACACTCGGTGTCCTTGGGGATTATAGAAGCAACCACCTGCCCCGCTCTGTACTGGTACCTAAGCCCAGTACAGTCAGGGCTAATAGACCAAGCCATGTGAGAAAACCCGGGTCAAGGAGGTCTTTCTGGTGACTTTCTGGTAACTTTGACGTTTATGAGGGCTTCCAGAGTAGACAGGAAACGATGGCGGCAGCGCTTGATCTCGAGGATGCGTACAATAGAGTTCGCTATGATATTTTGATGACTGCACTTATGGAGAAGGGGGTCAATCCCTCGTTGGTGAACTGGATAGCAGTAGTCCTGCATTCTCGTCAGGTTGCTCTCCGTCTGGGGGCATGGACCTCAGAGCCACATATTTTAACCCCGGAACTGCCACAGGGATCTGCAGTCTCACCGGTGCTCTTTAACGTGTATACGAGCAAGATTCCATACCTAGAAGCACCAGGGGTTGGAAGGATTATAACATTTGCAGATGATATTCTTGTCAGCTGGTGAAATTAGAGCGCATACAGAATGAAGCTATGCGGGCCATTCTGGGATATGGGATTATTTGTGCATGAATGCTCCAAATAGACAGACAGAAAAACCAATGACCAAAGTGTGTATGCGTTACATACTACATCTGCCTACTGTTGCTGGTAGGCACAAGGTGATGCAAGCGAAGGCATACCTCAGAGTATCTGCAGAGGACAGATTGGCTGGCTCGGCAAAACTTGGTGGAGTATTGATGCATGACAAGGCAGACGTGGTTGCGGCCTTGTGGGAGCACATGTACACCTCGGAGGAGCAAATGGATTACCATGGTCTGGCAAGAATGAAACAGCGAGGAGTGACGAGGTGATCTGGCCGACGCTCAACGGTCAGTTACTAACTAACAGTCAGGGCTATAGGAGACCGCGAAGCATTCAGTTATGATTACTCTTCGCTCTTGATTAAGGATGGTTGAGAGGGAGAAGAGGTATGTGTAATGGTAGGATCTTCCAGTAGGGCATCTGCTGGGTTTCTACCCGTTCCTTTATTCTTTCCTGGTGTTGCCATGTATAAGACCATTGTGATGCGCGTATGACAGAGATCGGATCTCTGTTATAGATCTGAGTGCTGTTATTGGCCTACAATCACCTAATTACGGTCAGGACTGAGTTGCCCTCACCATGATGTTATCTACTCTACAGGTTCCATTTCCAGTTCCCCTTGAGTGTTCCACGTGAGTGTGAGATGATTTATTACGAAGAAGCAGTTCCAAGTTTTATACAATGATGACTCATGGAAAGAAGACAGAGGTTGCTGAGAGGTTTTACACGGGGCTCAGAACCTAGTTGTTCCGCAGAAACCTGGCTTCTGCTGAGTAGAATTGTATGAACAGAAGTGTTGTGTTTAATGAGTGATAAGCTTCATCACCGAAGATTAATAACTCGCATACTAAGGACATATATATATATATATATATATATATATATATATATATATATATATATATATATATATATATATACACACATCTACCTAACAAACATTAAAAGGTTGTGTTCTAAAAGAGGGGACATGTTATAATCAGAGACTTATGAACATTAAAACTTTCCCCAAGTGACATTTCAGTTAATTGGAAGATTATCCGTTCAAAAAAAACACATTAGGAGTAACTTCACCGTGTGGTATTCTCCTCACTCCAGGGACGACACTAAAGTGGTAAAGAAGAACAAGGAACTACTACGACATTCATTCTTTACACACACGACGGCCGCCTTGGGCTCAAGAGGACAGACTAACTAACTAACACTAACTTTAAACACAACACATATCAAACCCAACACACAATCACTCAATCATGTGCCATGCCGGAAAGCGTGGGGCGGTCATGACTCGCCATTTCATTCGATCACCAATGTCATGGATCAGCTCAGTGTTCCTGCCTCGTCCATGCCATCCAGGTATTTTCCTCTTGGTCTGTTCCCTTCAATCTTGCCAGTTGTCACCAAGTTCTCCAATCCATTTCTTCTCATAACATGTCCAAAAAATTTTGACTGTCTACGTCTAATGACTGATGTTCATTTGTCTCTTGTAGTACTTGGTCATTGGTTTTTCTGTCTGTCCATGGTATTCTTTGCATTTTCCTCAGAAACCACATTTCTGCAGCCATCAGATGTTTTTCAGCTTGACTGCACATTGTTCAAGTTTCACATCCATACAAAAGAACAGGCTCTGTGTATCCCCTCAACACTTTTTTTCTCGTTTCTATTGACATCTTTTTATTGGTCAGAATGTTTTTCATCTTGTGGACACGTTTTTCTTTTTTTGTACCTCCTGGTAAAAGCTTGTACCTGTCTCGGTCGACCTTTTGTTTTTACCAGGGACAATTTAACGTTAGAAAATCCACAGGATGATACAGCAGAGGAAGAAGCCGGAATTGAGAAATCAGCACCAACACTATCAGAAGACGCAGAGGAAGATGGTTCAGACAAAGTGGGTAGGACAGAAGTACCAACACTATCAGAAGACACAGAGGAAGATGGTTCAGACAAAGTTGATAGGACAGAAGCACCAACACTATCAGAAGACACAGAGGAAGATGGTTCAGACAAAGTGGGTAGGACAGAAGTACCAACACTATCAGAAGACACAGAGGAAGATGGTTCAGACAAAGTTGATAGGACAGAAGCACCAACACTATCAGAAGACACAGAGGAAGATGGTTCAGACAAAGTGGGTAGGACAGAAGTACCAACACTATCAGAAGACACAGAGGAAGATGGTTCAGACAAAGTGGGTAGGACAGAAGTACCAGCACTATCAGAAGACACAGAGGAAGATGGTTCAGACAAAGTGGGTAGGACAGAAGTACCAACACTATCAGAAGACACAGAGGAAGATGGTTCAGACAAAGTGGGTAGAACAGAAGCACCAACACTATCAGAAGACACAGAGGAAGATGGTTCAGACAAAGTGGGTAGAACAGAAGCACCAACACTATCAGAAGACACAGAGGAAGATGGTTCAGACAAAGTGGGTAGAACAGAAGCACCAACACTATCAGAATACGGTTCAGACAAAGTTGGTAGAACAGAAGCACCAACACTATCAGAAGACACAGAGGAAGATGGTTCAGACAAAGTGGGTAGAACAGAAGCACCAACACTATCAGAAGACACAGAGGAAGATGGTTCAGACAAAGTGGGTAGAACAGAAGCACCAACACTATCAGAAGACACAGAGGAAGATGGTTCAGACAAAGTGGGTAGAACAGAAGCACCAACACTATCAGAAGACACAGAGGAAGATGGTTCAGACAAAGTGGGTAGAACAGAAGCACCAACACTATCAGAAGACACAGAGGAAGATGGTTCAGACAAAGTGGGTAGAACAGAAGCACCAACACTATCAGAAGACACAGAGGAAGATGGTTCAGACAAAGTGGGTAGAACAGAAGCACCAACACTATCAGAATACGGTTCAGACAAAGCAGAGCATAGGTTGTCCATGCAGGGGATAGTTTGAACGTCAGCTTCTGAAAGGTCAACTACAGCTAGAGGACGGGCAGCTTTAATCAGAGTGAAGACCCTATTAAGATGAGAGATGGCAGATTGAAAAGCCTGTCCTCCCAATAAAGGAAGGAAAGATTCAATGGCCTTCGTAATTTCTTTGGTAAGGTGATACCGAGATTCAGGAGTGCTGGCATTTCGTTTGGGCAGTACTTCACGTGTGATGCTGTGATCAATGGAGTCAAGAGCAAGATGAAAAACATTCTGACCAATAAAAAGATGTCAATAGAAACGAGAAAAAAAGTGTTGAGGGGATACACAGAGCCTGTTCTTTTGTATGGATGTGAAACTTGAACAATGTGCAGTCAAGCTGAAAAACATCTGATGGCTGCAGAAATCTGGTTTCTGAGGAAAATGCAAAGAATACCATGGACAGACAGAAAAACCAATGACCAAGTACTACAGGAGACAAATGAAAATCGTAAATTGAATAGAGACATTAGACGTAGACAGTCAACATTTGTTGGACATGTTATGAGAAGAAATGGATTAGAGAACTTGGTGACAACTGGCAAGATCGAAGGGATCGGACCAAGAGGAAGATATCTGGATGGCTTGGCCACATGGCATGGTCGAGACAGGAACACTGAGCTGATCCACGACACTGGTGATCGAGTGACATGGCTTGACAACTTCCCAATTTAAAAAAAAAAATAATTCCCAAGCGGGGAATCGAACCCCGGCCGCCGCGGTGAGAGCGCGGAATCCTAGCCACTAGACCACTTGGGACTGTTGAATCTTTCTTAAGGTGAAGGTAATTGTACCGATAGAATTTATTAGAAAACAGTAAGTGAAATGCCTCGGCCACGTAACTACGCTACCAACTGACATTATACCACAATAAGTCAATAAGCAATTGTATACACACCAAACAGAGCCAGAAAAAGACTCCGAACCATGTAAACAATGGACAGAGGGAATAAAAGAGTCCATTGGAATGATGATATATGGGAAAAATTTAATTACTATTAGTTTTGGGTTTTGGTAAAAAGTTTTCTCGGTTTTATTACAGTTCTTGTTATGCTTGTTCTGAATTTGGTTTAACAGTTAACAAAAAGAAGACACAGATTATGTCACAAGGTGCACATGGTGTACCATCAATCTTTATTGACGACGCCGAATTGGAGATAGTAGACCATTTGCAAACATTTGCAGCAAGAATTGGCCTTACCAGCCACACTCGCCACCGCCATGGATCGTAGTTATTGCCATATGACAGTTACACAGCACACCACACTCGTCTTCGTGCTTCTTAAGAATAACCTGAAACTCCTGGTAACTTTCAAATGAGGCTCCTTTTTCTAACGCCATTTTTTTTTAAGTACCGCACGCTCAGTATCGTTCGCAGAAAGCAGGACAGGAAAGTGCGCTCTCGCAGGAAGAAGGAAGGAAATTATCGCCAACCGGGGTTTCCGTCCGAGCTATCGCGGAATAAACTACTCTGTCTATTCCGAGCTATCGCGGAATAAACTACTCTGTCTATTCCGAGCTATCGCGGTATAGACACTTCCTACACACATTGACATCACATTGCGTTGATTTCGATGGTATGAACGTTAGTCGTTCAGAAAGCAATGGCAAACGTAAAACGTAAAAATTGTTTATAGTAAATGTTTATTTTTCGTGTTTTCTCTTTCGAGAGAATTTAGAGACACCTAGTTACCCTTTGTCAAGGTCAGTGCCTGATTTCGACCTTATCCGATACGGCAATGTATCCAGTCTCACTAGACAAGAAAGCATGGGATCACGTGATATCATTAGACACCACTTGTTGGTGGGAACACACCCAGATCTACGATGATATCATTAGACACCAATGGTTCTTGGGAACATGCCCAGCCCTATGATATCATTAAACACCAATGGTTCTTGGGAACAATCCCAGCCCTATGGTGATGTCATTAGACACCAATGGTTCTTGGGAACACTCTCAGCTCTATGGTGATATCAATAGACACCAATGATTCTTGGGAACACCCCCAGCCCTATGGTGATATCATTAGACACAAAGGTTCTTGGGAACACCCCCAACCCTATGATGATATCTTCAAAAACCAATGGTTCTTGGGAACACTCTCAGCCCTATGGTAATAATAGTGATATCATTAGACACCAATGGTTTTAGGGAACACTCCCAGCCCTATGGTTTTTCTTCTTCTTTCGTTCGCTTGAAATATGTCTATAACTGCAGTGCTGTCTCTTGTATGAATTGAACTGTCTTTTTCAGTTCACACAGCGGTCCATAGAGTTTATCTTCCACTGTCGTCTCTCTAGGCCAGAAGGTTTGCCTAGATATGTTATATTTTGGGCAGTCTTGGAGTATGTGCTCTGCTGTCTGTGACGCCAATCCACATGTACACATGGATGTTTCACCAATCTTGAATTTTGTATACATGTGGTTGCGTAATCTATTGTGCCCTGTTCTGAGGCGCAGAATAATGACTTGTTCTGGTCTATCCATAACGTGGTAGTCATCTTGAGCAGGTTTTGGTGGCTTTCTGACTGATTTGATCATTCTTTTCTTTTGGTGGTATGTTACAGGCACATCAGGCTGTTCTTCTTTGGCTCCTTCCTTAGCCAATTGATCAGCTCTGTCGTTCCCGGGTACTCCACAGAGGGATGGTATCCACTGTATGGTGACCTTATGCTGACTGCTAAGTTCAGAAAGTAGTGTCCTTAGTACTGGCAATTTCCCAGACAGGAGCGCCTCGAGTACTGATTTTGCATCTGTCAATAGCACCACAGGTTGTGTACCATTGCTGGTATTTAGTAATTTCTCTGTTGCTATCTTGATTGCCTCAATTTCAGCATCGTAGTTATGGCAGTACTTTCCTGTCGGTACTCTAGCTGTGTCCCTGGTATTATTTGGGTATTCTATGTACACTCCCGCTCCTCCATTTCGAACAGCATTTTGTGCTGACCCATCTGTGTAGACTCGGATCCAGAGGTCCTGTGGGTATTCTTCATCAAGGAAGCTGAGAGTGGCTGTTCTGCGCTGCACACTGTTCTGATCTTCCTTGTCAAATATTCCTCTCACTTTTGTCTGGATTTGTAATGATAGTCTATGCTCATCTTTCCATGGAGTTCGCTCTGGAATAGTTGTTAGGGGGATACCAACTGTGGGCAGATCGGTGGTTTCTCTGCAGAGTCGTTTGGCCTGGTGGATAAAACTACTTCTTTTCAACCGCCCCATAGCTAGGTTTTCAAATCTGTTCTTCATAGGGTGGCCTGGCAAGCTGAGGAACTTTTCTGCTTGTATTAGCGTTTTCGTATCTCTGCGCTCACTCAGTGCTTGTGTCCTCCCCATCTTCTCCATTTCCACTATAGGGGTTGATCTCATCCCTCCTGTGGTGACTCTAAGTGCTTGATTTTGCACTTTGTCCAGCTCTTGTAGTGTGGTTTTTGCTGCCGAACACCATGCAGTTGACCCGTATTCCAGGTGTGGTCATATGCTCTGTTGATAAACTTTGCTAAGTATTTTCCCACTGGCTCCCCATGTGGTTCCACTTAGCTTTCTCAGGATGGCTATTTTCCTTCTGGCTTTTGCTGCTGCTTTGTTGATGTGCTTTCTCCATGTCAGCCTGCCATCAAATGTTACTCCAAGGTATGTTGGTTCTTTATCTTCTCGTAGGGGTGTTCCATTTATCTGGATGGTCCCTGCCTTTTGTTTTGGAGAGAGGGTAAATAGGGTGGTGCTGCACTTGTCGGTGTTTATGCTGACACACCATCTATTTGCCCATGCAACAAATGTATCTACAGCTCTTTGTAGTAGTCTGGTGGCCACTGATGCATGTTCATTTGTGCTCCATAGAACCAGGTCATCGGCATACATTGCGGCTTTAATTCCATGCGGTAGATTAGCAACGAGATCATTGATGAAGATTAGAAAGAGTGAGGGGGACAATACTCCGCCCTGGGGAACTCCGTGACGCAGTAGTACTTTCTTGCTCTTTAGTCCGTCTATCTGTACTCGGGCTCTTCTGTTGTGCAAGTATGCTTTCACCCATTTGTACATTCTTCCATTGACTTTGCAGTTTCTCAGTTTATTCATCAGACCTTCTTTCCAGACTTTGTCAAAGGCTTTCTTCAAATCTATCCATGCCGCAAGCACCAGCTTCTTCTCTTGGAATGCATCCTCAATTTCTTGAGAGAGGTAGGTTGTCTGATCTTCCGTAGAGTAGCACTGCCTAAAGCCAGCCTGCTGTGGCACAAGGATGTTTTTACTTTCAATGTACCACTGCAGTCTGTGATTGATGATGCGCTCCAGTGTTTTGCAGAGACAGCTGGTGAGGCTAATTGGTCTGTAGCTAGAGGCAATGGAACTATCTTTCCCTGATTTTAGGAGGGGTATCATGATTGCTTCTCTCCAGGCTTGTGGAACACTGCCTAAGGTCCAACTGTTATTGAAGATCTGCAACAGCTTTGCTTTGGCCTCTGTTCCTAGGTTCCTGATCATTTCATTGGAGATACCATCAGCTCCTGGTGACTTTCTCATTTTCAGTTTTGATATGGCTAGCTCCAGTTCGCTGATTGTGATGGGTGCCTCCAGAACCTCATGTACTATTTCCTTCTGTCCTGTATGTTGCCGTTTCTCTTGAATCTCTTGTTGTTTCTCTGGACTGATTTTGATATTGCTATCTTGTGCGAATGAGTCCGCAAAATGGTCAGCTGCTTGCTTTCTTGTTAAGATGTTTCCATCTTTATGTAGTGCAATTTTTGAGTTTCTCCCTGTGCCCTCATCGTTAAGTTGTTTTATTAGCTTCCACAATTTCCTTGTGTCTCTTTCAAAGTTCAGAGACTCTGTTTTTTCCTGCCAGCTTTTCCGTCTAGCCTGCAGCTTGGCCCTTTGAAATTTGGCTTTTGCATGCTGGAATTTATTGTGGTGCTCTTGGCTGGGTGTGGCCTCTGCTTGCTTTCTACATACTTCCACATCATTATGCAACTGTTCCAGTTCATTACTCCAGTAGGGTTTATATTGTTTACGGGCTCCTCTTGGTACTGTTTCTCGCGCTGCCTGTAGTATGCATTTCCCAAACTCTTCAACTACTTTATTTATGTCTTTCTCAGTGTTCAAGTTTCTAACCAGTATGCTGGTGCGATGCTTGTACATTGCCCAGTCTGCTTTCTTGTAGTTCCACCTCGAGAGGGTGCTGCTTTCACTTACAAGCTCATTTTCTACAGTTAGATAGACTGCTCGTAGAAAAACTAAGAAGTATAAACGGACTGACCCAAACGGCTATCGACCCGGCAATGTTAATGGACTACGAGATAGATCAGCGATTCACAAAATAGGCACAATGAACGTCTGTGGTTTCAGTAGTAAAGAAGAAGAGCTTATAGAAACAATGGAGAAGAGGAATATTGGTCTGATGGGAATAGCGGACACCAGAACAAAAGGGAAAGGATGCAAGGAGCTCCACCGCAGTTACACGTTTGTTTACTCTGGAGTAGAACAGCAAGAAAGGGCAAGACACGGTGTGGGAATAGTCATCGAACCATGGCTAGCAAGAGGAATACTAGAAATAAAATATATATCAGAAAGAATCATAACAGTGAGAATAAAAGAACAAACAATCACAACATATGTACAGATATACGCACCATGTAATGCAAACAATAATGAGCAAGAATGCGAGGACTTCTACGAAGACATACATGATGTGCTAAATAAAATAGATAAGCAGGACAACATCATAGTTATGGGAGACTTCAATGCAAGACTAGGACATAACAGAGTGGGCATAGAAAAACACCTGGGATCATTTGGAGATCAGCAAAATGAAAGGAATGATAACGGAAGTAGACTGATAGAGCTTTGCAGCCAACACGACCTCTATATAACAAACACATTCTATAAACATAAAGATTCGCAAGTATACACCTGGTATAAATGGAACAATCTAGATACTAAAAGCCAAATTGATTTTATATTAACAAGAAATAACAGAAAGAGAAATATATAAGATGCAAGAGCAGTGCCCAATTTCAGTATAAACACAGATCATAAAGCAGTCGTTGCCACAATAAGAACCATCAGAAGAAGAAAACAAAGAGCAGGAAAATACATGCCATGCGAATCAGTAAACTTAAAAAACCTTAAAGACAAGGCAGTAAGGGAAAATTATGAGAAAGAACTAACTGAACTCTTTGTAAAATTACCTACGGAAAGAAAACCAGTGGAAGAGGAATGGGAGATGTTCAAATCAAGCATTTTAAATACTGCAAAAATAACATGCGGAACCACGAAAAAACGCAAAACACGGATAAAGAAAATAACAAGTTGGTGGAACGCAGAAGTAAAGAAAGCGGTAACAGAAAAAAAGGAAAAATATAAAAAGTGGTTGAAGAGCAAACAGGAATGTGATTACAGAGAATACAGAATAGCGAGAAGACATGTGAGTAGAATAGTAAAGAGGGAAAAACAAAAAGACTGGGAAGAGTATGGAGAAACCCTAAATAAAAACTACAAGGAGGCAACCAGAAACTTCTACAAAAAGATAAGTGCAATGCGAACCAGAGGAGAACCCTTTGACCCAACTGAAATAATTAACAGCGAAAATGGAGAACCAATAAGTGAACAAAAACAGATCCTAAAAAGATGGAAGCAGTATTTCGAACAACTTCTCAACATCCCATCATCAGATGTCACAGGAAATCAAGAGACCTACACAGATGTCACCGAGGAACTAGAACCAGACATACTAACAGAAGAAATTATAGAAGCCATCAGATTAGCCCCATTAAACAAATCACCAGGACAGGATGAAATACCAAATGAACTAATTAAAGCAGCAAGGGAAGTAGGAACAGCTTGGCTACATAGACTATTCAACCATGTTTGGGTAGAACAACAGACACCACGAGACTGGGGAAACGCCATAATTATCCCAATTTGGAAAAACAAAGGCAGCAAAAGAGATTGCACACAATACAGAGGCATTTCACTGTTGAGTCATACTGGGAAAATATTTTGCAAAATTCTTGAAAAAAGATTACGAACTACTTTAGAACCCCAGCTAAGCGAAACGCAGCTTGGATTTAGGAAAAACAAAGGATGCACAGACGCCATTTTTGCTCTTAGACAACTTATAGAAAAATCAATTGAATTCAATGAAACACTCTACTTAGCCTTTGTCGACCAAGAAAAGGCATTTGATAGGGTAGATAGAAACAAGCTGTGGGAAATCCTTAAACAATATGGAGTGAGTACACATCTAACAAACCTATGTAGAAGTTTATACAACAACAGTGAATGCATAGTGAGAGCAACTGGAGAACACTCAGAACCCTTCACCATAAGATCTGGAGTACGACAAGGTTGTGTCCTGTCCCCTCTCTTGTTCATAACATATATAGACAACATATGTAAAGAAACCAGCCAAGCAGAGACAGCAAGAATACCGCATGACGAGAACACAGAAGAAGAACCATCTGCAAATCTAACCATTAGAGAACTCCTGTTTGCGCACTAATAGCAAAATCAGAAGCTGAATTACAAGACCACATGAATAGTCTAAACGAAATGTGTAGGGAACATAACATGAAAATTACCACAAGCAAAACAGAGGTAATGACTATATCTAAAGAAGAACAAACAGCAACAATTCACCTAAACGAACATCCCTTGAAACAAGTAAAGAGCTTCAAGTACCTAGGAAGTATAATATCATCAAATGGCAGATCAGAAGACGAGATCGAAAATAGGTGCAATAAGGCAAATCAACTCATTGGACAAATGGCACCAATACTAAAGAACAAACATGTATCAATAACTACTAAGAAGGCACTTTACAACACAATCTTCCTACCAACTCTGTGCTACCAATGCCAAACCTGGACAATGACAGAAAAAGAGAAAAGAAAAATCACAACAACAGAAATGAGGTTTCTGAGAAGAATACTCAACGTATCAAGAAGAGATAAGATCAGAAATGAAGAAATCAGGACTAAAGTAGGGGTTAAAGCTGCTCTAGATTTTATTAGAAAGCAGCAAGTCAAATGGTTTGGCCATGCAAGTAGGCTACCAGTCAACAGCATGCCACAACAAGCAATGATGTACAGACCAGATGGAAACAGAGGAAGAGGCCGACCACGTAAACGTTGGATGGAGGGAATAACAGAATCCATGGGAATGTCGATATACGAAGCCCATAACCGGGCACTCTCACGAAGTTTATACTTCACCTCGACACCGCAAGGTACAAGAGGAACATGATGAGATGAGATGAGAAAGACTGGTCGATGGTCACTGCCACCTAGTTGTTTCCCAACAATTCGTGTAATGTTCCACTCCAGGTCTGGTGAATGAAAAGCCAGGTCAGGTGTAGTTGTAGAGTGCCATGATCTCGAGTAGAAAGTATGTGGGTCGGACGGCTTGTTAACCAAGATGAATCTATTCTCATCCTGCCAGTCTTCCAGTTTAAAATTGTTGTGGTAGACAATTAAAATTATTGCGTTAATATGTGTGTTGTATATTTCAATTTAATGTATTTAACTTACACTTATTACTTTGGATTTTGTTGTGTGATTTTTGCAGTATGTACCTGACGAAATACAACGAATTATGTCGGGCAATAAATCGTGCAATATATTATTTGTGTCTTCGTTATTCAAATTGTGATTTTTGTCCGACAAGTGGTATGGTGTGGTTAAAAAATCGCTTGAACTATTATACACACGGATATCGCATTGCACTGATTTCTATGTTATGAGGATCGGTCGTTCAGAAATCAATGGTAAACCACTCAACTTAAAAATTGCCTTGTAGAAGATCACAAACAACCGAAACAAATTGTTGATTGTAAACGTACAAGAGAAAGACCACCACGTTCTTCTTCGCCTTTCCTCTTTGCCTGATTTTCCATTATCCGAAAAGACTATGTACCCCGTCTCACTGCTCAAGATAGCATGGGATTGCGTGATATCATTAGATACCAATGGTTCTTGGGAACATTCCCAGCCTTATGATGAGATTCAACCGAGTACCTTCTGAGCCTGAGACGGACACCATACCTTATCAGCCACAACTTCCCATTCATAGATACATAATATAATATACAATATAAAAGTTCAAAAGCAAAGGAGGCAGGACTTCTGGCTTATGATAGATAGAAACTTCGAAAGACCAAGAGAGGATTTTTTTTTCTCATATCCTTTACAGGACATTGCTGTCAACACCAGCATCTTT
>OY992886.1:94314943-94334943 GCA_963921405.1 Cepaea hortensis | reverse complement strand
CCATTAATGTTTCTAGTTATTCCAATCCCAATTCCAATTTTCGAAAAAAAAAAAAAAAAAACATTCAAAATTCGGTCTCGTCTAACCTGCCTCCTTAGCTTTGGTTATTGTTGAGATCCGTGGTTTTTGTGGGTATTTTTACCCTGTTTCTTGTCTTGTGCGCTCTTACGAGTAAGTCTTATCTCGGACTGGTTATGTAAGCGTTTGTGTCTGTGACGTCAGCTGGGGGATTGGTCGGCGGCTGTTTCGAGTTATCCTTTTTATTTAGCAGTTATAGTTTGGCTAAAGGGTAACTTCTGTGCAAATAAAGGAGTAACGTGACCCGATTGCATCCGGTTTTATTCCATACGGCTCAGTCTCTTGCCCAGGGCGATCAGTCAGAAGAGTCATACAAAGCACAAACTTCGTATCTCCAGCGACATCCCCCAGGGGTCGCCGAGGAAACTGCACTCGTCAACCGAATGACATGACGGAGTCCGGAATCGAACCTACAACCTTCTGAGCGCGAGGCAGGCGGCTTAACCACAACGCCATGGAAACCCCTACATTTTCATTGGGCATGCATATCTCTATTAGAGCAACGGTCTCCTCCCATAGATCGCACTGGGTCTGCACTGCTGTTCACATGCATCCATAGTGAAAGAACATTTACCGCACAAATTGGTCTAATCAGTCACATTCGCTACACCATGGATTGTAGTTATTTGCCTTGTTTTGAAACACAATGTAACAAACTACCGTCTGTCAAGAACGCAAGGTACCAGTGCATCTCAAGGCGTTAAAATAGTTTTTTACTCTCCTTTTGTCGGCGTCTGTGACTCAGGAGTAGTGAATGTGATTTCACAATCCCGACATACCCGTCTCGAAGTCAGCCGCAAAGAGTTTAAAACAGATCGCTTCGCATTGATTTCACGATGGTATTCATGTCGGTGGTTCAGAAAACAATTTCAAACTACATAAAGTAAAATTTCATAGAAAATCTCAAACAGCCAATAAAGGCTGATATTAATTCCGTCGTCTTGTAAAGGCGATGCAACTAACTTTCCTGTTACTATTGGTATATCATATAGCTTCTTACTTTGTTCAAGTGAATGTAGATCTGGGTAATAAATACAGCATACTTTTAAGGTGTTCAGTTTGAAGTAGTCCTTATATTTCATCAGCCGATTTCGTTGCATTCTTGTCAATCTAGAGTTGTCATTTATTTAATTTCCACTTCTTATTCTTGCCTTCATTCCGCAATGTGCATGCTAAACAATACCAATTTATTCATCTACTGCTTATGCATAAATTTAAAACTAAGTTGTGACAAAACTTACCATCATCCATATAAATCAACATAAACAGACACAGTGATACAAAACTGAAGACGCTAAATTGGCACATGTCAACATTTGCTCCGTGCGTGTAGAAACGTAATCTCAATGTGGGAATTATCTCTCGACAATCGTCTCTTTTCATGTCCGTTTCAATGCGGATAGCAACGGAGCCATTTAACAAGTATTGATTTGATAAAACAGAGGGCAATGTTAAGAATTTCAAGTATATTATGACTCAGATGATAATATAATACCATAGTAAAGTATAGTAGTATAATATCATCATCATCATCTACCTCGGAGTGGGTTCATCTGATGGCGAGGGACACTGGTAGAAGGGAAAGCTAATCCACACGCAAAATTATGTCCAGTGCATAAGATGTAGTAGCAAGTGTAGGAACTATGCTTGAGTTCAAAATGAATGACCCCCACCCCCACCCCCACCCCCCACCCCTCACCCCCACAAAACAATCAGCATCATTACACGTGGAATGCCGAACGGCCCAGCCTATTATGTCTTCCATAAACATCTGTCTTTTATGATATTTTGATACGTTATGAGAAGAAATAAATTAGAGAACTTGGTGACAACTGGCAAGATTGAGTGGAAAAGAACATGGGGAAAGCAAAGAATAAAATATCTGGCCACAAGGCATGGTCGATGTTGAGGCAATAATATGGAGTTGATCCACGACTCTGGTGATCGAGTGAGATGGCGACACATGACCGCCCACGCATAATCGGCTGATGATGATATCGCAGCATGTGAAACCTGTACAGTAAGCAGATGTTCTGCCCCTTGATTCTCGATTCGTATGGGACGGTCAGTTCGATCAGCGTTAGCTGCCGGAGTGAAACTTCAAGTCGCTTCTGAAACTTCCGGATCACTTCAGCGTACCTGTTAGGGAATCTTATGTCTACCAACAGCTGACAGTCTTCCGTGCCATCGAGGATAGATGGCACTGTCACAAGCCTGTGTTCAGTGGCATTAAGGTGAGTGGCCGTACAATATAAACAGTTCACGAGGTGAAAGGGCATTCACCGGAAAGAAAATATAAGGAGATAAACGGGGAAGGGTGTAAGGTAGAGGGACTGCAAGAAGGGGCAGACAGTTGGAGCAGTGAGGTGGTGTTTGTGTGGATCATTGTGAGGGGGCATAGAATGGTTTAAAAGACAGGGACAAAGATTGACGAGGATCAGTTGATGTTTGGACTCCGAGCTGAGAGGAGTTGAGTTGAGACCGGACTAGGATGAGGTCGTGGTCGGAGAAAAGTGGAAGATTGTGACGGAGTTAGGAAGAGACTCCGCACTGTGGGTTCCAGGGATAGTAGTGGAACTCGAGACCCAGAGTGGGTTACTTTGAGTCGGGCCTAGAGAGAGGCTAGTATACCTGTCGTGTGGGACGAGATTTTAGTAGCCTTGAGAGGTAGTGTTATTCGAAGTGTTCCATTGGGATGGAGATATATTCTTAGAGAATTATTGTTCCTGGATTTATATGCTACATGTGTCTGTGTTAATTCAGAATTAAAGGAATATTATGTGCGCAAATTAACGCTTGTTCATTGACTGGTGTTTGGTTGGGATGCATCTTGGTTAATCTGTTGTTCAACATCACATTTACAAGGACATACCCTAGACACAACCATAGCCACTCTATCTGTCACTCTGTCATCATTTACTTTGTGACAGACACATTTTCAGATAAGTTGACTGTACCCCCAGTTTCGGCCGGTCTTTAAGGAACCACCGGCTCTGTGGCAAACGGGTTACGGACGCAATTCACAATCCCGTATACCGCGCTGCGTTCGAAACACAGCTGCGGGCGATTTGGAAGCAGACTGTCTTGCGCTGGTTTCATTTAGGTATGAGTGCCGTTCGTTCAGAAACAATGGCAAACTACTGAACGTAAACATGCCAGGAAATCACAAACAAGCAAACACAAATGCTGGGGTTGACTGCAAAGTATATGCAACTAACTAACTTTCAAGGAAGTATATCCGCTCGGCCTTAGTAATTCATAATTGTTCCCCTGTTTGCTTGCACCCTTGTTACATTCATTAATGCCTATGCCTATGGCAGCCAGCTAAGTGAGCAAGCACTTTGTTATGGTGCCATGTGGATCGGCCATGCTCGAGGGCCACCTGGAGAGCAGACATTATGTGTTCCAGCGTCTGCTTCCTTTTACAGTGGTGACATGCCAGATCATTGGACGTACCCAAATTGACCAGAATGGCAGCTGATAGTAGGACATCGTTGCCTTGGCGACCGAAACCTTGTATATTGGACTAGGTGTGCCTCATCACTTCCTTAAGTTTAAGCGTTTTAAACCTCCCAGATACGCCGACCTCCACAAAACTACTAAGTATTTAATAAAATAAGTAGAATATGACAAACAGCCAAAATTTGAGTTGATTGCGACATAAATATAATAAATAACAATAATTTGTGCCGAAGCAGAGTTCCGCCATGGGTCATTTGATAGAACGATCACATTTGTTGTAGGTCTGAATGTACGGAGACATATGTGGTCATTCTTTCCTTCGCTTAGCGAGGCAACGAAGGCAAGCGTCGAATCCTGGCATGATCTAGCTCATAGCAATACTTTGCCAGCGCAGCTCCCTGTCAGTTTCGCTAATCCGCCTGCATGTAAAGGGCGCTATGAAGGCCTGTGAAGGAACTATGAAGGCCTGAGTGCGAAGTCCGATTAAGGATGACATTTGTAAGACTGCTGAAAGCTGTATTTTTCGTATACTCACTTATGTACAATAATGTTACTAACATTCGCAACATTTTAATAGCATGTCATCTACAGTAAATTTATGTTTGCGTTACTTTACTTGAAGAAAATGGGCGAGTCTCTGTGCAGATACGCAACTAGCAAAAATCATAGCTCCGTACTTCCCATTTCCTTGGCACCGGCCTCAAACAACAAGTTTCTGGTTTCCAATTTCGTTCACGGACAGTTCAGGAATTATCTACCAGATGATCTCGATATTGACAAGCTTATCAAATGGGGATTGATCACACACACAGTCACACACAATGATATAGTTATGCGTTTATCTCAGGTAAGCGATAGTTGCCAGTGTAGTAACAGTCAGTTCAGTTCAGTACAGTTACTGTACAGACAGTGACAGTAGTATAAACATGAATAACAAATCAGAAATCTAAATAACGATTAAACATACAAAGAAATTACAGATTGCCTTTCAAATTATTCAGTCTGTATAGTTAGGCTGCTCTTTCAAAATGCAGTCTATGGTCGGTAATTCATCCAAGTCTTAACCTGAAATCTAAGCTGAGTGATATATTCCAAATTTGTTTTGTGTGTAGCTAATGACAAAGATTAGATTAATGTCATTTAATTAATGTGATATTGAATAATAAAGACACAAATAATAGGTCAACAGGTTGCAAATTTGTTGCCTAGTATATTTCACCGCTTCTCATCAGGTGTATACTGCAGAAGTCACTCAATTTAAAAGAAGCAAACAATGAATCCTTCCTTCAAGCTGAAATATACAGCACACATATTCTAATGTAAATTAATCTGACTAGAAATAGCAATAATGTGAGAAAATACGGGTTTAGCACCATATGCCCAGTGCACTTTAAGATGTGTATGTTTCTGTTATTGTTTCTTCTGTAGAAATATTGATAAACACTGTCACTGTATGTCAAAATTATAAACCGGTTGGATTGAACAGTTTATTGTTGGTAAAGATACCATACAATACAGTTACAATCATATCTTAATATTTACATTACCTTCTTTGGATAACAATCCCTTTCAAATTATATCATAATTGTGGCTGGTCTGGTCAAAGGATTATTAATCTGAGGCTGGGATGGGCCCTAATTATAACTTTGCTTCTGAGGTTAAACGGGGTAGGGATAATGGAATAGAATGAAATGGAATCACATCTGTACTTATGAATAAACATCAAATGTTTGTTTAACAGACACTTAGAATTAGATATTTTTGCTTGAGAAATAAATTCACAGGTATTGATTAGCATTCATAGAAGTAGAAGAAAGAAGTAGAGATCAGATGACACAACAGACAGTATAGAAAGTGAAAGATATAGAAATCACACCAGAATTAGTACCAGTAGCCTTCAATTGAGAAGGTGGGGGAACAGATTGAGAAACCGTATGTGGGAAGAATTATATTGCAGGGGATCGGCAGGGGTTCTGGAATAATCTTAAAACTGAGAGAGATTGATTGATTGATTTAGGAACCGACTGAGAAAACTGAGAACAAAACAAAACAAAACTGAGAGAGAAGACAAAGATAACTTTCAGTCAGATATTGGGACGCAGAGGTGTTTCCAAGACACCAGGGCTGGGTTCTATACTGGCCAAGACCTATTGACACGTCCTCGTCGAGCGTCCTGGGCAACAGATCCCTTTGGAGTCCTGGCTGACAGATCCCTTTGGGATCCTGGCTAAAGTCAGTAGGATCGTTGATTCCTCTGAAGTCAGAGAGTGTCTGCCTGTATGGCGAGGAACCACCAGTCTGCACACCAATAAGCCAGCCATGGGACAACAGATACTCACGCAAACCTCAGGTCCTGTATGACATCACACTGATGTTGGACAGCAGGATGCCTTCATCCGACATACAGGACTTCACGCTGGAGTTCACAGCCAGCGTACACAAGCAAGCAAGCAAGTCAGATATTGGTGGGAACAATTAGTAGTATGACTCTTCACTGGCTGATGAATGAGGGGACGGAGCACGTATGAGAATGTCGTGAGTGTAGTGATGATGGTTCTTAGCTCAATTCAACTCAACTTAATTACTTTACTGAAGGAACAAGCACTCTTCCGCATACCCCTTAAAAATCACCCAGGTATATCATCTACCTGAATCTACAACAATGGAAATGGGCAGAATTCATATCTAGCCATTGGAATATCACCACAGATTTCAGACACTTATTGTAACCAAGCATAGGTCAAATGGGAACAATGGTAGTGAAATAGCTAACTTGCTTACGTGCTGACCCGGTGGTCAATTTATTTTGTTAGCTTGCTTTGAACTCAAGCGTAGTTCGTACATGTGCTACTACTTCTAGTGTACTGGACTGATTTTGCTTTCCCGCTACCAGTAACACTCGCCATCAGGTGAATCCACTCTGACTTCTGAGGTACTTGCAATTCCTGTCCCCAAGTCAAGGATGAGAAGTCAGTATTTTAGTCCAGCTGACTGGTGTAGGGGTTGAATCTGCTGTCTTGGCATCAGCACACCCTGTGCTTTTGTATGGATGTGAAGTGTGGACAATGAGCAGTCAAGCTGAAAAACATCTGATGGCTGTGGAAATGTGGTTTCTGAAGAAAATGCAAATAACATGGACAGAAAGAAAAACTAATGACCAAGTCCTACAAGAAAAGAATGAAAACCGTGAACCGATTAGAGAAATTAGACATAGACAGTCACAATTTTTTGGTCGATTTATGAGAAGAAATAAATTAGAGAACTTGGTGACAACTGGCAAGAGCGAGGGGAAGAGAATACAGGGAGGGCAGAGAAGTTAATACCTGGATGGCTTGGCCACATGGCATGGTCTAGACAAGAACACTGAGCTGATCCACGACTCTGGAGATCGAGTGAGATGGCAAAACATGACCGCCCACACTTACTGACATGGCACATGATGATGATGATTAGCACACTGGAAGTTTAAGAGCGAGTGATCTTATCCATCAGCCATGCTGACCTCCATCTGGTGGTCATTTGTCTGAATCCCCATCGAGATGGGGATTTAAAAAACAAATCACCTCAACTCCCAGATCTAAACGAGGTACCAGAAAATGTTTTAGAAAATGAAGTAGACCAGTTTGACATTTACTACATCACCTATCGAAGGTTGACTGGTCTATAAAAATATACTTTTCTTTTTTACTGTAGGTTAAATACGGGACACACTTTTCACATGTTCTTTCTTGTTCCACGTATAAGCACACATGGGGCCTACTATCTCCATGAGATGTTTGAGTCAGGGTTTAGTATACAGCCACAGTGTGGAAATAGAGCCACAATAGCGTTGTGGCTAGACACTGGCCTGTCGTTCAGGTGGTCAGGGGGTCGATCCACATTAGGGTAGATTCAAATTTAAATAACACTGACATGGGCTTTGCAGTCGACCCAGCCTAAAATGGGTACCAGGAATGGTCCTGGGAAGCAAAGGCGGCCGGTTTGATACTGAACACATTACCCACAGAGTGCCGATTGGTCTGTGAAAGGTTTGGTTCCAGCAACACATGCTCAATGCTCCTTCAGGAGTGTACAAGGGATTTTGACTACTATTTACTACTACACTTTCTAGAAATAGTTTGAGATTTTACAGTGTTTTATTTCTAGAAGAATGTCATCAATAGATATAGAGTATAACAATGACTGGCATCTTACTGTTTTGATAGATAATAATTTGTAAAATGGAGTAATACCTCTCTATAACACAAAGCCTGGGCTGAAGTTAGAGACCATGTTTTGCCTATGCAGCATGATCCCTCTCTCAGCCTGCCTAATTTATCCAGAGGAAAGGTAACACCAAGACATCTGAAACAAGACAAGCTGCAAAAGCTGCTGGATCAGCAAAGCAATGCTCTAACTTTCTGCCTGTCGGAGCTTCCATCCTAGATCAGTTGCCGACCAAGGCTTACAGTCATGTTTGTCCTGCCATGACATTTAGTCTTTAGGTTGCATTTCCTCCACTAGAATAACACTTGTACCTTCTCAGTTACGCTTCTCCGTCCGATGCTGTTGGCACAGTGTAGAGTGTCTTGTTTGGTGAGTGCCGCATAACATTTAGCGCTAACAGAAAACAGGTAGTACCATCTACTGCCATACAGTAGCTCAGTCATATCTGACTAAGACCTGACTTGAGGGGTACAACAAGCAAAGAAGGATATGGACTACATCAGAAAGAAGACATTCTACCATTCAAGTAGTGATCAACAGACTACGACACAGACTATCGAGAGACATTGTGAGCTGTGTTAGTTTGTAAGTCAAGGACCCATTTACACGTCTTACGTCACATTGGACATATGGTGCTAGGCCCGTGAAATCAGAAGCCAGATAACTAAACACATTGGATAGGGGGTCACAAAGTTACATCTACAAATTCATGGAAGAAAGGCAGAGGTCATGAGAATAAATCCAGCAAGCAATAGCCTGATCTCCTTTGGCGAAACCTCACTTCAAGAAGTGACAAACACACACCTACTTAGATAGCAGCGTAGATAAAGATGGTGAAGAAAAAAATTAAAATACTAAAATAAGAATAAAAAAGGCAAGAATAGCTTGTATAACACTAGGAAATGTGTGGAAGTCAACAAGAAATGAATTGTATCACCAAACTTAGAATACTCAATTCTATCACTAAATCAGTAATAGTGTATACATCAGAAACGTGGAGAGCGACTAAAACAATTACTAATAAACTACAAACATTCACTAATTGTAATTGTTACCTGCACAAAATTGAACTATAATGCTACGACAGAGTCACCAATGTGAATTGTAAGGGAGAATTAAAGTTAGGTTTTTACAGGATGTAACAGTCAACTCCGGCATGTATTTTGGCTGTTTGTCATCTCTTGGAAAGTTTACATTCAGTACTTTGTTATTGCTTTCTGAACGACCGGCACCCATACCATTGTATAAACAACCCAACACAAGGCAGTCTGCTGCCAAATCATCCACCATATCTATCACCATATTACATTTATCCAAGAAGGCTGGATGTCTGATGCACTACACCAAACTCAGGATGTATAACGTCTCCAGATGTCTTATATTTGTTACTGTTATCCATAACTGGAGTTGGGCCAGTAACATTTCGAGTTAGAGATAGTAGTAAAATAAACATAAAGGTCCCTATTACACACTTAAGGAGTAATGGCTATATGGAGCCAAACCCATATTTTCATTGACCAAATGGCACTCACTAGGTCTCATCTAATCTCATCTCATCTCATCAGGTTCCTTCCTCTTGTACCTTGCGGTGTCGAGGTGAAGTATAAACAACGGGATAGTGCCAGTGTATGGGCTTCATGTATCCATATTCCCATGGTCTCTGTAATTCCCTCAGTCCTCTGCTTCTGCCTGGTCTGTACATCATTGCTTGTTGAGGTATACTGTTAGTTGATAATCTAGTTATATGGAAACAAGTCTAGGCCGAGAGAGGGATCATGCTGCATGGGCAACTCATGTTCTCTGAATCCATGCCTAGGCATAATGCGATGAAATTCTAGCTCTAGTTCCAACCCACATACTTTTGTCTGTAAAGACGGCAAGGTGCCACTGACTAGTTATATGGCAAAACCATTTAACCCGCTGATTTCTGATAAAATCTAGTGCTGCTATAGCCCCAACTTTAGTCCTGATTTCTTCATTTCTGATTTTCTCTCTTTTGATATACTCACTGGGTGATGTGGTCGATATCACGCCTGTCACCTTTATTTCCCAAGACATTTTCTGGCACACATTTTATACTGGGTCGACCTGGGAGCCCAGGTAAATTTTTTTTAAATTCCCTGATCCAGACTGACCGCTTGACCACTGGCATGGCAGACAAGCTTCTAGTTGCGAAGCTGCCGCAACTCTTTTGGTTTAAGCTCTGCATGATGTGTAAGTGCTTTCCACTTTGTGTCCTAAACATGGCATCATAGTCGTCTTCTGAAATCTGTTTGCATTAGGTCAGAGCAGACTACAGAAATCTGTCCACCCCAGTGGCAACTTCAATTCTTCCGTTATCTTTACTTTATCTAGAGCACATATGGTGAGCAGTAGTTTGTTCTTGAGTTGGACGTTGAAAATACAATGGGGATTGTTGTGTAAAACTGTTTGGGACTGAGAGAGTTAAGTCAATCATTTCCACGTTATACATGTGTCAGCAACTTGCTTGCTACAGGTCTTTCAGGACTCCCCTACTTTTGCACCGCACGAAATAACAACTCGTGTCATTTGCAAAAGGAATGCAATTTATTTAGAGCTGGCAATTTACAAGCTCTTCGAGCGGTATGCTTCATTGACATTAAACAACATGAATGCAATGAAGTGGTGAGAAATGATGCTAGTAATCACAATCTAGATCTACAGCCTAATATCTAACTATTGCCTAGAAACTTATAGCATTTGTCAAGAACACGTCTACTCTCTAATCGTCTCCAGTCGGGTCTGTCCACACGCTACACATTGCGTGGTCAAGCACGGACGCTGTCCCCTCCGTGCAGTAGCTAGTCTTGCGTGCATGGAGTCCCAAGCACGCTGGCTCGTGAACTTGAGTAACCGGGCACTTCTCGGTTACTCGCAAGGCCAAGCTTCCCAATGGCTTGGGGAAGCCCTCGCTCACTTGTCCTTATTGCCCCCTTGGTTGACACACATGTGTCCCCTTGTGAAGCTATTTATAGCGCTGGTGTCTCTCCTGTCTGGTGTCTCCCTACTAGACTTGTGTTAACTCTCTAAAGCCTTATTGGAGATTCTGACAGGCTCCCCTCCTCTCTGTGAAGTGTTACTCCCCTTTAACTCATGTTTGTAACACATATGGTCACAAAGAAAAATTGGATGTCCAATTTTGTCAGATATCCAATAAGTTGTAAATCTCTCGTTTGGGGATAGAACAACTCTCTTCTTCCTTTACTCACACTGTTCTATCTTTTCACTCGGCTAATTGAGTAGCCCATGTATCAGTATAGTTGGTTCTATAGATATCTTTGGGAATTGTTTTGAACCGGATCCGTTGTCTTATGACTTATGTCCTGGCTTCCGTCGTTTGATCCTATGTCTTTTGACTTTCACCCGTTGACTTCTGTCTCGACCTGTCCTCATATTGCCCAAAATGACAACCCAAATACAAGTTGACTCTATTATGAGTACAACACATGAGCATACAAATGTTCATGTTCCCATTAATATCCCCTCCAACTCATATACATACAGTTCTACTTTTCACCTTCTCGCTTCCGCTTGTGAAAAGCTACTTTCAATGTTACATTAAGGTTTTTAAGAAGTTATTGTGTCCCCTGAATTTAAGTTGTTGTTCTTTGAACAAATAGTGTGTGCAACTTTTATGTGTTTGTTTTCCTGTTTGTTTGCGCGTTTTCTAATAAACTACAGTGCACTTAACTTGCAAACCTGTGTATGCGTTAGTGTATTAAATGTGTGTATTCCTTCGAGCGCCATAAATCGGTTTATTGTGGTCACAAATCTTCGTTATTCTTATTTATGACCACAACTCCGCTTTAAGAAGCTCAAAGTATATTACCTATCTAAACTCTTAAAGTATGGCAGCAACACACATAAAAACCTGACAACACATTGGTTACACAGATGACACAGACAAGTCAAAATAAGACGTTTTCAGCGGTGAAAAAATTTGCCGCTACCTCTCTCTCTCTCTCTTTCTTTCCATGTTTACTTATTTTCACGTTCTCTTCTCTCATTTATTCCTCTTGCATACATCTTTCACTCACTTTCATACTCTCCTTTTGCTAAAACATTCACTCGTCATTAAAATATGTTTCATAGCATCAAATAAATGAACATTACATATTTACAATAAATGATTGGCTGAATTATAACAGTATTCACGCCAAATGACTGTGCGTTTTGTTTGCACATGTCATGTCTATACAAAATATACACGGTTGTGAGGATGGTTTGTCACCGATCCTGTAATAGTAACTAATATGATTTGGTGTGCTGTCCTATTAGGGTCCTAAATTCTCCCAAGGGAAATAATCTAACTAATTTATTTATTTAAGAGAATTGAGTTAACTACCTTAAAGTGTTATTTGTAAATAAGATGATGTTAATTCCTAAATGGTTGGGTTAGTTTAGAAATGATATTTTAGATAAATGAATTTTTGAATGATTATGATTATGCGGTGATAAACTAATGTAATATCTAACAATTGTATTTTTATCATTGGTGTTATCTTAAATGGTTTATTAACTAAATGATGGTGATTTCTAACTACTACATGACATAAATAAAGTTATATATGCATTTGAACATTTTGCAATTCAATTATTCATAGAAAAATGAAGTTATGTGTACTGTTAATAAAATAATAATATATATATATATATCACAGTTACATTTCTATATCTAATTACACTAACTGAATTCCTCCTTTCCGGTGTGAAGATGGAGCAATGTTCTTTGTAGACTATTCTAACATAGTTCATTTCGGCAAAGTCTTCTATGCTCTCCTTCATGGGTAGTGTATAAATATAGTTGCCTACTAACATATGTAGGTTCATAGCTAACACTTCAACGTTAATATAGCTTATGTGTGTGTCAGCGCATGTTACTTCTGCGTCTGTTCGTTACACTTTTAATAGCACTGTTACTTTCACACAGTTTACACGTTTGGCGATGATAACGCACTTACAGTGTATCTTAATCACCACATACTGCACTGAGTTACCTAACATTTACAGTGTCACTGTTTCTGGTGATCTGTGGTCGATCCCTTCCTGCCAATCAGGTATTTCAATGGTTGACGGTCGACTCAAAATGTCTGCAACAGTGTTCAATCTTCCCTTTAAGTGCTGCATGGTAAATGTGTAATTTTGGAGAATTAAAGCCCACCTGTAGACTCTGTTATTGTGGGGGATTCCAGACTGCATCACCGACAACGGAGAATTATCGGTTTCGATCACAAACTGTGCTCCTGCCAAAAATCTATGAAATTTCTTAACACAATAGATCAAACTGAGGCCCTCCAATTCTGATGCTGAGTATCTAGATTCAGCAGGGCTAATTTTCCGACTTACGTACATTACTGGGTGAAACTTCCCTTCGTAGAACTGTCCTAGTATCCCAGATATGGAGATGGCACTCGCATCTATATGTAAAAAATAGGTAAGTTTTGGATTAGGCAAACGAAGGATAGGTGGAACGCTAAAAGGGTATTTCAGTTTTGATAACGCGCTAATTAATCCTGCATCTTGTACAGATAATTTAGCCGAAGCTTTTAAGATGTTAGAGAAAACACTGGTGATTTCCGTCAGATTTGGAATAAATTTACTATAGTAGTTTACCAGACCCAGTAAACTCCGGACCTGTTTCTTGGTCGTTGGCATTGTCAAATTCAGAATCTTGGTGACGATTCTGTCATCTGTTCTTAATTGGCCCCTGCAGATGGTATGACCGAGGAAGTCAATTTGTTCCATGCCCAACTCTACTTTGGTCGGCTTGACTGTCAGCCCAAATACTCAACCTGTCAAAGACTTGTCGTAGTTTCAGTAGGTGTGTTGTCCAGTCTTTCGTATGGATACATATGTCGTCTATATATGTAGAAATATTGGTCATCCCATGGAGAAGATCCCTAGTTAGACGGACGAAAGTTGCTGGAGCGTTACGAAGGCCAAAAGGAAGAAAGTGCCACTCATAAAGACCTAAAGGAGTGGAGAAAGCTGTTAAATGAATCGAATTTATTTCCATCGGGACCTGCCAATAACCTTTCGTGAGGCCAAGCTTACTGAATATGCGAGATGTAGACATGTCCAAGATCAAATCCTCGCATGCTGGGATTGGTTCAGCATCAATTTTGGTTATTTTGTTTAAACGGCGATAATCGACGCAGAGTCGAATAGTTGAGTCCTTTTTTGCGACAAGGACAATAGGGAAAGAATACTCTGACTGAGATTTTTGAATAATTCCGCTCGACTCGAGAGATAGTAGTTCTTTGTCGAGGTTCGACCTATAGTTTAGAGGGATAGAATAAGGTCGACACTTGATCGGTGTGTTGTCAGTCAGAATAATAGAATGTTCTATTCTGTCTGTCTTTCCTGGGATGTCGGAGAAAATGTCTCTGTATTCCGTAACTAGCTCTATTATTTGTCGTCGTTGGTCGTCTGTAAGTTTAGTTTCTATCTTTATGCTGTCAATGGTCGCAGTCGTGTCTACAGTAGGGACTGGTAATTACATCTCGTCTTCGTCTGTCTCGTTCAATACTGTTGTGGTACTAGCTGTGTGTGCTGTTACCTGGCTAAGTGTGTTTGCGTTGTCGCTGTCGTGTGTCGCCCTCCCTAGTGAAGTTGTGTTGTGTACGTCTGTCGTCCGATTACTTGGTGTTGGTGCACATTGTTCGTCTGTCTGTTGTTCTTGTCGTGAGAAGTATGGTTTCAGCATGTTGACATTAAATATCTTTAATTTTCCTTTTATCGATATTTCATAATCCACATCTGATATTTTACGTTCAACGTTGAATGGCCCTTGCCAAGATGTTAGTAACAAATTACGTTTATCAGGTAGTAGAAGCAAAACCTTCTGATTTGGTTCAAGGTGAATAGTTTTAGCACCCTTATTTGCATAGTCGCGGTACATCTGTCCTTTCCTCTCCAAAGATGCCTTGGCTATTACACACGCTTTCATTATTCTATCGCGTGTCTCCGTTACCATCTCATACGGTGTTACTGCTGTTGGATTGTCTGGTAAGCTAGTAATTAGCTGATGGTAAATGGTTAGGGGTCCTCGAGGGTTCGCCCCATAAACTAACTCAAAAGGTGAGAAACCCGTACTCGAGTGCGGAATTTCTCTATGGGCAAATAGCACTGCTGGCAATAGTGTGTCCCAATCAGATGGGTTCTCCGCTGTTACTTTAGCCAGCATGTGTTTGAGATCCCCGTTAATTTTTTCTATGATCCCGTTGCTCATTGGGTGGTACGGGGTACAGAAATGCTGCTCTACTCGTAACAATTTTGTTAAGGCTTGCGTAGCAGCCGAAATAAACTGCGTTCCCCGATCTGATAAGATAGATCGTGGGAAGCCAAAGCGAGAAAATAGGTGCAAAAATACATTTGCCACATCTTTGGAGGTGATGTATTTTAGTGGAATAGCTTCAATCCACCTTGTGCATAGATCCACGAGAGTAAGTATATATCGGTTTCCTTTGCTTGACACCTGATTTAGGGGTCCAACAATATCGACCGCTACACACTCAAATGGTCTAGATGCTAATAATGACCGTTGAACTTCGGCCGTCACATGCTTTCCCTTTCGTACAAGATGTTGACAAATAGTACACAAACGACAGAAAAATTTTATGTCAGAACAGAATTTAGGCCAGTAAAAGTGTGACAAAACTCTGGCTCGCGTTTTATCATAGGCCAAATGTCCAGCAAACGGTGACTCATGTGCGATCTTTAGCACATTTTGTCGGTATGTTACAGGTAACACCGTCTGCTGAATTTCATGGTTATTATTTGTGTAATAACGCATGAGAATTCCGTTAAATTTTCTAAAGTACCAAGATGCATTTTTAGTCACTTTCGCTCGCTCACCCAACAATTTAAAATAAGGTGCGATTGTTTGGTCGGTGCTTTGTGCCTCGATAAATTTCTGTCGAGTAGTGTTGGTATCTGCACCACTTGGTGTTAATAGCTGTAGCATTTCATTTTGTAAGTCAGTATAGTTTGTTTGTGTATCTGACCTTGTTACAGCGTTAGCCATGTGTGTATGTTTCCAGGCTCTTATGTCGTCGTCTGTACATTGTTTCAATGAATGTAGGCATCCTAAAATAAGATCCGTGCATGGATCTTGCAGGATTGCGCAAGTAAATGTGCCGGTAAGGAACGGGGTATTGATATGCGCTTTTGCCAGTGGGTATTTCTCAATGGTTCCAGAGAAAGTACGGCATTTGACAAATTCACCCGTGTAATCTTCTGGTCTAGCAAGTTCTTTCCTTAAACCCAGTAGAGTGCTTCCGCTATCAATTAAACATTGGCATGGTTGATCATTGACCAGTGCATCGTAGAACTTAAGTTTACCTCAGGAGGCACTCGCTGCGTTAGCATCTTCATTTGAACATGGTATTACGTGCCCACATTTCAATTTACCATCCGCATGAAACTAGTGGCATACGTCACATTTCTTAAAGTCTAATATGTCTGTTACTACTGCTACACTCTCACATTCATTCGTTGGCAACACATTCACAAGTTCCGGATCAATGTCACTCTCATCGTCTGTTGACGTATCGATGAGTGCTGCATTATTTGCCTTCATTCGTTGTCTACCAATACATTTATTACTATAATGGCCATAACTGGAACAAAAGTAACATTTAACAGCACGTTTAAATGATGATCTTCTGCTTTCTTGCTTCTTTAACACTGCCTCTAAGTGTGACGGATATGCGGGGTTTTTTATCACACATAGAGTAGCTAGGATGAAAAATACTACAATATCCACATCGAGGTGGCTTCTGATATGGTTTGTCCTTCTTACGGTAATCTTTCTGATTGTAAGATCTATCAGGTACTTTGTTTGCAAAAGCAGTGATTTCTATATCATGCGTTGTAGATTTAAATATGTCCCGATTAGATGAGAAATATGCTGAACCCCGTTTTTCTAATTGCTGAATGGATTCAATATCCGACTGTTGGAGAAACTTCGCAAAAGGGGTAGGAACGGTAGATATCACCTTGTCCATTACTATAAGATCTTCTAATTTTTCATAGTTGTTACCCACTTTCGCCGCTCTAGTCCACTTTTTAAATGTGCTCTGCACGTTAGAGATGTAGTCTAAGAAGGTTTCAGTTGCTTTTGGCTTAATTTGGGAGAACTGAATTTGGTACCTAGTGGCGTCTAAAAGAAAGTGTTGCATTATCCTATCGTGAATGTACTGATAATTGTTCCTTAGCTCTGTAGGTATGGATTCTATTACTTTTAATGGCTCCCCACTGAGGTTTCTCATGTAGATCATTGCCCAGTCATCCAAAGGTATTTTCTGCGTCTTTAGTTGGAATTCTATGTTCTCAGTCCATGCGTAATTGAATCCCCTACACTGTATGGTTTGATAAGGCCTTTATACTTACTAAATTTGTTCTGTTCTTCTTGGCTCTTTTGTTTGCTAGAGGCTATCTGTATGTTAGAATCTACCTCCATTTCATTCATCTTTAATTTAGTCTCTGAGTCTACTTGTATCTGCTTTTGTTTGGTAGCCTCTTCGATCTCTTTCATTTCTTTTTGATGCTGCCTTTCTAATGCTCTTTCATCTCTGTCAAGAGCAGCTTGTCTTTCTGTTTCTTCTTTGTATTTTTGATCTACCCATTTCTCTAATTTTTCACCAGTATGGCCCATTTCCTTGCCTGCCTGGATACAATCATTTAGTGACGCCATTTTATGGCTTTATGTTAGTTCAAAAATGATATCACAGTAATATTCACACAATAGTTTGTAATAATGTGTTAGTAAATATACATCTTTACTGAAAAAGAAGATGCATGATTAATTTAGAGCATACCAAAATATTCTGAAAATATTCTCATCTAATTCTTTGGAAAATATGGTTCTTGGGATGTTTCACCGCTGTCTTCCACACTCACAAAATGATTGACTTGATAACACACTGGATGCTTCTGTTTAGTAGAGCATCACAAATTAGACACACGCATATGTTGTAAATACAAATTTATCTTTCATGCGAATGATGAATGAAAAAATGTGATAGATAATGATAAATGGTGTTAATGAATGAATGATATGATCGTCTGAATGATTGTTATGATACGTAAGATGATTTGTCGTATGACAGTCGATGTCGTCTTGTCTTCACTTTCTGACTCGTTTGGTATAACTTCGTTCTAGGCTTCAGTTCAGTAGCTAATCTATTTACTGACTATAAAGAATGGTGACATTGATGGCTGTATCACACAAAATGAAATGTACACGATGGTTAGCTTGATAATATTTACTGATGATTGTATACATTTTCATTAATTTCCGTAGAATAACACACTTTCAAATTAATTTACTTTTGCTTCATTGTGGTTCAAGCTCCACAAATGGTATGATCGTAATAATTCACAAGAGAAAATTATTTCTGCCATATATGCAAACAAATTTGCATTACTTTCAAATATTTTAACACAGCAATGATGTTGAATCGTGCTTGTTGACGCTGGTTCAGAAACTTCTGACACCAATTAACTGCTGGCGTTGGTTCTGTGGCTTCTGACACCAATTGTCCTGCCTGTCAGCAACTTGCTTGCTACAGGTCTTTCAGGACTCCCCTACTTTTGCACTACACAAAATAACAACTCGTGTCATTTGCAAAAGGAATGCAATTTATTTAGAGCTGGCAATTTACAAGCTCTGCGAGCGGTATGCTTCATTGACATTAAACAACATGAATGCAATGAAGTGGTGAGAAATGATGCTAGTAATCACAATCTAGATCTACAGCCTAATATCTAACTATTGCCTAGAAACTTATAGCATTTGTCAAGAACACGTCTACTCTCTAATCGTCTCCAGTCGGGTCTGTCCACACGCTACACATTGCGTGGTCAAGCACGGACGCTGTCCCCTCCGTGCAGTAGCGAGTCTTGCGTGCATGGAGTCCCAAGCACGCTGGCTCGTGAACTTGAGTAACTGGGCACTTCTCGGTTACTCGCAAGGCCAAGCTTCCCAATGGCTTGGGGAAGCCCTCGCTCACTTGTCCTTATTGCCCCCTTGGTTGACACAAATGTGTCCCCTTGTGAAGCTATTTATAGCGCTGGTGTCTCTCCTGTCTGGTGTCTCCCTACTAGACTTGTGTTAACTCTTATTAACTCTCTAAAGCCTTATTGGAGATTCTGACAACATGCATACATACATATACACATATATACATACACTTGATTTTGGTAATAGTCTGTTGCACATTAAAAACCTCACAACCCCTCTACCCCTGTCCACCCTTCCCACAGGGAGGGGATCTGTACTGCCTATATTTTCAAAGTACAGTTGTTTGGGACCAGAAATGTTGATCAATATCCACTGGTTCCATAATCCCATGAGCCCACTTTGGGATCCACTGCTTTAAAGTAACAATTGTTAGGAACAAAAAGAGTCAGTTAGTATCCAGTTGTTCTGTAATCCAATCAGCCTACTTTTGGGAACCACTGCTTTAAAGTAATAATTGTTTGAAACAAAAAGAGTTAATCAATAGCCAATCATTCTGTAATTTCACGTGTCTACTTTGGGGACCACTGCTTTATAGTAACAGTTGTTTGGAACAAAACGAGTTAATAAATAGCAATAGCTCTGTAATTCCATGTGTCCACTTTGGGAATCACTGTTTTAAAGAAAGAATTGTTTATAACAAAACGAGCGAATCAATATCTAATAATTCTGTCTTAATAATCACCCTTTTTATGAATCACTGCTTTAAAGTAACAATTGTTTGAGACAAAAAGAGTCAATCAGAATTTAATAATTCTGTAAATCTGTATTAATAACTGCCCACTTTAAGAGCCACAGCCTTAAAGCAACAATTGTTTGGGACAAAAGAGTTAATCAGTATACAATTGTTCTATAATTCCTTCTGTCCACTTTGTAAACCACTGTTTTAAAATAATTATTTGGGACAAAACAGAGTTAATCAGTAAACAATGATTCTGTATTAACAACTGCCCAGGGACGCAGAGGTATTTCCAAGGCACCAGGGCCAGGTTTTATACCGGCCAAGACCTACTAACACGTCCTAGTCATGTGTCCTGGGCAACAGGTCCCATCGGGGTCCTGGCTAACGTAATAGGATTGTTGATTCTTCCGAAGTCGGACAGTATCTGTCTGCATGGTGAAGAACCACCAGTCTGCACACCATAAGCCAGACATGGGACAATGGATATTCATGCAAACCTCAGTCCGGTATGACATCACACTGATGTTG
>OY992886.1:94077443-94309943 GCA_963921405.1 Cepaea hortensis | reverse complement strand
GTTTGTTCGTTCCTTGGTTGGTTGGTTGGTTAGTTAGTTGATTGGTTGGTTGATTGATTAGATGGTTGGTTTGTTGGTTAGATGGTTTGTTGATTGGTTGGTTGGTTGTTTGGTTGGTTGCTTGGTTGGTTGGTTGGTAAGTTAGTTGGTTGGTTTATTGGTTGATTAGCTGGTTGATTGATTGGTTAGTTAGTTGTTTGATTGATTGATTGGTTGGTTGCTTCCTTGGTTGGTTGGTTTGTTAGCTGGTTGTTTAGTTAGTTGGTTTGTTAGTTTGTTGGTTGGTTGACTGGTTAGTTGGTTAATTGAGTCGTTAGTTAGTTGGTTGGTTAGTTGGTTTGTTAGTTAGTTGGTTGGTTAGTTGATTGGTTGCTTGGTTTGCTGGTTGATTGATTGGTTGGTTGAATGATTAATTTAGTGGTTAGTTAGTTGGTTGGTTGATTGGTTGATTTCTTGGTTGGTGAATCCTCTGGTTTTAACTCTTAAGTTCGTGTGCATTGGCTTTCAGGTTGTTTGAACTCTGAAAATGATTTGGGCCTACCAGAGTGAAGTTGGTATGGAGACTTGTATGTCAGCCCAGTATTAGAGTGCGCTAATGTAATAAGCTAATGAAACAGAAGGAGTTAAAGTAACAGTTTGGATTAAATTATTTAATAAAACATCATGTGCCATGCTGGTAAGCATGGGCGGTCATGTTTCACCAATTTACATGATCACCAGAGTCATGGATCAGCTCTGTGTTCTTGTCTAAACCATGCCATGTGGTAAAGCCATCCACATATTTACTTCTCTGTCTTCCCATTGTTCTTTTACCCTCAACCTTGCCAGTTGCCACCAAGTTCTCCAGTTTATTTCTTCTCATAATGTGCCAAAAGAAATGTGACCGTCTATATCTAATGTCTCTAGTCAGTTTGTGGTGCTTTCACTTGCCTCTTTTAGGACTTGCTCATTGGATTTTCTGTCTGTCCACAGTATACTTTGCATTTTCCTCAGAAACCACATTTCCACAGCCATTAGATGTTTTTCAGCTTGTCTGCTTATTGTCCACAATTCACATCCATACAAAAGTACAGGTCCCATGTAGCACTTCAACACTCTTTAATAAAACAACTGAATCGACTGGGTTAATATAACAAGTCTGTGAGATAAAAGATTAAAGTAATAAACTGAATAGTTGGTTAATATAACAAATTAATGAAACAAAGAGTCTGCGTAACAATATGAATAGTGTGGGATAATATCATAACTCAGTGAAACAGAAGGAATTAAAATAACAGTATGAATTGAGTGAGTTAATATAACAACTCAGTTGTTTTTTTGTTTTTTTGTTGTTTTTTTTTGCACTTGCTCACTTTGAACTCAATCATAGTTCATATCACTACTTCTAGGGGCGCAGAGGTGTTTCCAAGGCACCAGGGCCTGGTTCTATACTGGCCAAGACCAACTAACATGTCCTAGTCGTGCGTTCTGCGCAACAGGTCCCTTCAGGGCCCTGGCTAACATCAGTAGGATTGCTGATTCCTCCGAAGTCGGAGAGTGTCTGCCTGTACGGCGAGGAACCACCAGTCTGCACATCAATAAGCCAGACATGGGACAACGGATACTCACGCAAACCTCGGTCCGGTATGACATCACATGTTGGACAACAGGATGTCTTCATCCAACATACAGGACTTCATGCTGGAGTTCACAACCAGCGAACGCAAGCAAGCAAGCAGCACTACGTCTAGTAGTGCTGGATTGAATTTTGCATGTGGATTAGCTTTCCCTATTAACAGTGTCCCTTGCCATCAGGCCAACCCACTCCGACTTCAGAGGTACTTGTAATTTATGTCCCCAAGTCAAAGACGATAGGTCAACATTTTAGTACAACTGTCCGGTGTAGGGGTTGAACCCCTGACCTCGGCATCAGCACACCGGATGTTTAAGAACACACATTCTTATCAATTTGGCCATCAGTTCGACAGAGGCATTAAAGTAACAATCTGGTTAGAGTGGGCTAATATAACAACTGAATGAGACAAACATTAAAATAACAGGATAGAGTGGGTTAATCTAACAAATCATTGACACAAGGAATTAAAGTAGCAATATGGACAGAGTTCTCTTCCAACGGAAAGTAGTTTTTAGATGTGGCAGTTGGACTTCGGAACCAACAACAATATATCCTGGCCTACCACAGGGATCACCATTATCTCCGGTACTGTTCAACGCCTACACAGTGAGAATCACCAGTGAGCAGATCACTGGACCTGGCAGGACATTGTCATATGCCGATGATGTTTTAGTGTATCGTCAGGGTAAGGATAGAGAGGAGGTTGCTGTGGAGCTACAAACCGAACTCAATCGCATAAGTACTTGGTGTGATGAAGCTGGGGCAATGGTCAACCCAACAAAGGCAACAGTGACTTGGTTCTCGTTGAATAATCATATTGTCAACAATCCAACACCAACTGTAATGCTGTGTTCAGAGACGGTGGAAAGAACGCAGGCAATGAATTACCTGGGGATACGGTTTGATCGAAGCCTTGCTTATAATGTGCACATAGACCAGGTGATAACAAAGGCCAAGCGGGGTTTGGCAGCGATGCGGGTGATGGCGGCAGCAAACTGTGAGCAGCGCCATCTATGTCTTCTGTACGAGGGGCTGGTCATGTCTGTTTTGGAGTATGCAATGGCAATCCTGACTGTCAGCCATAAGCAGATAGAAAGGATGGAAAGGATACAGAATGAAGCTATGCGCATTATTCTTGGATGTACAAGAGATACAGCATGCAGGGCGATGCGCTACCTTCTTGATTTTCCAACCATTGAAGAGAGAATGCAAGTTTGCAGGGCACGCGCCTACCTCAGAATTAACGCAAACGCACAGCATCCACTGCATAGTGAAATTAGGAAGGTGAAGGGCAGCAGGTTAAAAAGAGGACGGTCGTGGATGGGTCAAGCCAAGGACATTCTTCAACAGGTGTGTTCACTTGAGGACTTAGAACCTGGCGAGGAGTGGGTGCAAGTGCAAACAGACTTCTGCACATCCTTTTCAGTTTGCATCCAACTAGATAGAAAATGCAGACAAGAAAATCCGGCTGCTGTTGAGGCTGAAGTACAAGCGTTGATTTTCGAGAATTCGCTAGACAGTGACGCGGTCATCTACACAGATGGGTCGGTCATCCGACATGTGAGAAGCTCATGGGCCTTTACAGCTCGGGCCGGAGGGAGAATTGTGAAGGAGGACTCTGGTGCTTTCACTGAAACCACAAGTAGCCTGACCATGGAAGTCATGGCAGTAAGTAAAGCAATAACATGGCTCGAGACACAGACATTCACTAGGGCTTGTTTCCTTAGCGACTCAATGAACATGATCAAGAGGATAGAGGAGGGGTCGATCCGAAGAGAATGGTTGCTGCCTCTGAAGCGGTCTCGGCTGGCAAAGATTAGTTTCATCTTCGTGCCAGGGCATGCGGGAGTACAAGGAAATGAGCGGGCTGACAAGCTCGCAGGTGAGGCTACTGTTGAGGGCGGACGCGCCATGGACCAGGCTGACATTCTGAATGCTCTACGAGAAGTGAGACTTTTGCAAGAACCAAGTGATGACTGTGAATCTACAACAATGGCCAGACTGCGAGAGCAGCAAATTAAAAGAGGGGTGGCCAAACAAGAACACTACGCAGGAAGCCAAAGAAGATTGATAAACCAACACAGAACTGGCGTCGTTAGCCGCTACACGCTGCGGGATTTGCTGAGGAGGGGATCCGAGCACTTATGGACTGAATGGTCCGATGTGCAACGAGGATGATCTGTCGACTAACTAACTAACTAACTATGGACAGAGTAGGCTAATATAACAACTCAGTGAGACGGAAGGAGTTAAAGTAACAATCTGGTTAGAGTACACTAATATAACAACTGAATGAGACAGGTATTAAAGTAACAGGATAGAGTTGGTTAATATAACAAATCATTGAGACAAGGAAGTATAGTAGCCATATGGATAGAGTGGGCTAATAAAATAACTCAGTGTGACAGAAATATGTTAAGTAACAATATAGATCAGTGTTTCCCAACGTGGGGCCCACGCCCCACAGGGGGGCAATTCGATTGTTAAGGGGGGCAATTCGAAAATGGAAGAAATCGGCTGAATATAAAAAAACAGGGAGACTTGAGACTGAAGTTAACTAAATTGGAACCTGACATAAGATCTCTTTGCAGCAAGCATCAAGCGCAAGGATCTCACTAAATTTAAATAATAAATAATTACTAATAATTAAAATAATATTGAAAAATCTTTCATTAAAATTATTTTGTACTTGAATTTCAGTTCTCCATTATATGTTTTGAAAATTTACTTACTGTGTTTGCTCAATAATTTCCTAGTGATTTCTTCCTAAAACCTATCATTCAAGTTTCTTTAGTGAACATTTCAATTTTTTAATATTAAAAATAATGTATATGTTGAGGGGGGGGGGGGCATGGGGCGGGGGAGAAGGGCAATATGAATTTTAGAAAGGCTTAAGTGGGGCATGGCACAAAAAAGGTTGGGAAACACTGATATAGATAGAGTGAGATAGTCGAAGTAAAGACAGAGAAGTTTATACAAGAGACAACATAGCAAATATAGACAGTCTTTCTTTAGGGTGGACGAAAGGAGAAGAAGACAGAAAGAGTTAAGATAAGTATATATATAAAGTAAAGTAAAGGAGAAGAAGAAGGAGTTACGATAAGCAAAAATGTATGAAAAGTACAGGAGAAGAAGAAGACAGCAGGAGTTACTATAAGTTTATTATATATGAAAAGTACAAGAGAAGAAGAAGACAGCAGGAGTTACGATAAGCATATAATATATGTAAAGTACAGGAGAAGAAGAAGACAGCAGGAGTTAAGTATAAAATATATGTAAAGTAAAAGAGAAAAAGAAGAGGAGTTAAGATATGTATATAGTGTAAAGTATAGTAAAGTAAAGTAAAGTAACATAAAGTAAAGTAAAGTAAAGTAAATATAAGATCTCTGTTATACATCTTGAGGCGTACTGAATGTATACAGCCTCATATGTGTACAGACCAATCAACAAGTGCTGGGTAATGTGGTAATTTCCATGTTGGCTGCCTTAACTTCCGCTGTCATTTCCGGGTTAGGCCGGGTGTCAACCCAGCGGCCCAAGTCAGTGTTTAATTATCTACCTCAGTGGGAATGTGACATACGACCTCTGTTATGGCAGGCATGCAGGTTGTATATTGTATAATTAATTATGCAGTCACCATCATTTACCATTCACTGATTCAGTGCCATGGAATGATTATTCGTCTTAAGTAACTTCACGTATCTGACATGTGCTTATATATCGTCAAAATGTCATCATTGCGTTAAATTACAACATACTACCTTGCTACCATATTAACAACTTTTAAGTCATAACTGTGCCACATTCCTACTTCCCATTTTCCATCATTAAGTTTTGTTTGCTCCAAAAGTACTTGTTAGTTTGTTTGGCACAGAATATTTTAAAGTAGTGATAAAAACTCTGCCGCAGAGCAAACACGGCAGGGGACTTCCGATCGTCAGAAGAAATCTCCTTCCCTGAATGTTTCGGCTCTTTCACTTCTTAAAATTCTCTAGGGGGCCTGTTTGGGTCATGACTCCGGGCGTCTTTCCCCTGCTGTACGAGACATTTGGTTGTTTGCATTGTCCTTGTGTTGTTCTCTGCTTGTCCCATATCTGCGAACATGTCTGCTCTCAAGCCTCTCCTCCATCAGGGAAAAGAGCCTGTGCACCTGGTGCCCTTACACCATTCTAGCACCTGTGGTCATGGGGAGTTAGCTTCTTCCCCAGCCACTGCCTCTGTTGCCTCCGTTCGTCTCTGTTGCCATGTTTCTTCTTTGTGACCTGTTCACAATGCCACACCCTGGGAAGCTGGCTCTTCCTTTGGGTTCCTTGACCCCTCTTTCAGTCTTTGCTGCAGAGTGTGGCTTTCAGAAGACAACTACCACCCTGGTTTGGAGGTTGGACTTTGGCCAACATTTGCATGATTTGACGACTGCTGCCATGCAGCGATTTGCCCCACCGAACAGTCCTGTACTTAGATGCACTACGCTCACTTGGAGGTATGGCTATAGAGTCAACATGAGACAGTGCAAGTTCTAGCTCTTATTGAGAGATTGCTTCTGATGTTATTTATTCTTACATACAGTCAGAAACTTTAACCATACTACTGTCGAGACTGGTCCAATTCTAGGTTCCAGTAGTTCCACAGCCCGCACTATTTCAGCTGCCTCACCTAGTTGTTTTTGTGCCCAAGTTCTCACTTGTCCTTTTATGACAACTTAAAATAATACATACTTTTTTGGAAGAACAGATATACTGTGATTGCCTGGAAAGAATAGTGCAGCAGGGGATGAGCAAAGGATCTGGCTAATACTCATTACTCCAAGGAAAGACCAGACGGACATATAATCAGATTGCGGCTGGTACCATTAGTAACGGAACTCTTCACTGGTTGTTGAAGATGAGGAGGGAATGCATGTAAGAATGTCCCAAGTGCTGAGATGTTAGTTCTTGACTGAACTCACCTCATACTTTCTTTCACTACAGATGAAGGCATGGAGTCTGTGATTTTAGAGAAAAATAACAACAATCCTAAATTCAGCACAGTTTATAATGACAGATATAGTGAAGAGTTTGACAAGAACACATTTTCCAAAGAACACTTGAAAGTGATATCTTCTAATCATCAGGTTAGTATTACAAATTGCCTATCCCATCATCATCACCATGCTGCAGGTCTTCTGAAAAATGGCGCTCTCATTGTTTCCTGCCCAAGAGATTTTTAATCTGTTGACAACTTTTCTGCCTCATGCATTTTCAAGTCTGCAATGTTCTATGTCCATCTTTGTGTTAAACACGCCCTACCTTTTTCCCCCCCAGAAACTATGCCTTCCATTGCTGTTAATTCATTCTGTGCCTCAGAACAGGACACAGTAGCCTACACAGCCACATGTAAACAAAATTCAAGATTGACGAATCAGCCAAGACTGTCCAAAGTGTGACATATCTAGGCAAACCTTCTGGCCTAGAGAAACTGAGGCTGAGTCATGTGGGAAAAACCTGGTGCAATGAAGTCATTCCTCTAGCCTTGCAACTCCTCTTCTGTTTGTTGATGAAAATTTTGGTCAAAACTAACGCTTGTGTCTGTGTGTCTTCCCCTTGGTCAAGTTTCCTTGTTACATTTTGTGTTCATTAATTTTTCTTGCCTTTTCAAGTGATTAAATTATTTGATTTGTCTCATGTTTATTTCTTCCGCCAACTCCGTGGCGATGGAGTTATGGACACAGTTCATAATCCCACATTCCGCGTTCGAAACACAGCTGGGGGAAATTTGGCAGCAGACCACCTTGCGTTGTTTTTCTTATGAAAATGTTATGAGTGCCAGTTGTTCAGATAGCAATGGCAAACTACTGAAAATAAACCTGCCAAGAGATAACCAACAGCCAAAAATGCTGGAGTCGACTGCTACGTCGTGTAAAGGATATGCAACTAATTTTTAACTTATTTTTTCCACCGCTTTAATTTCATTCCCAGTTTCTCTTAGACCTCCACATTTGTTTACTTCTGTTTCTATGAAATGCTCAAAATTTTTCGCCATATCCATATTTCTAGAGCCTTTAGTCAATGTTCTAATTGTGCATATTTATTCTTGGATGAGAAACACAGAAACAAATATGGTAGTTCTAGAACAATTCAGAGTGAAAAGGATTTTGCTAAATTAAATAATAATAAAAAGGCAGGGTATTTTGGTCACATAAAATGACGTAATAAGTGTCTAAAAATCATAATGAAGGAAAAGGTGAAGGTACAAGATCTAGAAGACATCGTAGATATAAATGGAGAGATAACATTAACGTATCGTTAGGATGCAGTCTAGCAGAATGTACAAACAAAGCTCAGGACAGAAATCACTGGACATCTATTGCCATCAACCTTCACTGTGAAGGTGATACTTGATGATAATGAGCAGCAGTCATGTTCAAAAGAACATCATTATAATAGGTAGGGTGGTAAGAGTGGCTTAGAGATGTGATGTCTGATATTTTGAGAGAAATAAATTTTCATAACATCACGTAACATTCAGTACTGTCTGGCATATTTCACTGCATCTCGCCAGGTGCATACTGCAGAGTTATATAGGGTGTATTTTTAATGACTGTGCAGTGTTTGAAAATATTGCCGGTCCAAGTTTTGTATTCGCCCTCTGTAAAGTTCATGCAACTTAATAGGTTAATACAAAACTTGGACCGGCAATATTTTCAAACACACCCTGTATATCATCTTAAGTGAATAGATGAATAATACTTAAGCTGAAACAACTAAAACACATAGTTACAAGTATTGTTTGAATATGGAACATCTGTTATCTCCTCATAATTTCATATTGACAACAAACTCATTCTGTTTGCACAAAACTCGGCAACTGCCTGATTTCTAGTGAGGCGTTAGTATATGGTGGCTCAAGGAAGAGCAATACTACATTAAACATGTGAAATTTCTCATGTTCTGTAAGAGTTAATTACATTAAAATAACCAGCACAAGACTGTATGACATCTCTGTGCTGCAGGCTAGAAATGAGAATAGGACAAGTAAAAGAAAATTTTAACAAGATCTTGCTGTTCTCTGTGTTTGTGCAGAAAATATTCAAATGAAAACATAGCTTTTGAATATTACAGTTGGCAAATGTACATTAGTTCTTGTGCTTGTTTCAACCTCCTTTCCTATTTATCTCAAAGTATCAGGATATGGAGAAGAAGAAGAAGAAGAAGAAGAAGAAGAAGAAGATGAGGAAGATGGGGTTGAGGGAAAAGAAGGAGGGGAAATTGCAATAGGAGAATATTCAAGAAGAAGAAAAACAATGACAAGAAGAAGAAGATGATAACAATGATGAAGATGAAGACGAACAAGCAGGAAGAGGAGTAATGTACATCTGCCACACCTAAAATGTGAAATAATAAATTATGCAAGTTTATGTAAAGTATTTAACAGATGGATCTAACTTTTTGAGAGATTGTTATATGTCCTATTTGCTATTTCTTCAAAGCTTTACTGGATAAAGCAAACAGAAAATTTGGTTTTCACATTTTGAATAAATTTTTCTTACACTAAACACCCAACGTTTCTTGCTATTACATAACAGCCCCTTGAGTCAGACGATGAACAGGTCATCATCTCTTCAGCCATTTCCCCTACTCAAATTGGTCAGCATCAGAAGGGCCGGCCAGACAATGACCACAGTCTGGACAAACCCTCAGACACTGACAGCGAACCAGAGACTGATACATATAACTTTACAGAGGATCAGCAGCGAGCGATGATGGAGCTGATGGCTCAGAAACAAGAAGCAGTGGAATTGCTAGGTTTGGTGTTGCTTTTCTCTCTGTTATGGCTTTTTTTTTAGCTGCAGTTTACTTAGGTGAACCAAAGAAAGAGATTTGCGGAGAGACACAAAATCTTACACCAGATGATAGGGCACATGATGGTGATGATGAGGATACACATTTCTCACATTAGAAAACAGAAGACGTATCCATAATAAATATTTCTCATATCGGATGATTACGTTCTAATTCTAGGGTACATATCTCTCACATTGGAAGACAGAAAACATATCCATAATAAACATTTCTCACATTAGAAGACAGAAAACATTTCCATAATAAACATTTCTCACATTAGAAGACAGAAAACATATCCATAATAAACATTTCTCACATTAGAAGACAGGAAACATATACATAATAAATATTTCTCACATTAGAGGATTAGGTTCTAATTCTAGGATACAATATCTCTCACATTAGAAGACAGAAAACATATCTGTGATAAACATTTCTCACATTAGAAGACATAAGACATATCTATGATAAACATTTCTCACATTAGAAGACATATCTGTGATAAACATTTCTCACATGAGAATACAGAAGACATATCCATAATAAACATTTCTCACATTAGAAGACAGTGGTTTTAATCCTAGAATACATATCTCTCATATCACATGAATTAGGTTCCAATCCTAAGATACACATTTTTCACATCTGAGGAAAACTTCCAATTCTAGGATACACATGTCTCACATCAGAAGAAAGCTTCCAATCCTAGGATACACATTTCTCACATCAGAAGAAAGCTTCCAATCCTAGGATATGCATTTCTCACATCAGAAGAAAGGTTCTAATTCTAGGATACACATTTCTCACATCAGAAGAAAGCTTCCAATCCTAGGATATGCATTTCTCACATCAGAAGAAAGGTTCTAATTCTAGCACACACATATCTCACATCAGAAAAACTGTTTGAATTCTAGGATAGACATTTCTCATATCAGAAGAGCAGTTCCAATCCTAGGATACACATTTCTCTCAACAGAAGACAGAAGTTCTAATCCTAGCTTTGTTCTGTCGTGCAAGGGAAGAGATGATGTTGTGATTGTGATTCATGGGGAAAAGTCAATGACATATCATGTGGTGCACCAGACTGAAAGAGTTACAATGCAGAGAGCCAATAATTGAAACTGATATTTTCAAATATTCATCACAGGAATCTGGTAATAATGGTAGACAACTACTACCAACCCAGTTTTTAAAATTTTGTTCTGGTTATAGTTTTTAAAATATCCCTTTTTTCTGAGGAAAATGGCCAGGCCACGTGGTATAATTTTGGCAAGAACACAGACCTAATCCAAGACCCTGGTGATTATGTTAAAAGGTGAATCATCACATTTTGTAGGCATGAGAGCATGGAGAAATAGGTGGCCAATCTTTCTCTCACTTTGACAAGTGATGAGCCCACATGTCGAACCTGCGTCCAACAGTGCACATGACATTACCAGCACAGATTACTATCAACGTCTCTAGATATTCCACCTGCTTCCCTAATGGGTCCTGATAAAACAAAGCTATCTATATCTCCTTTTCCATCAGTTTGCTGCCAATTGTTATAATGTATTGTCATATTTTCCAGTCACATTGAACATGAAGTTTTTAACCTTGATATCTATTCACAGATGAAGAACCCCCAGAGTATAATGTGAAAGGTCGTTTGGAGCAACTAAATGCAGAACTAGCCAAAGACCCTTTACCAGCTGATGAAAGCAGAGAACACAGAGTGGGATTCAAGGCAGAGATTGTGGATCTTGTGGCACCGCCTGCTGTGGATTTCAGTGATGATGAATCTCAGCCCAATAGCGTCAGTGGCGAATTACACATTGCTGCTACACCTGAGACTCCCAAAGAAGAAGATGAAAGCAGCAATGACAGCGAGGAGAAATATGACAGTAAAGAGAAAGATGACAGTAAAGAGAAAAATGACAGTAAAGAGACAGATGATGATAAAGAAAATGCAGTTGACTCTTATAGTAAAGAATTTGTAGTTGAACGAGATGGTCACTTTGCTTTGCTGAGTGCTAATGAGTTATCACAGTCAGAACAGTTGTTATTCTTGGGTGAACATGAAACAGTGAGGAAGACAGAAATACAAAGTAATGGTGGAGAAATGAAACATGAAATTCATTCAAATAAAAGTCACAGTGCTGGAAGGGTCAAGGCTGAGGACAGTTTCTCCACACAAGTCTTACCCAGACCTCCATTAAGGCCAAGACCAAACACCGCATTTTCTGGTCCTCGAAGAAATGTCCAGCCACTTCGGTCACAGCTGACCAGATCGGCAGGTCAGGTCAGTGACTGTAACCCAGTTTTGGATAGTTTTAATTACAATTCACCTTACGCAATGACTCCCCAGCAGAAGGAGGAGGCAAAAGAAAAGGCAAGGAAACTTGAGGAAGAGAGAAGAGAGAAAGAAAAGAAAATTAGGGAAGAAAATGAAGAGAAAAAGAGAGAAAATGATAGCGCATTTCAAGCTTGGTTGTGTAAGAAAAGGGAGGAAATCAGGAAGAGACAAGGTGGTGAAGCAGACAGGCAGAAGTCGGATCAAGAGCGGGTAAGTTATTTCTTGTGGTCCTGTTCATAATTTATATTTTTCTAAAGAGAACAAAACTGATTTTTGAATGCCAGTTGTATCTCTGTCTGTCTGTCTGTCTGTCTGTCTGTCTGTCTGTCTGTCTGTCTGTCTGTCTGTCTGTCTGTCTGTCTGTCTGTCTGTCTGTCTGTCTGTCTGTCTGTCTGTTTCTCTCTCTCTTACTCACTCACTCTCTCTCTCTCTTTCTTTCTCTCTCTCTCTCTCTCTCTCTCTCTCTCTCTCTCTCTCTCTCTCTCTCTCTCTCTCACTCACTCTCTCTCTCTCTCTCTCTCTCTCTCTGTGTCTGTGGGTGGTTGACAGACTGGCTCGCTAGCTGGTGGCTGAGTGGCTAGTGTGTATGCATGGGTGTATGGACCGACTGATTGACCTAAGAATATTGTTGTCAAATATGTTATCCTGCAGTTGATCTACTTTTAGAGCGTTAGAAGAGAAACAGTAATCAAAATATGTGGTTGGTTGGTTGGTTGGTTGTGAATCCTATGAAAGACTCAGTTGTAACTCTTTAGTAATCAAAATATGTGGTTGGTTGGTTGGTTGTGAATCTTATGAAAGACTCAGTTGTAACTCTTTAGTAATCAAAATATGTGGTTGGTTGGTTGGTTGTGAATCCTATGAAAGACTCAGTTGTAACTCTTTAGTAATCAGAAATTTTGACTTCTCGTCAATGACTTGTGAACGTAAATTACAAGTACTTCTGCTGTCAGAGTGGGTTCACCTGATGTTGTGCCATTGCTAATATGTACAAACAGGGGTTTGCAGTTTGGAGTATAAGACAGTCATTAAGCAAGGGTGTAGTCACTTGTGAAGCAAACAGAACTGTAAGAGCTGTGAAAAAAAATGCTGGATAAAAAGACCACATCAGGAGATTCTCCTCCTGGAACGTCAAGCAATCTTTGCCCACATTGTCAAAGAACATTTCGAACCAAAATAGACATTACCAGGCATCTTAGAACTCACTGCTCCAAACTTTCAACCCCACTGGATGAAATGAATGGTCATCATCATACTTGATAGACAAACACCATGAGGCAGTCAACAAGCTGTGTGCAGGCTGAGATGTTTAACATATAGAAAGGGAAGAAAATTAACAACACAAATGTGGTACAATTGAGTTACTGGAGGAAACTAGCACTTTTGATTTGTCTGAGCGCATTGATGTCAAGAAATAATAGATTATTACCAGAGAAATCATGCATGGTTTGACATGCTTCTATAAAAATATAATATGTCTTTTGCTAAATAACTTATTATGTATTTAGTTTGATTGCATTTTTAACTTGTACATAATATCTAAAAGTATTTAACTTGTGAGAAAACATGTTTTCAGCAATCTTCGTAATAACATTTTCTTCATAAAACAATGGCCAGATGAAGAAACATGGATCAGAAACAAGCCAAACATCAAGTTTGGATTCTTATGAGATTATCTATCCATATTTGCTTGAGAAAAATCTGGTAAAGTGAGATTAACTGATTCAGTGCCAAAGGATAAAATATCGCCAAATATGACCTCCCATTTAGACAGAAGGATGATATATTGCCATATTAGGGTCATCATGTTATTTGTTTTGTTTCATGGTTATCTTCCTCATTTTGAATGCTCAGTGAGCGGAAATTTAAATTGTAATACTTGTTCATTTGATAGTGTACCATGTTTGGTCCAAACTTACTTTTTGTTCTGCACTGAATCAGTTAAAATAACCAACATTTAGTATATAATCCCCTTTCTTTGATATATTTTATCTAGCTGACAATTTCATGGCTTCAGTCTAAGTGTCTGCACGCCAGCTCCAAGAGTTGTAGGGAATGCACGTTAAATGTAGCAATAATTGTAATTGTTATTTTATTACAAGTGCATTTTATCAAATGAGAAATAATTCTGCAATAAATATTTGTCATTAGAAGCTGGTCGGAATATTCTTACATGTTATATTGAATTAGCATACTGCTGTGACAATTAATAAACACAGAAGAACATGTATAGAAAGCAGAGAAATGTAGTTTTAAAGAAGAATGCTATAAGTACTAAGGCTAAAAACATGAATAATCTAAATTTTTTGAAAAAGGCCAAAACTGTAAAGACAATTGCCAACTGTGACTACATCAATAGAACATACTGCAATAACTTTTAAGATTAATGAGAAAAGAGACAGAGGGAGTCAGAGTGACAAGCTTCTGAACAATGTTACATCTTGGCATGGAAAGGTACCAATATTTGAATTGACTGACACATCTAGAAACAAGGATTTATGAAAAGAGATGATAACCAGTTTCCCAGTTTGCGTGACATTTGTTGATGATGATGATGATAGTGATAAAGATGCTATTATAAGTCACTTCAAGTATGTGACCCCAAAATACCAAAAGCTACTTAAAATGATGCAAATGTGTTTAAAATTTGGTTTGAATGAAAGAAAAAGCTAAATTACGCAGACACAACTACTGACATTCAACAAGATCTGATCATCAAAGGAAACTGGCTCATAGACAGAATAATGTCTCGGAAACAGAAATACTCGTGCCATGAAACATCACAATGGCTTGTAAAGAACAGTGAAACAGAAATACCCGTGCCATGAAACATTACAATGGCTTGTAAAGAACAGTGAAACAGAAATACTCATGCCATGAATCATCACAATAGTTTGGAAAGAGCAGTGAAATAGAAATACTCGTGCCATGAAACATCACAATAATTTGGAAAAAACTGTGAAACAGAAATACATGTGCCATGAAACATCACAATGGCTTGTAAAAAAACAGTGAAACAGAAATACTCATGCCATGAAACATCACAATAGTTTGGAAAGAATAGTGAAACAGAAATACTCGTGCCATGAAACATCACAATAGTTTGGAAAGAACAGTGAAACAGAAATACTCGTGCCATGAAACATCACAATAATTTGGAAAATACTGTGAAATAGAAATACTCATGCCATGAAACATCACAATAGTTTGGAAAGAACAGTGAAACAGAAATACTTGTGCCATGAAACATCACAATAGTTTGGAAAAAAACTGTGAAATAGAAATACTCATGCCATGAAACATCACAATAGTTTGGAAAGAACAGTGAAACAGAAATACTCGTGCCATGAAACATCACAATGGTTTGGAAAGAACAGTGAAACAGAAATACTCGTGCCATGAAAAATCACAATAGTTTGGAAAGAACAGTGAAAGAAGGCATGGTTCCTGGATGAAGAGTCAGGGGTTCACCAGCACACAGATTTGGCGGGCCATGATGAGAGTGACATTCATGGGGGAGGTGGGTGGTGGGGGTCGCTACACCTAATTCATCCCAACAAATACAAAACATTGTTAATGTACTGGGACCTGAATATCAATGCACTGGACTTAAAAGTCTTAGAACACATTTACAACCAACCAGCCAATCTCCAATCCATTCTTACCCACAACTACTAAAGCTGTTTTGACTTTTCTTTGTAGATTGTTGTTGTTTTATATGGTTATTATACATTTTGCTTCTGTTTTTGTTTACCCCATTTTAAATTTAATGTGGTTTAGATTAAAATGCCCCGGGAAGGTTAACCCGGTCAACAAATGCCCGCAGAAGTCGGATGTGTCGGCCTAACGGCGCAAGAACGCAGCTCTGCTGTAAACAGGCACGACGCAATCACGTCCGAAAAAAAACTCCGGATGAACGAAGAAGAAGAAGAAGAAGATTAAAATGTGTGTAGCCAATGTAGCCATTCTGCCATTATTGTAGTGCATGATAGTTATTAAAATTATATTTGAATTTCTGTTATAATAACATTTTAAAGTAAGCAGTTAAAAAATGAAAAACAAAATTATTATTTGCGAAGAATATATCGACGAGGAGGGTGTTTTCTCAGCATTTCGTAACCTACGGTCATAAAGTTAACAAAGAAAAGGTCTTCATATGCCGTATTCAACAAAAAATAAATAATTGCTCAAATATAGTGAAGATTAAGCAATGAGGCAGTTCCAGCCAGTTTTGTGCAAACAGAAATAGTTCATTGTAAATTTGAAATTACTGTGGGGATAACAAATGCTGCACATTCGGACAGTACCTGTGACAATGTGTTTTAAGTATTTAAGCCAAATGTTATTAATTTATTCAAGTCAAATGGTATATAACTCTGCAGTATGCAATGAAATATGTCAGGCAATAAGTCATGCAACATAATGTTTGTGGCTTCTGTGTTTTAATTCACTAAGGGAATCCATTGGTTTGGATGTCTACTATTTTGCCATGTTAATTGTGTTGGTGGCTCTACTGCAATTTTTCCAAGTGTTTCTACATTGTCGCTTGTATTGTGAGTGTTTAAAGTAGGCAGTTGTTTGTCTGTCTTTTTACTTTATATAAACTTTGTTGCATGGTTATCATTGTACCTCTCTGTCTCCATTTTTACCTTTTCCTGTTGGCTCTCGTCCATTTAAGACAAGGTCTTCTGTCATTGTGTTTTCAGTTTTTGTTTTTTAAAGTGAGATAACTATTCTGCACATGTTTACAGTAAAATATTAATGTCATAATTGGGTACTTAACAGTAATTATTAATGTGTGTATGTGCATGTGTGTGCACATGTATGTGTGTATGTGTGCATTTGTGCATATGTCAATGTGCGTGTGTGTGTGTGTGTTTGTGTGCTGGTTTACCTACAGTTGAACTCTGCCACTATTTATCTTCAGAGATGAAATTTTGCAAAGCAAGGGGAAGGGGCAGGCAGGGGAGAGGTTATGACATTTTACACATCTGAGGCACATTGAGTTAGTGAATTAGTTAGTCGCGGTTCCAACTTTACGGCAAAGGATCGCCCCATTGTGTCAGTGAATATCATACAAAATGCCCCTCGCTGTCCCATGTGAAAATTGAACAGACAGGAGTCTCGACAAACCAACATCACCCACAGTGATACTATGCATAATGCCGCTGCCAGAATGCCAGTGCTAGCGTATTGAGTATATATATATATAGTTCTAACCCCATATTTGTAAGGCTGAATCGGTACTTGCTTGGTCATGTGGTCAATACCATACCAGGCAGTCTTTACCTCCCAGGCTGATGACAATGTGATGTCCTACAAAGGACATGCAACTAACTTTTTGTTTTGTTTATAGGCAATTTGTGTGGCAGGGTTTTCATATTATTTATGATTGATATTGTCAGTTGTTTAAAGCATAGACTTTATAATTATATGATTCAGTGTTTACATTGCTAGTTAATTATGTTACTACTCTTTATATTGTAGGTAATTTATATTGCTGGTTGCTTAGATTGTGTACATGGTAGGTTATTTATATTAGTGATTATTTATTTATTAGGTAGTTTGTTTATATTGATAATTTATATAGTAGGTTGCTTAAAGGGAATGATTAAAGTTTATTTATATGAAATTTGTTTATACGATAGGTTGTTTATATTGTAGGTTGTTTATATTGTAGGTTGTTTAAATTGTGGGTTGTTTGCTTGTTATGTAAGTGCCTCTGTTTGCAGATTATGTTGCAGGCTATTTATATTTGTTGCTTATATTCACTTTCAGATTGAGGGAAATGAGGAAGCTTACAAAGCATGGCTGAAGGAAAAGAAGGAACAGGTGAAAAAAGAGAAATTGCTAAAGAGACGGCAGCAACAGGAAAAAGCAGTGGGAATATTATATCATTCTTCTGAAGAGTGTGAGAAAGCTTTCAAAGAGTAAGATATAAGTTTGACTTTTTTTTCACAAACAATAACTGTAGAGTATATTGCAGCTTTTCTATTAGCTACTTCTTGATGACGTAAAGCACTCTTGTATCTTATCTAAATATATTCCTATATCTTCCACTCTAACTTTCCTGTTGTCACAACATTTTAGAGTTTTTCCTTTCTTCTTACAAGTTAAAATTATGGGAATTGGCAGCTGCTGTTATAAGTAACTGGTTTTTTCATATTCATTCATCACCAAGTGCCTTGTCAATGAATATGAGCGACCATAGCTCTTCATCTCAATGATCAACCGAGTCTTGGATAAGGTCTGTGTTCTTGTCTTGGTTACGACACGTGGCCAGGTCATCAAGGTATTTATCTCTTTGTCTTCCCCTTGCTCTTTCCCCCCAAACTTTTCCAGTTGTCACAAAGTTTTAATTCATTAGCTGTGGAGACTCGTTATCACTCACATCAGCTGGCAAGGTACTTGATTATAATGATGATGGTGATGATAATGATGATGGTCGAATGAATGTCGTTCGACGAGTGAAAAGTTCATGAGCTTTTACGGCTCAGGCCGGAGGGAGAGTTGTGAAGGAAGATTTTGGTGCTTTTGCTTTGACCACAAGTAGCCTGACTATGGAAGTCATGGCAGTAAGTAAAGCAATAACATGGCTCGAGACACAGACATTGACTAGGGTATGTTTGCTTAGTGACTCAATGACAATGCTCAAGAAGATAGAGATGGGATGGATCCAGAGAGAGTGGCTGCCATCTCTGGAGAGGTCTCGGCTGGCAAAGATTAGTTTTATTTTCGTGCCAGGGCTTGCAGGTGTACGAGGAAATGAGTGGGCTGACAAGCTTACCAGTAAGGCTATTATGGAATGTTGACAAACCATGGACCAGGCTGACATTCTGAATGCTCTATGAGAAGTAAATCGTTCGTGAGAACCAAATGATGCCTGTGAATCTACAACCATGGGCAGGATGCGAGAACAGCAGATTATAAGAGGTGTGGCCAAACAAGAACACTATGTGGGAAGCCAAAGAAGATGAATAAAGCAACACAGAACTGGTGTCGTCAGTTGATACACGCAGCGGGATTTACTGAGGAGAGGATCTGAGCACTTATGGACTGAATGGTTCGATGTGCAATGAGGATGATATGCTGTCTAACTAACTAACTAATGATGATGGTGATGATAATGATGATGGTGATGATAATGATGACACATTTTTTTAATATGCATGCCTCATTGACATCCCCCCACCCCAGATTACACCCACACACACTTAAATGTGCACTCACACATATATACACACATGTACTCACACACACACACACATGCACTATGACACACATGCATTCTCTCTCTCACACACGCACGCACACACATATTCAAATAATGTGATGTGTGGTTGACTGTTTACAATGAATCCATTAGCTGTTTAACATGAATATATTGTTTTCCTACCATGAATTAATTAACTCTTTACTAATAATTCATTCCTCCTTACTGCGAATCCATTAGCTGTTTACAATGAATCCATTAGTTGTTTACCATTAATCTGTTGTCTCTTTACCATGAAGCCATTACCTCTTTACTATGAATTTGTTTGCTGTTTACTATGATTCAATAGCTCTTTACCATAAAGCCATTCCCAGGTTTTCACAATGTATGTGCTATCCAGTGCCAATGTCTTTTATTCCCATCTTGACTCAATAATATTTGTGTAATTCTCTCCACATTGGAGATTCTGTCATACCATCTCAAGTTAGTCAATCAGTATACCATTTTTATTGTCATCATGTTTTGTCATTTCTAACAGGTGGCTAAAGAAGAAAAATGCAGCATCAAAGAAACAGGATTCCAAGGAGAGACAGATGAACAGAATATATAAAATTCAAGTCAAGAGATCAAAGAAGATACACGCCATAATCAACACTTTGAAAGATTCACAGTCTGGTCAATATTCAGATCATTTTGAATTTTGATGTTAACAAGAGCAGTTTTTACACACAGAAGCCCCAAACAATATGTTGCATGATTTATTGCCTGGCATATTTCAATGTATCTCGTCAGATGCATGCTGCAGAGTTATATATCATATGAAGAGCAGTTTTGTTATGGTTTAAGCACACTCATCAATTTCTGATACTCTTTATCAAAGCATGCACATATTTTAACAGAGCACGCACATTATGTCTCCTACATTGATATGATCATTAAAAATTAGCCTTAAGAAAAATCAACTTTGGTTCTTGTGCCTGTCTTTGTAACTAATTTTATGGTTTTAGCAATCTCATCAATTTCTGATACTCTTTATCGAAGCATGCATATTATTGAACAGAGCATGGACATTATGTCTCCTACATTGATATGATCATTAAAGATTATCCTTAAGAAAAGTCATCTTTGGTCCTTGTGCCTGTCTTTGTAACTAGTTTTCATCTCTAATTTCTTATATTACACGTTTGGCTTCTACCTTATGTTTCTCCATAGATGTAAATTTGTTTCATTTGTCAAGATTGAGCTTTGTAAGATACCATTAATATTAAATTTACAATGTACCATAGTCCAACAGGGTATGTAAGTACACATGAACATGCACACATGCATGTATACAGAAACACAGGAGTACAAACACACCACACAGATGCACCATACAAACACACCACACAAACACACCATAAACACACAGATCATATGCACACCATTTTAATTATCATAGTGGTAATAACATGTGGTTTCTGTGAATACATTCGGACCCTCGTTTGATGCTGTGGAGTTTTTGCACTGAGCTGTGATTCTCCTGAAGGGAAACAGACCATTAATGGACAGTTTCTGAGTGAACTGAAGACAGCCCTTGAATACAATTAATCAGTTAATTCTATGTTGACTGAGACATTAGTTAACACATTCGAATATCTTATATCAGTTAATTCTATGTTGACTGAGACATTAGTTTAACACATTTGAACATCTTATATAAGTTAATTCTATGTTAAGCGTGACATTAGTTTAGTTAACTCTAACATCTGTCAATTAATTATATATTGACTGAGACATTAGTTTAACAAATTTCATCATCTTTTTTTATGTTTACTGAAACATTAGTTTAACAAATTCCATTAGTTTAACAAATTCCAACATTGTGTATCAATTAATTCTATGTTTACTGAAACATTAGTTTAACAAATTCCATTAGTTTAACAAATTCCAACATTGTGTATCAATTAATTCTATGTTGACTGAGACATTAGTTTAACAAATTCCAGTATCTTATATCAGAATTCTATGTTGATTGAGACATTAGTTAAAAATAGTCTAACATTGTATCAATTAATTCTATGTTGACTGAGATATTAGTTTAACACATTCCAGTATCTTATATCAGAATTCTATGTTGACTGAGACATTAGTTTAAAAAATTATAACATTGTGTATCAATGAATTCTATGTTGACTGAGACATTAGTTTAACACATTCTAGCATCTCAAATCAGTAATTCTGTGCTGACTGAGACATTAGTTTAACACATTCTAGGGAGTCTCTTTGGCGAAGTGGTCAAGCCGTTTGACGTTTGACTCATGAGCCGAAGGTTGTGGGTTCGATTCCGGGCCGCGTCCTTCGGTTTACGAGTTAAATGTTTCGGAGACTCCCATGGGTCGTCGCTAAAAGCTACGGAGTTCGTGCTTTGTGCGACGCTTTCCGTGCTGCGGAAAGAGACCGAGCCATATGGGATAAAAACCCGGTGCAATGAAGTCGACCCTGTCGACTTTTAAGCGACATTCTAGCATCTTATATCAGTTAATTCTATATTGACTGAGGTGTTAGTTTAACACATTCTAGCATCTTATATCAGTGTCATCATTATGTTTTCTCATTTGTGTTTTCATTATTTATTTGTCTGTTTCACACCAGCCATCCAAGGACTGCCTCAGGAGATATTTTGTTGTAATGTAAAATGCCAAGAACAATCATAACAGTCTAACCGTTTTTTTTTTTTATGATTGTATAAACACATCAAATATGTGTGTGTGCATGTGTGTGTGTGTGTGCACACACGCGTGTGTCTGTATACGTATCTGTGTGTTATTCTTAAAATATAAAATGTAAATAAAACTGATAATTTATAAGTTGTCAATTACATTTCTTCATCATCAGGTGCCATCTCCTCATAGAAGGGTGGCTGTAGAGGGTCTATAACACCTGTATCTTTTTATGGTGAACTCATTCAGGCATCTCACAATTCATCTCTTATTGTTGCCTTTTCACATATAACATTGGCTTCTTCTGCCACACTTCCCCTCCAAGATTCCCTCCAGCACATTCTTACAAGGGAGATGAATCTCTACATTGCCAAAGTATCTTGATTCTTATCTTGATGTCCTTCAGCCATGTTTTCTTGAATCTCAGTTTTTTTAATAATTCTTTCTTTGTTTTCTGCTCCTGTCATGATATTCTTCCTATAACTATTCTTACTATATAACTACAATTCAAAAGTCTCAGTTGTTCTTTCACATTGTTTATTTATTGTCAATATTTTTGCACCATATAATAATAAACTTGTCCTTTGGAGCAAACTAGGCAGGTCAAGAGAGGGATCATGCTGATGGGCAAAACATGGTTTCTACAATTTAGTCCAGGCTTTGTGCTATGGAGAGGTATAACGACAAAGAAAAAAATGATTGTTGATAGATCACATACCGAGTGTGTGAGATGTCAGATGTGGTGCATGATGGTGGAAATGACCATGTGTTCACATGCATCTATTGTGGACTAATATCTACCGTGAAGACTATTGGTTATTAGTTAGATACATATTCATTACAGGATGTTACAGTCAGCCCCCAGCCTTTTTAGCTGCTTGTGATTTCCTTGCAAAATTATGTTCAGTAGTTTGATATTGCTTTCTGAACGACCGGCACTCATACCATTGTATGAAAACCTGTGCAAGGCAGTCTGTTTCCAAATCGCTTGTAGTGTGTTTCAAATGCAAAATTGTGAAGTGCATTTGTAACCTCTTTGTCAGCTATGTTTTTTTTTTTAATTGGTTATTAAATGTCAAGAAATATTAAGAACGTGATATTTTTTAACATTCAAAATTACACGAAAGTCTAGAAAAGATCATAATGGATGGAAGTGTACTGGGGAGGTGAAGAAGAGGCAGACCAAAACATACATGGATTAACGATGTGATAAATAATTTACACATGGCAGCAACAGAGGCAGGACATTTGGCTTATGACAGAGAGACATTTTGAAACTGTTATGGAGGTGAAGCTGTGAACAGTACATGCCACAGCAGGATGATGATGATGATGAGTTATGTGGTGCTGTTTACTGGTTTCACTGTCCTGCTGGAGGGCAGTTATGTGGTGCTGTTTACTGGTTTCACTGTCCTGCTGGAGGGCAGTTATGTGGTGCTGTTTACTGGTTTCACTGTCCTGCTGGAGGACAGTTATGTGGTGCTGTTTACTGGTTTCACTGTCCTGCTGGAGGGCAGTTATGTGGTGCTGTTTACTGGTTTCACTGTCCTGCTGGAGGGCAGTTATGTGGTGCTGTTTACTGGTTTCACTGTCCTGCTGGAGGGCAGTTATGTGGTGCTGTTTACTGGTTTCACTGTCCTGCTGGAGGGCAGTTATGTGGTGCTGTTTACTGGTTTCACTGTCCTGCTGGAGGGCAGTTATGTGGTGCTGTTTACTGGTTTCACTGTCCTGCTGGAGGACAGTTATGTGGTGCTGTTTACTGGTTTCACTGTCCTGCTGGAGATCAGTTATGTGGTGCTGTTTACTGGTTTCACTGTCCTGCTGGAGGTCAGTTATGTGGTGCTGTTTACTGGTTTCACTGTCCTGCTGGAGGGCAGTTATGTGGTGCTGTTTACTGGTTTCACTGTCCTGCTGGAGGACAGTTATGTGGTGCTGTTTACTGGTTTCACTGTCCTGATGGAGGGCAGTTATGTGGTGCTGTTTACTGGTTTCACTGTCCTGCTGGAGGCAGTTATGTGGTGCTGTTTACTGGTTTCACTGTCCTGCTGGAGGGCAGTTATGTGGTGCTGTTTACTGGTTTCACTGTCCTGCTGGAGGGCAGTTATGTGGTGCTGTTTACTGGTTTCACTGTCCTGCTGGAGGGCAGTTATGTGGTGCTGTTTACTGGTTTCACTGTCCTGCTGGAGGGCAGTTATGTGGTGCTGTTTACTGGTTTCACTGTCCTGCTGGAGGACAGTTATGTGGTGCTGTTTACTGGTTTCACTGTCCTGCTGGAGGTCAGTTATGTGGTGCTGTTTACTGGTTTCACTGTCCTGCTGGAGGACAGTTATGTGGTGCTGTTTACTGGTTTCACTGTCCTGCTGGAGGTCAGTTATGTGGTGCTGTTTACTGGTTTCACTGTCCTGCTGGAGGACAGTTATGTGGTGCTGTTTACTGGCTTCACTGTTCTGCTGGAGGGCAGTTTGGCCAAATGGATAAGAGCACTTGCTCTTAAACTTCTGGCGTGCTGATGCCATTGTAGCGAGTTCAGTTGGACTAAAATTGTGACTTCTTCTTGACTTGAGAGCATAAATTACAAGTACCTCAGAAGTCAAAAAGGGTTTGCCCAAAGGTAACACACACACAAAAATCAGTCCCATGTACTAGATGTAGCAACACAAGTATGGTCTACGCTCCAGTTTAAAGTGAGCAAGCACTTTAAAAAAACTGTCCTGTTTATATGATTCTCAACACTCACTGTAGTTCTGTATGCTTGTATCACCTGTAATTCTTTGTGACCACCCCCCCCCCCCCTTATTATTCACGATGCTCTCTTTCACTAGTCACTTTCATTCTGTTTTGTATGTCTTGTTTTAAACACTTCTGTCTGTCCACTGTCCTGCTATTCTATCTAGTCTACTAAATTGTGTATCTGCTCTATGTTAACTATCTTTTGTCTTTACTCCCAACTGTTTTGTCTTTGCTCCCAACTATCTTTTGTCTTTGCTGCTAACTATCTTTTGTCTTTACTCCCGACTATCTTTTGTTTTTACTCCCCACTATCTTTTGTCTTTACTCCCAACTATCTGTTATCTTTACTCCCAACTATCTGTTGTCTTAACTCCCAAATATCTGTTGTCTTTACTCCCAACTATCTGTTATCTTTACTCCCAACTATCTGTTGTCTTTACTCCCAAATATCTGTTGTCTTTACTCCCAACTATGTTCTGTCTTTACTCCCAACTATCTTTTATCTTTACCCCCAACTATCTTTTGTCTTTACTCCCAACTATCTTTTGTCTTTACTCCCAACTATCTTTTGTCTTTACTCCCAACTATTTTTTGTCTTAACTCCCAACTATAATTTGTCTTTACTCCCAACTATCTTTTGTCTTTACTCCCAACTATCTTCAGTCTTTACTCCCCACTATCTTTTGTCAGTACTCCCAACTATCTTTTTTCATTTACTCCCAACTATCTTTTGTCTTTACTGCCAACTATCTTCAGTCTTTGCTCCCAACTATCTTTTGTCTTTACTCCCAACTATCTTCAGTCTCTACTCCCCACTATCTTTTGTCAGTACTCCCAACTATCTTTTTTCATTTACTCCCAACTATCTTTTGTCTTTACTCCCAACTATCTTTTGTCTTTACTCCCAACTATCTTCAGTTTTTACTCCCAACTATCTTCAGTCTCTACTCCCAACTATCTTTTGTCTTTACTCCCAACTATCATCAGTTTTTACTCCCAACTATCTTCAGTCTCTACTCCCAACTATCTTCAGTTTTTACTCCCAACTATCTTTTGTCATTACTCCCCACTATCTTTTGTCATTACTCCCAGCTATCTTTTGTCATTACTCCCAACTATCTTCAGTCTCTACTCCCCACTATCTTTTGTCATTACTCCCAACTATCTTCAGTTTTTACTCCCAACTATCTTCAGTCTCTACTCCCAACTATCTTTTGTCTTTACTCCCAACTATCATCAGTTTTTACTCCCAACTATCTTCAGGCTCTACTCCCAACTATCTTCAGTTTTTACTCCCAACTATCTTTTGTCATTACTCCCCACTATCTTTTGTCATTACTCCCAGCTATCTTTTGTCATTACTCCCAACTATCTTCAGTCTCTACTCCCAACTATCTTTTGTCATTACTCCCAGCTATCTTTTGTCATTACTCCCAACTATCTTCAGTCTCTACTCCCAACTATCTTCAGTCTCTACTCCCAACTATCTTCAGTCTCTACTCCCAACTATCTTTTGTCATTACTCCCCACTATCTTTTGTCATTACTCCCAGCTATCTTTTGTCATTACTCCCAACTATCTTCAGTCTCTACTCCCCACTATCTTTTGTCATTACTCCCAGCTATCTTTTGTCATTACTCCCAACTATCTTCAGTCTCTACTCCCAACTATCTTTAGTCTCTACTCCCAACTATCTTTTGTCATTACTCCCAGCTATCTTTTGTCTTTACTCCCAACTATCTTCAGTCTCTACTCCCAACTATCTTTTGTCATTACTCCCCACTATCTTTTGTCATTACTCCCAGCTATCTTTTGTCATTACTCCCAACTATCTTCAGTCTCTACTCCCCACTATCTTTTGTCATTACTCCCAGCTATCTTTTGTCATTACTCCCAACTATCTTCAGTCTCTACTCCCAACTATCTTTAGTCTCTACTCCCAACTATCTTTTGTCATTACTCCCAGCTATCTTTTGTCATTACTCCCAACTATCTTCAGTCTCTACTCCCAACTCCCAACTATCTTTTGTCATTACTCCCAGCTATCTTTTGTCTTTACTCCCAACTATCTTTTGTCATTACTCCCAACTATCTTTTGTCCGTATCTATCACAACATTTTGCTATGTGTTGACATTTACCACATCACCCAGTTGGTCTATGAAACTATGAGACAAGCACCATGTACCTAGTATGCTCTAGGCGTGGAATAAAGCCCTTCACTTTACTGTGGAATAAAGCCCTTCACTTTACTGTGGAATAAAGCCCTTCACTTTACTGTGGAATAAAGCCCTTCACTTTACTGTGGAATAAAGCCCTTCACTTTACTGTGGAATAAAGCCCTTCACTTTACTGTGGAATAAAGCCCTTCACTTTACTGTGGAATAAAGCCCTTCACTTTACTGTGGAATAAAGCCCTTCACTTTACTGTGGAATAAAGCCCTTCACTTTACTGTGGAATAAAGCCCTTCACTTTACTGTGGAATAAAGCCCTTCACTTTACTGTAGAATAAAGCCCTTCACTTTACTGTGGAATAAAGCCCTTCACTTTACTGTGGAATAAAGCCCTTCACTTTACTGTGGAATAAAGCCCTTCACTTTACTGTGGAATAAAGCCCTTCACTTTACTGTGGAATAAAGCCCTTCACTTTACTGTGGAATAAAGCCCTTCGCTTTACTGTGGAATAAAGCCCTTCGCTTTACTTTAATTTTACTTAAATCTTAGTTTTTGTTAACAAAGTTAAATGACCAGCTTTTTTTCTTTGCCATACCACATGCATATCATCATCGTGTGCCATGTCGATAAACATGGGCGGTCATGTTTCACCATATCACATGATCACCAAAGTAATTGATCAGCTGCATGTTCTTGTTTCGATTATGTCATGTGGCCAGGCCATCCAGGTATCTACTTCCCTGCTTTCCCCTTGTTCTTTTCCTCTCAACCTTGCCCTTTTCCTCTCAACCTTGCCAGTTGTCACTAAGTTCTCATATCATGCCCAAGAAATTTTGACTGTCTACGTCTGATTTCTAAAATCAGTTTATGTTTTTCGTTTGTTTCATAACATCATGTTTCATCAACTCAAGGAGGTCCTGGGCATCAACAATTTATAGCTGCAGTAGTACAGTGTCTAGCACGATGGCTGGCCGGCTTGGTGGTCGATCATGTGTTCCAATTCACATTCAGGCAGATTTTTTAAAATTGACCTAGTTTTCCTGGTCAACCAAGCCTAAAATGGAAACCAGGAAATATCTGTGGACAAATGGCACCAATACTAAAGAACAAACATGTATCTATAGCTACTAAAAAAGCACTTTACAACACAATCTTCCTACCAACTCTATGTTACCAATGCGAAACATGGACAATGACAGAAAAAGAGACAAGAAAAACCACAACAGAAATAAGATTCCTGAGAAGAATACTCAATGTATCAAGAAGAGATAAGATTATAAATGAAGAAATCAGGACTAAAGTGGGGGTTTATTAGATTTTATTAGAAGGCATCAAGTCAAATGGTTTGGCCATGCAAGTAGGTTACCAACAGTATACCACAACAAGCAATGATGTACAGACCAGAGAGAAGCAGAGGAAGAGGCCGAGCATGTAAACGATGGACAGAGGGAATAGCAAAGTCCATGGGAATATCGATACATGAAGCCCATAAGCGGGAACTCTCCAGATGTTTATACTTCACCTCGACACCGCAAGGTACAAGAGGAACATGATGAGATGAGAGGTGAGATGAGTAAAGGTGTGATATTGATCACATTACCCCTCAAGTTCCAATTGGTCAATATAAATATGAGACTAGCACCATATATCCAAAACAAATAAAAACTTATAAAAAGATCCTTTAGTTTACATACTACGATAATAATATGTTCTTTTATGTAGCTATTTAAATTTCTGTTTATTAAATTCTATATTTGTTCTGATGAAGGTTATTTACCTCAATATTCTATTTATACCATTTGCAATTTTGTGCCATAAAGCTTATTTTTTATATTTTTATCTTCCTCATGACATTATTTATATAACATGTGAAGCCATACAAGTTTGTATTGCTTTACTGTAATAACCACATACTATTTATATAATGTTGCATGTTGAATTGTACAACTTTTAGTCCTTTACTTTAATGCAGTTACCAAAATTAATCTCTTATTGAATAGCAGTTTTAAAATTAAACAAAAGTCAATTGCCATTGTGTCAGTGACATATATTATTCTATTAAAAGGCATGACTGTTATCTATGTTATTATGTATGTGAAATATTTAAGTCACTTATGGGATTTCCAGCACATTTGATTCACATAATTAAATCATTATGTCATGAGCAACAAGGTAGCTGTTAGAGTAGCCGGTGACATATCACAATGGTTTGAGATGCAAAAGGGAGTAAGACAGGGCTGCATTCTCTTTTTATACCTCAGCGACGTATATACAGAACATTTAATGAGAAGTGAAGAAGAGGAAGACCAAACCATAGATGGATTCAAGATGTGACAGATCATTTACGTATGACAGCAACAAAGGCAGGACATTTGGCTTATGATAGAGAAGCAGATATATATATATAAAATGTAATGAGAAATGTCAGAAATGATGAGACCAGAGACAGTTTTTATCCATTCGTTATTGGTGGGAATCCAGTTCCAGCACTCAGATATGCAGAGGACGCAGTTCTCTTCTCAAATAGTGCTCAATGATTAGAAGAGCTGATACTGTCTGTCAAGAGGCACAGTGAAAATCAAAATTTTGTGTGAGCTTAAGCAAAACAAAAATAATGTCCACGGACAAAAACTCCATACCCACTAATGATCACAATCAACAATGAAGACATTGAAAATGTCACGTACTTTGAATATCTTGCCTCCATAATAAACACAAAACAAAAATGACTGTTCAAAAAAAAAGTCAGAGACAGGTTCACCATAGCAATGTAGTGTTCAGCAGTTTTCAGAAAGCACAACACCAGCAAACAAAGTTAAAGTTAGTTGCATAGTCTTTACAGGATGTAGCAATCATCTCCAGCCTTTTGTTTGTTTCTTTTGATGTCTGTGACCACAACACCAGCAAACAAAGTAGAATTATGGCCTCTGGTATCTATTCTTTACTTTTCTTTTCTGTAAGTGCACATAAATACCTGTACATTTATTACTATCTATGGAATGGCGGTGATGAAGGTAACCTGCCACCCCCGCCTCTTTATGCCATGACCTGGAATATGTGGAGGGTTAACACTTCACCAGTATCTGCCATTAGACTACCCTCTGTCTTTATGCTTTATGGAGGACTACATGAATAATGAGGGAGAGAAGATTAAAGAAGAATGGAAGGAGGAGAAAGAGGTAGTGGGAGGAGTTGATGAAAAAGATGATAACACAGAAGAAGATAAAGATGATGAAGAATAAGATGAAGAAGATTAAGTCAAGAAAATAAGATGGCAAAGAAGAGAAAAATTATAATGATGATGAATACTGTATTGAATACAACAAAGATTATGAACATGAAGAAGAGAATAACTGAACACAAGAACTCATATGAAGAACACATGTATTCATTTTCTCAAACATAATCCAGCCGTCGTGATATGATAAGTAAAACTGCAACAATGAAAACATTATGAAATATTTATCACATTCCTTGATAGTAAATAAACCTTCAGCATGGCTTTTTTTTGCCACAATTGTTCTGGCATTAGCTTTGAGCTATGTCAACAGAACACCCTTTTATATCTTTACATCAGTTGTATACTCATAAGTTAGAAAAATGAATAGCAAATTTATTAAATAGAGATTGCATGGAAAACATTTTATCTTTGTTCTACAGAACATCAAGAATAATTCTTACACACACACACACACAAATTACTAACAGCATTTAAAGTCAAGATTTGAAAAGGATGTCTTTAATAAAAGATGCCAGATATTTTAACAGAACAATTATGAAGTTTAGATAGAGATATTAAAATAAGAGTACAACAGGGAAGATGAGTCTCACAGCATTAGGAATTTTATGGAATTCAAAAGAAATTCAACCTTGTACCAAACTTAGAATATTCAACTCTAGCCTTAAATCAGTACTGCTGTGTGGATCAAACACACGGAGAATGACTAAAGCAATTACTAATAAGCTGCAAATATTCATGAACTGATGTCAGTACAGAGTAGAAGGGAAAAATTGTGTGACAGAATCACTAGAGTGGAGCATGTGGAGAGAACTCGACAGATTCCAGCCAATTACAAGGAAAATATGCTGGCACTAGACCAGACACACTGAGAAAACCTGGTAACAGTAAATATAAGTATTAATATACATATAACTATGCACAATGCACTATATATAACTATACCTATACTAACAAGTATAACTATGCAATGTATCTTGAATACTGTCTTTTTTCTGGAACTCAGATCAAAAGAGAGGGATACCAAAACAAAACAAAAAAGACACATCAAGAAGAGAATTATAGACAGAATAATAATATAGGGAGGATGTAAACGGAGCTGCAGGAGATAGCAAAAGTTATGACCACTTGGCTTGTGTTGATTGAAGGATAACAATAAGTTCTGGGAGAAAAGGCAGAAGAAATAGTTATGGAGTCTTACTAATAGTAAATGTTCATTTAATAATTAAAAAGATACTAATTAAAGTGTGCAATGGTTTTGTCAGTGTGGCAACTGCTTTATATGTTTCATAATTTCACAAAGTGGAAATGGTAAAATCCAATTATTGTGGTTGTGATTTATGTATTATAATTGCTGTAGGTCACATGGTATTACTTACATCAGCATAATTAATATATGTTTCACTGACTTATGAAACAATAAATGAACATCATGATTTTAAATCGTTAAATTCCTCTCAAACAGCATGTGAAGTGCACCTTTATAACTGAATGTTCCAACAGTGTAATAACACAAGCTGAATCTTTTGAAGGGCTAACTTAGTTCTGCTAGACAATAATACGTTTGCTAGAAACTGGTCTATGTTATATCATAGCTATTACTGACGACACTGTTGTTTAATACATAATATTTCATATGCAGACTATAATGAACTAAACACTCCAGTAAGGGCTGCAGTTCTGGTATAATTTGCTAAATGTGGTTGTGGTGCAGGTAATTCATATATACAGCTGCTGTGGCAGTGCATAATTCTGACTAAATTTGGGTGTGACTGCAGAATTTGCATACAGTTCTAGATTAGTCTGCTTTTTCTGCCCTTTCTCGCCTATTGGAACATAGGCCCTCATTCAACTAACTTAGCTTGTAAAGGATCAAGATTACTTTGTAAAGGATCATGATTTACTTTGTAAAGAATCGTGATTTGATGTGTAAAGGATTAGAATTTAATTTGTAGAGAACAATATGAGAAGAAATAAACTGGAGAAGTTGGTGACAACTGGCAAGATTGAGGGGAAAAGAATAAGAGGAAGGCAGAGAAACAAATATCTCGATGGCTTGGCTGCATGGCAGAAATGAGACAAAAACACAGAGCTGATCAATGACTTTGATGATCGTGTGAGAAGGAGAAACATGACCGCCCACACTCATGGGCAAGCCATATGATGGTGATGTAGAGAATCATGTTATTAGTGTCAAGGAGTAATTTAACTGCACATGGATATCTCCCTAGGTGCCCAGGTCTCCTCCCACAGCTGACATAATCTAGGGAAGTGAAGGTGATTGTTACACTGACCATGTTACAGCTGGTGTCCTGTCCAGTCTTGGGATATGTGAGCCTAACCGTGTACCACGAAACATGCTTTAACTCTTTCTACCCTGTTTCCCCTGAGCTTCAGACGCCCTGTACCTCAGCTCCCAAGATAACTGCAGGGTATATGGTGCTGGTCATGTATGTTTATAAACCAATCAGCCCTCAATGTGTGATGTGGTCATTATCAGGCTGGCCTCCTTTACTTGCCAGGACATTTTCTGATTTCTTTTGTAGGTTAGGTCGAGAAGAAAGAATTCCTGTGGGCTTTTGGCTTGTCGAGACTCCTGTCTGTTCCACTTTTCACATTGGGCAGTGATGAGCATGTTGTGTGATATTCACTGGCACAGGAACGGAGCATAATGGGGACGACTCGTTGCCGTGAAATTGGAACTGCGACTAACTAACTAACTAGAGAGAATTTGTACAAATCTGTATTAATGGGGATTCTGCCTCTGGCTGAAGTGAGACAGTGTTGACTGAATTTTCAGTACTAAGGAAACAGTTATATCTTCTTCTTCTGTGTTCATCCGGAGTTTTTTTTTTTTCCGGACGTGATTGCTTTGTGCCTGTTTACAGCAGAGCTGCATTCTTGTGCCGTTAGGCAGACACATCCGACTTCTGCGGGAAACATTTATATACTCCCTCCTAATGGGGCAGTAGATCATATATCTAGCCGTCTCAGACAGGAGACCTATTAGCTGGTGTAACCTCTAATATGTGAGGCCAGATGTATGTTTGTGCTGCTGACAGGTTTATAGATATTCTTGATGGAACTCTAAAGCTTTAATGTGCTTGCAACCTTTTGTATATTCCAAGATATTTTGTTGTTCCCACTTACTTTGTAAAACTACAATTTAAGTTAGTTCTTGATATACACACTACGTACAGCAATCCAACTTTATAAACTGGCTATAGGAAATAAACAGAATGCATTTTATGGAAATAAAAATAAACAAATGTAGAGGTTCTAGAAAAAACAGGAATGAAAAGAGAGCTGATTAAAAACGTTTAAAAAGACAAATGAAATATTTTGGCCACATGAAAAACAAAATACCCTTTAAAGAAATTACTACACAGAAAAGTTAAAGGTAACAGAACAAGAGGTAGACAGTGATACATGTGAGAAGATAATATGAAGAGATGGATATATATCAGTTTGTCAGAGTGTATTGATAGAGCACGAGATGCAAAATGATGGATATCCATTGCTGCAAAACTCAATATGGAGACAATAAGTAAAATGGATTGAACCGCAATAAAGCTGTAAAAATACCATTAGTAAATCAAATAAATTCAAAGAGGAGTTGGTCAGCTATACGAGAACATGATCACAAGTGACAGATTGAACATTGTGGCTGGAAAGTCGATTCCCTTTTATTCCTCCATGCCCATCCTACTTGGTTCTTCCCTCTAAAGATTGACCTCCCCTTCACCCTAACTTCCCTATGAGCTACTACATCACTTCCAGTCTGCTGATTCATTTCAGACTTTGTGCCATAAGAGTTCAGTGGGATTTTTGGATGACTGTGGGATCTTAGTGAAGTGACTGTTTTGCAAGTGTTTTTTAATGTACCTGTATCAAGTTTCATTTTGTTTTGTGCATGCTGATAAGTGATTTCCTAGCCTCAGCATGCATACTGTCATGTGTGGTTGTGTTCTAATAAAACTGACCAGTTACACTTTCTGTTATTGTTAATATACTCTTAATGGAGACATCACTTTCTTGATTGATTGATTGATTGATTAATTCATTGATTGATTGATTAACTTAGTATGTACTATATTCTTTATTTTGTTTTTCATCACTCTTTTGCTAGTGAATCTAGAGCACAGAAGAGGACAGACAATATGGTTGGCCACACCTCTTTTAACTTTCTGTTCTCACAGCCTGACCATGGTTGTAGATTCCCAGTCAGAAAGACACTAATTCTTCAGCATAGGTAAAGAGAATACACCAAAATAATTTTGAAAAAAATTAACACAGAAATAAGACATAAACAATGTATAAATTATATGTTTAGAGGTACAAAATCGTCGCTTAAAAGTCGACAGGGTTGACTTCATTGCACCGGGTTTTATCCCATATGGCTCGGTCTCTTTCGGCAGCGCGGAAAGCGTCGCACAAAGCACGAACTCCGTAGCTCTAGCGACGACCCACAGGAGTCTCTGAAAAATGTAACTCGTGAACCGAAGGACGCGGCCCAGAATCGAACCCACAACCTTCGGAGCCCGAGTTAAACGGCTTGACCACTTCGCCACGAAGACTCCTATGATCCATGATCTATGACCCATGTTTAGAGGTACAATGTTTTTTAACTAGTTGATAGACTTAGGTCACCAAGCTGTGTGACATGTCATATTGGGTTGGTGTAAGATGATGCCAGCTGGGGTGCCAGATATTCTTCACATTGGGACAATATAAGATGGTGCAAGCTTGGGTGCCAGATATTCTAAACCAATCAAGAAGTATGGATATCTTCAAACATCCACATGCCAGATTAAAATATGGCACAAATAAACTTTCATTCAAAAGTGTGGCTGATGGAAATAACAAGTTTAGCAATTTCCGACCCATATATAGAAAATGAGCAGTTTAACTGAAGCTAAAAAACAAGCTCTATATTTTGTTTCAATAACAAAATGTCTTCATGAACCTGAAAATGCAAACAGTACATATAATGTATAATTTATCACACAAAAGAGGCATTGCACATGTTATATCTGATACTTAAAAACAGCAAAGAAAGACAGACTAATTCTTCAGCATAGGTAAAGAGAATACACTGAAATAAATTTGAACAAAATTAACACAGAAACAAGATATAAACAATTTAAATATTATATGTTTAGAAGTACAATGTTTTCTAACTAATTGATAGACAGGTATGCTATTTACAAATAAGCTTGAACTGAAAGACGAAAATAATGACATGTTTGTGACACACATAATATCTATTTTAATACTATATTTTAATTTTTTGTAATAATGTATCATAATCAATGTAATTTGCTTACACACTGCAATGCACTTCAGCACACATATAATTTCAGTTGTGAAATGAAAACAGGTATATGTAGCCCTGCGGACATGACATACGCTTACTTGTTTCCATTTCATATTGTTATGCTGTGCTGCAGCTGATATTTCTCTTATTGGTTATAAATTGACTGAATTATAAATCACTACACTAGTACACATTCTTGTCATTACATCTTAAGGGAAGCTTGAAGCCACTTTATAATATCTGTACATATATATCTTCTATAGATTGGTCTTTATGCGAGGAAATGCAACCTACAGACTAAATGTCGTGGACAGTAAGAGCATTGCTTTGCTGATCCAGCATTGTCTGCAGCTTGTCTTGTTCCAGATGTATTGGTGTTACCTTTCCTCAGGAGTAAACTAGGCAGGCCGAGAGAGGGATCATGCCACATGAGCAACACATGGTCTCTACAATTCAGCCCAGGCTTTGTGCTATGGAGAGGTATAACTCCATTTCTGATCTTTTACCACCATGGGTTGTACAGGGTGTATTTTTAATGCCTGTGCAGTGTTTGAAAATATTGCCGGTCCAAGTTTTGTATTTATCTATTATGTTGCATGAACTTTACAGAGGGTGAATACAAAACTTGGACCGGCAATATTTTCAAACAGTGTACAGTCATTAAAAATACACCCTACAGTTATTATGCCTTGTTTGAAGCACAGTATAATGAACTATCGTCTGTCAAGGTGTCAATATAGTATAGATTGGTCTACACCAGTGTTTCCCAACGTGGGGCCCACGCCCCACAGGGGGGCAATTTGACTGTTAAGGGGGGCAATTCGAAAATGGAAGAAATCAGCTGAATATAACAAAACGGGGAGACTTGAGACTGAAGTTAACTAAATTGGAACCTGACGTAAGATCTCTTTGCAGCAAGCATCAAGCGCAAGGATCTCACTAAATTTAAATAATAAATAATTACTAATAATTAAAATAATATAGAAAAATCTTTCATTAAAATTATTTTGTACTTGAATTTCAGTTCTCCATTATATGTTTTGAAAATTTACTTACTGTGTTTGCTCAATAATTACCTAGTGATTTCTTCCTAAAACCTATCATTCAAGTTTCTTTAGTGAACATTTCAATTTTTGAATATTAAAAATAATGTATATGTTGAGGGGGGGCATGGGGCGGGGGAGGGGGGCAATATGAATTTTAGAAAGGCTTAAGTGGGGCATGGTACAAAAAAGGTTGGGAAACACTGGTCTACACAAATATAGAGTTAACATCTTATACCCAGTGTGCTCCTTGACATGGGAAAGATTCCTTATCTTTACATCTTAGCAGAAGCACGAGGTCACTTGATTATATCTCATCATATACACCCCCACATCAGGGCAGTGGCTACCACACTGACCTGCCAGCCTGGGAGACTTGTATTCAAATACCCATCAAGATAGTTTTTTTAAACATTGACTCGGGTTCAGGTTTTGTTGACTCAGCCTAACATGGGTACCATAAAATAATATGGGAAATAAAGGCGTCGACGGGGCATTAATCACATCACCCACTAAGTACTAATTGGTCTATATGAGTGTGAGGTCTGCACCTTGTACCCAATATGCCTTGTGGAATTGCTATACTTTCACACAAGTGCATGGCCGAATAGGCAAGAACTTGTGTTCTTAAACATCCATTGTGCTGATGCCGAGTTAAGCGGCTCAGTCCTTACACTGGACAGCTGGACTAAAATGTTGACCTGTCATCCTTGACTTGGGGATGTTAATTACAAGTACCTCTAAAGTCGGAGTGGGTTGACCTCATGGCGAGGGACACTGTTAATAGGGAAAGATAATCCACATGCAAAATTCAGTCGATCACTACTATAAATAGTGTGTATGGACTACGCTTGAGTTAAAAGCGAGCGAGCACCAAAATAAAAAGAATTTCACACACACACACACTCACTCACACACATACACACAGTTATTGTTGTTTTATTGTCCAGCCACACATGAGATCATTGCTTAATATTGCAGCATACATGTAATGAATTTGTTAAACATCCTCTCACACAAGAAGCCATCTCTTGGCACTGTAACACACACGCACGAACACATTTACCCATTCAGTCATGAAATTTGCCTCACACTCCAGATATGAAGTCGTTTCATTCCATTCCAGCACAGAATGTGCTTCACAACCTCTCACTAGATACAAGTAGTCACTTCATTACCTCTCATTACTGCCGTTTCCATCGACGATGAACTGTATTTTTCGTGGAGGACCTTTGTGTTGGCATTCTGGCAGCGGCATTATGCACAGTGTACCTGCGCTGGCTGTTAGCTTGCCGACACTCCTGTCTGTTCCATTGTTCACATAGGGCAGTGAGGAGCATTTTGTGTGATATTCACTGGCACAGGAATGGAGCAATATGGGGACGACCCGTTGCCGTGAAGTTGGAACCGCGACTAACTAACTAACTACCTCTCATCACCCATACAAGAAGTCACTTCATTATGTCTCACCACACGCAAGTTGCCACTTCAATATGCCTCACCACACACAAGTAGCCACTTTATTACTTTCTATCACACACACACACTCACAAGATGCCACTTCATTGCAACTGATTGAACATAAGCAGTTACCTCATGACATCAAACTACACACACTACATCAGTTCACAGTATCCCACCACACACACATCAAGCCATTTCTAACATAAACTGTCATTTTTCTGTTCTTCATTACACACATACAATGGTTATTACAAATCAACAGACACATTAATGTATTGTATTACATCCCACACTCACGTGACTTCACCGTATTACATTAAAACACACATCTCACAAATAACGTAAAATCATGACACATCCAACACACAGACCTTCTGGAAATGGTATGGAATCTATTTATAATGACATACATAGAGGAAACAATCTATTGCCAATGACATAACGATCCCCCATAGAAGAAAAATTATATTGACATTATCGTACCGATCCCCCATAGAAGAAACAATCCATTGAAAATGAGGTACCGAGCTCACATAGAGGAAACAATCTATTGACAATGAGGTTATGAGCTCACATAGAGGAAACAATCTATTGACAATGAGGTTATGAGCTCACATAGAGGAAACCATCTATTGACAATGAGGTTATGAGCTCACATAGAGGAAACCATCTATTGACAATGAGGTACCGAGCTCACATAGAGGAAACAATCTATTGACAATGAGGTTATGAGCTCACATAGAGGAAACAATCTATTGACAATGAGGTATCAAGCTCACATAGAGGAAACAATCTATTGACAATGAGGTACCGAGCTCACATAGAGGAAACCATCTATTGACAATGAGGTACCGAGCTCACATAGAGGAAACAATCTATTGACAATGAGGTTATGAGCTCACATAGAGGAAACAATCTATTGACAATGAGATACCGAGCTCACATAGAAGAAACAATCTATTGACAATGAGGTTATGAGCTCACATAGAGGAAACAGTCTATTGACAATGAGGTACCAAGTTCACATAGAGGAAACAATGTATCGACAATGAGGTACGAAGCTCACGCAAAGGAAACAATCTATTGATAATGAGGTACCAAGCTCACATAGAGGAAACAATCTATTGAAAATGAGGTACCGAGCTCACATAGAGGAAACAATCTATTGACAATGAGGTTATGAGCTCACATAGAGGAAACCATCTATTGACAATGAGGTTATGAGCTCACATAGAGGAAACCATCTATTGACAATGAGGTACCGAGCTCACATAGAGGAAACAATCTATTGACAATGAGGTTATGAGCTCACATAGAGGAAACAATCTATTGACAATGAGGTACCAAGCTCACAAATCTATTCACAATGAGGTTATGAGCTCACATAGAGGAAACAATCTATTGACAATGAGGTACCAAGCTCACATAGAGGAAACAATCTATTCACAATGAGGTTATGAGCTCACATAGAGGAAACAATCTATTGACAATGAGGTACCGAGCTCACATAGAGGAAACAATCTATTGACAATGAGGTACCAAGATCACATAGAGGAAACTATCTATTGACAATGAGGTTATGAGCTCACATAGAGGAAACCATCTATTGACAATGAGGTACCGAGCTCACATAGAGGAAACAATCTATTGACAATGAGGTTATGAGCTCACATAGAGGAAACAATCTATTGACAATGAGGTACCAAGCTCACATAGAGGAAACAATCTATTGACAATGAGGTACCGAGCTCACATAGAGGAAACAATCTATTGACAATGAGGTACCGAGCTCACATAGAGGAAACCATCTATTGACAATGAGGTACCGAGCTCACATAGAGGAAACAATCTATTGACAATGAGGTTATGAGCTCACATAGAGGAAACAATCTATTGACAATGAGATACCGAGCTCACATAGAGGAAACAATCTATTGACAATGAGGTTATGAGCTCACATAGAGGAAACAGTCTATTGACAATGAGGTACCAAGTTCACATAGAGGAAACAATGTATCGACAATGAGGTACGAATCTCACACAAAGGAAACAATCTATTGATAATGAGGTACCAAGCTCACATAGAGGAAACAATCTATTGACAATGAGGTACCGAGCTCACATAGAGGAAACCATCTATTGACAATGATGTTATGAGCTCACATAGAGGAAACAATCTATTGACAATGAGGTACCGAGCTCACATAGAGGAAACAATCTATTGACAATGAGGTTATGAGCTCACATAGAGGAAACAATCTATTGACAATGAGATAACGAGCTCACATAGAGGAAACAATCTATTGACAATGAGGTTATGAGCTCACAAAGAGGAAACAATCTAGATCTAATCCCAGCTAGTCTATCTGTGCCATGCTGAATCATAACCTGGTTACATCCTAATACACCACTCTTCAGATGTGAAGCTTCAGTACCAGTCTTGCACAGCCCACTGGTTTCTGAGCTTGCAGAGAAGCAGACTGCAACACAGATCCCATGGAGATAGTTGGTTGGGAGGAAAGCTTCTATATCAACTCACTATGACAGATGCAGGCATATTTCAGAGTTCAAATATTGTGATTATCAGTGCACCGAGCTTAAGAGTTAAAATCCATCCCAGCAACAAACCAAGAAACCAAAAAAACCAACAAACCAAGCAATCAACAAATCAAGCCACCCAACATATCAAGTCATGCCTGCTATTTTAACACCCCTAACCATGGCGTCTTTTATACATGACTAACTGATGACTCTCCAGCACTATAAGTCACAACTTCCTGTATGTCATTCACATCTCGGTCTCCTTGAGTAAAGCTACTTTAGAATAAATTTACATTTACATTTATAAACTTACACAGTTAATTTATAAATTATGTATAATTGAACCATAATTTCAAGTTCATGTACATAGAAATGCTTGGAACATGTCACTTAATTACCACCTGTTTGTCGATACAAATTCTCAATAATGGCAAGAAAATATATCTGAGAGTAGTTTATAAATACAACATAAGTTTATCTACATAAATACATCATCGGTACCAAGGTTTTAACAAACGCATTTCATAATCTTATAGTTATTCACATATGTAAGACATCATTGTTAAATTGGAGTACATGACCTTGTGAAAACTAAAAACTCTTAATATTTAAAACTTTAAATGAAATATCTCTTGTTTGGGAGATTCAACTTTCTGCATGTAACAAAGTCATTGGTAGGCTTACACACGCACATGCGCGCACATGTGCGTTCATATACATACGTACGTACACACACGTACATACACATGCACAGACACACACACACACAAAGGAATTCATTTACATAAGAAACAGATGCTTAAAAATTGGCAATGATCAATAATTAGTAAAAGATGCTAATTTACATTTTTAAAAATCCCCATCTGACCAGGTCACTTCTGGGAGTAAGTGTAGGATGATGATTTTTTTCCCCCCGCGTTTCCATCCTGTTTCAGGATATTGCGGTCAACATCAGCATCTTTCAGCTGTATGTTGATTCCTAGGCTAGATTACGCTCATCAGCACACCACGACTTTCTTAGTGACCTGCTCCATACTCTCATAAGTCACTGCCGCTATTGGTGACAGTAATTTAGCAGCTGAAGATTCCCCCAAATGTCACTGCATATTTTATCATAATTGACTTGTAGAAATGCTGGCTTGGAATACGAACCATTTATTTTATTTCATCTTAGGCTAGAACGCCGGACTCTCATTCGGGAGACCCGGGTTCGAATCCTCGGTAAGGTGTGGGATTTGTTTCTGTCGGGGGCAAAAAGAAAATCCTAACCTGCACAGTTCGCGGCGACTGCACTAGCCAGGTGGCCTTAATTCCTCAGGCTCAAATACCCCTCTGCCATACACCGCAGGGTACTATATTGGCAGTAAATGACAGTTTTTTGGTTTATTGTGTGCCAACTACAGAAACCACTCTATCAGAGATTGATCAATTTATTTTATTTCATCTTGATTATTTATGTCTCCACTGCTGAAGCCACTCTAACAGAGATTTGTGAATTTGGGGAGACGTTTGAGCCACTTTACGTGCCTCATATATATATATATATATATATATATATATATATATATATATATATATATATATATATATACCAACAAACCAAAAAACCAACAAACCAAGCAATCAACAAATCAAGCTACCCAACATATAAATTCATGCCTGCTATTTTTAATATCTTAATGTTTTATATATATATATATATACCCTAGTGCAGAGGCTAGCACACTTGCCTGCCAGTCTGGCGGTCATGTGTTCAAATATCCATCGAGACAGATCTTATAACCAAAATTTAAAAAAACAAAAACAAAATTAACTTAAATGGATAAATATGACATGCGTCCCTTCTTTTGTGATTGGTACAGTATGTTTAATTACACATTGACTAAGCACAAGATATATAACACAGTTTGACGCCTGTCTCCCATATTCTGCCATTATTCATCTTGAATTACTCGCATCTTCTTAATCATGCATTATCCTTTTCAAAATTCAAATCTCTTCTCTCCCCCCCCCCCCCCCAATGTGTCTCCACCTTGCCGCGGGGGGGGGGGGCTTGAGTGTCCCAGTGATCCCAAGAGCTATGCCGACGGAAGCGCAATTACATGTCGGACAGGCCTTGGCTCTGCTCTGCAGGCAGACTGAGGATAGCAGTCAAAAGTCTAAATCAGGCGCACGATGCCGCAAATTTTTGGTCCGGACACATACTCTAAGGCTCCTAGCTGAGGGATATGGCTGAACGCCTCTAATCCATTAACCCTCAGTTATGAGAGCCGGGCCGATAATCACCCACCTTAAAATTGAGGTGATGAAGCTGAGCGCGCTACATGCTTAGCACAGACACTTGTTCGAAGGCTCTCAACTGGGGGATATGAGGGGTTCCCGGATGAGAGGGCCTGGCCGTTACACGCTCACCAATGCACGGAGGTAAGGTGCTGAGCTGGCAGTGCGTGAAGCCTACCTCGTGAACGGACACTAAAGGTTGTGAAGGCGCCCCAGCCGCACGAAATGGTGACGATGAAAGTCTGTATCTATACTCATAGAATGAGCGTAGTCAAATGTGCAAAAACGTATCCAAAAAAAAAAAAAAAAAACGAAATGGAACGCTTGGCTAGCGAATCCATTATGTTGAAGAACGAAGCGAAAGCTTGAAGGGTGGATGTCGTCCGCAGACTGTCCGTCCCTGGTTTGTGTGGGGAGCGACCAGAGGCAAATGAAATGCCCAATACATGGAAGTAAGGAGTTAAAGCAGCCATGAGCAGGACGTGGCGATTCCTCGGGTCAGCCCAGTCTCAGAACACTATGTGCCAGCTCTGCAACTATGGAAGCCTCCTTGGATAGCGGGGAATGCCCATGGTCTGCCCCTGCCTTACTTGAGGGCTGACCGTGATGTCTTTGACCGTTCTATCTTGACCAGCTGAGATGTGGACGACACCACAACAATAAGAGTCTAACGTCCCTTGAAAGCCGAGGAAGGCAAACCCGTAAAAATGCCTGCTGAAGTCGGATGTGTTGGCCTAAGGGCGCAAATAAAACAGGCACAACGCAAAAATGTCCGAGTGAAATGTCTTTCGTGTTCGGAACAGTTCTGACTAACTAGTTTTCCGAATGTCCTTGAGGGATGACCGTGAAGTCTTCGACCGTTTCAACTTGACCAGCGGGGAATGTGGGCGGCATCACAAAAGTGAGGGTCTCCAGGACTGCTAACCTGGTCAAAAATGCACGCAAAAGTCGGATGTGTTGGCCCAAGGGGTTCCGCCCAAAGGGTGCATAACAACACACCGCAATCACATCTGAAAAAAAACACACTCCGGATGAACGCAAAGAAGAAGAAGAAGAAAATTCAAATCGTGTTCCTGTTTATTTTCATCACTTGGTATGTTTTTGGTTACTCATTGTGCTTGAGTTGTTGCTTTCAATCATTCTAAAGAAACCCAGTTACTTTAACATCTTTAGTCATAGCCAGTTGTTAACTTTACCCACTGAATAATAGTTATTTTTTAACATCTTTGTGCCCAATTACTTTAACTCCTTCAGTAGCAGGGAGTTGTTATTTTCACCTGCTGTAGCTAAGTTATTGCTGTAACTCTTTCAACCCCAAGATCACGTGATGTTTGATTGGTTATTTTATGTAAATGCCAACCAATATATAATATGTTCAGTTTCCTTTTACATTTGGTCAGAGATCATACTAAAGAAACCTCGCTCCCCCAGTGGCCACTTCCACTATGTGTGTAGCCTCTTTGAATGTCATGTACTCATGATTGTTTCCTCTCTGTCACATCTGCTATGTGTGTAGCCTTTTTGAACAATCATGCACTCATGATTGTTTCCTCTCTGTCACATCTGCTGTGTGTGAATACCCTCTTTAAATGTCATGTACTCATGATTGTTTCCTATCTTTCACATCCACTGTGTATGTAGCCTCTTTGATTGTCATATACTTATGATTGTTTCCTTTCTGTCACATCTGTTGAGTATGTAGTCTCTTTTAATGTCGTGCACTCATGATTGTTTCCTCTCTGTCACATGATTGTTTCCTCTCTGTCACATTGGCTGTGTATGTAGCCTCTTTGAATGTCATGCACTCATGACTGTTTCCTCTCTGTCACATTGGCTGTGTATGCAGTCTCTTTTAATGTCGTGCACTCATGATTGTTTCCTCTCTGTCACATTGGCTGTGTATGTAGTCTCTTTGAATGTCATGCACTCATGACTGTTTCCTCTCTTTCACATCCATTTACAAGATCAGGAAGGTAGAAAAAGTGTTTTATATAATCAGTACGAGCTAAAACACATCAATATAGGCTGAAATGTGGATCTCATCTTCTCCGCTGGTCAACTTCTCCGCTGGTCAACTTCTCTGCTGGTCAACTTCTCTGCTGGTCAATTTATCTGCTGGCTATATTTTTCTCATTTGATCAGGAAGTGAGCATAGCCAATAGCATAAGAGTATTAAGAGCACTCGTTCTTAAACATCCGGTGTGCTGATGCTAGGGTAGCAGGTTCAACACCTTCACCGGTCAGATGGACTAGAATGTTGACTTCACTTCTTTGACTTAATCATCATCATCATCATCATCATCTTCCACTTCTGCCGTCAAGCGTCGTGGTGAGAAATCATTTGCGCTCCAGCGCCCGATGGGCGGCACTGAATAGTGTCATTCCGTGTGGTTGTACAATGTCTTTGATGTCGTCAATCCATTTTCTTCTTGGACGTCCTCTTGGTCTCGTCGCAGATGATCTTTGATGTAGGGTCAGTGATGGTAGTTGTTGGTGTTGCATTCTAACGACATGGCCAAACCACTTGATCTTCTGTCTTTCAATAAATGTGGCACAGAGTGTTGATCCCACTGTCTGACTGACAACAGCATTTCTTACTCGGTCTCGGATTATTAAGTTGGCAGCTTTCCTCGGGCATTTCATCTCGCAGGTGTTGATTTTGCGAAAGTGCGATTTGGATAAAGTCCAAGTTTGAGATTGGTAGCATAGGGTTGGTGTGAATATGTTGTTTATTATCTGTCGTTTTGCAGACATGGGCATATTTGGATGTTTCAGTATGGGTGATAGCTGATATGTGAGTGCACTAGCATTTTGGCATCTGATTTCGATTTCTCTGTCCAATCTGCCATCTTCTGTGATCATTTTTTTTCCGCATATCCAATTACAGGACAATGCTGTCAACACCAGCATTTTAACGCTGTTGTTGATTTCTTGGCAAGATTACCCTCAGTAGTTTGCCATTGATTTCTGAGCGACCGGCTCACATATCCCGTAAGTAACGGGCGCGGCGAGAACCGCTCCCGATTATCACACTTCCAAGATATTTGCATTCTTTAACTTGTTTCAGAGATGTGTTATTTATCTGTATATTTAGTGGACCAGGAGATCTGCTAACTTGCATTACTTTGGTTTTGGCTGTATTTATACTCATATAGTATCTGCTGCATTTTGAACTCAGATTATTAGTATAATTTTGTAGTCTTCCCTCGTCACTGTAAAACAGGCACTGATCGTCTGCAAATAGAAGTTGGCTTCTTTGACTTGGGGATCTAAATTACAATGACCTCTGAATTTGGAGTGGGTTCACCCGATGGCGAGGTACAATTGTAATATGGAAAGCTAATCCGCACGCAAACATCAGTACAATGCACTAGATGTGGTAGCACGTAAATGAACTACGCTTGTGTTCAAAGCAAGTAAACAAAAAAAAAACATCAGCTGGTTATTTTATCCACCCATCATCTTATCTGCTGGTCATTATATCCAATGGTCATTATATCCACTGGTCATCTTATCTGCCGTCATTATACTCTAGTCACCACATATACCAGTCACCTAATAAATCGGTCTAATATACATATTAGCTCACCAAAAAAGATTAACATGTGACTAATAGAAGCCAAATTAAATACAAAATCACAGCAAACAAAAGCTGCACAAGGCACGTGTCCTTTACATCATCAAAACAAAAAGCTTCTACAATTTGCATGAAAAAAGAACTCACACAAAATAAATGTGAACAGATCTTATAACATAAAACTATAAAACTATGTTGTGTGGCCATATTAAACAAACCATACAACAGCTGACTATCCGCACAGTCTAGTGACTAGAAAGACAATACTCTTTAAATGGCAACAATAAGTAAACAGTAACACATTGTAATTATTGTGGTCAGTTCATATTTTTATATGACAACCAAATCATGACAGTAACACAATGTAATTATTGTGGTCAGTTAATATTTTTACATGGCCACCAAATCATGCCAAAATAGGTTCAGTCTACTGACTATAATATCACTTGTTAAAGGTTCAATATAACTGTATTGGCTGATTAGCTAAGTTATCATTATTGTAATTTAACACATTATCATGTGGCATACATTTAAGAAATGTGTCTTCAATAATGTGACAAAGTGTCAAATTATGCTGAAGTTCACCTTTCTTTCGAAACAGCCCAGTGTCGGTTATCAGTTATCATTTATCAGTTGGGGAATCTTCATTGCACTCCGGACAGGTCCATAGGTGCTCAGATCCTACCCCCCCCCCCCCCCCCCCCAGGATATGCATCAGCGTCTGGTGGCTAATAGTGCCAGTTCTGTGTTGGTTGACGAGGCACCTCGTTTTCTCGATGTACTTCTCGTGTCTGGCCGTGCCGATTCTTACTCTCAAGTCTTTCATCCTGGACAGCGATGTGGATTCACTGACGTCAAAATCCTATGTTCTCGACATATCTACGTTAATAACATCTGCTGGCCATTTGCAAGGAGTGCAGAGCCAGCCAGTTTATCAGCTAGTTCATTTCCCTCGACTCCCGCATGTCCCGGGACGAAGATGAAGGTGACTTTACGGACAACAGACTTCCGCAGCGACTCAGTCCACTGTCTACGTACAGATCCAGCTTCGACCTTCCGAATCAAGCCCAGTGTCTGTGAGTTGTTATCAGGGTCGTGAAAGGAAGCAAAGAATAAACACTGCGATCTACCATGTGTGTCATTAAAGTGACATGTGTGTCATTAAAGTGACATGTGTGTCATTAAAGTGACTAACTAAGAAGGGTTGGCATGGCATTGGTAACCCCATCCCGAAAAAAAAAAAAATTAAGCTGCAAATTACAACCAATCCTGAACAAATCTAAAGATAAGGAAAGAAGAATAACTCAGCCAACCAAGATTAAAGGAAGTTCTAGACAGAGATGAATACTATGGAAAGTACATGGACATTGCTGCAGATGTTTGCACAAGAAAGGGTGGTTTGGTGTGAGTTAGCTAACTGATTATAATCTAATGGGATAGAGAGTTAGTTAGTTGCATATCCTTTACAGAACATCTCGGTCAACCCCAGAAGTTTTTGACTGTTTGTGATGTCCTGGCAAGTTTACGTTTAGTATAAGCTGTATTTGGTAGAATGTGGTAGAATATATATTTTTAATGCTTGCCCACATATACACATTGTGAAGAACCTATCTTTAGCTATATGTACTTGTAGCTAATTAGTCTGTTATTTCCTGTTGTGAGTTTACATATAGTAACTTGTTCGGTCCTGTCCATTAGATAATAGCCATCCTGCTGTTGAATAGGTGACTTTCTGAGTGATTTTATTATACTTTTCTTTTCTTTTAGTAATAAAAGTATGTGGTGTAAATCTGATTGTTGTGCTCCAGTGCTCTCTCTAACTAATTTACCAGCCCACTCATTTCCTGATATACCACAATGGGCTGGAATCAACCAAAGAACAATTCTATACTGCTGACATGTTTGGGAGAGTAGATCTTAGAGTTCTGGGTTTGTTTGATTTGAGTGCATAGAGAAGAGATGGTGCATTAGTATCAAATATAAAAGCAATGTTAAAGAGTAGTGTTTGCGCCTCAGAACAGGGCACAATAGTTTACGCAACCACATGTATACATAATTCAAGATCGGCAAATCAGCCATTTGCACATGTGATTTCGTGTCGCAGACAGCAGATCACATACACCAAAACTGCCCAAAACATGACATATCATATATATTTATCTTGGCAAACCTTTTGACCTAGAGAAACAAAAGTGGATGATAACTTTATGGACCACTGAGTGAGCTAACAAAAAATTCACATAAGGGACAACATTGCAGATAAAGAAAAATTTCAAGCAAATGAAAGAAAAGGGTGGTGTTTACATGCATGTAAGTAATGCAGTAAGTACATAGCAACCAGAAAACACTCCTTGAATAATTGAGGAACACTCTACCTCTTCAGTTCAAAGTACAGTGTAGTGATTTCATGTAGTTAATCTTTGCTACAGCTCACTCGATCCTAGGATATCATAAATGTAAAGTGATCAAGAGAAGTCATAAAAAAATGACGATGCTTTGCAATTTGTTGTATGTTAAATATCTTTTAAAATCTACCAAAATATAGTTTACATTGTGTGAAATAAAATATTTTAAAACATATAATAATTAAATCATATAAAAAGCACACATACAAAATTATCAAACAAAATAGGCAATTATTGCCAGTGGAGATCTCTATAGCTATAAGAAAAATGCCTGTCTAGCTGTACTTTTACCAGTGTACGAATATTTGCAACATAATCTGATGAAAAAGAAAACTTTGTGAAGCAATGAATAGAACATACTCCAATTTACACAATGACCCTTTCTGTTTACTGAGCGCTAGCATTTAAAGTGACATTTTGTCTCAGAATCATCTTAAGATGAGTAAATCAATCAATGTTGCTCATGACATGATTAATCAAGTGGGTCAAATGTGCTGGAAACCCAGTGTCACCCATGAAGTTCCACAATTTCTGAAGTTCAACACAGTTGAAGGCCTTACTGTAGACTACAATACAAGGATGAAGATCTATGTTGTACTCTGCATGTTAAATATATAAAAAATATAATCCCTGGTTCACTGTCCAGTCTACAAACCCACATGTACTTCTTGTAATTCATATTCTAACTTACTTTCAATCTTCTTCATGATGGCTGGCAGGAGAATTTCGCTAGCAAGACTTATTAGTGCAATTGTACGATAGCTGGTTTTAAATTTAATTTCTCTAGAGAGGAAGGTAGCCTGTTCCATTTAATGCTCTGGACCTTCAACTCCTCTGGGCTACATGGGGGTTTCCTACTATTGCAAACTGTTTGAATATAATCGTTTGTACAAAGTATTTTATCCTCCTGCTAATGATTTTCATATATCCGCCATTTTTAAGGGCACCTGAGTGTGATTTCAGAAACGAGGGTTGAATCTGCGATGTCTACAACTAGTGTGTTACTGGAACAATCAGCCTCTACACTCTGCGACATTGCTGTAGTGTGTTACTGGAGCAATCAGCCTCTACATTTTACGACACTGCTGGAGTGTGTTACTGGAACAATCAGCATGTACACTTTATGATATGGCTGTAGTGTGTTACTGGAACAATCAGCATCTACACTTTACGACATTGCTGTAGTATGTTACTGGAACAATCAGCATCTACACTTTACGACATTGCTGTAGTGTGTTACTGGAACAATCAGCCTCTACACTCTATGACATTGCTGTAGTGTGTTACTGGAACAATCAGCCTCTACACTTTACGACATTGCTGTAGTGTGTTACTGGAACAATCAGCATCTACACTCTACGACATTGCTGTAGTGTGTTACTGGAACAATCAGCCTCTACACTCTATGACATTGCTGTAGTGTGTTACTGGAACAATCAGCCTCTACACTTTACAACATTGCTGTAGTGTGTTACTGGAACAATCAGCATCCACACTCTACAACATTGCTGTAGTGTGTTACTGGAACAATCAGCCTCTACACTCTATGACATTTCTGTAGTGTGTTACTGGAACAATCAGCCTCTACACTTTACGACATTGCTGTAGAGTGTTACTGGAACAATCAGCATCTACACTGTACCATTTTGCTGTAGTGTGTTACTGGAACAATCAGCACCTACACCTTACTACATTGCTGCAGTGTGGAACAATCAGCATCTACACTGCACCACTTTGTGTGTTACTGGAACAATCAGCATCAACACCTTACTACTTTGCTGGAGGTGTTACTGGAACAATCAGCCTCTACACTTTACCACTTTGTTGTAGTGTGTTGCTGGAACAATAAGCATCTACACCTTACTACATTGCTGTAGTGTGTTACCGGAACAATCAGCATCTACACCTTACTACTTTGCTGTAGTGTGTTACTGGATCAATCAGTATCTACACCTTACTACTTTGTTGAGAGAGACGGAACATCTATGGTTGTGTTTGGAGTGCTTTGCTATTGATTCTTAAAAACTAAGAATCAAAGAACTACCATCTTTTTAACCAGGTAAATCAGTTAGCTAGTGCCAAATTGCAACTTAATTAGAATAAAGTGGTTACAACACACAATTGCATAAACAAAAGCCAAGAACTTGTTTTAAATGAGACATTTCTGAAAATAAGATTAAGGCCAAAAATAATTAAATTTCACATAAATAGCAATAGTAGTGAAATTATGAGGTAATTTTTTTGAGCCAAATAAAGAATTCATCAAAATTTTACCATGCTAACAGACAAAAATAACAGAATAATAAGAATCATAAATGTATATGTAATAGTTGGCACTCATAGAAGAAAGAAGGAAATGAATACAGAACACATTGTTTTCCTATGTCAAGTAAATAAATAATACACTATTTTACTGTCAAGTAAATATCTTAAAAACCACAGTTTTACTTTCATTCAGTATGTTAATAATCTTCTGACTTTGATGGCTTTAGGAGTCTTACAATTTCTCTTAATTCTTGTGGAAATAGGGTCGGACTGTCATTTGTGATGTTATCATTATGTGATTTGACTAATGTATGGTAAGGTAAGGATTTTCATATTTTATGTCATCACTATGTGATTTGACTAATGTATGGTAAGGTAAGTATTGTCATATGTGATGTCATGACTATGTGACCTGACTAATGTATGGTAAAGTAAAGATTGTCATATGTTATGCCATCACTATGTGATTTGACTAATGTATGGTAAGGTAAGTACTGTCATATGTGATGTCACGTTATGTGATCTGACTAATGTATGGTAAAGTAAAGATTGTCATATGTTATGCCATCACTATGTGATTTGACTAATGTATGGTAAAGTAAAGATTGTCATATGTTATGCCATCACTATGTGATCTGACTAATGTATGGTAAAGTAAAGATTGTCATATGTTATGCCATCACTATGTGATTTGACTAATGTATGGTAAGGTAAGTACTGTCATATGTGATGTCACATTATGCGATCTGACTAATGTATGGTAAAGTAAAGATTGTCATATGTTATGCCATCACTATGTGATCTGACTAATGTATGGTAAAGTAAAGATTGTCATATGTTATGTCAACACTATATGATTTGACTAATGTATGGTTAGGTAAGGACTGTCAAATGTGATGTCATGACTATGTGATCTGACTAATAATGTATGGTAAGGTTGCTCAGCTGTCCTCATTCTGAAGTATCTGAACTGTCTTGGTGTATACAAAGTATGGTGTTAGGTGCATATAGAGTTATAGGGGTGTGTTTGTTATGGTCTTTGTTTCATATGGATATATATATATATATATATATAGGGGGTGTTATGGTGTTAGGTTCATATAGGAAATGTTATGCAGCTAGTGTCATATGTCGTACAGTATTGTTATGGTGTTAGAGTCATATAACCAGTGTTATGATGCTGGATGTCGTACAGTATTGTTATGGTGTTAGAGTCATATAACCAGTGTTATGATGCTGGATGTCGTACAGTATTGTTATGGTGTTAGAGTCATATAACCAGTGTTATGATGCTGGATGTCATACAGTATTGTTATGGTGTTAGAGTCATATAACCAGTGTTATGATGCTGGATGTCGTACAGTATTGTTATGGTGTTAGAGTCATATAACCAGTGTTATGATGCTGGATGTCGTACAGTATTGTTATGGTGTTAGAGTCATATAACCAGTGTTATGATGCTGGATGTCGTACAGTATTGTTATGGTGTTAGAGTCATATAACAAGTGTTATGGTGCTGAATGTTATATAATATGTGCCAGGTGCATACAGGGATGATTATCATGTCAGGTTCATATAGGGAGGATTGTAGTGCCAGGTTCATATAAGGAGGAATCTAGTGCCAGGTTCATGTAGGGAGGATTATAGTGGCAGGTTCATATAGGGAGCGTTATGGTGCGAGGTTCATATATGGAGCGTTATGGTGCCAGGTTCATTTAGGGGGCATTATTCTGCCAGATTCATATAGGGAGCGTTATGGTGCCAGATTCATATAGGGGGTATTATTCTGCCAGATTCATATAGGGAGCGTTCTGGTGCTAGTGTCATGCATGGAAGGTTATGGTTTTAGAATCATATGGGGGGGGGGGGAAGCCATGATGTTAGGTTCACATAGGGAGGTTTATGCTGCTTTGGTCAAAGATGTTTATCCCTAGGGATGTTTGTGTGTGTTCAATAATTACACCAGTTACCTGACCTGCAGAATGTTTTTAGTACCCACATGGGGCTTGACCCCCTGGTCTTAAATTAAATCCTGCGACAAGGAGGATTGAATTCAGAACCACCAGGCCAAAAGGCAAGAGTCCTAATGACGAAAAGTTTGTTAAATATATCTTTATATGAAAGCAACGCTACAGATGTACACAATTACATTACTTCACAATAAGTGAAACGAGGTGCCAATTGTGTTAATTATATTCCTTGTTTACTTCATTGACTTAAACATAGTTGTGTATAACAGATGAATAGCAGATAGTCATGTCTGTTAAAATATAATAACAGATGAATAGCAGATAGTCATGTCTGTTAAAATATAATAACAGATGAATAGCAGATAGTCATGTCTGTTAAAATATAATAACAGATGAATAGCAGATAGTCATGTCTGTTAAAATATAATAACAGATGAATAGCAGATAGTCATGTCTGTTAAAATATAATAACAGATGAATAGCAGATAGTCATGTCTGTTAAAATATAATAACAGATGAATAGCAGATAGTCATGTCTGTTAAAATATAATAACAGATGAATAGCAGATAGTCATGTCTGTTAAAATATAATAACAGATGAATAGCAGATAGTCATGTCTGTTAAAATATAATAACAGATGAATAGCAGATAGTCATGTCTGTTAAAATATAATAGTTGAAAATTAGATGTATACATCTGTTAAAATCAAACTGTCGAACATTTCACATCAACATCTGTTAAAATATAACAGATGAACATTGTATATCCACATTAATTAAAATATAACAGATGAACATTGTATATCCACATTAATTAAAATATAACAAATGAACATTGTATATCCACATTAATTAAAATATAACAAATGAACATTGTATATCCACATCCGTTAAAATATAACAGATGAACACTGTATATCCACATCCATTAAAATATAACAGATGAAGATTATAATCCAAATCTGTTAAAACATAACAGATGAACATTATATATCCACATCTGTTAAAATATAACAGATGAACATTATATATCCACATCTGTTAAACTATAACCACTTTGGTATTTCATAAACTTTGTATGCATCAACTGGATAAAGGAGTCTCATTGTCCGAAGCCTGCTGGCTAAAACTACTTTGTCAAAAATGAAAGTTGATAGTTCACCTCCACATGTGAACTCTGACGGCAACGCTAGACAGTTGAACGCCACCCAAATAATAAAACCAGATGCAGTAGGCGTAAAGGACATTCGCTCTTGTGTTGCCGGTTAAAAGTAGTTTAGATTAGATCACTTTGACATTAAAGCCTGTAGTTAATGGTCCTAGCATTCATTCATACATATTTATCTGAATATCAGAGACTCACAGAAAAAATACTCAGTTGATTAGGAAGAAAATACCCACAAAAATACATAAAAAGCACACACATTGACACATGTGTTTAGGTATATAGCTTCTTAAAGTATATTTACAAATAAGACTTTTTTAAAACAACTGGAGCTTAAGAATTTAGAATTGAACATTTACTATCACAAATGAGTTTCCTGCATTGAATTATAACTTCCTTGCCCTATGATCACATTAGCAACATTGTCTAACGGTTGTCGTTCACTGCCTACTTCTGGACTCGTCTTGTTAATTAACAGTGGGGTATTTTCATCTTGATTCATTGTTTGTGAATCCTTCTGATTAGTGTTGAAAACTGTAGTAAAGCTCTTGTCCTCAAGTTCATGGGCTTTCAAAGATTCTTGACTATGACCAGCTGATACAGTTTCTGTTCCATAGAAGTTTGGTACTTGCGAGGGAGGAATTCCAACGCTCTGATCAAACGATAGAGAATGTTTCTTGGAAGACTTATTAAAAGGAGTCAGTGTTGTACTACAACTCTTAGCATCTTCATCTAAGCTAGGTGGGTCTTCTGATTCTTCCTCATGCAACATATCCGAAGACTGACATAGTCTGACTTTGTCCTCCGCATTCTCAAACACTTCTAAAGCATCACATAAATGAACTATGTCATCTTGCTCTGCAGAACGCTTCATTCTGGGTAACAACTTCCTGTGTGACAGAAGATTGGATTCAGATTCAGCATGTGTAAATGGCCTTCTCGGTCCAACTTTTTTAGCATGTGATTCACCTTCATTTATAACAACAATGTCACGAGAACATGTATTAATTAATGGCTGAATTCCATCATCCTCAATTTCATCACCATCATTATTACAAAAATCGTCAATTGGTTGTTCATCAGGAAAAGAGTAAAATCTCATAGCAGGATGAAAGGCATTATGAGGATAACCTATTCCAGCTTGAGAATAATAAATATTAGGATGAGCATACTCATGCTGATTTGATTCCAGGGGTGAATGTCGAGTATAACTGTTTCTCAATTCTGTTTCATCTTTACATTCGTCCTGATCACGACCAAACTCCCATCCTACATTCAATCCCAGATCACAAGGAGGCCCATTTTTGGTGAAATCTGTAGACTCTGCACATTCCAATTGCTCAGACTGCAAACAGGCATTGTGTGTTGGGTTGCCAGGATTTTGAAGTGAAGAACTGATCACATGTGTGTGAGATGAGGGCTCCAGAACAGCAGTGCTGAAGTCTGGGTTATCCTGCCTTTGTCCTAAACTATCATTAATGTCACCTCCATCTGACATTGTCTCTTCACTTTGAAGTTTAGGTGAAGGTGCCTTCATATTGTGGTTAACCATTTCATTGACAACTTCTGCTGTGACGCTGATTGTGTTCCCAGTTTTAGGTTTAGATTTGAAGTCATCAGATTCTGCCTGCTTTCCTGATTCAGCATCTTCAAGTGCAGAGGAAATACTGTTGCCTTTAGAAGATGAGCTCCCGCTCACCTGTGAAACACTCCTGCTGGCTTTATATGAATGGTTCTTGTTTGAATTCACCCCACTGCTGTTTGGTGTCTCACTAGGACTATCCATCTGTTTCTCCGCACAGCGTTGTAATGACTGTCTCAGACTCTCTCGTCCTAGTATGCTTGAACTAGGACTGAAGACAGCAACACCTGAAGCTAATGACAGAGTTTCAGGGCTGGCAAGAGGAGCTCTCACCAGATCTTCTATCTCGCTACTGTGCATGCCAAACAATGCTGATGTTTCATCTTCTTCTATCAGGGCATCCCCATTGCCACTAAAGTTATTTTCATTAATGTGAGAAGTACTGTCTTCGGAACCATGTGCATTCTGAGTTCTTTCAGATGAGTTGTTGACTTCAGAAGCAGTAGGTGTGGCCAAAGAAGACACAGAAGGGTGACTGAGCATTTCCCGACGCTGCTCTTCAGTTAATGTGTGAACTGGCTTCTCTGGTGCAACTTTCAGCACAACCTGTTATAAACAATAATAAAATTAATCTTTGTGAAGAAAATACCTTTCTGTGATAGACACTATTTCTTTTTTTGTTATTGCAGCTGTATTTTTTCTGTTGCTGTTGTTTTTAAGAGTTACAAGTAAATAAACATTACAGTAATTAAATCAGATTTGTGGAAAGAGAGATAGAGGAAGACAGCGTGAGAAAATCTTGACAGTCTTGTGTCATGGCATGGAACGATATCAACACATGAATTGGTCCATACCGTTAGAGATTGCAATTTGCGGAGAGGCACGATTGCCCACACCAGCCGGCAAGGCACTGGGGTATAGATGACGATGTGAAATGATTAGTTTGAGGTCTGGCTGTAATACAATGCCAGTGCCAGAATGCAGAAAGTAAAAGTATCATTTATGAGATGTGAAAGTTTACTCTGTGTGTGTGTGCTTGCATGTATACATACATGCATGTGTGTATATAATCATCACCATCATATGTCATGCTGATAAGCTTAGATGGTCAGGGTTAGCCATCTCACATGATGACTAGAATCTAGGATCAGGTCTGTATTCTTGTCCCAGTTATGGCCAAGACATCCAGGTATTTATCTCTTTGTTTTCCAACAGCTCTTTTTCAATCATGTTTGGCAATTGTCAATAAATTTCCAATATTTTTTCTCCTCACTTCATTTCCAAAACACCAATTGTGTCTCAGGCCAATCCTGTTAAGTCACCAGTAACACGCACTCCAGTAACACGCACTCCAGTAACATGCATTCCAGTAACATGCACCTCAGTAACATGCACCTCAGTAACATGCACCTCAGTAACATGCACTCCAGTAACATGTGCCCCAGTAACATGCACTCCAGTAACATGCACTCCAGTAACATGTGCCCCAGTAACACACGTCTCAGTAACACACACCCCAGTAACACGCGCCCCAGTAACATGCATTCCAGTAACATGCATTCCAGTAACACGCACTCCAGTAACACGCACTCCAGTAACATGCATTCCAGTAACATGCACCTCAGTAACATGCACCCCAGTAACATGCACTCCAGTAACATGCACTCCAGTAACATGTGCCCCAGTAACACACGTCTCAGTAACACACACCCCAGTAACACGCGCCCCAGTAACATGCATTCCAGTAACATGCACTCCAGTAACATGCACTCCCAGTAACATGTGCCCCAGTAACATGCATTCCAGTAACATGCACTGTAGTAACATGCACCCCAGTAACATGTGCCCCAGTAACATGCACTCCCAGTAACATGCACCCCAGTAACATGTGCCCCAGTAACATGCACTCCCAGTAACATGCACTCCCAGTAACATGCACTCCCAGTAACGTGCCCCAGTAACATGCACCCCAGTAACATGTGCCCCAGTAACACACGTCTCAGTAACACACACCCCAGTAACACGCGCCCCAGTAACATGCATTCCAGTAACATGCACTCCAGTAACATGCACTCCCAGTAACATGTGCCCCAGTAACATGCACTATAGTAACATGCACTCCAGTAACATGCACTCCCAGTAACATGTGCCCCAGTAACATGCACTATAGTAACATGCACCCCAGTAACATGCACTATAGTAACATGCACCCCAGTAACATGCATTCCAGTAACATGCACTCCAGTAACATGCACTCCCAGTAACATGTGCCCCAGTAACATGCACTATAGTAACATGCACCCCAGTAACATGCACTCCCAGTAACATGTGCCCCAGTAACATGCACTATAGTAACATGCACCCCAGTAACATGCACCCCAGTAACATGCACCCCAGTAACATGCACCCCAGTAACGTGCCCCAGTAACATGCACCCCAGTAACATGTGCCCCAGTAACATGCACTCCCAGTAACATGTGCCCCAGTAACATGTGCCCCAGTAACATGTGCTCCAGTAACATGTGCCCCAGTAACATGCACTCCCAGTAACATGTGCCCCAGTAACATGTGCCCCAGTAACATGTGCCCCAGTAACATGCACTCCCAGTAACATGTGCCCCAGTAACATGCACTCCCAGTAACATGTGCCCCAGTAACATGTGCTCCAGTAACATGCACTCCCAGTAACATGTGCCCCAGTAACATGCACTATAGTAACATGCACCCCAGTAACATGCACCCCAGTAACATGCACCCCAGTAACGTGCCCCAGTAACATGCACCCCAGTAACATGTGCCCCAGTAACATGCACTCCCAGTAACATGTGCCCCAGTAACATGCACTCCCAGTAACATGCGCCCCAGTAACATGCACTCCACTAACACACAAGTGATCATCATCCTGTTCCATGCTGATAAGCACGGGCAGTCATGTTTGCCATCTCACATGATCACCGGAGTTTCAGATCAGGTCTGTATTCTTGTCCCAGTTATTCGCTAAGGCCAAGCCTTCTAGGTATTCGTTTTCTTTTTTATCTTTCCTGTGCTCTTTTCCCATAAAGTTTGTCAGTTGTCACTAATTTTTCAAGTTTATTTCTCCTCACAATATATCTAGATTATCTGAGACTAATTTCTTGAATTAATTTACTCCTTTCATTTGTGTCATTCAGTTTTCTGTACATCCATGGATTTCTTTGCATTTTCCCCAGAAACCAAATATCCATTGCTATTGGATATTTCCGAACTTGTCTGCTTAATGTCTATGTTTCATATCCATGCAACAGCATAGTTTCTATGTAACTTCAACACTTTTTCTCATTGTATTTCACAGCTTATTAATGAGTATGTTTTCCATCTGGTAAAAAGGCTACCTTTGCCATAGTGATTCTTATTCTAATCTCTGCGAGGCATCTTCCATCAGATATTATTATGTATTTTCCAAGATAATTTTACTGATGACAGATTCACCTGTTTCAGAATTTTCTCATTTACTTGGCTATAGTTGCAGGTCCTTTGCAAGACATTGCAATCAACCCTATGTTGATTTTTAGGCAATTTTTACATTCAGTAGTTTTCCAGTGCTTTCAGAAACATTGTGGTATTTCTTTCTTCTTGGTAATGACCATAATCTATGTTCTCTTACAACTGAATTTCACTCTAGTTGCTTACTGCATATAATAACTGCATCCACAGTATGTTGTTGATCTTGTTAAATGCCTGCAATCAGTATTGTGTCATCTGCATATCTAACATTATTAATGTGTGAATGAAGTAGTGTAAGGCAACAAAGAGATAAGAAAGGCATATGTTAGACTTGCTTGCAGGCCCAATTCTTAACCCTTTTAAAATAAAGTACGTTCATTCGCTTGTACGATCAAATATCCTCCAATGGTAATTACTCTCATATCTTTTAAATTTCTAATATTTTCACTATATAGGAAAAAAAGACCTGAAGACATTACATGTCCTTCTCAAACACCTCTATTGATTGGCTGGTACTGACCTAATTCATTATCAGTTTTGATGGCAGCTTGTTGTTTCCAATATATGTTCTATATAAGTCTAAAATATTTCCTGACAGTTTGGAGATCTCGAATCATCTTTATCATGTCGGCATGTCTTAGTCTATGGAAAGCCTTTGTGTGGTCAATGAAACAAAGATTTAATACTTTGTTTACTTTTATCAAATGCACCTATCAGCATTAAGTATATTAAATTGTGCACCAATTAATATTCTTCTGTTTCACTATCAACTGTCTTCTTCTTCTTCTTCTTCTTCTTCTTCTTCTTCTTCTTCTTCTTCTTCTTCTTCTTCTTCTTCTTCTTCTTCTTCTTCTTCTTCTTCTTCAGCGTTCCGAGCCATTGAGATTCTTTGCTGCAGATACAATCCGTCTCCATTCGTCTCTCTGGTTGATCTTCTCTTCCCAGTCGTTGATTCCAAGTGCTTGTAGGTCTGTATATATATTATCTCTCCACCGTCTTCTTGGTCTACCTCGGGGTCTATGGTCATTTATTTCCTGAGTGTAAGCGAGTTTTGTTTCCCTATTATCTTCCATTCTTTCTATATGCCCCAGCCATTGTAGTCTATTAGCCTTCATGATACCAGTGATTAGCGGGGACTTAAACAGATCATAAATGTCTTTGTTACTTCTTCTTTTCCACTCTCCACTTTGTGTATCCCTAATGGGCCCAAAGATGCGTCTTAAGACTTTGTTCTCAAAGGTTTGTAACAAGACTTCACCTCCTTTAGTTGTACACCATGTTTCAGAGCCATACAGCACAACTGGTCTGATCAGTGTTTTGTATATTGTGATTTTGGTTTTACGAGATAACGCATTTGATTTTAGTAGATGTTGTAGTGCATATAAACTGTCTTACTGAATAAAAATAAAAATTACCATATATATGTATATATGTTATGTTAACAAATGACAATATTTATATCTGGACTGTGCATTTAATTATCCCCCCCCCCCCCCCCCCCCCCCCCGCCCCACGTTTCCATCCTGTTTCAGGATATTGCAGTCAACACCAGCATCTTTCAGCTGTATGTTGATTCCTAGGCTAGATTACGCTCATCAGCACGCCACGACTTTCTGAGCGGCCGGCTCCATACTCTCATAAGTCACCGGCGCGACTCGAACCCCTTCAAGTTCTCGTGCGCTCACGTCAACCACGAGAGTATTCGGGATTAGCGGAGAAAGCTGCTAACCCCTCGGCCAGGCAGCCGGCAATTATCCTCCTGAATTATTATATTAATAGAATAATACAAATTTCTCTACTCAGCTGATTGTTATATTAACAATGCTAATTTCTCTATTCAACTAATGATTATATTAACAATGACAATATTTATATATTAAATATGTGCATTTATTGTCTTTTCAACTGATAGTTATATTAGCAATGATAATACTGTCTGCATCTAGTTTATGATGATCAACTAATCGTTATATTAACAATGACAATATTTATATCTGCATATCTGCATCTAATTTCTGATGATCAATTAATGATTATATTAACAATAAACATGTTTATATCTGCACTATCTGCATGTAATTTCTGATGATCAATTGATCATGGTATTAACAATGACAACATGCATATCCAAGTCTCCACAGGCAACATGTGCTAACCTTTTCAAGAGCCTCTAAAACATTATCAGGAATGTGGTCATCCCAGCTTATTAATGAGTATGTTTTCCATCTGGTAAAAAGGCTACCTTTGCCATAGTGATTCTTATTCTAATCTCTGCGAGGCATCTTCCATCAGTTATTATTATGTATTTTCCAAGATAATTTTACTGATGACAGATTCACCTGTTTCAGAATTTTCTCATTTACTTGGCTATAGTTGCAGGTCCTTTGCAAGACATTGCAATCAACCCTATGTTGATTTTTAGGCAATTTTACATTCAGTAGTTTTCCAGTGCTTTCAGAAACATTGTGGTATTTCTTTCTTCTTGGTAATGACCATAATCTATGTTCTCTTACAACTGAATTTCACTCTAGTTGCTTACTGCATATAATAACTGCATCCACAGTATGCTGTTGATCTTGTTAAATGCCTGCAATCAGTATTGTATCATCTGCATATCTAACATTATTAATGTGTGAATGAAGTAGTGTAAGGCAACAAAGAGATAAGAAAGGCATATGTTAGACTTGCTTGCAGGCCCAATTCTTAACCCTTTTAAAATAAAGTACGTTCATTTGCTTGTATGATCAAATATCCTCCAATGGTAATTACTCTCATATCTTTTACATTTCTAATATTTTCACTATATAGGAAAAAAAGACCTGAAGACATTACATGTCCTTCTCAAACACCTCTATTGATCGGCTGGTACTGACCTAATTCATTATCAGTTTTGATGGCAGCTTGTTGTTTCCAATATATGTTCTATATAAGTCTAAAATATTTCCTTACAGTTTGGAGATCTCGAATCATCTTTATCATGTCGGCATGTCTTAGTCTATGGAAAGCCTTTGTGTGGTCAATGAAACAAAGATTTAATACTTTGTTTACTGTTATCAAATGCACCTATCAGCATTAAGTATATTAAATTGTGCACCAATTAATATTCTTCTGTTTCACTATCAACTGTCTTCTTCTTCTTCTTCTTCTTCTTCTTCTTCTTCTTCTTCTTCTTCTTCTTCAGCGTTCCGAGCCATTGAGATTCTTTGCTGCAGATACAATCCGTCTCCATTCGTCTCTCTGGTTGATCTTCTCTTGCCAGTCGTTGATTCCAAGTGCTTGTAGGTCTGTATATATATTATCTCTCCACCGTCTTCTTGGTCTACCTCGGGGTCTACGGTCATTTATTTCCTGAGTGTAAGCGAGTTGTGTTTCCCTATTATCTTCCATTCTTTCTATATGCCCCAACCATTGTAGTCTATTAGCCTTCATACCAGTGATTAGCGGGGACTTAAACAGATCATAAATGTCTTTGTTACTTCTTCTTTTCCACTCTCCACTTTGTGTATCCCTAATGGGCCCAAAGATGCGTCTTAAGACTTTGTTCTCAAAGGTTTGTAACAAGACTTCACCTCCTTTAGTTGTACACCATGTTTCAGAGCCATACAGCACAACTGGTCTGATCAGTGTTTTGTATATTGTGATTTTGGTTTTACGAGATAACGCATTTGATTTTAGTAGATGTTGTAGTGCATATAAACTGTCTTACTGAATAAAAATAAAAATTACCATATATATGTATATATGTTATGTTAACAAATGACAATATTTATATCTGGACTGTGCATTTAATTATCCTTCCCCCCCCCCTCCCCCCCCCGGCCCACGTTTCCATCCTGTTTCAGGATATTGCAGTCAACACCAGCATCTTTCAGCTGTATGTTGATTCCTAGGCTAGATTACGCTCATCAGCACGCCACGACTTTCTGAGCGGCCGGCTCCATACTCTCATAAGTCACCGGCGCGACTCGAACCCCTTCAAGTTCTCGTGCGCTCACGTCAACCACGAGAGTATTCGGGATTAGCGGAGAAAGCTGCTAACCCCTCGGCCAGGCAGCCGGCAATTATCCTCCTGAATTATTATATTAATAGAATAATACAAATTTCTCTACTCAGCTGATTGTTATATTAACAATGCTAATTTCACAAATCAACTAATGATTATATTAACAATGACAATATTTATATGTTAAATATGTGCATTTATTGTCTCTTTTCAACTGATAGTTATATTAGCAATGATAATACTGTCTGCATCTAGTTTATGATGATCAACTAATCGTTATATTAACAATGACAATATTTATATCTGCATATCTGCATCTAATTTCTGATGATCAATTAATGATTATATTAACAATAAACATGTTTATATCTGCACTATCTGCATGTAATTTCTGATGATCAATTGATCATGGTATTAACAATGACAACATGCATATCCAAGTCTCCACAGGCAACATGTGCTAACCTTTTCAAGAGCCTCTAAAACATTATCAGGCATGTGGTCATTGACCATGGTAGGGGAAACTAGAACTTCATCAAAATCACCGTTGCTGGCCCAGACGGCTTGATATATGGGCTCAGAGCTGCTGCAGTAACCCCTTGTGGAAGCAAAACAGAGAATATTACTAAATGTAAGGTTGATTCTCATGTAAGGTGAACTGCTAAAGTAACTAACAATGATTGAATGGAAGAGGCTAATGAAACTAGAACATTATATACAACAATAATAAAGAGACAAACAGCTTTCTTTGGTCATGTGATGAGAAGAGCGGCATTGGAGATTACCATGACAGCTGGAAAGATTGAGGGGAAGAGAGGCAGAGGCAGACCAAGAGAAATGATGCTGGATGGATTGAGATGGTGGCATGGAGGAATATCATCAGCAGAGTTGATCCAGAAAACCAAAGACCGAGATCTGTGGAGTCATAATTGCCAAGACCAGCTGGTATGGCACTTGATGATGATGAAGGTTGACTCATTCTGAACAAAGAAATTGGAAGATAGGAAAAACAATATGATATAATTTACATAATTTCCAGGGTTAGGCTCTGCTCATTTACAAAGCCCTGCCTGACTTCTGGTGTTGAAGTCATTTCAAGATTCTGTAGTGGTGCTTCTGTAGTGTTATGTCTCAGCTTTCAGTCATTCTGGAGTAGTGTGCATGTTATGTTTTTGTAAACAGTCACAGAGTTGTAGGACAACCTGTGTTTCAAAGATGTGCCATTAAATGTAGTCCTGTAACAGATACTGTCATTAGGGTGTGGAGTGTTAAGCCTTTACATATTATAGGCAATGAGATATGAGATAGGGTGGCCAATTCCTTTCCTCATTACTTTTCCTTCCCAGACAATTCTGAGAAAATTTCACAAATTCTGGAACCCATGTTTATGAGACTGGGTCAACCCCAGAGCCATACTGGTCAGAAAAAAATAACCTGGCCTCTGATGAGGATTGAACCCAGACACTACTTGGCAGGCAAGTACACTAACCAATCACTGTGGCACCACAACTCCTCCAATGATGTAACAATTAAAATTGTGTTTCAGAGATATGACATTTCGGGTTTTAAATATAAGACAGTCCATGTTCCAATAATATGATCAACCAGACTTCAAAGATATGAAGAATACCCTCCATTTTCTTGGTTGGCTAATGTATTTTTCTTTTCTTTTCTGAAGACTTACTCATGATTGGTGAGATTTTTGTAGCTAAAGTTTTCTATAGAATGAAGTAGCCGGCCACACACCATCCTTCCTGAGCTGCCTCTTATAACACTCTTGGCAGGTTACAGTAAATTCTTGATTTCCTTTGTAGCCCCCCCCCCCCCCCCCCCCCTCCGGTAAAATACATGAGCAATAAAGTATGTCCTGGAGTTAAACATCTGTTTAAAGTTATTTCTTATCAATGAAGTGGAGGCACCTATTCAATAAAAAAAAATAGTCCTGGAAAAAAAAATCAATCCCCAATATACTTGGCCTTCTCTAAAATAAAAATACCAACGAATGGAGGATAAGAATAAATAAACATATTGTCCATTACTTACATACATAATAACAATGTATATTCTTTTATTAAATATTTAAACTTAAATGTATTTATTTAATATTTAAATTATATTTAAACAGGTACACTTGTGCTTACTTTGTCCTCTTATTTTTAATATGACTTCTAACAACATGTATCATCTGCCCAGGTGGGTACAAAGGCATGTGGGCAGAAAGTCCAATGGCAGAGTTGCTGGGATGAGCTGTTACGTCTCTTTCTAGCAACTCGTCTGCTGTGTTGGTATCAGAGTATCGACCACAACACATCAGACCTCTGAAGATGATCTTCCACTGAAAGAATGCAGACAATTAAATAAGAAGAGATTCCTTGACACAAATAAACAAATGAAATCAATAAATATATTCCTTAATAGCAACAGCTCCATAGCTTCAATCTTGAATGATAATGTGGTGGTTTCCCCTTACCTTCCATATTCACCTGCTTTTCACTGCTCACAAATTTTAGCAATGTTCAGGATAAGTGAGTACTTTCAATGATCTAAAATGACAGTGTGCTGTCCTCCGCCTTCTCGTCCTCCTCCCCCTCCTCCACCTTCATTCCATATTCCCTGTTATTCTATTTAGCATCAGATTAGGAAAAATTGTGTGGACAAGGTTCTTGTGCGGGCTGTGTGTAAGGCTGTGGACATTGTCTATGCTATTGATAAAATGATTGTTTATGGAGTCTGCCTCTTGCTTTTTCCACTGTATCCAAATGTCACTGCTATTTGTGGTACATCTTGGGGTAATCTGATGTTCAAAGAAATGCTAACATACCAGACACTGCAAAGTATGAGTGCAAGGGTTGATTACCTCCTCTACTGAAGGGTGAAAAGTAACAATGAAAAGCCTATCAAAGAAGTGTTGGAAATTCAAGTCAAACCCAAGATGGAGAACATCATGATGACTGGAAAGATCAAGTGGAAGAGAGGTAGGGGAAGACCAAGAGAAATGAGGCTGGAAGGATTGAAACAGTGGCATGGAGGAAGATCATGAGCAGAGTTGATCCAGAACAACAAAGACCGAGATCTGAGGAGAGATCTGAAGGCCAAAACCAGCTGGCAAGGCACATGATAATGATGAGGATGAGGATGATGATGATGATGATGATGATGATGATGATGATGATGATGATGATGATGATGATGATGATGATGATGATGAGGAAATGGAAAATTGATGCCATAAGCTTGAACCGTTTGTGCAAGATGACATAGGGAACAGAATCTGAATGTCTCAAATCTGTTTCACTAGATGCCTGGAGGCATTTATGTGGCCAAAACATGTCTTCTTGGACCAAAGCACTCACTGTGTGCAGGTCATCAATGTCCAATGTCTATGATCTGCATCCCAATGGTCTCTAAGGAATGAAAGGATAAATATACAGAAGTAAGGCTAAGCAGCCGTCTGCATAACGTGACGATTCCTTCGGTGAGCTTGGTACCAGTCCATTATATATCTGTTCTGCATTAACGGAAGCCTCCTTTGATGGCAGAGAATGCTTGTGTTCTATACCTATCTTAAGGGCCAAAATGACATACAGATGGCTGCTCTGGTTAGGTCTGTAGGGATGTACCACCAGGACTGGCGAAGATGACGTCATAACTGTGTGGCAATCAAACGTCCTACGAAACGCTCACGGAAGCTAACCTGATTAACAAAACATGGCATACATTGTGTTGCAGCAAGATGAGGGTCCTACAACTCACAAGCTTCAAGTCTGAAAAAGTATAACAGCAAATCCTCATGATGATGGTAGACATTCAGGACACAAGCCTTCCACTAACACTTGGAGAGACCTCGCGTGCCTGATTGAAATGACTATGCTGCTTGTCTACCAGGATGGAAACAAAGTCCCACTACTCCCCACATTCTTCATGTTCTATAAAAGTCTAGCATTGAGTTGACCTGATTCAGTTCCAAAGGATAAAACATCACTAAATGAGACTTCCCATTTGGACAGAGGGACGATATATCACCACACTAGGATCATAGTGTTATTTTCTTTGTTTCGCTGTATCTTCTGAAATTTCAATGCTCAGTGAATGGAAATGTACATTATAATATAGGAGGGTGTATTTTCAATGACTGTGCAGTGTTTGAAAATATTGCCGTTCCAAGTTTTGTATTCATCTTTTATGTTGCATGAGTTCACAGAGGTTACATGCACAACTTGGAACGGCATATTTTCAATCACCTCACAGTAATTAAAAAATTCATCCTATACTTGTTAAGTTGATTGTGTATCATGACTGGTCCACACCTATATTTTGTTTGGGACTGAATCAAGTTAAAAATACCAACATAAAAAGTATGTTCTTTTGTCTAGGAGTTGCAAATGTCATGGCAAAAATGATCAAAATACTAAAGCTGCAGAATTGCTGCAGAAAACATGTGCCCTACCTTGCTTTCAGATGTGTTTTTGATGTGGTTGAGGATGTCGGCTCTCAACATTTCTAGCTGCGGTAATCCAATCCTAGAACAGAGTAACATAAATGTTATTTACAAGTGTTATTTTATAGTCATGTAATCAAAATCACTATTATATTTTAAATTTAATCCCCAGCAGAGGCAAAATGGGATTTTCCAGAATTGACCTGGACACTCAGGTTGACCAAGCTTAAAATGGGTATGAAGAGTATTTTGGAAAGTAAAGGTGTCCAGCGTGACACTAACCCCATGACCCAACGAGTGCTGATTGGTTTATAGAAATATGTGTCTATATAGCACCGCAAACCCATTGTGTCTTAAGGCATGAACAGGATCCTTTTCTTTTTTGTTTAGTATGACTTCAGGGTCAGCTCAGCCTCATAAACATGGTTCCCAGCTAATTCTCTGTACTGAATCTAGTAAATTGAATACACGTTTAATCGAAGTAATTAAATTAATAACATTGTAAGACTGAGGGAGTAAAAGTAACAATGTGGACAGAGTAGATTATTGTAACATATATTGAGAGTGATTGAAACATGATGTATAGCTAATGTAATATATATATATATATATATATATATATATATATATATATATATATATATATATATATAGAGAGAGAGAGAGAGAGAGAGAGAGAGAAAGAGAGAGAGAGTGTGGTTGAAGAATAGTGTATAGTTAATGTAACATGTATCGAGAGTGGTTGAAAAATAGTGTATAGTTAATGTAACATGTATCGAGAGTGGTTGAACAATAGGGTATATAGTTAAAGTAACATGTATGAAGAGTGGTTGAACAATAGGGTATAGTTAATGTAACATGTACAGAGAGTGTTGAAAAATAGTGTATAGTTAATGTAACATGTATGGAGAGTGGTTGAAAAATAGTGTATAGTTAATGTAACATGTAGCAAGAGTGGTTGAACAATAGTGTATAGTTAATGTAACATGTAGCAAGAGTGGTTGAAAAATAGGGTATAGTTAATGTAAAATGTATGAAGAGTGGTTGAAAAATAGGGTATAGTTAATGTAACATGTATGGAGAGTGGTTGAACAATAGTGTATAAATGTAAAGTAAAGGACTATTTTACATGCCTTAAGTTGAATTAGGAATATGGTTCAAGACCCATATTTTATAGACCAATCAGTACTCGGTGGGTCATGTGGTCAGTACCACACCGGCCACCTTTACTTCCCAAGTCATTTTCTGGTTCCCTTGTCAGGCTAGATCGACCTGGCAGCCCAGGTCATTCTATTTTAAATTGAATCTGCCCCAGTGTGGATCGAACTGATGACCACTGAGCCGCCAGGCGAGCATCTAGCCACACTAGATCCCTATCATGTGTGAAGTGTACTGTGTGAAGTGACAAATAAACCTTTGGTTAAGTTGTTAAGTACAGTGTGAAGTGCAATATGTGAAGTGTACTATGTTAAGTGAACAATAAACCTTTGGTATGTTGCTCAGTGCAGCGTGAAGTGTACTGTGTGAATTGTACGGAGGAAGTACTATGTGAATTGTACTGTGTGAACTGTACTGTGTGAAGTGTACTAAATAAAGTGAGCAATAAACCTTTGGTAAGAACGACGGACACGTTCACGAGTACATATTTCTCTTTACCTCGGTACACAATCCTTGCCAACAACGACTGAAGTGATGAATGACTTGGTTTCTTCCACACAAGGTAACCTGTGATTAATTACAATAATCAAATACTGTAACAAAGCAGGGCCAAGGTAATCACACGGCAACTACTGCCACAGGAATGAGAAGTGCTAGGCTGTGCTAGTTACTGCTACCTTATTGTGAAATGCTAATCTGTGATACTTACTGCTACAGGGTTTTGAAGTGCTCGGCTATGGATCTTACTGCTACAGTGATATGAAGTGCTAAGCTGTGATACGAAGTGCTAAGCTGTGATACTTACTGCTACATTACCTCAACATATTTGGTACAGGGGGCAGTGTGTTTAGGGGTTACAAAGTCTGAGTGTAGCTCATACTGACCTGGTTCATTTCACGGTGTTTACTGAGTGATTTTTTTTTACCACGCCAGGAAAAGGATAATATAATCTCCCAACCCTGATCCTGGAGTAGTGGATGGGGCATCTAGCCTTCTCAGATAGGGGCGAAAAACTTGGAGGACCAGTGTGCAAGTTGTATATATTAAAAATACCTTGGCACTTGAAGATAGAAAAGAGTAGGCCGTATGGTCCACTAGCCAGGTCAAAGTTTAAAACTGGAAATGTTACCTACAGAAGAATATTCACAGCATATGTTTTGTTTTTTCTGGTTTACACACATTTACATGTCATTCCTCGTCGATGCTACAGAGTTTGTGCACTGTACTGAGATTATCATTCTGTGGTGTGTTGGAGGAGACTGGAGCAATTATGGAGATATCCCTGCATAATTAATGTGATTCTTAACCAATAAAGAAAATAGATACTACATCATAGAATTATTAGATTGGATAGTATAAGATTGACCGGCTTCGTGGCCGAGGGGTTAGCAGCTTTCTCCGCTAACCCCGAATACTCTCGTCACGTGACGCGACGAGAATTAGCAGTGGTTCGAATCGCAAAAGTGACTTATGAGAGTATGGAGCCGGTCGCTCAGAAAGTCGTGGCGTGCTGATGAGCGTAATCTAGCCTAGGAATCAACATACAGCTGAAAGACGCTGGTGTTGACCGCAATATCCTGAAACAGGATGGAAACGCGGAAAAAAAAAAAAAAGTATAAGATTGGATTGTGAGCTTACTTCGTCACCATTTAAATTTTCAGAAAACTAAACTCTGTGCCCGTTTAGGGAAGCTGAGTCCAAAATTATTTATTTTACTGAGAATAATTTAGAAACTTGCAAACATATTTTGTGACTATACATAAATTGTAATGTCACATGAACTAAAAATAGTTAAATGAATAATAACAGTTGTTATATCTCGTTGTGTTTCCACCATCATTATTAAACGATATGTCTGCATACAAAGATCAGCTGCAGTGAGTCGCTAACACCTTATGTCTTGGAACTTCATGGTGCATCTGTACAGGCTTGTTGCATCCATCTCTTGATGTTGTCTTCCCACATGTAATGTTGAACTTCCTCTTGCGTAGTTTCCCCTCCAGCACAGTGGTTAAAAACTCTGAGGAGCAAGCATGACTGGAGTCTTCTGATCATCAGAAGTAGTCCCCCCTCGCCAATTATTTTCGCCCCTTTACCTTCTTCATACTCTCAGGGGGCAGGCCCGACAGGGTCATGACCCAGGGCAATTTTCTCCTGTCATGCTTATCCACTTTCGAGACATTCATTATCGTACTTCTCCTATATCGACATCGTTAAGTGTGTCTACTCAGAAGGCATCCCACCTTCAGAGGGCAAATATTAGGCACTCAATGCATCTACCAGCGTTATCATTGCACTGTAACTGACAGTGGGAAAGTCAGATTCTTTCCCCGGTAGTGTGCCCCAGTCTTCACCTCCTTCTCGGTGGCTAGCTATGACCCAGTCAGTATATGTCGTTGCTGCCATTGTTGTCAACAAGAAGCTGTGTCTCTTTATATGACTGACTGAGTGGCACCTTGCCGTCCTGACAGACGATAGTTTGTAAAATGGAGTTATACCTCTCCATAACACAACGCCTGGGCTGAATTTAGAGACCATGTGTTGCCCATGCTGCATGACCCCTCTCTCTTGGCCTGTTTAGTTTACTCCAAGGAAAGGTAACACCAATACGTCTGGAACAAGACAAGCCGCAAAAGCTGCCGGATCAGAAAAGCAGTGCTCTAACTGTCCGCCTATCGGAGCTTCCATCCTAGACCAGTTGTCGACCAAAGCTTAGGGTCTGGTCTGCCCTGCCATAAGATTTAGTCGTTAGGTTGCATTTCCTCGCACAAGGGTAAGGCTTGTACCCCCCCCCCCCCCCATCCCATTGCACTCCTCCACCTGAAGCCGTTGGCACAATGTGGGGTGTCGGGTTTACACACTCACGTAAGTAAACCACCAAGTGGACTACACTATACGAATAACAATGGAACTCACGTAAGTAAACCGCCAGGTGGACTACACTATACGAATAACAATGGAACTCACGTAAGTAAACCGCCAGGTGGACTATATGAATAACAATGGAACTCACGTAAGTAAACCGCCAGGTGGACTATATGAATAACAATGGAACTCACGTAAGTAAACCGCCAGGTGGACTACACTATACGAATAACAATGGAACTCACGTAAGTAAACCGCCAGGTGGACTATATGAATAACAATGGAACTCACGTAAGTAAACCGCCAGGTGGACTATATGAATAACAATGGAACTCACGTAAGTAAACCGCCAGGTGGACTATATGAATAACAATGGAACTCACGTAAGTAAACCGCCAGGTGGACTATATGAATAACAATGGAGGTTGGGGTAGTCTGCCTTAAGTAGAATTGCCAGAATGGCTGCTGTCCCAGCTCCAAGAGAATGTCCCACCAAGACTAGATCATATTTTGCAGTCTCCCTGGCCTGAAATAAACCATTAAATAAAAATCTATATATACATATTCACTGAATTATACATGTTAAAATAAGTTATGAGTTGTAAATAACAAATAATTTATATGCAGCCATAAGTAGACTTATAGATATAAATAATTAATACATAATTATAATGCAAGATTTCTCTGATTTCACCACTAGTGAACAAGCATTTCTTAAGTTTTTATTCATTCACCAGGTCCATAACTAACATTTAAAAACACCTCCGCTATTCTTTTTACCCCGCATATCCTTTACAGGACACCGCTGTCAACATCAGCATCTTTCAGATGATTGTTGATTTCTTGGCAAGATTACGCTCAGTAGTTTGCCCTCCACTAATAACAAATATTTTCCCCCAACATAATCTCCATGCATAATAACACTTAATGTGTAATGACGAAGAACATGTAGGATATATATATATATATATATATATATATATATATATATATATATATATATATATATAGGCACACACATACATACACAAATACGAGAGGGGAAGTCAATAAGTAAGTCACAAATGGCTGTAGAAGAAAAATAACTAAATATGATAACAACTTAAAATCAGTTTATTTTTATACATACATTGTCTCTTTATTTCTCAACATAATTTCCACCGACATTGATGCACTTATCCCATCGTTTTATCAGTCCTCCCAAACCCGCTGCATAGAACTGCGTGCTCTGTTTTATAAACTACGTTTTCACTTCTGGGTACCCACCTTGAGCGCACTTTCTTAAATTTCAATCGATCATACATTATGCTGTATGCTGAACCATGCGAGCACCCTATTGCAGATGCTACAGAGTCTATCGTTACTCGCCTGTCACCTCTAATCATCTCATCCACCCGCTTCTGTTGCAATCTCAACAGGATGACCAGATCGGATTTCATCAACAATTTAAGAACGTCCTTGAGAAAATGTTTTCTACCCAGCTAGGCACCGCTTTACGGGACAAACATTTGTCAGCATAAACAGGAAGAATTTCTTTATGAATGTCCTTTGCAGGCAGCCTTTTTGGAAAAAAAAAAAAAAAAAAAAAAAAAAAAAAAAAAACGCACAACAGCACGTTGCTGTTTGGTTGTACACTCCGTAAGTACAGTCGCCATTTTGTTTATGCACTGCGCATGCACATGAGACACCTTGCACCACCTGACAAACGGGAATATAAAGTTCGATGTTGCTGTCACCCAATGACACCTGTAGAAAACACCAACTACATTTACCTGCCATCCCACAGAACTGTGTGACTTACTTATTGACTCGCCCTCGTAGTTAATCACGTGTATGGTGTTGATACACAGATACACAATCATTGCCTGGAGAGAATGTTGATTCGGAGAGTGACCAGGGAATCTGGTCGACACTCAGTATTCCAAGGAAAGGCCAAACATACACATAACAAAATTGTAACTTATACGTTAGCATTTGGACTCTACACTGATTGTTGAAGATGAGGATAGAGCAATATGGGAATATCTTGAATGCTGTGATATTGGTTCTTGACTCAAATCAACTCATATATAGATAGCCAATGAATAAACTATGAATTAATAAACAACCAATGATCAGATAGTCAAAGAACCAATCCGCAGTCATTATAAATGAATAAACAACAGAGAATTAAGTAACACAGCAGATATATGTCTGGTAAACATTTTGTTAATGCAGGATATACAGAACTCTGTAAATGTAACGACACAATAGCAATGTTTATAAAGCTTGTGGGTATCAGAACAGAAAGTAGACAACACTGCTAACATAACATACATAATGTACTAACAAATATTTAGAGGACTGATAACACAGTTTGTTTACATCACTATTAACAAAGCACATATATTACATTGTTAACATAGTATGTAGAGAGAATATCTATCACCATATTCTCATTAAATTATTACCAGATAGTTATAATCATTTTTTCAGAAAGCAAAGGCAACAAGGAAGAGAAATTGTCATGTATTATTTTCTGATAAAGTATACAAAAGCTTCATATTTTACATCCTTAAATATAGAGAGCAATGTTAGCATTGAATATAACAAGTGTTATTAAATAAACATAGCACTGTTAACATTATTTATAAATAGACCTTTAAACTCTTTTCAGTCCCAGGTAGTTGTTACTCATGTTATTCAAAGCATTTGTCACTAGAAACTATGTAATATATAATAAATGTTATGTCTGATGGAAATTTATAAGAGAAATTAGACGCAGGCAGTTAAAATTTGTCGGCGTGTTTTGAGGAGAAGTAAACTTTAAAACTTAATGACAACTGGCAAGCTTAATGGGTGAAGAGCAAGGGAAAAACAAAGAGATAAATATCTGGATATCACATGGCATATGGGGACAAGAACACAGACCGGATCCACGACTGTGGTGATTGTGTGAGATGCCGAATCCGGACCTTTTGGCATGGCACATGATGGTGATCATGATGATGAGGATGATGATGATGATGATGATTATACAAGAGTTCAAGTAATAATGAGAATGAATTGGGCCATTATAAAAACAAAATGAGTGACAGGAATGTAATATAAGTATATAAAATAAAAATGCTGTTCAAAATGAGGGACAGGAATGTAATATAAGTATATAAAATAAAAAGTTACCAATAATTGTATGGTGAGTTGATATTATCAATTGAATTTACACGAGGGGTTGCTAACAAACTGTATGGAGATCACTGCTAACATACTATAAGGATATTTATATTTCAATCGTATAAACAATATTGGGTTATCATAACATCAGATGTTTGCTAGAAATAAAAGCAGAATAGACCAAGTAAAAACAGCTTTTCAGAAGATGAAAATTACCTTATCTAATGAATCGATTTCATTGGTATGTCAGAAATAGATTACTGAAATGTTATATTGAACCTGCCCTACTGGATGGCAGTGGATCTTGAACAGTTAAACAACTCACGACGAAGAGCTTTGGGACAAAACAGATGTGGTTTCTGAGACGAATGTCGTGAATATCTTAGATGGCCAGAGTAACTAACAAGTGCCTTGAAGTGGCTAAAGAAAGCAGAACAATATACATAGTTATAAACTAGAGACAAAAGTGGTCTTTAGTCTTATAATGAGAAGTGAGATATGGGAGAACACCGTAATAACTGGAAAGAACAGCCGTAGAAAAGGCGGAGGCAGATCAAGAGAAATGATGCTGGATGATCTAAGAAGATGTCACGTAGGAATGCCATCAATAGAATTACTCCTGAACACCAGGGACCGAGATGTGTAGAACAGCTATACAATATGACTCGACACTTGATGATGATATATAAACAACATAGCAGACAGAGAGCACTTGTAATATTCGGCAGCATAAATTCAGCACAGAAAACAAAACATAATGCACATTGAGCATTTCTAACACAGCACACGGGGAGCATCATTAACAAACACTCCAAGAACATGACTAGTTTAGCATGTACAGTTTTGTTTGCACATCATCTTCATAAACCATCAGTCCAAAGAACAATAACGAGGAGTCAGTAATATAACAATATACAAGAACATTATTGTACATGAACCTAGCATGCACATCAATTAAGTTGTATATTAAGTTAACTAAGATGTGATTATATGCTGTTCATAATACAATCATGCTTATAAATGCATATAAATATACATATATGCATATATATCTATAAGGATAGCTGTATATATTTTAAACTATCCGACAGCTCTGAGGGAACTAGCACAGTTTACGCACACAAACAAAGACGCATGCATGCACACACGCATGCATCCCCCCCCCCACACACACACACACACACCACCTCCACACCCACACACGTGTTTAGCTTGTAAAATCACTACTTTGTCAGCAACAAAAACAAAAAATGGGCTGGCTGCTGTTAATTTTTTAAAAAAAAACGAATAACAATGTTAAATTTATAACATATGGTTGAAGAAATATTTACCAGTCAGCAACAACAAGAAGAGTACAGTTATAATATTATTAGCTTTTAGCGTATCCTACACAATTAAGAGTCATATAATATGTTAGGAACGCCTGTGTGTAGTTAATTATTCACCTAACCATCAAATAGACGTCAGATAAAATAAATCTAAATCTATTTTGCAACACGACACTGTCCCATTTTACAAAGGGAAAATATCTGCACATTAGCAACATATGTAGACTAAAGGAATCACTGGTTATATACAAGGGGCTTCTCATAAGTCTTTAGCCTGACCATGAAGGAGTAGGAGGAGAAAATTGAAATTTGTCACATGTATAGCTCATTCAATTTGTAATGGACGTATGAATTATGAATTTCCCTCCTCAACTAGTTTTTCCCGACATGGTGCATGGCACAACACACCCTATTGACCAGATCTATACATCCAACGGTTTGTCAGAACAATGGAGAAATCAGACGCCAGGACTGTGATAAAATTCTCGATGTTACAGGGAAAAACACCTGCAGAAATACACAAGGAGATGGAGCCAGTGTTTGAGGAAGTCTGTCCTTCGTATTCTTCTGTAAGTAAATTGGTGTTTGCAGTTTAAGTGTGACCGTTCCCAAGTTGCTGATCTGCCAAGATCAGGACGACCGTCCTCAGAGTGCAATGATGCAAAAGCTGCAAAAGTGAAGAAAATCATAGACCAGGATAGGAAAATGACAATTGCAGAGATATCAGGTTCAGCAAAACTAAGAGTACAGTTTTTAGAATTTTACACAACAGACTGAACATTAGAAAAGTGTGTGCCCGCTGGGTTCCGCGCCTGCTGACATGTGAACAGAAACAAACACGGGTTGATCGCTGTGGCTAGTTGCTCAACATGTGGCGGTCAAAAAACATGATTAGACCATGGTGACGGTAGATGAGACTTGGATTCACCATTATGACCCAGAATCCAAAATTGCCAGCATGCAGTGCAAAACCCCGGGCTCTCCAACACATGTCAAGCCAAGAGTACACAAATCTGCAAGAAAAGTGATGCTGACTGTTTTTTGGGACGTCAAAGGTGTCATATTGAAAGATTACATGCTTCATGGCAACACGGTTAATGGGCAGTAATATGCAGATCTCCTTATCAAATTAAGAAAGGCTGTGGCCAGAAAACGAGGATAGCGCGTACGCAAATAAATACGCCCTCCCATAAAGCACGGCTTGTGCTGCAAACTGTCAACGATTTGAATATTGAAATGCTTCCACACCCACAATATTCTCCAAATTTGGCCCCATCAGACCGTTTTCATTTCCCAAACCTTAAAAACAAAAACAATTGAAAGGAAATCGTTTTGACAGTGATGAAGATGTCATACTGGCTTGTGATAACTGGTTTAGGTCGAAAAATAGGTTGTTTTATTCTGAAGGTCTTTTCAAGGTCACGCAGAGATGGCAGAAATGCATAAATTCAGGTGGTGGCTACATTGAGAAGGAATAAGCACTGTGCCAATTTTCAATTTTTTCTGCCTATTCCTTTATGGTCAGGCTAAAGACTTATGAGAAGCCCCTTAAAGGATGCTTTAAAAATCTTCTAGTGCATTGGGCAAATGGTGCTAGGCGGACATTTGTATAGACCATTCGGCAGTGGGTGGGTGATGTCATCAGCACCACCCGGACGCCTTTACTTCCCAAAGGCATTTCCTGGTATCCATTTTAGGCTAGATCTGCCTGGGAGCCCAGGTCAATTAAAAAATATGAATCTGCCATAATACGGGTCAAACACTATACCATCGGCTGACAGGTAAGTGACTAGCCATCACCATAAATAGAAATAATATATCTGTAAATTCAAATTAAATATGTAATAGATTATGATTGCAAAAGGTATGAAGTGTATAGCATGTGATATACATTATATTATGGATTCATGTGTGCTGAGACACAAATACACACACCCACACATGCAAGCACCTAAGCATATACAGATATAAATATGTTTGCATATATCTCCTTCTCCCCAAGATAACAGAAACATATGATATGCTCATGCACATATAGCATACTTTTTCACAGACTTACAATTAAATTACAAACAATTTAATGGTATATATATATATGTATATGTAGGACGTATCACTGCACTCTTCATTGTGAAAAAAGTAAGTAAGTGAAAAAAGTGAATTGCAAATCCTTTACATGACGTCACAGTCAACGCCAACATTTTTTTTTTTTTTGGCTGTTTGTGATTTCTTGGCAAGTTTACATTCAGTAGTTTACCATTGTTTCTGAACGACCGGCACTTATGACATTATATGAAAAGCAGCACAAGGCGATCTGCTTCCAAAACGTCCGCAGCTGTGTTTTGAACGCGGATTGCGGGATTGCGAATTGTGTACTGAACCCCTTCGCCACGGCGCCAGCTTTAAGTACGTGAAGGTCTCCTGTACATCCCTGGAGGAGTTGTGGGTATATGGTGCTAGTTCCATGTGTGTATTGACCACTCGCCACTACATGGCTGATGTGGTCAATAACATACCAGCCGCCTGTTCTTCCCAGATCATTTCATGGTATCCATTGTTTGACTGGATCGATCTGGGAGCAAAGACTAATTTTGTAAAAAGCTGCATATATGGGGATTTGAACACACGACCTCTGGGCCAGCAATACGGCTTGAGATTCTACAATATTGTAACATAATGGGGGTTCAGGAAAATATTAAGTTTTTCTGTGTTGATTTCTCCACATTTGATAGATTTTTTAAATTTGAAAACATTATTTCAAACTTTATAATTATATTTTTTATAGAGTTCTTTGTTTGTTATTCAGTATTTTATAGACTAATTTAAACGTTTAATTTATCTATTTTTGCCCTTTTGTTTTATTTTTGTGCACAGCTTCTTCCATGTTTCTTCAGCAAATTGTGCTGTTTGTAACGGTTTAATGTTTAATTTAACCTTAAAAACAGGTTTACATGTTAATCTTTGTAGCACGTATCTTAATACACTCTTTAACAATTATACAATGCATTACTTTTATATTTTTACGTAAAACTTGTCAATAACCCGTTTTATCTGCTGCTGTATCTAGTATAATATTTTACTAGAGAATATAAAATTTTTCATTGTAACATTTGTTTCTGAAACTTTCCTGTACATTATTTTAAAATATTGTTAACTCACAGTCAGGTATGCTAAATTATGCCTCCAATGTGGTAGACAAACATAAATTACAAAATAAAGATTCTAAAATAAAACCACATACAACCGATTATAGAGAGTACAAAGGTGTCTTCACAGCAGATGGCAAACTCAAAATTCTAACTTAAATTTAATAAAGAAGTTGAAATAGTCTTAAAACAATCTAAAGACTTATTCTTTTATTTCACAATATTTTTTAGGGGAACCATATTGATTGATGTTACAAAGTTGTAGTGTAGATATGAAAAAGTATAAATCTGTTTGATGCATTTTGTGAGAAAGAAGAACTACAAAACCAGATACAAATATTATTTATGATCAAAGTAGATTCCTTAACAAACAATAATGATAAAGAGTGAAAGAAAAAAGAGATAAACCAAGGAGACAGAGATAATGCTACACAAGAAATATTTTTACGAAACTGAAGATACTGAATAAATATCTCCATTGTTCCCCCTGAACAAAGGGTTGGATTCCTCCGAAGTCGGAGAGTGTCTGCCTGTACGGCGAGGAACCACCAGTCTGCACACCAATAAGCCAGACATGGGACAACGGATACTCACGCAAACCTCAGGTCCTGTATGACATCACACTGATGTTGGACAACAGGATGCCTTCATCCGACATACAGGACTTCGCGTTGGAGCTCAAGTCAACGAACACAAGCAAGCAAGCAAGCAAGGGTTGGATGAAGAATGTTGTCGTTGATAATGAAATAGCTAAAAACCCGGGGAAGAAACATTATCAGCGGTGGCCAAATCCTAAAGAGTATGTATGTTCTGTACGGAATCATGAAGTATTCACATCCTAATATCATCATCATCATCATCATCATCATCATCATCATCATCATCATCATCACCATCATCATCATCATCACCACCATCATCATGTGCCATGCCGATACGCTTGGGAGGCCATGTTTCTCCATCCTATACGACCACCAGAGCCGTGATCAACTCCGTGTTCATGTATCGACCATGCCCGTGGCCAAAAACCATCCAGATATTTACATCTCTGCTTTCCCCTGGCTCTTTTCTCCTCAATCTTGCCAGTTGTCACCAAGTTCTCTTGTGTATTTCTTCTCATAACATGTCCACAAAATTGTGACTTGTCTACGTCTAATTTCTCCACTCAGTTAACGGTTTTCATCTGCTTCTTGTAGGACTTGCTCATTGTTTTTTTTTTTCTATCTGCCCATGGCATTCTTTGCAATTTCCTCAGAAACCACATTTCCACTGCCATTAGATGTTTTTCGGCTTGACTGCTAATTGTCCACGTCTCACATCCATACAAAAGTACAGATTCCATGCACCCTATGTGAAGTTCCAGTCCTGGTCATGCACACCTCACTGGTTTTGGGGCTTAGAGAGGGGGAAAGAGAGCTCTTCAACATAACTTCCATGGAGATAGTACTACGACACTTGCCCTTTACACAAACCTGATTGGTGCATGCCCGTTACTGGATCATGACCACCTGAATTCTAGTGCATCAAACTTAAGATTTAAAACTCAATCTTTCGGAGGATTCACACCCACCAACCCATGTCCCAGCTATAACCCAGAAGGATGGAACAGGATATTACCAATTTAATATTAGAAAGAGAAATATCTGTTCTGGTCACCACCACAGTTGATCCCCTGTTGGTAACTCTGTATCATTACAACGTATTTGTTCCTATTCGGTTGCTTTCTGTCACACCTTGTTCTATTTGACGAGACTACCAGTTTATCATTGTGTTAACAGCAGATGATTATAGTTTCTTCAGTTACATTATAACAGGAAAATGTTTGTGGGATATCAGCAGCAAAATATACCTACCACTATTTGTTAATCCATGGGTTAACCTGTCTGTTAGTGCATGAGTTAACCAGTCTGTTAATGCATGAGTTAACCTGTCTGTTAGTGCATGAGTTAACCAGTCTGTCAGTGCATGGATAAACCAGTCTGTTAGCACATGAGTTAACCTGTCTGTTAGTGCATGGGTTAACCAGTCTATTAGTGCATGGGGTAACCAGTCTTTTAGTGAATGGGTTAATCATCTGTTAGTGCATGGGTTAACCAGTCTGTTAGTGCATGAGTTAACCAGTATTTTAGTGCATGGGTTAATCATCAGTTAGTGCATGGGTTAATCATATGTTAGTACATGAGTTAACCAGTCTGTTAGTGCACGAGTTAACCAGTCTGTCAGTGCATGAGTTAACCAGTCTGTTAGTGCATGAGGTAACCAGTCTGTTAGTGCATGAGGTAACCAGTCTGTTAGTGCGTGGGTTAATCATCTATTACTGCACTTGTCAAATTAACCATATTAATAATAACTAATGTTTAAACCCCACCCCCACCTCCTTTTCCCCAAAAAGTTACTTGCATGTCCTTTCACAGTTAGTTGCATGTCTGTTACATTACGTCGTAATCAACCCAGCCTTGTTTGGCTGTTTGTAATCTCTTGGCATGTTTACGTCAAGTTGCTTTCTGAACTATCGGTACCCATATCATTTACAACAACAAAAAACCATCAATACAAGGCGGCCTGCTGCCAAATCGCCCGCAGTTGTGTTTCGACCGTGGTACGCGGGATTACGAACTGCATCCGTAATCACTCCGCCATGAGCAGTTAGTCATGGTTAAATTCCAAGCACTTTCTCCCTGACCTTGATCTGTTAATCATGGCAGTGCCCATACTATGTCAAAGCTACCAACTACCAAGAAGACAGAATAGGAAAGAATCTGCAACAACGAATAAGACAGAAACTTTACAAAGTCTGGTAAAGCCTTGAAGTTAAATACAGAACAAATGGATCAGGTAAATTGGACAAACAATATCAGATATGAAAGAAACTTAAATTACACCACAGAACTGCATAGGTTTATCAAAATGAGCATGAAATAAGCAGAAAAATTAATAACGTGCTTAATAAAGCTTTGTAAGATGATGTATCAACCAATTAATTATTTAGAAAAAAAATATTAGCTACTTTAGGCTATATCATATTTAGGACATACACAAATCTTTGTTTGCTGGGTATCATATTTTCTTATTCTTGATCATAATATAGTTTACAGGTTCACGATATGGTTCCACTATAAGTTAAACTTTATGCAAATATTATCTGCCACCTTCTGTGAAGCTTACAACTAATATCTGGGATCTCTAACGGATGGAAAATGTGAAGTTACCGAGCGCAACCAGTCGGTGCTATTGGTATAGGCCTATGAAGGAAACAATCACAATCATATAAATATTATTCAAGTATTACAGCCAAGCCCTGGACATTTAGAAATTAAAAACATTAACTGCAAAACTGATTTGTTTCAGCAATATACCAAAGGCAAGACCCTGGCACAACAGTGAAACAAATCATCAAAATATCCCACATAATACTAAAGTTACTAAACTTGTCTGGATTCATCTGTTGAGTAAAGGAAACATTATGAACAGTACAAGATCTATCTAAATATCTGTAGCACTGTATATGTGCATACATGTTCATTTGCTTGTGGATTTATGTGTGTATGATTGTGTCCACTAGTAGTATGTGGGCTTGAGTGACAGGCAGCAAAAGAGTATGAAATATATAAAAATATTATTCATTTTATAGCCTGTACCCAGGAAGTAAACAATTTTATATGATTTTACACTTTATTTGAAGAAAATTGATATATGTTGATTACTTTGAACTCTTACAGGCCATGGGAACATTACCAGGGCCCAATACGTCTAAGTGTTCAAAGTGTAATAACTGTTAAAATTACTGTTTAGTTTTTACATGGTTGTAATTTTTAATATCTTTATATTACCACTTATAACGTTATTACAGCTTTGAACAGAACGAGACACCAGGCTGCTGAACATAATATATGAGAAGACTTCAAATTAAAAGCTTAACTGTTTTTTTTTTTTTGGTGTGTGGGGTGGGGGGGGGGGAGTGAATATATTCTGAAAAAGTAAAGAACAAATGTATCATTTTTCGATGCTGCACCACTGTTCTCAATGCAAGCCCTCATCGGGCAGAACAGTTTTGAAACTTCCTACCCCACTCATATACTTGCTGGACTGACAGACATGCATCACCATACCGGACCTTCATTCGTCGATGAATTTCTAAATGTTTCACCCCTTCACTAAAATAAACAAAACGAATAACAGAACGCTGCTCCTCTTTGGTGTATATAAATGGTCGGGTGGCCATCTTTAAGCTGCCCTTATGACATCATCGTGTTCTTCTGCACTGTGATGTCACGTGCTTAAGACTCTTGACATTGTTAACAACAATATTGACAGGTTACAAGAGATTGACATGGTTATTGTAATTTCTTTAACACTTTAAAGGTTTCTATTTGAAGCCCCTCGTAAACACCACACTGGAAGGTTTGGTTGAAGGCCAGCGAGCAAGAGGTGTACAACGTTACAAGTGGGAAGATAACATCAAGAGATAGACGAACAGCAGTCTGACATGATTTTACAATCAAGGCGAGCGACAGACAGTGTTGGAGATCCACTGCAGCCATCTTCTTTGTGTAGACGGCACCTGATTGATTCACATTAAAGTGGATGTACGGGAGTCTCCGTGGCGTAGTGGTCAAGCCGTTTGTCTCGCGCTCTGAAGGTTGTGGGTTCGATTCCGGGCTACGTATTTCGGTTAACGAGTGCATTTTTTCTCGGAGACTTCTGGAGGTCGTCGCTGGAGCTACGGAGTTCGTGCTTTGTACGATGCTTTCCTGTGGAAAGAAACCGAGCCAAATGGGAGAAAACCCGGTGCAATGAAGTCGATCCTCTGGACTTGTAATATTTTGTTGTCAAAGTAGAGGTTATGAAAGTCCCAATGACTTTGCACATTTGGATGTCTACGAATGCAGCCCATGACCAAACAAGATCTCAGTATACAGAAGTGAGGGTAAGCAGCCATGTGCAGGAGATGGAGATTCCTGATTTAGCACAGAGATAAAGGATTATACTATGTTTCAATCATGACCCAGGTGGGCCCACCCCTCAATGAATGTCATGAAGGTAAAAGGCCAACACTTTCCAGCAAGGGGGAACACTTCTGACGATTAGAATCCTCCTGTCGTGCTGGCTCCGTCATAGAGTTTTAATCTCTTATACTATATTTCAGCTCTGTATATGTTGAAGTCTCCTTGGGTGGTGTAGAGTGCTGATTTGGGACTCCTCCCTTCCTTGGCTGGACATGTTGGGGTGGGCCCCCTGCAAAAAGAGTTTCAAAGACATGAGGATGGACTTCATTTCACCGGGTCACCGGTATCATATGGCGCAGTCTCTTTCTGACTGGCGGCCTGCCGAAAATGTCGCACTAAGCACGAACTCCGTAACTCTAGCGATGACTCCCAGGTGACTATGACAAGATTGCACTCGTGAACTGAACGAGGTAGTCCAGAATCGACCTCATGAGCTTCGGAGCCCGAGGCAGGCGGCTTATGAACTTCACCACGAAGACTCCCCGTACGAATAAATAAGATGCAGGTGATTTCACCATATTCAGACAGTTGAATGTCATATGGATATGTTATCTCATCATATTCAGACATTGGAATGGCCTATGGATGGGTTACTTCACCATATTCAGACAGTGGAATGCCCTATAGATAGTTATTTCACCACATTCAGACAGTGGAATGCACTATGGATAGATTATGTCACCATATTCAGACAGTGGAATGCTCTATTAATAGGTTATTTCACCATATTCAGACAGTGGAATGCCCTATGGATAGGTGATTTCACCATATTCAGACAATGGAATGTCCTATGAAATTACTCAAGGATGGCTAACCCAATAATTAAAGCAACTGGATGAACAAAGAAGCAGAGGAAGATTACTTGTAATGTTAACTATGTTGTGGCAGTGGAAATAAGGTTTCTGTCAAAAATGCAAAGAATACTATGGATGGTTCTACAAGAAACAAACGAAAACCGTAAACTGATAAGAGAAATTAGACACAGTCATGATTTTACGGGCAGATTATGAGGAGAAATATACTAGAAAACTGCGTTTGAAAATACTGTCGGTTCAAGTTTTGTATTTACCTATTATGTTGAATGAACTTTACAGAGGGTGAATATAAAACTTGGACCGACATTATTTTCAAATACTGCACAATCATTAAAAATACACCCTATATTTTACTTACAAAATGGAGAATCAATTATTTTTTAAATCAGCTGTATTTGTATATATAATTATTATAGATTGTCTTGATTGTTTCTCATGTATGATTTTATAGTAAGAATGTAAAATAAATCACTTCAATATGAAATATGTCTGGATTGTATTTGTTCCCTTTTCTCTTGAAAGCCTCAACACACAAAGACGAGTGTATGTGTTTACAATGCAGCACAATGCAGACAGCTGTTTCCTGACCATGCATGTTAGAACTGGTCATTTTTGGTTCAACTGGACATAATAAAGAAAGACACGCCACATAATAACTATTTCATAATCTTCAAAACGTCATTTTGGTTTATTCACGCATGCAAAGACATGTCAGTTTACACATATGCAGTTCTAAGGATAATGGCAGAAGGCAGGCACTATCAGTATGACATGACACAGAAGCTTGCCCTCCAATCTACTGGCTAATCATCTTGAGGTAACTTGAGAATTATGTAAACACAAAACCACATGTTTTCAGTATCCTAATTAGTCAGATATGACTGAGCTACCGTATAACAGTAGACGGTACTACCTGGTTTCTGTTAGCGCCGAACGTTGGGCGGCGCTTACCAAACCCGACACCCCACATTGTGCCAACGGCTTCGGGCGGAAGAGCGCAATTGGGAGGGTACAAGCCTTACCCTGGTGCGAGGAAATGCAAGCTAAAGACAAAATTGTCATGGCAGGGCAGACCAGGCCCTAAGCCTTGGTTGGCGACTGGTCTAGGATCGAAGCTCCGACAGGCGGACAGTTAGAGCATTGCTTTGCTGATCCGGCAGCTTCTGCAGCTTGTCTTGTTCCAGATGTAGGGGTGTTACCTTTCCTCTGGAGTGAACTAGGCAGGCCGAGAGAGGGATCATGCTGCATGGGCAACACATGATCTCTATATTTTAGCCCAGGCTTTGTGCTATGGAGAGGCAATAACTCCATCCCTGGTCTTAACTGGTCTCGGAATCAAAGCGAGAGGCAACTGTTACGGGTTATAAGTCCTTGTCAGTTGGCGTAGACATGGGGCGCCACGCGTTGCCTCTGACGGTGGGAGACACCTATAGGTGTCACTGATCAGCTACCGCCCGCCTCAAGCTGGGCAGCCCCCAGCCAATTGGGTGCTGATCCGCCACAGCCTGCCTGCTTCAATGGGTGCTTGGGGCTAGGACAAAATCTGAATCGCAGGCTGTAAAACCAATGCACCAGGTACAAACAAAAATATAAATAGAAACCTCAAGCTACGGCTTGCAACCTGGAACGTGAGAACCATGTGTCCAGGATTTTCCACTGACTTGACCAATATTGACGATGTGAGAAAAACGGCTGTGATTGATGCCGAACTCAATCGTCTTAACATTGATATTGCTGGCCTGCAGGAGACTCGCCTCGCTGAGGAAGGGTCACTCAGGGAAAACAACTACACCTTTTTCTGGAAGGGTAAAGGGCAGGCAGAAAAAAGGCAACACGGTGTGGGCTTTGCAGTGAAGAATTCGCTACTGGGAATGATTGAAATTCCAGCAGGAGGAAATGAAAGACTATTATCCCTGCGCTTGGCAACCTCTTGTGGGTTTGCCACCATTATTACTGCATATGCACCGACACTCGATTCCTCTGATGATGTGAAGGATTTGTTCTATGAGGAGTTAGACTCTGTGATCAAGGCAGTTCCAAAATCCGACTACATTTATATGCTCGGTGATTTCAATGCTCGTGTGGGCAAGGACTCGAGTTCATGGCCAGTGTGCCTTGGAAAATACAACATCGGTCGCATGAATGAAAATGGGCAAAGGCTGCTGGAGCATTGCACCAGTAATGACCTATGTATTACAAACTCTTTTTTTAAAACAAAAGAGATGCATAAGGTCACATGGAAACATCCAAGATCCGGCCATTGGCACCAGCTGGACTTCATCATCACACGGAGACAACATCTGAACCATATATCATTGACTCGTAGTTACCACAGTGCTGACTGTGATACGGATCATGCTTTGGTTGTTGCAAGGGTTAGACTGAGACCAAAGAGAATCTACACAGCTAAACACAAATCTAGCCCCAGGATTAATATTATTAACACTCATGATCCTGAAAAGTGCTTTCAGTTTCAACAGCAACTTGAAGACGCTTTCACTGATACACCAGAAAATTGTACAGTAAATGATAAATGGAATAAACTTAAGGAAACTCTTTGTAAAACTGCCGTAAAGGTTTACGGCACTGTGGATCATAAGAGGCAGGACTGGTTTGCGGCCAACAGCGAGACTCTGCAGCCCTTGATTGATAAGAAGAAGAAAGCTCTCTTAAGAAACAAGGAAAGGCCAACGCGTAACACTCTGAGTGAGCTAAGGCAAGCTAGGAAGGATGTGCAAAAGGCTGCCAGGCAGTGTGCAAATGATTATTGGATCAAGTTATGTGAGTCCATTCAAATCGCAAGTGATAAGGGAGACATAAGAAGCATGTATGAAGGAATAAAGAAAGCCTGTGGTCCAGTGATCAAAAGAAGTGCACCATTGAAAACCTTGACTGGAGAAGTCATCACTGATAAGAAACAGCAGATGGACAGATGGGTAGAGCACTATTTGGAGCTTTACTCAAGTGAGACCAAACTAGCGGATAATGCCCTCAACGCCATAGAGGCTCTACCAACTCTTGACCACCTGGACACACTTCCCACCATAACAGAAGTTAAGTGTGCTATAAATGAACTTGCATCTGGCAAGGCTCCAGGTAAGGATGGGATTCCAATAGAGGTTATCAGGAGTGGGCAAGACACACTCACTATACAGATCCACCAGCTAATAGAGCTATGCTGGCGTGAAGGACAAGTCCCACAGGATTTCAAAGATTCAAGCATCATAACACTGTACAAGAACAAGGGCGATCGGAGCGACTGCAACAACTATAGGGGTATCTCACTTCTGTGTATTGTTGGAAAAGTATTTGCCAGAATTGTTCTGCGCAGACTTCAAGTCCTAGGAGATCAAGTCTACCCCGAATCACAGTGTGGCTTTCGACAGAACCGGTCTACCACTGATATGATATTCTCATTGCGACAAATGCAAGAAAAATGCCGTGAACAGAATCAACCACTGTTTATTGCCTTCATCGACCTCACAAAGGCATTTGATTTGGTCAGTCGTGAGGGTCTGTTCAAGGCACTAAAGAAGATTGGCTGCCCACCAACTCTTCTGTCCATTGTGGAATCGTTCCACACAGGCATGAAGGGTATAATCAAGTTTGATGGTGCAACTTCTGAAGAATTTGAAATCAAGAGTGGAGTTAAGCAAGGTTGTGTACTAGCTCCCACCCTCTTTGGAATATACTTTTCACTTCTACTGAAATATGCATTTCGTGATCAGGATGGTGGTATATACATTCACTCACGCTCAGATGGCGGCCTCTACAATGCTCAGAGATTGAAGGCTAAGACCAAAATTAGGAGGGTACTGATCAGAGAGTTGCTTTTTGCAGATGATGCTGCAGTTACGACCCACTCTGAGGAAGAATTGCAATGTCTACTATCTGCATTCTCCAATGCTTGTTCTGAATTTGGTTTAACAATTAGCAAAAAGAAGACACAGATTATGTCACAAGGTGCACATGGGGTACCATCAATCTTTATTGACGACGCCGAACTAGAGATAGTAGACCATTTTACATATCTAGGATCGGTGGTAAATAGCAAATTATCCCTAGATCAGGAAATCAACATCCGGATTGGTAAGGCAGCAACAACAATGAACAGGTTAAGAAAAAGAGTCTGGGAGAACAGGAAGCTTACTGCCAAAACAAAAGTCCTTGTCTATCAAGCCTGTGTCCTTAGTACTCTTCTCTATGGCAGTGAAACCTGGACAACTTACTCACACCAAGAGAACAATTTAAACAGCTTTCATATGCGGTGTCTGCGAAGAATTCTTGGTATTAAATGGCAAGACAAAATCACAAATACTGAAGTATTGGAAAGATCAGGTTGTGTGACAGTTTATTCCATGCTCAGTCTTCGTAGACTTAGATGGATAGGACATCTTAGGAGGATGGATGATGGTAGAATACCAAAGGATATCTTTTTTGGTGAATTACAGATGGGTAAGAGATCTCAGGGTCGGCCTCTACTACGATACAAAGATGTGTGTAAGCGGGACATGATTGATACAGGCATTGATAATGCACATTGGGAGCAAGTCGCCGCTGAACGTGTTGCATGGAGGGCAAATATCAGAAATGGAATAAAGTCAAAGGAGAAAATTATTGCAGAAAAGTCACACACCAAGCGTTTGAGACGTAAGATGGTGCATGATGGTGGAAATGACCACGTGTTCACATGCACCCACTGTGAACGGACATTTACAGCGCAAATTGGCCTTATCAGTCACACTCGCTACCGCCATAGTTAAAAGTTATTATGCCTTTTTAAAGCACAAACTATCGTCTGTCAAGACGGCAAGGTGCCAATGATGATGATGAATTAACAATGATTATAACATTTCTTTTACAAGACTATTAGCGGCATACCAATCTACATAATAAACTTATTAGGATGCACATAATTTCCATTACCAGATTAACATACTGTTGATAACAAATGCTGGTATTGGGGGAATGAAATCAAAAGATTACCTGGCACAAAACGCATATTTTCCCTTCGATTAAATGTTGACACTTGAAAATGGGATTTAACCCAGTTGTTCCAAATGAGGTCACATCTTTATTTATGTTTATTTGAACAGACCATAACCTCTTCAATCATCTTAATATAAAACTCTGCAGTATGCACCTGACGAGGTGCAGTGAAATATGCCAGGCAATAAATTGTGCAACATATTGTTTCTGGCTTCTGTGTTTACATTTAGATATTTTATTGTTTTGTGATATTTAAAAAAATATTAACGCTTAGTTATAACTTATGAAAGTAGTAATAAGTAATAGAGACGTTAATCCACATGGTTAGACTTTAATTAATTAACATGATTTAGACTTTAATTAACATGGTTCAAGTAACAGACACACATTTTCACATAAGTAATCTTGTCTGGGAATCATTATTGTACGAGGGAAGGTCAATAAGTAAGTCACAAATGGATGTAGAAAAATAACTAAATATGATAATAACTTGAAACCAGTTTATTTTTATACATACATTGTCCCTTTATTTCTCAACATAATTTCCACCAACATTGATGCACTTATCCCATCATTTTATCAGTCCTCTCAAACCGGCTGCATAGAACTGCGTGATGTGTTTTCTAAACCACGTTTTCACTTCACATTCAGCTTCAGCGTCATTCACGAAATTTTTCCCGCCAAGGTGGGCTTTCAGTGGACCAAAAATGTGGAAATCGCTAGGGGCTAAGTCGGGGTTGTAAGGTGGATGTTCCAGAACTTCCCACCTTAGTTGGGTAATTTTCTCCTGAGTTAATGGAGCCGTATGTGGTCTGGCATTGTCATGAAGAAAGCAACACTCCTCTAGTCATCAGTCCTGGACGTTTTCTTCGAATTGCATCACGAAGCATTGATAGAACTTCACAGTACGATTCAGAATTCACATTGTCACCTTTCTTCTTGAAATTGGTTAAAAGCACTCCTTGACAATCCTTCACCCGCTGCACGGATTCTTCTGTTGCAATCTCAACAGGACGACCAGATCGGATTTCATCAACAATTTTAGAGCGTCATTGAGAAAATTGTTCTACCCAGCTATGCACCGCTTTACGGGACAAACATTTCTCAGCATAAACAGGAAGCATTTCCTTAGGAAATGTCCTTTGTAGGCAGTTCTGTTGCCCACAAAAAAAAGCACAACAGCACATTGCTCTTTGGTTGTACACTCCGTAAGTACAGTCGCCATTTTGTTTATGCTCCACAATAGGGCATTGGCTAGCAAGTGACTATATTTTCCAGCCACCATCGAGACAGGGATTTTGTTTCATAGACCTGAACTTCAAGGTTGACTCACAATAAAATAAATGGAAACTAGGTAATTGACTGGGAAGCAAAGGCGACCAGCATATTGGCTTCACCGCCTTATGAGTGCCGATTAGTCCAAAATATGGGTCGTGCATCATATAACCAATTTGCTTCATGCCGCGAAAAGTTATCATTTACTTAATTGAATGACTGGCACCATGCCATCTTGATTGACAATAGTTTGTATAATAGAGTTATACCTCTCCATAACACAAAGCCTGGGCTAATTTATAGAGATCATGTGTTGCCCATGCAGCATAATCCCTCTCTCGACCTGCCTCGTTCACTCCAGAGGAAAGGTAACAAGACAAGCTGCAGAAGCTGACGGATCAGCAAAGCAATACTCAAACTGTCCGCCTGTCGGGAGCTTCGATCCTAGACCAGTTGCCGACCAAGGCTTAATGTCTGGTCTGAACTGCCATGAAATTTAGAATTTAGGTTGCATTTTCTCGCATTGCCCTTCTCCGCCCGGAGCCGTTGGCACAATGTAGGGTGTCGGTTTTGGTGAGCGCCGCCCTAAATTCGGCGCTAACAGAAAGCAGAAAGTACCGTCTACTGTCATACGGTAGCTCAGTCATATCTGACTAAGACCTGACTATATTTACTTAATTATTTTAACTCTAAAAGAACAAGAAGACAGTAGGTATGACTAGTAAGTTTTACCAAATGTTTTGTTTTATCTTCACCTGGTCACAGTTTTTAATTTTCCCTCTGATAAATATGCACAAAAGTCAATGTAGTTTTGTTAAAACATGGACAATAACTGGCCTTTAATCTTCTTGCTTGTATGGTATTTGTATTATTGTTGTTATTATTATTATTACTTTTGAAATACATCTACTCACTATTTAAATCATGTAGTTGTTATTCTTGTCATTAGCTTTCAATGTTCCTATTGTGTGTTGATAAAGACTTTCGATTTTGTTTATGTAATATTTATGTCAAACTATAACTTAAAAGTTAACTTCTCCTTCTGGAAGCAATGGCAAACAGCTGAACGAAACCCTTGTCTAGAAAATCAGCCAGGAATGGATCGAAATATCCCGCAAAGGACGTGCAATATTTTTCTATGCATTCACATTTTATATTCATTTGTTTTAATTCTGTAAATTAATTTGCATAATTTGAATAAATCACAACACTAATTAACATGGTTCAAGCAACTTGAGCAATAATTAACATAGTTCTCGTAGTTTGAAGAATCAAATAATGCACACAAGAAAGGAACAAGCAATGCGCCTGATTGCCAAAGGAAATATTAAAATGCAGTAGATGGACAGATGTAGTAATGTGTTAGGTCAGTTGCTAATTATAAAACTTCATAAAATAATCAGTTTCTGCTAATAATAACCACTATCTAGTGCTTGTAATCAACATTCTTTAAAGCCCAGTGAATCATCAACTTAACCTATCTAACATTCTTCTCTTCTTGTCCTCTTATATAAAGCTACAAGCTACCTTAAATGGAATGTTCTGTATTGCCTGCTTGCACAGTTAGCTGCATAGCTTTTACAGGACGTCGTAGTCAACCCCAGCATTTTGTTGGCTGTTCGTGACTTCTTGGCGAGTTTACGTTCAGTAGTTTGCCATTGGTTTCTGAGCGACTGACACTCTGCTGCCAAATAGCCCGCAGCTGTGTTTTGAACACGGTATGTAGGATTACAAATTGCAACCGCAACCCCTTTGCCACAGAGCCGGTTCTGTCCTAACAACAGTGATCATAACCTTTCCTGCTCATGGAGTTCATGTTTCTATCTTTATTACTTTCTGAGAAAATACATGTGCTGCATTACTTTCTGACCGACCCTCAAACATAAAGAGTGGTCTAATAGTCTATTAAAATAATTTATTTACTGAAAATATGAAGTTTCACGACAGCCAAGAATGTTGCAGAATAAGATTTTATGTATAGGATAAATTGTAAGATACAATTTTAACTGCTTATACAAACATACATATGTAAATATGTGGTTGTTTTGCTTGTTTGACAATAATTGTGAATTTGCTGTAGTTTATTTATGTTCGGTGACTTCTGCAGTAGGCAGCTTATAAGATGCTATGAAATATTCAAGGCAATAGATTATGCAAACTCTTTGTGTCTTCATTATTCAAAATAATTTTGAGGTTTAATTGTCTCTGACAAGAAAAACAAATAATTGTATAAAAACCGTTGGTCGTGACAACTTAAATAACAAAATTACTTAACAGATTCAGTGGAAAAAAAAAGAAATTTTGACCCTAACAACAAATATATGCAGGAAAATCAGAAGGAGGGGTGTGTCACAGTTATGACTTAAAAGTTGTTAATATCTTAGCAGGTTCGTTGCATTATAACGCAATGACAACATTTTGGCGATATATAAGCCCATGGCATATACAGTTGATCATCCCGTGGCACTTAATTAGTTAAAGGATGTTTTAGCCTTCCATCAAAGTTCATACACGACTCGGCTCCTTTGTTTGAAATAACATGACTTTTAGTCGGTACTTCATTTTAGTAATAAAACAGTTTCCATGATTCTCAAGTAACATAAAATGTTGTGCTCACCTTTGAGGAATGCTCATAATTACTTAAATATTTGTAAAATCAATGGCATGTAGTTAGCAAAAATATGTTATATATGATATTTGAGATAATTATTTCCTGTTCCTAATCATTTCCGGTGCTGGCGATAGTGATAACATTAATTATAACTGAAAAACGTATATTTTGACTCTATTTAGGTCACTGCTAGGAAGGAATATACTTTTTTATAAACAAAAGGTTAAAACAAGGAAAGAATACTTTTTCCATTACTTGAGGCAAATGGTGGTAGCCCAATATTTGTATAGTCGAAGCGCTACTCAGTGGTTGATGGGTCAATACACACTGACTCAGTGGTTGATGTGGTCAATACACACTGACTCAGTGGTTGATGTTGTCAATACACACTGACTCAGTGGTTGATGTGGTCAATACACACTGACTCAGTGGTTGATGTGGTCAATACACACTGACTCAGTGGTTGATGTGGTCAATACACACTGACTCAGTGGTTGATGTGGTCAATACACACTGACTCAGTGGTTAATATGGTCAATACACGCTGACTCAGTGGTTGATGTGGTCAGTACACACTGACTCAGTGGATGATATGGTCAATACACACTGACTCAGTGGTTGATGTGGTCAATACACCCTGACTCAGTGGTTGATATGGTCAATACACACTAACTCAGTGGTTGATGTGGTCAATACACGCTGACTCAGTGGTTGATGTGGTCAATACACACTGACTCAGTGGTTAATATGGTCAATACACGCTGGCTCAGTGGTTGATGTGGTCAGTACACACTGACTCAGTGGATGGTATGGTCAATACACACTGACTCAGTGGTTGATGTAGTCAATACACACTGAACGCTTTTACTTCTCAAAACATTTTCTGGTACTCATATTAGGATGGTCTCCCTGGGTTAATTTTGTGGAAAATACCGAAGATTCAAACACATTACCCAGGGCTGGCAGCCAAACCTGCTAGCCACTGCTACTAAACTAAAGGCAGGGGTTTAAAAACAAAACTTTCAATAAAATTGTACCACTGATTGTGACTTGGGGGAGATATTATATCAATAATAGCACTTAAATAATATTTAGTCTTGTAGATAATTTCCAATGATTTCTTTGCAAAGTTAAGTAGGACAGTCTCTTCACAGATTTGAGAGTTGTATATTTTTTTCTTTTACCAGGCATCCTGTAATGATGCTATATAATAGTACATATCGATTTGTTCATTCTTTGTTAGTTAAGGTTACAGAACATAATGCACAGACTAAATTAAGAGAACATAAATCAATGCTGCCAACTTGATTGAAATACAAGACAGGAAGTAGCATGAGACAAGTATTAGTTTGAGAGAGTAGCTTACCTTGGTAACCTCATTACAGAAAACTAATTGATTCAAAATCTATCATTGTTGAAATGCTACCACATTGAAAAGGAGCCAGCTGTAGGGCTGGTTCAATGCTACTGGAGAAATATGAATGGAAACAGTGTGATATAATATAGCTTACCTCATCTCTGTCCCACGCCATCTGTAGAATACCATCATTAATCAGCTTCTTCTTGATGTAGACGGCAGCTTGAATCATGCCCTGGTTACACACATTGTAGACATTATGGTAAAATTCAGTAAATGAGCCTTTATTCCATTTTGAGACATACTGGGTATGTGGTGTTAATCTCGTATTTGTATAGACCAGTCCGTACTACACGGGAAATAGGGTCCAAATCGCAGCAGTCGAATTTATTTCACAGAACATTTTCTGCTACCTATGTTAGGCTGGGTCAACATGGGAGGTCAGGTCAATGTTTTGAGAGAGAGAGAGAGAGAGAGAGAGAGAGAGAGAGAGAGAGAGAGAGAGAGAGCGTGTGTGTGTGTGTGTGTGTGTGTGTGATGTGAATACATGGCAAAAGAGCCAGCCATTTTGCTACCACAGCTCCTTATATACATTATACGTTTTTAGATTTTAAAGGGTGGGGGGGGGGGGGGGCTTTTGACATCTCGGGGCATACTGAATGCTCAACGGTAACACTACATTAAAAAAATTAAATGGTTTGGTCACTTCACAAGAAAGCCTTGGTACCATCTACCATAAAGAGCTACATTAAAGAAATATAATGGATACGGATGAAGAATGAAGAATGACTTGCGCGATGACTTGGATTAAAGTGAGGAAGAGTTGCGCAATTCGTCGACCTCACTCTCTCGCCTGAGTCCATCTGAGTCCAGTGGCAAGACAAGTCGAGACGACTGGAGACGAATACAGGTGCAGTGGATGACCAGGGCGCTCTACGTGCCTTGCCGTGCTCATTACGTTCCACAACGCTTTGCAGGTAAACGCCGTCTTGCCCGTTGAATAATGGATACAGAGCTAGGGGAAGACCACGTAAATGACGGAGTGATGGGATCAAGAACAACCTCAGAGACATTAATACTCATCTCTACAAATTGCACTGGAAAGAGCGCACATAAGAACTGTACACCTCCCCCTTCTACCCACTCTCAAGTGAGGTAACTGGATGAAGAAGAAGAGGAAGAAAAAGAAGAAATAGAAGGGGTGGAAGAGAAAGCAGAAACGGAAGCAAAAGAAGAAAGACCACCACCACTTGATAGACAATGAGGTAATAGCAAACCCCTGCCACCTTTATTTCCTCGAACATTTTCTGGTACTCATTTTAGGCTGGGTCCACATTGGAGCCCGGGCAATCACAATATTTTACCTGGCAGGGATCCAAAGACACATTTATAGAAGTCATGGCCTGGACCAATTCAGGACTGCTAAAGATGAAGGCTGCTGAGGCTCACTGAATAGCAAAGAACACACTTCAGCAACAAAATTCGTATTTCAAGCATCATAGTTTGTCATTTCTGAAACTTCCGGTTCGGTATTTGTTAACTCTTAGTACATCATATAGGAGTTGCCGTGGTCTATTGATTAGACACTAAATATACAGCATATGGGAGTTGCCGTGGTCTATTGATTAGACACTAAATATACAGCATATGGGAGTTGCTGTGGTCTAGTGACTAGATACTCAATATACAGCATATGGGAGTTGCTGTGGTCTATTGATTAGACACTTAATATACAGCATATGGGAGTTGCTGTGGTCTAGTGACTAGACACTCAATATACAGCATATGGGAGTTGCCGTGGTCTATTGATTAGACACTAAATATACAGCATATGGGAGTTGCTGTGGTCTAGTGACTAGACACTAAATATACAGCATATGGGAGTTGCTGTGGTCTATTGATTAGACACTAAATATACAGCATATGGGAGTTGCTGTGGTCTAGTGACTAGACACTCAATATACAGCATATGGGAGTTGCTGTTGTCTAGTGACTAGACACTCAATATACAGCATATGGGAGTTGCTGTTGTCTAGTGACTAGACACTCAATATACAGCATATGGGAGTTGCTGTGGTCTAGTGACTAGATACTCAATATACAGCATATGGGTGTTGCTGTGGTCTAGTGACTAGACACTCAATATACAGCATATGGGAGTTGCTGTGGTCTAGTGACTAGATACTCAATATACAGCATATGGGAGTTGCTGTGGTCTAGTGACTAGATAATCAATATACATCATATAGGAGATGCTGTGATCTAGTGACTAGACACTTAATATACAGCATATCAGAGTTGATGTAGTCTAGTGACTAAACACTAAATATACAGCATATCAGAGTTGTGGTCTAGTGACTAGACACTCAGATGATGGTCTTAGGAAGTAAAGGAGGCTCGTGTAATACAGACCACATCACCCACTGAGTGACAATTGGTCTATAAAATTGGTCTATAAAAATTGGTCTAAAATAATTGGTCTATAGAAATTGGTCTATAAAAATTGGTCTACTGCCATATGCCCCGGTGCGCCCTAACCTCAAGGCCTGTAATAGGGTTTTTCACATGACTTACTTACTTCCTTATACAAATGCCACTCGATATGCCCTGCAACTTGACCCCTATATACAGGGACAAAGTTAAAGTTATTTGCATATCCTTTACATGATGTTGCAGTCAACCCCAGTATTTCTTGGCTGTTCGTGATTTCTGGGTAAGTTTTACGTTAGTAGTTGGTCTTGCCGGCTCCCTGGTTTAGGGATTAACGCCTTTCTCCGTAATCCCGTATATCCACGTGAGGAACATAACCAGAGCGAGAATCGGTAGCGGTTCTCGCCGCGTTGGTAACTTATGGGGTATGTGAGCTGGTCGCTCAGAAAGCAGTGGCAAACTACTGAGCATAATCTTGCCAAGAAATCAACAATCAGCTAAAAGATGCTGATATTAACAGCGATGTCCTGTAAAGGATATGCGATAACAAAAAACTTGGTCTTTGCTCGGCACTCATTCCGTTATATGGGAAATCAACACAAGGCGTTCTGCTTCCAAATCGCCCGCAGTTGTGTTTCGAACGCGGAATGCCGGATTACGAATTGCATTCGTAACAACCTTCGCTGCAGAGTCGGCACATGGACAAAACTGAGTGAAAATCAGCTTCTTTCTTTCAGCAGAATATTACATTCCATGATTTTAAATGGCAGAGTGGAGGTAAGCATGGCCGAATGGCTAAGAACGCGCGGTCTTGAACATCCGATGTGCTGATGCCAAGGTAAGGGGTTCACCCCTACACCGGGAAGTTTGACTAAAATGTTGACTTCTCTTCCTTGACTCTGGGACCAGTACCTCTGAAGACAGGGAGGGTTTGACTGATGGCGAGGTTTCCCTGGTAATAGGGAAAGCCAACCCACACGCAAAATCCAGTCTAGTGCACTAGAAGTAGTAGCAAGCGTGTGGACTACGTTTGAGTTCAAAGCGAGCGAGCGAAAAAAAAATGGCAGAGTTATGCACTACCTAAAAGGTCAATGAGTGCTTCTTACAAAACTGCATAACCCCGTGTTTGCCTCAGATTGCTGCCCATCCTACTGACCCGACTGAAAGTCAGCTTATTTCTCTGGGCCAGTTAGCAACTATCATTAACTATGCTGGAAGAAATGCAGCCGCGTGAATTGCTTTACAGTTGGCTCCTATGTACTGTATATGGAATGTATTAACTGTCTACGTGGTTTGCTTGCGCTGGTGTCACAACATATATCTGCAATTTCAATTTAAACAGGGAAGAATATTTCAACATTTAATTTACTATAAAAGTAGAAGGCCAGCGTGGCTGAATCGTACAAGAACGCCTGTCCTTAAACATCCGGTGTGCTGATGTCGAGGTTAGCGGTTCATCCCTTACACCGGACAGTTGAACTAAAATGTTGATCTATCGTCCTTGACTTTGGAACGTAAATTACAAGTACCTCTGAAGTAGGAGTGGTTCGCCTGATGGCGAAGGACACTGTTAATAGGTAAATGCTAATCCACACGCAAAATTCAGGCCTGCACTACTGGAAGAAGTGTATGTGGACTACGCTTGAGTTCATAGCGAGAAAACACAAAGAAAAGCTGTTACTTGACTGATTATATGGTCAATATTATGTGGTCAGTATTATTTGGTCAATATTTATTTTAAGTTGCATATCCCTTACAGGACGTTGCAGTCAACACCGGAATTTTCCAGCTGTTGTTGATGTGCTTGGCAAGATTACGTTCAGTAGTTTGCAATTTCTTTCTGAGCGACCGGATCGCATACCCCGTAAGTAACCAACACGACACGATCTGCTGCCGAATCTCGCGCAGCTGTGTTCCTCACGTGGATATATGGGAGAAAGTCGTTAACCCCTTCGCCATCGGTCAATATTATGTGGTCAATATTATATGGTCAATATTATACCACCCACCTGTATTACCCATGATATTTTCTGTCACCCATTTTAGGTTGGGCAGACCTAAAAATGAAAATAATGTTTTCTAAATTTGACGCAATAGGGATTCGAACATACGACGTCTGAGCCGACAGGCAAGTATGGTAGCCACTGCGCCACTGCAGCTGTCATATTTCAGACACAACCAATAATTACAACACAACTACAGGACTCACCTTATGACCTTGCCAATCATCTCTGGGAGGGTTTATGGGTAAATTCTCAGGCTCAGCTTTCAGATCAGTCAGTACGTCCTGAAATTACAGAATCAAAACATATTTATAATACAGTAGCATTTCACCCAGTGTTTCTATTTATTTAATATATATGACATCACATGTATGTGATAGAAAGGCAGACTGTTAGACGTTCCCAATTCTTAACCCTTTGAAAATAAAGTTTGTTCGTAAGTTCGTTCGTTCGACATCGGATCATTTTGTTGCATTACAACACCCTAACCTGACTGACAACAACACAACATAGAATAAGAACAGAATAGGCCAAGCAAAGGCTGCATTTCAGAAAATGAAAAGTATCTTATGCAATATACCGCTATCATTCAATGTAAGAAAGAGAGTGATGGAGTGCTACATAGAACCAGTTTTGCTGTATGGCAGTGAATCTTGGAATGTAAATGAACAAATTAGGAAGAACTTGGAAGCAACAGAGATGTGGTTCCTGAGACGATTGTTGCGACTTTCTTGGACTGCCAGAGTAACTAACGACGATTGTCTGAAAGAGGTGAATGAAGCTAGACCATTATATACACCAATAAGAAAGAGACAGACAGCGTTCTTTGGTCATGTGATGAGAAGAGAGGCGTTGGGGAACATCGCGGGCAGCTGGAAAGATCGAAGGGAAGAGTGGCAGAGGACGACCAAGAGAAATAATGCTGGATGGACTGAGACGGTGGCATAGAGGAATATTAAAAGCAGAGTTGACCCGGAACATCAAAGACAGATCTGTGGAGAGACATGAACGCCTACGTTAGCTGTCATGGCACTTGATGATGATGAATCTGAATGAATACTAAAACACGAACACAACTAACAAAATGGATGTTCTGGCCAAAGTCTTCCTCAGCACAACACACAACAAACCCCAACCCCCCCCCCCCCCCCCTTCCCCCACACACACACACCGATACAACTACATGACATTATGAATATGCAAGTCACTCATGTTTCCGTGTTGTGGACTTGACACTTGTTTCATGAAATCCGCGTGTACAATTCCAACAAATTCCAGTTAAACCCTAACCTGCTCAGTTCGCGGCCACTGCACTAGGCAGACGGCATTAATCCTTCAGGCTCAAGTCCCTCCACTCACCCCCTCCACCCCCCCCCCATCCTGTTCTATACCGCTAGGTACTATAGGCAGTAATTACAGTATTACTCAGTAATGCAGTAGCAGGGAACATTTCAGTATAGTGGTTAGCAAGCTTGCTTGCTTGCCAGCCTGGTATTCAGGCGTTCAAATCTCCCATTGATCTGGGCTCCCAGATCGGCCCAGCTTTAAGTGGGTAGCAAGTAATATCATGGGAAATAAAAGCAGATCACATCCCCCATGAAATACCAACTGGTATATACAAATATGGGAGCAGGGTCCTTTACTTATTTTGATGCAATAACACATCCATGGTAGCATAGTGGGTAAAGCACTTGCCTGTCAAGGGTTCAACCCACGGACGTGGTAGCGTTATTAATTTCTGAGTATTACAGCTCTGGGATCAATCGGCCTCTTAAAGTGGTACCGAATAACGTTCTGGTTTATCTGGGAATTGCCATGGAAGGAGAGGTAATGAGGCAGTGCACTGGCTACCTCATCTCATTATGGGTTCAATCCACAGAAGTGGCAAGGTTATTTATTTCTGAGTATTACAGCTCTGGGATCAACCGGCCTCTTAAAATGGTACCGAACAACGTTCAGTTTTTTCTGGGAATTGCCTAGGAAGAGGAGGTAATGAGGAAGTGAACAGGCTATTTCACCTCATTATGTTTGGGCTTAGAATATGTAAAGACCTAACACTTTACACCTCAATGGCAGAGAATGTCATGGTACCATCTTTACCATAATGGCAGCAGCAAGAACAAAGAGAAAACTTGTGGTAAAGAAACTTGTATAGCTTCAAACATGCTATTTTATTATCCAGTAATATAGCTGTATCTTTTCTTTCTTGTAGCTATTTCAGTTATCTTTTACCCATAATGTAATATTCTATCTAGTATTGTTATCTTTTAACTCTAATAATGTTGACATTTAATTCTTCTACAGCTAACTTTTAATTCTAATACTGTTATCTTTTCAGTATTTAGAATGTTGGATTCTCCTTCGGGAGACCCGGGTTAGAATCCTCGGTAAGGTGTTGAGTGTTTTTCTGTCGGGGGCAAAAAGAAAACTCTAACCTGCACAGTTCGCGGTGACTGCACTAGCCAGGAGTTCCCCAGGCTGAAGACCCCCCTGCCATACACCGCAAGGTACTATATAGGCAGTAAATGACAGATACAGTTATCTTTTAATTCTTCCATAGTTATTGTTTAACTCTAATTAATTATCTGGATTTAAGAATCATCTTTGTTGCACTGTGAATTTATCACCAAACACCGACATCTCTGCGCTTGTGGCATGTCCATTTCTGTTCCATCTTCCTCAGACCACGTCAAAGAATAAAGACACTTATTTTGGTAGTGCCGGTGCCAGCTGGTAATGCATACGTTTACTCCGTCCTATACCACGGTCCTTCCTGCTAGTGCCAAATTGAATCCCTGATTCCATGAGTAGTATTTGTTTGTAATCATTGGTTTGTGTATCCTCATGCGACAGGTCATCATTTATAGATAGTATCATGTCTCCCTTGCTCAATCTCAGTGTTCCCCTTGAAGGCAGCTAAATGGTCCTTTCATGTCCACATACACCGTCCTGGCATTGTAAAACTATTTATAAGCGCTTCGATCTCCTGATTCAGATCACGCTAGGAGAATCTCTGAACAGTTTACACACTGCGAGGAGGGCATTTTAAGGCCTTTCGACTGCACATGGATTCCTGAAGACTGATTAACTTTCTTTTTCACCCACACTGGTATATGTTCAGCTACTCGATGTGCTAATTGGTTTTATCTTGTTAACAATTTCTGCTACGTGTAACAATTATTGCTTTGTCTTCTTCTTGATAATGACATTCGTGCAAGTTCTCATGGTGAATTAGATTCCATAGAGCTTGGAGTTTCATCGCGGATCAGTTGGCCAGCATATCGTTCTGAACTTTCTGTGTTCCCTGTGAGGACCCTCCTACCGAACATGTCTAGCACTTTGTCTGCCTAGTTCACACATGCATAGTTGTGAAGCTTAGAAGTTAAGCTTATGCATATGTTTATTTTGGTCTGTGCTGCCCAATGCTCAGGTGAAGATTAGTATAGTTACCTCTGAAGTCGGAGTGGTTTCGCCTGGTGGCGAGTGACACTGGTAATAGGGAAAGCTAATCCACATGCAACAGTAAGTCCAGTGCACTAGAAGTAGTATGGACTACGCTTGAGCTCAAAGCGAGTGAACAAACAAAGTGTAGTCATTGCTTCATTGACTCTTTACCTTCTGACAGCCTTGACAGCTCTTTTGTTCTCAAAGTACGAGAACTTCATTATCTTGTTCACATTCTCCTTCATTTTTGCAAGTTTATCTTTTCGTTTTCATTTCTGGTTACTCCAGTATCGAATTTACATACAACAATAAATATATCATGATATTAGTACCATCAAATGCTAAACTTTTATATAATAATTAATTCTGCCCCACACACTACAAATGTTATTTTCAAGTAATTATTCCGCAGATAAGGAGTTAAAATAGTAGCTGTCAGAGGCAGATATAATTAATACAATAATATGAATAAATTGTGTTGAAGTAAATGCTTTCTTGGATAGTATGTGGTAAAATTATAACTAAAACAGAGTGGGTTAATGTAACAAGTGGCTGGGACACACAGAGTTCACTCACTTATTCTGTGCCTTGTTAAAGTTAGTTGTATATCCTTTACAGGACGTGGCAGTCAACCTCAGTTTGTTTATTTATTTGGCTGTTTGTGATTTCTTGGCAAGTTTACGTTTAGTAGTTTGCCATTGCTTTCTGAACAACCTGTTCTTACACCTTTGTATGGGAACCAACGCAAAGCGGTCTGCTTCCAAATCGCCCGCAGCTGTATTTTTCGAACGCGGTATGCGAGATTACGAATTGCATTCGTAGCCCCTTCACATAGCCTCTGTGCCTTTTAACTCACAATAAACGGATCAGTTACTCCTTAGTGTGACCAACACATGCAACTCCTTTATCTGCTTCAGTATCAGGCAGTTATTACTTTGACATTGAACAAATGATCTGCATCTGTTTTCTATGACAGATTAACGCAAATTTATTTGAAGTTTGTAAAGACATCACAGCCCAATATAAATAAATAACAACATGTCTACAGTTTATGACAGTCCACAATCCCAAACCTAAGAAAAACGCATCTACAGTTTGTGACAATCCACAGCCCCCCCCCCCAAAAAAAAAAAAAAATATATATATATATATATATATATATATATATATATATATATATATATATATATATCCACAATTTATGACAGCCCACAGGCCCAAGCCCAAAAAAAAAACATGTTTACAGTTTATGAGTCTAAGTGTATGTCTGCCTGCCAGATACTTGCCTGCAAGGAGAGTGTCCCTCTGACTGCCACGACAACCTTCTTGTAGACGTGATCCAGAGCCACAAAGAACGGGGTTTCTCCGATCTGAAAGTTTAGTCAAGTTGTATAATTAACTTTATTTTAAAAACATAACATCGCATGAGCTGATTCTTAACAGGGTCAGTGTGCCGAAGAATAATATATCGCTAAACGCGACTTATCATTTGGACAGAAGGACGATATATCGTCATACTAGTGTCACTGTGTTATTATTTTTTTCGTTATATTTTCTGCAAATTCAATGCTCAATGAATAGAAATTTACATTATAATACTTGTTGATTCGATTGTTTAGCCTGCTTGGGCCAAACCTACTTTTTGTTTGGCTTGAATCAGCTACAAGACTGACAATTCCAATCAAGTATAGTGAGAAGCCTGGTGTATTCAGCATTTAATTATCTAGTACAACAATGGTTCACATGTATTAATTTTGATTTTTTTTAAAAAAGGATTCCGTATTTCTTACAATCTACCAGTCAGAATTTGTCGGACCTTGTTATCCAACCCTGACGTCATCGCACTCAATATGCCCATATGTGTTCCATATCCCACAGCAGATGTTGGAAAGTATGGATACTCATAGTTCCAGTGGCCGGATGGTTGCCCATGTCTCCATTTATACGAGGGTACTTCACATGAAAACCTTAAATGTGGATAGAAATGACAATAACCATGCCATTGTCTTGTAACCGATCAATATTGCTAAGGATCTGTTAAGACGCACCTAACAGGAGCAGCGTTCTGTTATCCGTTTTTCGATCAGCGAAGAGGTGAAAATTATAGAAATTCATCAGCGAATGAAGGTCCAGTATGGTAATGCGTGCCTGTCAGTCCAGCAAGTGTATGAGTGGAACAGGAAGTTTCAAAACGGCGTGATTTCTGTGACATACTTTTTGCTGCAATGAAGAAATACAGCACACGCAACCATGAGAGTTTGTTTCTATTAGAATCCAAGCACCTTATCGGCGTTGGAGGACTTGCATTGAATGCAGCTGTGGTTACATCGAAAAATGATACATTTATTCTTTACTTTTTTTTTTCCAGAACATATTCACATACACAAATATTTAAGGTTTTCATTTGAAGCCCCCTCATACCTGTAGTATTCTCTTCAACCAATCTAATTAATAATTGGGATATATCGTCAATTATTATTTCATATTACGGATTTATGTGTTTGTTTCATATCTTGCAAGCAATATGTCTTACTGTGTCCTCGTCCTTCAGCATAGGGTTGTGTAGTGTTGACATGCATTGCTTTCTCATATTGTTTAGGGTAAATAAAAGTTAAATGCATATCTTTTACAGGACGTCACAGTCAATACAAGCATATTGTGGATGTTTATGATGTCATGGCAAGTTTACCTTCATTGGAGGAAAAAGTGGAGGTGGTGGTATGACGTAGTCTGTGGCATACCCATCTCCTTTTTCATATTGCAATATGCTAACATTAACGTGTGTATGTGTGTGTGTATATATATATATATATATATATATATATAACAATAGGCGAAATTAAGGCGACAGCCAAATCAAGAAAATTTGCCTGGGGTTAGCTTCACCATGCAATTGGGCCGAATGGCAATAAGACCGTGGGCAGATTATTTAGTTGTTGCGAAACCGACTCGAGTCTGTCTTTTGCAACGCGGAATCTGGAAGAAGTCGAATCGCAGATCCAGACAAGAAATTCTAAGTAATCTTCAGCGAAGAAAATCTCAAGACCTCAAGGCAATAGTTAGCCACCATTTAATTCTAGTTCGCCTATATTATTATATATTCGGTTCGAAAAAGCCCCGACGCCTACAGTGGAAATGTTTGTTCTAAAGGAAGACTGGGTATATTATCATATTTAAGTTAAATATTGCTGTAGTAAATACATGTGATAATTAATCTTTGTGTAAATTAATATACACATAATGATGCATAAAACTGCATGGGAAACTCCAAACTGTGACTTATTACGGAATACAATACGCCAAGCCCAGCCTAGTGAATTATTTAAAAGATCCGTACATGGTTACCTGAGAAAGAAATGCGACACCGAGGCTATTTCAGGCAACCGCATTTCATTGGTAACTGGAAGTAATTGGAAACAAACCGGCATGGGCCATGCTTGTTTATCAATTCCCAAAAGGGAGTACTGTTTAATACTAATAGATATATAGGTATTAAGAAGATTAATAATATTAAAAGTATAATTCTATAGGAACGGAATCATCATCATCATCATCATCATCATCATCATCATCATCATCATCATCATCATCATCATCATCATCATCATCATCATCATCAACAACATCATTATCATCTTCCAATTCTGCCGTCAAGCGTCGCGGGGAGGAATAATTTGCGCTCCAGCGCCCGATGAGCTGCACTGGATAGTGTCATTCCGTTTGATTGTACAAAGTCTTTGATGTCGTCAATCCATTTTCTTCTTGGACGTCCTCTTGGTCTCGACGCAGATGATCTTTGATGTAAGGCAAGTGATGGTAGTTGATGGCGTTGCATTCTAACGACATGGTCAAACCATTTGATCTTCTGTCTTTCAATAAATGTGGCACAAGGTGTTGATCCTACTGTCTGTCTGATAATAGCATTTCTTACTCGGTCTCGGATTGTTAAGTTGGCAGCTCTCCTCAGGAAACTCATCTCGCATGTGTTGACTTTGCGAAAGTGTGATTTGGATAAAGTCCAAGTTTGAGATTGGTAGCATAGGGTTGGTGTGAATATGCTGTTTATTATCTGTCGTTTTGCGGACATGGGTATATTTGAATGTTTAAGTATGGGTGATAGTTGATATGTAAGTGCACCAGCTTTATTACATCTGATTTCGATTTTTCTGTCCAATCTGCCATCTTCTGTGATCATACTTCCAAGATATTTGAATTCTTTAACTTGTTTCAGAGATGTGCTATTTATCTGTACACTTAGTGGACCAGGTGATCTGCTAACTTGCATTACTTCGGGTTTGGTTGTGTTTATAATCATATTGTATTTGCTGCATGTTGAAGAATATTATTAAACAATATTAAGGTAATTCAGGATTTATAATGTCGTAACTTTCTACATTGTCGGGCTCTCGACACGTGTGCTAGAGGTCACACACATTCAACGTGGCTGTAATGCTTATTTCAATATTCTTATTTCTATCTGGAAGTGTGTATAACTGCGATTCACTATAGAAACCATTTCAGTAGGTGGAAGGCTGTCACGCCATTCGAAATTTACTTATGTCCATCTTGAGTGAACATTGTTCACAAATCAGGTTATACTCTAACCTCTGAAGTCGGAGTGGATTCGCCTATTGGCGAGGACACTGTTAATAGGGAAAGCTAATCCACACGAAAAATTCAGTCCATCACTACTATAAATAGTGTGTATCCACTACGCTTGAGTTCAAAGCGAGCCAGCGCAAAAAAAGGTTATACTCTCATTGAAAAATTCTAATAAATCTTTTTGGGGTTGTCATTAATGGTAAAAGGGGACTAGACATATCTCTTGTATTGTGACACTGCAACTCGACAGTAATGGCAGTAGAGACAGAACATAGTGTTGAATCACTGAAATGCGACGTATGAGACTGGTAGAGACACAATCCGCCTAGACATATGGATTTTCTAATCACGACCACTCATACTATAATAGATTTCACGCGCTGAACATTTATAATTACTTAAGGAAGAACAGTGACACTAAGTAACAAAAAAGTAATAGTCAAGCTAAACCAGTTACATCCAGCCTTGAAAGAAGTGAATTTCATCTTCGCCAGAGAAGAACGAGCAGGGTCCAAACCTTGAATACCACGAATTCCAGCTGCGAAGACAAGAAGCCTAAACTAATTAGCAGAACTTCCGTCTGCTACACACCTTTATTACCTAATAGAATCAGACCAGGCGCCAAAGTTAACCAGTCTAGGATTATAATGTTTCAACGAGCTATACCATTTTTGTAGATCATACCAAATCAACTCTAAATGGACTTTATGTGTGCATAGTATTATAAACCAGAGGCATCTGCAAAACCACACATTCTTGTCGGTGTTGTCTCCCGCGGAGAGCTCTTGGTGTTTTAAAATAACCAATAACTGTTGTAGATTTTAATCTTAACACACTAATATGGTTTAATAGTACTTAAGCTTAGATAGTGAGCTAGTGTGACAGGGCGAAAGTTTGTGCTGTTTAATTGTCTTACTATCTCGGTGTTGTGAGAAAGAGAGGACTTTGGGCTCTTTTACTTTCCAGACATAGTGTAGCAGGATATTAAGATCTACGGCCAATACTCTAGTTGCTGTTATTCTCCGTAATATCTTCGCTTGGTCACTGTTTAGAAGTCTAGATTATCAATGGGACCTGTACACTCATACAACCCAGATCTACGAGCCATTTGTATCTTTTATTCGGCAGAGAATAATCTGTCATTCAGTAAGTCTATTTGTCGCTACTTTTGTGTGAGAACTCTATCAACAGTTAAGGACCACGCAACATTGGAAAATTTCGAATATCTTGGGTTTTTGGTGCGAGAAAAAAAAACCGACTTCCATACAGCCAACGTGACCATAGGATGACCAGCATCTACACGTTAGGATATTTGCCGAGGAAATCGGAGTATCTATTGGATTGTCCAGAATGCTATGATACTAATTCTTTCTTAGAGACTATGACCAAGATCATCTCTCTCTCTCTCTCTCTCTCTCTCTCTCTCTCTTCTCTCTCTCTCTCTCTCTCTCTCTCTCTCTCTCTCTCTCTCTCTCTCTCTCTCTCTCTCTGTGTGTGTGTGTGTTTACACTTTAGTTCTTGTGGATTACACTAGGAACATCTTTTTTTGCTATCTACTGTTTCTCCCAGGGTGTATCCTTAAGCATGATATATGAATGAAATAATTAGAGATTCCCCCCCCCCCCCCGCGTTTCCATCCTGTTTCAGGATATTGCGGTCAACACCAGCATCTTTCAGCCGTATGTTGATTCCTAGGCTAGATTACGCTCATCAGCACGCCACGACTTTCTGAGCGACCGGCTCCATACTCTCATAAGTCACTTTTGCGATTCGAACCACTGCTAATTCTCGTCGCGTCACGTGACGAGAGTATTCGGGGTTAGCGGAGAAAGCTGCTGACCCCTCGGCCATGGAGCCGGCAATTAGAGATTAGAAGGATAGAATATCAGACGGGCTTGCGAGCCCAGTTCTTAACCATTGAAAACTAAAGTTTTTTCGTTCGGTCATTCATTCGTTTGTCCGTTACTTTACAGATACAGATAATTTTTCTTATGTCATGATTCCCTGACGTATGCCTTGTCCTCTCTACAAACTCCACAGTGATAATTCTGTCATTTAATTTATATTTAGTCTTTCGATTCTTACAGGTACTTAATAAACTATATACCATAAAGATTGTAATTTACAAACTAACAAACACTATAGAGATACTTCTGTAAATTGCGTGACACACCACTCACTGAACTCATATAACCAAACATGTGAACAGACTTACATCAACATGATAAGTGCAGTACACGAGATCCAGGTTCTGTAAACCACTGGTCTGTTTGGCAGTGCTGAAGTTGCACAAGCAGCAATTGTCATCCACCACCTCCACGTTCTGTGTCTTCTTGCAACAGCAACATCTGTAGTCAGAAAGGTTTTATATATATAATACTGGAATAGTTGGAACGCAACTTTAGCGTTATACTAGAGAAGATTATAAGACTGTGATTTATGTTCACTTTTATGGAGTCCGTTGAAAGATATGTACATTGTGTCCGTGTTTAGTTTGTCTCATCGTTTCGCAGGAGCTACACACACCTAACTGTTTGTATTTCATGTTGTTATATCCTTCTGCTGCCGTTGCTTCTCTTATACATGAGCAACATGGCGCCAGAGAGTTTTTCTGAAGATCATTCTTCTGTTTGGCGGTGCTGAAGTTACATAAGCAGCAATTTTCATCCAACACCTCCACGTTTTGTGGCTGCTTGCAACAGTAACATCTATAGTAAGACAGGTTTTGTATATAATAGTGAAACAGAATGCAAAACTATCAGTTACCATCACTGGCGCTACACCCGAGAAGGCCTGATACGAGGACAAGCTGGAGCTCGAGAAGAAAATAGATTGACGGACATCAAAGACAGTATACAATCACACAGAATGATAATATCCAGTGCCACCCATCGGGAGCTGGAATGTAAATTATTCCTTCCCACGACACTTGACAGCAAAAGTGGAAGATGATGATGATGATGATGATTATGATGACTGAATTAGGTAAATTATCAACATCAGGTTAGTCAGTCTGAAGACATGTTCTTCTTCTTCCTTCGTTCGCTTTAAATGTCTCTATAACTGCAATGTTGTCTCTTGTATGAATTTCGCTGTCTTTTTTGGTTCACTCTGTGGTCCATAGAGTTTATCTTCCACTGTTGTTTCTTGTGGTTGGTGCACACAGTGAACAACTTTGGTTAGAATTGAATTGTAAGAAGACACAGATTATGGTCGTCACTGGGAAGAAGGAAATACCACAATGTAATATACAAGTAAATGGGCATATTCTTACACAAGTGAATCGGTACAGTTATCTCGGAACAGTCATAACATAACATCTGATGTTCAAGAGAAGAAGAAGAGATAAGAACAAGAATTGCCATTGCGAAGGTAGCCTTTTGCAAGATGAAAAACATACTGACCAATAAAAAGATATCAACTGAAACGAGAAAAAGAGTGTTGAAGTGCTACCTGTACTTTTGTATGGATGGGAAACGTGGACAATGAGCAGACAAGCTGAAAAACATCTGATGGCTGTGGAAATGTATTTTCCGAGGAAAATGCAAAGAATACCATGGACAGACAGAAAAACAAATAAACAAGTCCTTCAAGAAACAAATGAAGATCGTAAATTGATTAGAGACATTAGACGTAGACAGTCACAATTTTTTGTTCATGTTATGAGAAGAAATTAATTGGAGAACTTGGTGACAACTGGCAAGATCGAAATGAAGAGATCAAGGGGAAGACCGAGAAATAAATACCTGGATGGCTTGGCCACGTGGCATGGTCGAGACAGAAACACGGAGCTGATCCACGACTCTGGTGATCGAGTGAGATGGAAAAACATGACCGCCCACGCTTATCGGTATGGCACATGGTCGATGGATGGTTGTTTCTCTAGACCAGAAGGTTTGCCTAGATATGTTGTATTTAGGACAGTCTTGGAGTATGTGATCTGCTGTTTGCAACGCAAATCCACATTTGTACATAGCTGATTCATCCATCTTCAATGTTGTATACATGTGGTTGCGTAATCTATTGTGTCCTGCTCCGAGGCGCAGAACAATGCTTTGTTCTGGTCTGTCCTTACGGTGGTCATCGTCTTAAGCTGGTCTTGGTGGCTGGAGACGTGTTGAAATCACCTGACAATGTTATTCTGCAAATCATAATAGTTCTCTTCACACTGTATATCGTCCGCTAAACCAATGAGCAAGTCCTACAAGAAGCAAATGAAAACCGTAAACTGATTAGAGAAATTAGACGCAGACAGTCAAGGTTTGTTGGGCACGATATGTCAGAACTCCAATATTCTTGCATGCTTAATGTAATGTCGCTCATTTCTGAATATCCTTTTCTTATTACACTTGTTTATTTTTTAAGTGAATACTGTTATGACAGGACAAGAAAACAAACAAAATATTACATTATCTGGGAATTAAGAAAACATTGCTGAATGAAGATGATGCGTTGGTGCGGAAACAGTGACCGCTTGCAACCACCTAACCTCCTCATTCGCCTCTTACCGTGGTTTATGTGCTACTCTTCTTTGCTTCCTTGGCAGCCCAGGTAACGCACGGACGATATCATCATCATCATGGGCTATCTCACTCGATCACCAGAGTCGTGGATCAGCTCTGTGTTCTTGTCTCGATCATGCCACGTGGTCAAGTCATTCATATATTTACTTCTCTGCCTTCCCTTGTTCTTTTCCCCTTAATCATGCCAGTTGTCACCAAGTTCTCTAGTTTATTTCTTCTCATTACATGTCCAATAAACTTTGACTTTCTGCGTCTAATTTCTCAAATCAGTTTACGGTTTCATTTGCTTCTTGTAGGACTTTAGATCACTGGTTTCACAGACGATATACAATGTTATATTTTCTTTATTTTAGGCATAAGTGTTCCTTTAACTTTAGCTGATGCTGCTGGTGGTGCTACTTTGCCGTCTGAACAGACGATAGTTAGTTACACTGTACTTTAAAATAAAAATAAAAACACATTAACTACAAATAGTGGCGGTAGCGAATGTGACTGGTCAGACCAATTCGCGCTATAAATGTTCGTCCACAATGGATGCATGTAAACACATGGTCATTTCCACCATCACGTACGATCTGATGTCTCACACGCTCAGTGTGTGACCTATCTGCAATCATGTTTTCCTTTGTCTTTATTCCATTTCTGATCTTTTCCTTCCACGCAACGCGATCAGTGGCGACTAGCTCACAAGGAACTGACACTATACTCGTATTATAATATTCACCATTCTTCTGTTGCTGTTTCTGCTGCCGTCTGGTATCCTTTAGTGAAGCATAGGCCTCCAACCAACTCCTGCCTATCTTTAGCCATCTCCTGCCAATCCCGCCTATCTTTAGCCATCTCCTGCCAATCCCGCCTATCTTTAGCCATCTCCTGCCAATCCCGCCTATCTTTAGCCATCTCCTGCCAATCCCGCCTATCTTTAGCCATCTCCAACCAACTCCTGCCTATCTTTAGCCATCTCCTGCCAATCCCGCCTATCTTTAGCCATCTCCAACCAACTCCTGCCTATCTTTAGCCATCTCCTGCCAATCCCGCCTATCTCTTGCCATCTCCTGCCAATCCCGCCTATCTTTAGCCATCTCCAACCAACTCCTGCCTATCTTTAGCCATCTCCTGTCAATCCCGCCTATCTTTAGCCACCCCCTGCCAATCCCGCCTATCTTTAGCCGTCTCCTGTCAATCCCGCCTATCTTTAGCCATCTCCAACCAACTCCTGCCTATCTTTAGCCATCTCCTGCCAATCCCGCCTATCTTTAGCCATCTCCAACCAACTCCTGCCTATCTTTAGCCATCTCCTGCCTATCTTTAGCCATCTCCTGCCAATCCCGCCTATCTTTAGCCGTCTCCTGCCAATCCCGCCTATCTTTAGCCATCTCCAACCAACTCCTGCCTATCTTTAGCCATCTCCTGCCAATCCCGCCTATCTTTAGCCATCTCCAACCAACTCCTGCCTATCTTTAGCCATCTCCTGCATATCTTTAGCCATCTCCTGCCAATCCCGCCTATCTTTAGCCATCTCCTGCCAATCCCGCCTATCTTTAGCCATCTCCAACCAACTCCCGCCTATCTTTTAGCCATCTCCAACCAACTCCTGCCTATCTTTAGCCATCTCCAACCAACTCCTGCCTATCTTTAGCCATCTCCTGCCAATCCCGCCTATCTTTAGCCATCTCCAACCAACTCCTGCCTATCTTTAGCCATCCCCTGCCAATCCCGCCTATCTTTAGCCATCTCCAACCAACTCCTGCCTATCTTTAGCCATCTCTTGCCAATCCCGCCTATCTTTAGCCATCTCCTGCCAATCCCGCCTATCTTTAGCCATCTCCTGCCAATCCCGCCTATCTTTAGCCATCTCCTGCCAATCCCGCCTATCTTTAGCCATCTCCTGCCAATCCCGCCTATCTTTAGTCATCTGCCAATCCCGCCTATCTTTAGCCATCTCCTGCCAATCCCACCCATCTCTTGCCATCTCCTGCAGCTTCCTCCATTTCCTCCCATGTTATACATCTCTGCCTCTAATCGTTTTGCCCGTGATTTTCATGTATCCATTTATTTTGTTTCTCCTGCGGGTCCCAGAGGAAGGACTTTCTAGTGATACTATAAACTAATTTTTCAAAATGTACATCCTACCCAGAGCCAGTGCCTTTGCCTATCGTATTTATTGGCTGAAATGTAAGTTCTTTCCTTAAGTCCTGCACTGACGATTCTTCAATCCAGTTTAGTTCTATTCTACCCAGATGCCAGTATATGAATGTTTGTAGTTTATTGCCTGCTCCTTGGCGTAGATGTTAGAGATTTGGCAGTAGATCGCCTTGCGTTGGTGTTTATGAAATGGAATGTGTGCTGGTCGTTCAGAAAACAATGGCAAACTACTGAACATAAACTTGCCCAGGAATCACGAACAGCCACAATAATTTTGGGGTTGACTGCTACGTCCTGTAAAGGATATGCAACAAACTATTTTTTTACTTTGTAGTTTATTAGTAATTGTTTATTCCAGAGCTGTGCCGTTCAATGATACAGATAGGCGGCTGCATCAGGAGGCACCGTAAGGGGCCTTCATAAGGGGTGGGGGAATTTTAATTAAAAAAACATGTAAGGATATGGATTTAGAAGACTTGCATCATACTGAGAAAATCTACCACAAGGTACTGGTTTAGTCATTTTTTTTTATTTTGCCTATCCCCACAAGGGTGCTGATGTAAGGTTAGAGTTAAATATTCTAAATTTGAAACTAATTTAATTTCTGTTGACATTCACACAAGTTCTAGTGTTATGATGTTATGTTTGCCTTTTGCATTCTTATTTTAATAGCTGTATCTGTTCTCCCAACTTTTTATAGGTTGGTGCAAATTAGATATATAATTCAACTTAAATATTGAGCACAACCCACTACTGGCAACGCCGATCGCATTCTGGTATGAACCTAAGGCCTATCCACGTCAATATGGAAGCACTATACTCGAGTTTCAGCCCTTGTTTGAGCTCGTCAGTAGTGCATATCCCTGACCGGATCCGGAAACAGTCCCGGATCACGCGTGTGATGTGGGTGTGTAACCACGCGGCACACACTGGACACAACAAATTATCACAACAGAATACCACAACACTACCCATCGTAGGCTATGCTCAAGATTGCCCAATCGCCGCGAAGGAGCGTAGCCTACGATGGGTAGCGTTGTGGTATTCGGTTGTGATAATTTGGTGTGTCCAGTGTGTGCCGCGTGGTTACACACCCACATCACACGCGTGATCCGGGACTGTTTCCGGATCCGGTCAGGGATATGCACTACTGACGAGCTCAAACAAGGGCGAAACTCGAGTATAGTGCTTCCATATTGACGTGGATAGGCCTTAGGTTCATACCAGAATGCGATCGGTGTTGCCAGTAGTGGGTTGTGCTCAATATTTAAATTTAAATTTCAAATCCCGAAACAACCACATAATATAATTCAACGTCTTAGAGTGAGGTGTCACCAATGGAGGTCGGGCTACCGTTTGCTTGGTTTATTTTCATTACCTCTAACTTTCTTCTCTATATTTTTATACCTATTTGGTGTGACCTTCCATTAAGTGTGTTTGATTTATCTTGCATCACAAATGCTTAAAAAAGTTTTTGATTTTTTTGTTCTAGAAATATGTTTACCTTAACAACGGCAGCAATCTGCAACACCATGTGCCTGGATGCACCATCACATAGACAGGCCATCCGTACACCGCTAGGGCAAATCTCATATAGTGGATGACTTTCTGGAAATCTTCAAGAACATCTGGCTGACTCAGCTGAAGAAATCTGGTCTGTGGTGTGATGGGAACTCCAGACAGGAACTGGTAGACGTCATTGCTGCCCTAGATTTACACAGAAACAAATATACTTGGGTCCCGATATACTATGTAGTTGTGTTTCTAAAAATGCAACTGAGGCAAGTATTGTGCGTGTTGTGCAACGTTAAATATGGACATATGTACCATGAATGGGTGCCAAGCATATACAATTCTCTTTTGAACACACTTTCATTGACATATCGTTGCGTCACTCCGTATTATTCTGTATTGTTTACATTTCTATAGCTTTACTGTAGTTCCACTAATTTTATAGATATATAGCATGCATCATGTTAAGTGTTTAATCAGGTCCTAGTCAGATATGACTGAGCTACCGTATGGCAGTAGACGGTACTACCTGCTTTCTGTTATCACCGAATGTTGGTCGGCGCTCACCAAACCCGATACCCTATATTGTGCCAGCGACTTCGGACGGAGGAGCGTAACTGGGGTATACGTCTTATCCTGGTGCGAGGAAATACAACCTAAAGACTAACTGGCAGGGCCGATCAGGCCCTAAGCCTTGGTTAACAACTGTTCTCGATTCGAAGCTCCGACAGGTGGACAGTTAGAGCATTGCTTTACTGATCCGGCAGCATCTGCAGCTTGTCTTGCTCCTGTCGTATTGGTACTACCTTTCCTCTGGAGTAAGCTAGGCAGGTAGAGAGCGAGATCATGCTGCATGGGCAACACACGATCTCTACGTTTCAGCCCAGGCTTTGTGCAATAGAGAGGTTATTTTGCCTTTTGTTTTTAAAGCACAATGTAACAAAGTATTGTCTGTCAAAACGGCAAAGTGCCAGTACAGGACATGTAAAGTGTGAAGCAATGAGCGAACGGATCTGCTGGCTTCAAGAGGGCCTGAGTTGGAGAAGTCTTGATGGACGAAAGAGATTTTCAAAAGATTATACTCGAACGATTGCTAGCTGAAAACACAAGAACACACGAAATAATATAGAAAACAGTAAAATTTACCTGTCCAGTGCTCGGAATGAATCCGGTAATTTTTTACCCGTCAGACACCGAAAGCCTTCAATCAAATTGCTAATGAAAGAGTGTTTACCACTCCTAATACTAGACAGTGAGGATTATTATGTACTCTTCCAAGTAAGATTTGATCACGTCAAACGTACGCTTCCCAGTAAATCCCAACATAATCCAACAGTGAGAGCGGAGGTAGGCCAGTGGGTAGCACATTGCCTGCAGGTTCGGTGTTCATGGGTTCGATTTTATCTGTTGAATTTGTTTCCCGAAGACATGTGATGGGAAACGAGCAGACAGCCAAATTGGCAGAGTCTGAACCGCTGGGTGGGGTGGCGTATTGGTGCATGATGAGGCAAGCGTGATCGGAGACTTTTGGGAACGTGTGTATGGTGCTGAAGAACATCACGGCTTGGAGAGAATAGTGCTGCAGGGAGTGACCAAAGAACTAGCTAACACTCAGGATTCCGAGGGAAGGCCAAATGGACACAAAATCAGACTGCTACTGGTACCATTAGCATCGAAACTCTTCGCTAGCTGTTGAAGATGAGAACGGAGCACGCATGGGAATGCCACGTGTGCTGTGATGTCAGTTCTTGGTGCAACTCAACTTATTCGACTCAAGTCCACCCAACCTAAAAAATGAGCACCGGGTAATGTCTAGGAAAGAAAGGTGATATTGTGATATTTACCACAGCATCCTTCTCGTACCGTTAAGAAAATAACAATATGGGGCTGGAACCATATGCACGATACTCCAGAAAAGATACAAGATCCCTAACGTTTTTCTTTTCCACTTTTTCCAGGGTATTAAGTTTCCGGGGCAAAGTTCTGCACAGAAGAAGCCACTCAAAGCTAATCTCATCAAACGTAAGCTTCACAACGGACCGTGACTTGATCCAACAGTATTACGCTATGTGGAAGCAGTTGTGCACAGGACAAGTCATGGGATTTTGATATCGTTAAGTACAGGCTCTCTGTGGCTGAAGGGCTTGCGAACGCGGTTTGTGAGCCCGTATACCCGGGTTCGAAACACGGCGGTGCTGGTTTTTTCGAAAAAGGTATAGAGGCCGGTCGTTCAGAAAGCAATGGCAAACTACTGAACGTAACACTTGCCTAGTACATCAACAGCAGCTGAAAATGCTGGTGTTGACTGCAACGTCCCGTAAGGGATACGCAACACAATTTTATTTATAAGTACAGGCTTCGCAAAATACTTAGACGTAATCCAAGAGGTTTACGTTACGGGGGAATATATGTTGTTTATGAACCAGTTTTCATCGATGACTTTTATCTCATCTTGTTGCTCTTGTACCTTGCGGTGTCATGGTGAAGCACAAAACAGCAGGAGAGTATCCGTTTATGGGCTTGTTATATCGAGATTCCCATGGACTCTGTCATTCCCTCTGTCTATTGTTTACATGGTCGGCCCGCTTCTTCTGGTTCCATATGGTCTATACATCATTGCTTGTTGTGTTATAATCATCCTTAGAAGATTAAATTTTATAAAATACTTGTTTATTTTCTGGATTTACGGTGTTATAAAAATGTTTCCATATCATTTAAGTTCAAAAGCTCCGATATTTCTTATCGGTGATTATAAAATGATCTATGATTTACCCCCGCATGTTGCTACAGGAAAAAAGCAAGTTCTCGAATGGTTAACTGTAATGTGTTTGCTGGTGTTGTCCCTTACACACTTGATACTGTCTAGCCTCTGCTTTGCCATGTCCAGTATCGCTGTGACTTCTTGTGAACTCTGCCAGTCATTGTTAATTGTCGAGCTGACGTATGTAAAGTTTGTGGCATGTTACAGTCTTCACTGTTGATTTCCATCCATCATGTGCCATGCCGGTAAGCGTGGGCGGTCATGTTTTGGCATCTTAAACGATCATCAGAGTCGTGGATGCGTCTCTGTTCTTGTCCCAACCATGCTATGTGTTCAAGGCATCCAGATATTTTCTTCTCTGCCTTCCCCTTGTTCTTTTCCCCTCAATCTTGCCAGTTGTCACCAAGTTCTGTAGTTTATTTCTTCTCATAACGTGCCCCAAAATGTGACTGTCTGCGTCTAATTTCTCTATCAGTTCTGTGGCTTTCACGTGCCTCTTATAGGACTTGCTCATTAGTTTTTCTGTCTGTCCTTGGTGTTCTTTGAATTTTCCTCAGAAAACACATTTCCACACTTATTAGATGTTTTTACTTTAGCTTGTCTGCTCATCGTCCACGTTTCACACCCATACAAAAGTTCAGGTTGTATATAACACTTCAACATTCGTTTTCTCGTTGTAACTGACATATGTTTTATTAGTTGGTACGTTTCCGTTTTGCAAAAGGTGACATTTGCTATAGCGATTCTAGTTCTAATCTCCTCAAGGCATCTCCCATCATTATTGATTATAACTGTTCTGATAAAACTATGTTAATGTATCAAGAAGAGATACGATCAGAAATGAAGAAATCAGGACTAAAGTGTGGGTTATAGCTACGCTATAGTTTATTAGAAGACAGCAAGTCAAATGGTTTGGCCATGCAAGTAGGTTATCAACTAACAGTATACCACAGCAAGCAATGATGTACAGACCAGGTGGAAGCAGAGGAAGACGCCGACAACGTAAACGATGGGGGAAGGGAATAACAGAGTCCATGGGAATACCGATACATGAAGCCCATAAGCGGGCAATCTCCCGCTGTTTATACTTCACCTCGACACCGCAAGGTACAAGGGAAACGTGATGAGATGAGATAAAACTACCACCGCAAAATGTCTTGTCATGTTCGGAAGCGTGAACCTGATATTGGTCTGTGATGTGCTGGGGCAAACACATTTTGCAAGTTCGAATGCAGAGGTGGCCACTCTTTTCCTCTGTTGGCGGACGATGAACCCGGGTGTTAACCCTCCCCCGACTGCGCTCATGACAATATCATAGTAGCTCCATCTTATCAGCTGCACTAACGCGCCCGCCACCGGAATTGATTAAAATTAATCTGTTCTTCCCAGGCGAAATCACGTGCATGGAGTTTGTTGTCCTGTAGAGGTTAATGTTAAAAGTCAGGTCTTAGATATTTTTGAGCTTCCACATGACAGAAGTGCTACCTGCTTTCTGTTCACTAAACACGACACGCGACATTGTGCCAACGGCTGAGGAGCGCAATTTGGAGGAGGGTATAAGCCTTACCCGAATGCGTGGAAATGCTACCTAAAGACTACATATCATAGCAAAGCAGACCAGGCCATAAGCCTTTGTCGGTAACTAGTCTATGATCGAGGTGGACGGTTACAGCATTGCTTTGCTGATCCGGCAGCTACTGTAGCTTGTCTGGGCATGTTGAACGAGGAATCATGTTACATGGGCAACACATGATCTCTAAATTCAGCTCAGGCTTTGCGCTATGGAGAGGCATAACTCAATTTTACAAACTATCATCTACCAAGACGGCAAGGTGCTACCCAGAGGTCAGTTGTTAACCAAGTGTTGCATATCCCTGTTAAGCTCATAGTCACATACGAATGTTCAAATGTATGTACACGTGATTATAGTGTTATGCTTTTTGTTTCTCCTCAGGATCTTAACATAACTTTTTGTTTCTCCTCAGGGTCTTAACATAAGTGTTTGTTTCATTGTATACGGTCATATTCTAGAGCAGTCAGGTTCTTTCTCAGTGGACATGGCTTAATTCTACAACATTCAAAGTTTCTGGCCCCACCGAATGTGGCTTGGAGCTCTAGTTTGCCGAGGCAAGAATTATCTCTAACTGCCGTTTTAAACTTTCAAGCCCATGATTTAACTGACTCAGTGCGGCAAACAAAAAGGTATGTTTAGACCATACGTGGCGCACAAATAAGAACAAATAATATAATGTACATTTCCATTCACTGAGCATTAACATTGTCGAATATACTACGAAACGAAACAAATAACACGATGACTCTAGTATGGCAATATATCGTCCATCTGTCCAAATAGGAAGTCACATTTGGCGATAAATTGTCCTTCGGCACACAATCAGTTAACACAGGAGTTCAGACACGTGATCATGAACAAAGCCAGGCCCTGACCGCGCTGACCAAGACAGGGGAGTCTCCGCGGCCGAATGGTTATGTCGCCTGCGTCACACTCTGTGGGTTCGGTTACAGCATACGTCGTTCACTTCATGAGTGCAGTTTTCTCGGAGACTCCTGTGGATCGTCGTTGGAGCTACGGAGTTCGTGTTTTCGGCAGGCCGTCATAGAGAAAGAGACTGAGCCATATGAGATAAAACCAGACACAATGAAGACGACCCTGTTGCCACGTAAAGCCGTTTACAACAATATAATCTCTAGTTAGAGAAGGCAATGCATCAGATGGATACATTTTATGAAGAATATATCAATATAACCGGGAGAAGGGTTAAAGGATATAATATGTACTCAAATTTGAGTTGGTTGGGGAAGATTAGAGGAAATGTGGGAGTTAAGAAAAAAGAGGGAATAGAGTAAGAGAGTTGGGAGTAAAGAATTTTTCCTTTATAAGAAAAATTCTTTAGAAAAACAAAGGGAGGTGTAACAGAGGTACGGGTTTTAGTAGTATTTAGGTGGGAAACGCTACAGCACGATTGAGCAACCATTTCTGCTTATGTAACGAAGCAGCGAACTCAAAGACTAACAGAATCCATTGGTAGTTTACAAATAGTCTTTATTTCTGGCTGATGACAAATTCTGAATCTCACAAGATGTCTACTCTCTTCCAGGCCCCGATGTAAACTAACTTGACTACCCACTACGTCACGACTTGAGCATCTCCCCTCCCATTCCATCTCGATGCTCAATCGTGCTGTAGCGTTTCCCACCTAAATACTACTAAAACCCGTACCTCTGTTACACCTCCCTTTGTTTTTCTAAAGAATTTTTCCTATAAAGGAAAAATTCTTTACTCCCAACTCTCTTACTCTATTCCCTCTTTTTCCTTAACTCCCACATTTCCTCTAATCTTCCCCAAACCAACTCAAATTTGGAGCAAATATTATATCATTTAACCCTTCTCCCTGTCGTATTTTCAATCTAGTACCCTACTATAAACCCTTCATAACATAATAACTCATATCATAATAACATTGAAAACTCAACTTAACAAGTATATACAATACGTCATAACACACATGGTTGAAATAACCCCTCCTCGTCTTCATATCAAAACTCAAACACTGTACCTTTCTGGTACCAACTCCCCATTGTCTTCAACAACACTACCAATTCGCTACTTTCACCCTGTAATCACTCTCACACAATAGAAAGACAAAGAATCGGTGGCCACCGGTATTTAAAAGAAGCAGTAGAACTCGTCCACACAAAGACTACACTCAGCTAAATCACACACCCCCTTTACCAAACCACACTCCTTTACCTTCCTATGTCATTTGAGACTTTATGTAATAAAGTCTAAAATAATTATATCTTCCACAATACCACTCATTATGGTAAACGTTTACGCTGCTATCTACAGCATAAAAAAAAAAACAATTGTCTATATATTACAGACACTACCAATTTTATAAGTCTGAACCTTACCTCAATGTAATGTTAACCACAAAATTCTTCTTCTTCTTCTTCGTTCATCCGGAGTTTTTTTTTCGGACGTGATTGCGTTGTGCCTGTTTACAGCAGAGCTGCGTTCTTGCGCCGTTAGGCCGACACATCCGACTTCTGCGGGCATTTGTTGACCGGGTTAACCTTCCCGGGGGGTTTCTTAGGACGTTAGACTCTCACTGTTGTGGTGTTATCTCCCATCCCAGCTGGCCCATATAGAACAGCCAAAGGCATCCTGGTCGGCCCTCAAGGGAAGGCAGGGGCAGACCATGGGCATTCCCCGCCATCCAAGGAAGCTTCCATAATTGCAGAGCCATCACACAGCGCTCTGGTACTGGGCTCACCCAAGGAATCGTCACGTCCTGCACATGGCTGCTTAGCCTCACTTCCGTATATTGGGCCTTCCGTTCACCATAGGCTGTTCTTCCAGAAGCCAAAAGAATGCAGTTTGCAGATGACATCCACACAGTGAGCTTTCGATTCGGACTTTCCACGTAATGGATTTGCCATCCAAGCAATATTCCATTTTGTGCCACATGAAGGATATACTGTTAGTTGTACGTAATTTACAAGACGTCGCAATGAACCCTAGTATGTTTTCAATGTTTATGATTTTCGAGGCAATTTTACGTTCAGTAGTTTGCCATTGATTTCTCAACGATTGACGCTCATACCATTGTTAAAAATCAACGCAAGGCAGCCTGCTTCCAAATCGTCGCTAGATCTTGGCCACAGACGGCGGTTAAGGATATACTAGCTAGACAAATGCAACCACAGAGGACCCGTCGACTAGCGGGTGAAACATGAAACTGGTTAGGGATAGACTAGACAAATGAAAACACAGAGGTCCGGTCGAGTAGCGGGTGAAACATGAAACTGGTTTGAGATGCACAAGGGAGTAAGCCAGGGTTTCGTATTTATAGTAAATAAGGCAATGTAAGCAATGACAAAACAATAGAGGAATTACAACAGTGATTAGTGACAATACAGAGAATAGCAGTCTTACAGTAACAACAAACAAAAGATGTCATTAATTGATAAATTGCCATGGGATGATTAATCGTCTTAAGCGACATCCCGTATCTGTCATGGGCTTATATAACGTCGAAATATTATCATTGCGTTATAATACAACATTTTTGCTACCATATCAATAAATTTAAAGCCATAACTGTGACACATCGCTTTTTCCCATTTTCTGCCATCATTTTTTGTTTGTTTGGACCACGCCTACATTTTTGGGGCGCAGAATATTAAAACAATGAAACTGCTCGTTCTAGATAACCTAACACAGCAGTAAACAGCATGTGAAAGTGACGGTTAGTTTGGACGCGAGATCACGTGAGCGAATTCGAGTCGACAAGCCAAGACGAGATTTTCAGAGAAGCCATTCTTTTCCCTCCAGCCTTAGAGGACGGACCGAAATCTGTTTAACGTGATTGGAACTGGTGTTAGGGCTAGTATTATTTTGGAAGTCAGTAGATGGCGCTGTTTCTCTGGTTTATTTTATGAAAATATAGTACTTACCATAAATTTCTAGTGACTGCTAGATCAATCAATCAAGTGCCATAACGGCCGGTGTGGGTTGTCATCATCATCATTATGAGCCATGCCGATAAGCATGTTTCGCCATCTCGCACGATCACAGAGTCATGGATCAGCTCCATAGACTTGTCCCGACCATGCCATGTAGACAAGCCATCCGGATATTTACTTCTCTGCTCTCCCTTTGTTCTTTTTCCTTCAATCTTGCTAGTAGTCACCAAGTTCTCTATTTGTTTTTCTTATAATGTGTCCCAAAATAGTTGACTATGAGCGTCTAATTTATCTAATTAAGTTTACGGTTCTCATTTGTTTCTTATAAGACTTGCTCGTTGGTTTTTATGTCTGTCCACTGTAGTCTTTGCATGTTCCTTAAACATCACATCATGCTTCCTACGCAAATTGAAATCTCCAACGGCATGAATCAGTTCCTGTGTTGACTTCCTTCCTTGCCCTGTCGCAAGAATGTCAAGAATTTTCTTTCGCCGTCTTCCGCTATCTTTTGTTCCACAAATTGTTCCGGTTGCTACATGATGTTCCAGTTTTGTCTTTTCATAATGTGGCCAAAATATAATGACTGCCTTTTTCTAATGTTTCTGATAAGTTGTCTTTGCCACTTAGCCTCCTTCAATGTGTCCAGATTGCCCATTGTGGATGTCCTCACGAATTTTCAGCATTCTCCTATATAACCACATCTCCAAGGTTTCTAGGGATTTTTTCGCTTGTTCACTAATTGTCAGCCGAATACTAAAAATAGTTCTATGTAACATGCAAGAACTCTTTTTCTAACTTTTAAGGACAATGATTTATTTCTCAACACGCTCTTCATTTGATAGAATGCAGTTTTTGCTAGTCTTATTCTGTTCTGTATCTCAATTATGCATCTTCCATCTGATGTTATCCATGTGCCTAGATATCTGAATATCTGCCCTTGCCTCAAAATAACGTCATTTACTTTAATTGTAAATTTAGGCAATGATGTACAGACCAGAGGGAAGCAGAGAAAGAGGTCGACCACGTACATGATGGACGCAGGGAATAACAGAGTCCATGGGAATATCGATACATGAAGCCCTAAGCGGGCACTCTCTCGCTGTTTATACTTCACCTCGACACCGCAAGGTACAAGAGGAACATGATGAGATGAGATGAGATGAGTACATTTAGGCTCAATCTGTTTCTTTTATATCACTACAACTTCCTTCTTTCTATTGAGTTGTTGAGTTAAGTTGAGCTGAGCTATGAACTGACATCACTGCACTCAGGACATTCCCATACGCGCTCAATCCCATCGTTCAACAGTCAGCGAAGAGTCACACTAGTAATCGTTCCCACCGCTATCTGATTGAACGTTCTCCCGGTCTTCCCTGTCAGTTTTGAGATTATTCCAGAACCCCTGCCGATTCCCCACACTATCATTCTTTCAATATACGGGTTCTCAATCTTTTCCCCGCCTTCTCCACCTGGTCCGCTAGACACACAACCACCTCTCCCTTGCCCATAGGTAATATACCACCAAGAGGTACATTCCATGCCTGCCTATCAGCCTGTTCATTCTCCCGCACTCCCGCATGGTCAGGGCAAACAATCTATACACTTCTCACAATATGTGACCTCTGAAGCGAGATGAGCCATTCCACACGAAACACTTCTTTCTCCACTTTACTAAGCCTTCTTTCTATTATTTAAGCTAAAGCCCTTTATCCACAGTCTACAGTCATTGTATCTATAATGTCATGTAGTCCCTTCTGGATTGTTGCTATCAATACCGTGTAATCAATAAATAACCTACGGTATTCTGATGACTGATGGTTAGCCGGTGTGAAACTGCCGATAGTTCGCTTGACGGCCAGAGTAGGTTATTTGGGCGGGGTAGCCAGAGAGCAATCACAATGCTCATGTGGGGGTCAAATGAAAGGAAAAAAACAACGAATCGAACTTCAGGAGAAAGACACAAGGAGTCATGAACCGGGTGGGCCAGACCACGGAGTTTCAGGAAGGTGACGGACCGAAGCATTCGGCGAAGGGAGACTACTTCTGACAATCCGAAACCCCCTGTGGTGCTTGCACCGCGGAGTAGTAGTTATCACTGGAGTGATGACCGTAGCAAGAGTGAATGTCCGGCACTCTATCAGGTGTAAGCATTTGGGGGAGAGAGTATATCTTATTCGCCCGAGGTTTTGGGACAGCGAATTATGTTTCTGTTATAACGACTCACATACTGAGCCTAGAAGCGACCAGGCCCAGGGGATGTAAGTCTCCCCAGGCACAGTATTTGGATACTTGTATAGCACATACAATCCTGCTGCAGTCAGACGTTCATCGAAGTCGTCAGTCATAATAATCTCGGTCTGTTCGTATGGACGTGAGTCCTCTGCCTAAGTGTCGCATTCCCCTAGTTAGGTTAGCGGTACTACAGGACACAGACAGACAGACAGACAGGTAGGCAGGCAGGCAGGCAGGCAGGCAGACAGACAGGTAGGGCGGGGGGGGTCTGTCGGTAGATAGGTGGATAGGGTTTGGATTGGTGGGTGGATGGATAGACGAATGGATGGGTGATTAGAGAGATAGACAGACATATGCAGACATACATATATACAGTTAGGTGGATGACCTGATGGATGTGTCGATGGGCAGACGAAAGGATGTATGGATAATAAGATAAACAGACAGATACAGATATAAATACATGTATACAGACAGACAGATGAATAGGTGGGTGGTTGGATAGAGCAATAGATAGACAGACACATATACAAACAGACAGCTGTGTAGGTGGGTGGATGGATAAACTAATGAATGGATGGATAGAAAAATAGACATGTATACAGACATCCATATACACAGACCGACAGATAGATGAATAGGTGAGTAGATGCATGGATGGGTGGATGAATGGATGGATGGATAGGTCTAAAACCTCAATCAGGGCCAAACATTTCGGCAATACACCATTTCCTGTTGTGTCCTCTCATTTTTAAGTCTTCAAATACTCCACATTTATGGGGGAAATTCGATGCATTTATTTATTTCCCTGACAACAGATTAAACCGTTTTATGTTGTGGACGTCAATATCATTTGGAGAATAAGGGGGAAAATAGCACATCACGAGACCAGTCCGTCGTTCGAAAGAACTGGGCGTCCTGCGTGATATCGAACCAGACCTGACATTGTACAAGAATAGAATGTCTGACAACGTATTGAACCAACAACGCAGGCCTTGCTGAGTGAAGATAGTTCTGTTATGTTGTTTGTTCTTTTTTCCATATTTACAACATTGACATCATTAATAACATCCGTTGCTGACACTGGTTGAATATTAAACATCGTTCCATTTGTTGACATGTTCGCGGTGACGTCTAAGTTGGGGGGGGGGGGGGGGGGAAGGGGGGGGGAGGTGAGGCAATTTTGTTCCGGAAAAACCCGTCGTTTTACAAATGTGTGATCAAAAGGCTACACCTGCCTTTGTAAAATCCAATTAAAATTTCTTTATAATCTTTTATTCATTAACGTATCTTTTAATTTGTCACCTTTTTTTTTTTTTAAAGTGCAATCGCAAAAGTGACTTATGAGAGTATGGAGCCGGTCGCTCAGAAAGTCGTGGCGTGCTGATGAGCGTAATCTAGCCTAGGAATCAACATACAGCTGAAAGATGCTGGTGTTGACCGCAATATCCTGAAACAGGATGGAAACGCGGAAAAAAAAAAAAAAAAGTCCATACACGAGGTACTATTTCTAATGCACTAGACCAGTGGCTCTCAACCTTTTTTGGCCCATGGACCCTTTTACCTTATGTCTTATGTTCAGAATGTCATTCCCCCCCCCCCACGCCCCGTCATTTCGTATTTCCTACCCATAAATTCCATCACCCCCACATTTACACAGTATACATAAAAATGGAAGCTAAATTTAATAATACATACTAGATCAAGTCTAGACGCCTACTTACGTTATAAAGCGAATTTAAGAAAGTCGAGAAGTACAGACCCGTAAAGCACGGATGATAAAATAATATCAAGTAATCGGTTCCTGTATTAATGCGATCTTGACATAACATCAATTCCTCCCCCTGAAAACCCTAAAATAACCCCGGGGGGGGGGAGGGGGGATTCCCACCGGTTGAGAACCACTGCACTAGACACTAGACTGATTTGGGCGTGTGAATTAGCTTTGCCTATTACCAGTATGAAACACGGCTAAGGGCGATTTGGAAGCAGACCGCATTGCGTTGGTTCCCGTACAAAGATATGAGTGCCGGTCGTTCAGAAAGCAATGGCAAACTACTAAACGTAAATTTGGCAAGAAATAACAAACAACGAAAAATGCCGTGGTTGATTGCGACGTCCTGTAAAGGATATGCAACTAACTTTTTATTACCAGTGTACCTCGCCATCAGGCGAACCTATTCCGGCTTCTGAGGTACTTGTAATTTACGTCTCAAAGTCAAGGAAGAGAAGCCAACATTTTAGCCCAATTGACCGGTGAAGGCGTTGAACTCCCTACGTCGGCATCAAACGTGTCTACTGAACAGAGCGGATCTTTGTTTGTCTCCTATGGCTTAAAGTTCCAGCGCAAAGACCTTAGCTGCGAATGTCTTTATCATATGCCATTTTCAGGGCTCAGCAGTTCTGCTTCTGCACTCTTGGTTTCCTTTAAGAAGGAAAATGTGATTTTATTCATTCCGGTTCTGTCCTTTTGCACGTACTCTCAGAATCACACAAGAATCACGGGTTTCAGTAGAATTAACCCATAAATCAAGAATGACGTAAATTACAAGAGCCTCTGGAGTCGGGGTGGGTTCGCCTAATGGCGTGGGACACTGGTAATATGGAAATTTAATCCACACGCAAAATTCAGTCCAGTGCTATTAGATGCAGCCAGCCGAGTGGCTAGAATGACGGGTTCTCCTTCCGGAGACCCAGGTTCGAATTTTCGGTAAGGTGTGGATTATTGTTTTGTCGGGGGTAAAAAGAAAACCCTAACCTTCACAGTGCCGGCCTCCTGGCCTAGAGGTTAGCGATTTTTCTCCGTAATCTCGTATACTCTCGTAAGTAAGTGACGACGGTGACAATCAGCAGTGGTTCGAATCGCGTCAGTAACTTACGGGGTATGTGAGCCGGCCGCCCAGAAAGCAACGGCAAACTACTGAGCGTAATCTTGCCAAGAAATCAACAATCAGCTGAAAGATGCTGATGTTGACAGCGATGTCCTGTAAAGGATATGCAAAACATTTAACCTGCACAGTTCGCTGTGAATGAGCTAGCCAGGCAGCCTTAATTCTTCAGGCTCAAGACCGCCTCTCCCCTTTCCCCCCTTTCCTGCACCGCAAGATACTATAGACCAGTGTTTCCCAACCTTTTTTGTACCATGCCCCACTTAAGCCTTTCTAAAATTCATATTGCCTCCCTCCCCCGCCCCATGCCCCCCCCCCCCCTCAACATATACATTATTTTTAATATTCAAAAATTGAAATGTTCACTAAAGAAACTTGAATGATAGGTTTTAGGAAGAAATCACTAGGTAATATTGAGCAAACACAGTAAGTAAATTTTCAAAACATATAATGGAGAACTGAAATTCAAGTACAAAATAATTTTAATGAAAGATTTTTCTATATTATTTAAATTATTAGTAATTATTTATTATTTAAATTTAGTGAGATCCTTGCGCTTGATGCTTGCTGCAAAGAGATCTTATGTCAGGTTCCAATTTAGTTAACTTCAGTCTCAAGTCTCCCCGTTTTGTTATATTCAGCCGATTTCTTCCATTTTCGAATTGCCCCCCTTAACAGTCAAATTGCCCCCCTGTGGGGCGTGGGCTCCACGTTGGGAAACACTGCTATAGACAATAAACAGCAGTTTAAACCAAAACAGCTAATGTAAGTAGCGTGTATGGACTGCGCTTGATTTCAAAGCCAGCGAGCGAAAAAAAACAACAATGCGTTGGAATTTTTCGCAATGGAAAACAGCATCTTGTAAACGAAACAAATTCAAATATATTGGCTATATTAAACGGCACATGTGGCGAGGAAAGAGCAGTTGATTGCGACGTCCTGTAAAGAATATGCAACTAACTTTTATTAATGAAAGCTGGTTGCCTCAGCCTCCTCCATTATTTTATTTATTGGTTTGTTTTTAAATTGTGTGATTGTTTTCTTGTCAAGGTGATATTTTACACATCTTGTTTCCCTATTATTCAGGTTATCGCTTCTGTAGTATCCCCACCTTGAAGCGGTACAGGGGCTTTATTTTGAATTCTTTCTGATATGTTCTTGAGATTTTATAGGCTTCCGCCCATGCAGTTAGGCGTCGTCGGAAGCAACAATTGTAGATCCAAGGACTGTGACTAGCGCCTTTCCTTCAGTTTCCTAATGGCTAATTGAAGTGTCAGGTCTTAGTCGCATATGACTGAGCTATCGTATGCCAGTAGACGGTACTACCTGCTTTCTGTTAGCGCCGAATGTTGGGCGGCGCTCACCAAACCCGACACCCCACATTGTGCCAAAGGCTTCGGGCGGAAGAGTGCAATTGGGAGTCTACAAGCCTTACCATTCATGGCAGGGCAGACCAGGCCCTAAGTCTTGGTCGGCAACTGGTCTAGGATGGAAGCTCCGATAGGCGGACAGTTAGAGCATTGCTTTGCTGATCCGGCAGCTTCTGCGATTTGTCTTGTTCCACGCGTATTATTGTTACCTTTCCTCTGGAGTAGATTAGGCAGACAGAGAAAGAAATCATGCTACATGGGCAATACATGTCTCTAAATTCAGCCCAGGCTTTGTGTTGTGGAGAGGTATAACTCCATTTTACAAACTATCGTCCTTCAAGACGGCAAGGTGCCAGCCAGTCAGTCAATTGAGCTAATATTTGAATCATAATCTTCATCGTCATCAAGTGCCTTGTCGACTGGTTACAGCGTGAATTCTTCTCCATGCCCCACGAATCCCAGCAAACTGTATACATTTGTATGCTGACATGTTATGTTCACGAATTGATGAAATGCTGTCGAAAATCTTCTCTCCTTGTATTCTACCATCTGTCTTTTCTATAAATCCTTCATATATTTCAATTATTCTCGTCTCAAAATTTGGCAAACAATGTCGATTGCCTGTTTTCGATGTTTGTGATAAGTTGGTTTTGTGCCATGGCAATTTCCAGAACATACATATTAAATATTGAGCACAACCCACTACTGGCAACGCCGAACGCATTCTGGTATGAACCTAAGGCCTATCCACGTCAATATGGAAGCACTATACTCGAGTTTCGCCCTCGTTTGAGCTCGTCAGTAGTGCATATCCCTGACCGGATCCGGAAACAGTCCCGGATCACGCGTGTGAAGCGGGTGTGTAACCACGCGGCACACACTGGACACACCAAATTATCACAACAGAATATCACAACGCTACCCATCGTAGGCTATGCTCAAGATTGCCCAATCGCCGCGACCGACGTCCGTCAATCGATGGGACCCGAACGATCAGGACTTCTCACTGGCAAGGAACACCAGGCCTCCTAAATCCAGTGAGCAATAATCAATTAATTATGTGGTTGTTTCGGGATTTGAAATTTAAATATTGAGCACAACCCACTACTGGCAACGCCGATCGCATTCTGGTATGAACCTAAGGCCTATCCACGTCAATATGGAAGCACTATACTCGAGTTTCGCCCTCGTTTGAGCTCGTCAGTAGTGCATATCCCTGACCGGATCCGGAAACAGTCCCGGATCACGCGTGTGTTTCAAATCCCGAAACAACCACATAATTAATTGATTATTGCTCACTGGATTTAGGAGGCCTGGTGTTCCTTGCCAGTGAGAAGTCCTGATCGTTCGGGTCCCATCGATAGACAGACGTCGGTCGCGGCGATTGGGCAATCTTGAGCATAGCCTACGATGGGTAGCGTTGTGATATTCTGTTGTGATAATTTGGTGTGTCCAGTGTGTGCCGCGTGGTTACACACCCGCTTCACACGCGTGATCCGGGACTGTTTCCGGATCCGGTCAGGGATATGCACTACTGACGAGCTCAAACGAGGGCGAAACTCGAGTATAGTGCTTCCATATTGACGTGGATAGGCCTTAGGTTCATACCAGAATGCGATCGGCGTTGCCAGTAGTGGGTTGTGCTCAATATTTAAATTTCAAATCCCGAAACAACCACATAATTAACATACATATTACTCGTTTTTGTCCATACAAAGAATTTTCGGCATTTTTCTGTTAAACCATTGTTCTTTGGCATCATGGGATTTTGTATTTGTTTGCTGTACAGATGTCACGACTAAAAGCTTTTTCTCTTTTCGTCAAGGCAAAAGGAAATAAAGTTGTGTTTTGAGGTGCCGAGGAATGTATCGTGTATTGTAAATGCCATAGCACATTTCAGTGATAAGCATCAATGACCTAGTATGTACTAAGGCCTAACAGTTCAGATCCCCATGGTAATTACTACCTCAGTCTTCAGCATGCCCAAGGTATCCGTGATGTCCTGTGTCCAACTTCGTGCAGGTCGACGCCAGCCTCTTGCCAGAAACCAAACTTCCCATCATTGTTCTTTCCATGCTACTGTGCTGTTTAATCATAATGTGTCATTTCGGGAGGCGCCAGCGATCATAACAGTCCTCAAACATCTGTCCCCGACAAGTGTTCACACATAGATTTTAAAAAAAACGAAAAAAATAAACACACAAAATAAATGGACACCATGTGGGAGCAGAAATGGTTGTTTGGACCGGTTTTTTGCTACAGAGTTAACGTATAGTTAAGCTGCCGGAGGGTCAGATATGATTTGTGTTGCCAAAGACACGTGAACAGTCCGATATGAATATATAGAAGTGTGTAGACAGTTAGGTATGAATATATAGAGCGAGGACAGCATAGTTATAAACAGTGTAAACAGCTCGATATGAATAAATAGAGGCGTGTGAACAGTTGGATATGAATATATAGAGGGAAGATGGCATAGTTATACAGTAGTGTCCACAACAATAATGATACCTGCTGGATGGAAGCATCCCAGAGAGTTTATTAATTTAAATATTGAGCACAACCCACTACTAGCAACGCCGACCGCATTCTGGTATGAACCTAAGGCCTATCCACGTCAATATGGTTCACGCGTGATCCGGGACTGTTTCCGGATCCGGTCAGGGATATGCACTACTGACGAGCTCAAATGAGGGCGAAACTCGAGTATAGTGCTTCCATATTGACGTGGATAGGCCTTAGGTTCATACCAGAATGCGGTCGGCGTTGCTAGTAGTGGGTTGTGCTCAATATTTAAATTTCAAATCCCGAAACAACCACATAATCAGTTTATTAATTGGCTTTCAATTTTGAGCCTAATGGAGCTGTTGGAGAAGCAAGATTTCAATGCAGTGACACATACATCGTCGACTCCATTATGGTTAGAAGAATTAAAATAGTTGAGGACAGGTTTGTCAGCGTCCTGGTTAATATCTCTGAGGTGTTCCCTAAAGCGGTCGGCAAGGCGTCTGCTAGTTTGACAAATATATTTCATATGCTATCATCGTTTGCAGATGATAACATATTTAAGATTGCGGGATGTGCAAGTAAAAGAATATTTCAAGGAGAAGGTGCCTAGGGGAAAAGCAATCGCCGATGTCTACAAACGTATGGGCATGTCAGACAATTCTTACGGTGGCATTTAAATGTGCCCACAGATGAAGTATCAGTGGGTAGCCGACTATGCACAAGGTGGCCCCTGAGGTTCTTGTTTAGGCGGAAAATTACCCTAGGGTCATTGGAGAACACCTCACGAGTGGTTGGATCGGATTCCAGGATAGACCAGTGTCGGAGAAAAATATGCTTGATGGCATAGGCATGTGGATGGAAGGTGAGGATAAGCTTAGGTTCCTTGCTGGGAGGTCGAGTTTTCTTGACAAGAGACATTTCACGCGAGACTTGGGTTATGCGACAGAAAGCTGTGGACAGGATGTTCTCTGGTTAGGCCCGTCTGCGGAAAAAGGAAAGAATTTCATGGGCTTTCTCGAGAAGTCATTATCATCCTGACAGATACGACGAAGACGGAGTAGCTGGGAATATCGGATGGAATCTTTGCAGCTTTTGGAGTGGGATGAACTGTATAGGAGGAAACCGTGAGCATCCGTAGGTTTGTAGTACACGGAGGTCGTGAGGCCTGTAGGATTTATTTTAATAGTGGTGTCAAGGAAATTGACAGAAGTGGTGGAAATTTCTGTGGTGACTTTGATCGACGGATGGAAATTCTTGACATAATCGATGAAGCGGTTCAGTTTAGCCTCTGTCATGTCAGTGAGACAGATGCTATAATAAATATAGCGTCGAACTATTTACACTGTTTATAACTATGCTGTCCTCCCTCTGTATATTCATACCTAACTGTCTACACACTTCTATATATTCATATCGGACTGTTCACATATCTTTGGCAACACAAATCCTATCTGGCCCTCCGACAGCCTAACTCTACGTAAACTCTGTAGCCAAAAGAGCGCCTTTGTAAACCGGCCCAAACCACAATTTCTGCTCCCACATGGGACCCAAGTGGTGTCCATTTTTCTGTGTTTTGTTTTCGTTTTTTTTACTCTATTTGTGTTGTCCTGTCCTTGACAAAGATTCTTTGAATCGAAACATCGGCCGTCCTTTGTGTCCTATTGTACTTATTTTTTTTTAAATGTTATTATTTCCTCTTATTGATTGCTTCTGATTTTGGATAAGTCACATTTTGTTTTCACCTGTGTACGATGGATTATCTTGTAAGGTATGTGCATCGTGTCTGCGTTTAGTATGTCTCTTCTTTTCGCAGGAGCTAAAATATACCTAATTGTTTCCCATTCTCATGATCAGTTGGGTGCCGGGATCAAGACGATATCTATGGTTCACAGACATAAAGCAGTATGGGCAGTATAGAACGTTCCATTACTCGTTTCTGTCTACCACAGACAGGGATCTGTTACACAGTATCTACCATAGACAGGGATCTGTTACAGAGTATCTACCACAGACAAGGATCTGTTACACCGTATCTACATCAGACAAGGATCTGTTACACAGTATCTACTAATTACAGGGATCTGTTACACTGCATCTACCACAGACAAGGGCCTGTCACACTACATCTACAGTAGACAAGGGTCTGTTACACTACATCTACCTCTGGATTACCGTTATCTACGTTACATCGTCCCAAGGGGAACAGTACCACACCAAAAAGAACGACACTGATCAACGCGCGACTGCCCAACGCTAACACTTTTCACAAAGACAACAACCGTAATTAGATAAGACAGGTGACAAGGAAACAGTGAAGACACGCAGCGGCTGTTCTGGGCTTCCATTACTGATCAGAACATGATTTTTTAATGCGGATTTCTCGTCTTCCCTGTCCGAATTCCCCAAAGGCTATTCCCTGCAGCCATATAGAGATACACACACACACACACACACATATATATATATATATATATATATATATATATATATATATATATATATATATATATTGGCACCTTTCCGTCTTGACAGACGATAGTTTGGTACATTGTGCTTCAAAAAGGCTTAATAACTATGATCCATGGCGGTGGCGAGTGTGGCTGGTAAGGCCAATTCTTGCTGCAAATGTTTGCCCACAGTAGGTGCCTGTGCATATATATATATATATATATATATATATATATATATATATATATATATATATATATATATATATATATATATATATATATATATATATATATCAGAGTTAGTTGTATGTCCTTTACAGGGCGTCACAATCAACCCCATTATTTGTTTTAACTGTTTTTTATTTACTGTGTAATTTTTACATTCAGTAGCTTGCGATTTGTTTTCTGAACAATCTCGCTTACATCCTCGCTTATCGGCATGGCACATGATGATTAGTAAGTAAGAGTAGTAAACGACCCTTTTAATATCCTTTATGTGTACAGGACATATGGTTCTGACCCGCTCCGAATAATAGAAAGAAAAAACTGTCCACCTCGTTCAAACCTGATTCTTCAGCCTTTAGTCCATTTAGTCGTTGGATCAACATCACGGCACACGGTTTAACCCATAAGTGTCCCGTTTTCCCCCTAACTCAAACCTGAGTTTGGAGAAACTCAGCTCAATGCACGAACTCCGTTGCATCGGCGAGGATCCTGAAATGCTTTTGGTAGATTTTTAACTCGAAATTTTGCCCGGGCAGCGCCGTTAGGCTACTCTTTTTCGATTTCCAACTGCCAAGGGATTTTTTATGTGCGCAACAATACACACGGGCGTCCGATCTCACTACCCAGAGACCAGGGGAAATTACTGGAAGTTCAGGTGGATTTTTAAAAAATAAATCCTGGTCCTCACCGGGGCCTGAACCCGGGACCTCCAGCACTCGAGGCGGACACCATACCTCGAGACCACTCAGCCCTCTTAACCTTCAGCCTTGGTTATATTTAGAACATACGCTGATCCGTTGAAAGACGTATGCAGCTCACAACAAGGAAACAAATAATAACTTTTATATTTATATTTTCATAAAGTGTTTTTCATATGGTTGTGTCGGTTTGTGTTTGTTTATTATGTGCTGACGAAGGCTTTAGCCGCAACGTCCAGTTTGTTACTTGTGGTCGTGTTCTAGTAAAGCTCAATGACTAATCTCAATTCTTGGTGATTCATACATTGGTTATAATTTAATTTTTTTATTTGCATATCCTTTACAGGACATCGCTGTCAACAACAGCATCTTTCAGCTGTCTGTTGATTTCTTGGCAAGATTACGCTCAGTAGTTTGCCATTGCTTTCTGAGCGGCCAGCTCAGTATCCCGCAAGTCACCAGCGGGGGTCGAACCGCTGCCAGTTCTCTCCCGCTACGAGACTCTGCGTGATAAACGGGATTACGGAGAAAGTGTTGTAACCCCTCAGTCAGAGAGACCGGCTGGTTATAATTAAGGTGTTAAATTATTGTCCTTCTATGTCGGCGAGTTTTTCTTTCCGTGTCCCAGATTTCATGCCTGTGACGTCACCTGGGGATTTGGCCGGTGTTGTTTGTCTGTTTGTTTGTTTGTTTGTGTTGCTGTTCCACCTGTCGGTGAAGGCTCGTTGCACGCCTGTTTTTATCGGATATAGTCTACAGAAGGACTAGTCCTTAGACAGACCCATTCGTTGGGTTCGTTTCTTGGCTTTCTGGGTTCCTTGTATCTCTCTGACTCTCGCTTTTGTGGACCTAGTATATCTTTGAACATCTGCGTCTCCTGCTCATTCAATAATGCATCATACTTTAGTGTTAGAGTGTCTCCGTGGCGAAGTGGTCACGCCGTCTGCCTCGCGCTCCGAAGGTTGTGGGTTCGATCCCGAGCAACGTCTTCCGGATCACGAGTGCATTTTTCTCGGAGACTTCTGAAGGTCGTCGCCGGAGCTTTGTGCGACGCTTTCAGCAGGCCGTCTTGCCGAAAGAGACCAAGCCATATGGGATTAAACCCGGGGCAATGAAGTCGATCCTCTCGACTTTTAAGACTTTTCAAAAGACTTTAGTGTTAATCCCATCACAGTGTTTACGCCAGAGTGCACGGTGGTCAGTCTCTTCATGCTGTATCGTACGGCGACTGTAGGAATCGAAGCTTCATCCCACCGCGATCATGTCATTGCTAGGGTTACTTCCTCTTGCACCAAGGAGCACGCTAATTAGACGCGAGTAGTGTATTAGGGAACCCAGACACATATTATGCAACCAGAATCTGGCGGCTGATAGGGTTTATGAAGGAAATATGGGGGTATTTTTTTGGGAAAATTGTCGACACGGTAAATTTTTTGGCGGCGTGTGGGAACGGTTTTTTGACGGCTGATGGCGGGTGTGAAAGTAATTAAGGTAAAAGTAGTTGGTTCTAGAAAGCGAGGATGTGAGTACGGATGAGGGAGGGTTGTAAGTTATTTTGGTTACGTATATGAATGTGTTAGTATGCGTGGTGTAGTGATGTATAAACAAGGGTGTGATGGGTCGTGGTTTCTACTCATGGGTTGTATATATTTTGGTTACGTATATGAATGTATTAGTATGTGTGGTGTAGTGATGTATAAACAAGGGTGTGATGGGTCGTGGTTTCTACTCATGGGTTGGATATATGGTGGTTACGTATATGAATGTGTCTGTTCGTGGTGAGTGATGTATAACCAAGGGTGTGATGGGTCGTGGTTTCTACTTGACGAAGTAAGAGGTGTAGCTGGTTACTGAACAAAGAGGTGTAGTTGGTTACTGAACAAAAAGAGGGTTGTAGGAGTCTGACACAGTAAAACGGGGTATTAGGGGTCGATATAGCGATGTTTATAATAAGAGGATATAATCTGAAAAAAGAGTCTGGGCTTAGTAATATAGTGAGGGGGGGGGGGGGTCGTAGAGTGGTTGATGTCCGGTGTAAATGGTGATGTCGATCGGGCCCGCAGATCACCCGGTGTCAATACGGTTCCAGGTGCTTGAACTATTCCTCTAGGCGATATATCAGCGTCTACACGAGTCTCCTTGTCTATAACAAATACATAAACACAAACACAACGACAACCATACAAGTATACACCAGACATCAACCATACAATCAGGGCCATTTTAGATTCAGACACACAAGTATAACGAATCTAAAATACAACCGCGCACACAATGAAACAGACACGAGTGCAGCCATACACAGAATCAAATAGACAGATACACAATCGCGCACACACTCACATACATAAACTCACACAAACTAACGTGTTAGAACAAGCCAAAGCAGGGCTCATACCAACTTTTAATGAGAAAAACAACCAAACGTATACGGCCACTACTAATACAAACCTCGCTGATGCCAAAGTAGATGGGTGTAGTATAACGCTGGGAAAACTAATCAGTCTTCTTCATGTCGTGTGAAGTCGAGACTCTACCAACAGATAGTTGGCTACAGGACTATGATAATGAGAATACCAGGCAGAGACTCATACAGACAGAGAGTGTACGGGTGGTAGTAGTACAACCGTGGTGTGAATGTGAGGCGTCTGCGGCAAACACGCGATGGTACTAATAACCCCTTGCTATCAATGTTTGCAGCATGGTTTTATAGGTTGTTTCAAGTGGTTTTTGTTTCCCTTCTTTTTCGAGAGACAGAAACAGTGACATATATATATATATATATATATATATATATATATATATATATATATATAGAGAGAGAGAGAGAGAGAGAGAGAGAGAGAGAGAGAGAGAGAGAGAAGAGAGAGAGAGAGAGAGAGAGAGAGAGAGAGAGAGAGAGAGAGAGAAGAAAAAACAAAACTATACAACCGAACAAAAACATAATAAAATAGAGAAACAAATAATAACATTTTCAAATGGCTTTTATTGGTATACAACATTTAAAAATGGCTTCGTTTACGAGCCAAAGGGAGCAGAGGGGGAATTGCTTATTGTAGAAAGGTGTCTTGACTGTCGGTAGATTGATATAGATGGAGTGTCATTGTTCCTGTGTCTTGAGAAACTGTCACCGCTTTCAAACTGTTGTCTAGTTGTCTGGGCATATCAACAGGTCTTGACATGAATAACCACTTGGGTGTAGACATCTTGATCATTGTAGAAACAAAAAGACGAGTGGTCGTCTCATTTTATAACGACGAATTTATCTAGTTTTAAACAGTTCTGGACTTGTCTTTTTTAACCACGGAGTAACCAATCGAAACACGAGACGATCGTTCACGTGTTGTCTGTGTCCAAAGCGTTGCAGGATACGTGACATGCTCGAACCACGACATTTCATTAATAAGAAATACAACGCATACAGACCACAAGTACTGTTATTAATGTCTTGTAGCATACGGGTATTGTACACGGGTGATCTGTCCGAGTTTCGTTGTATAAAATGGATAATGTCGGCGTGTAATGGTGGCAAGCCAAACGAATCGAAATATTCAAACTGACCTAGACCATTAAAATATAGGGCGATCCAATGTGAACCAGAGTAAGCACTGGTGTCAGTATTGACGATCAAAGCAGCTGGCTGTGTTCTATCAATGTGTCTAGGCAAATGATCTCTAGCGCATACGTTGACTAGTGGAAGGCGACGAACAAACAGATCAGACATGAGTAATTGTCTTAGTTAATGGGTATCCATTATGCTATGTAATCTGTTAGCACTTGTCTCGTCTTGGAAACTTCTAGGACCGAATCGAGTTTGGCGTATACGATGACTTGTAGAGGTACAGTCGTTATAACGTCAAACTTTAGTTCTACTGACAATGGGCCAGATTTCGCCATTTCAAACTGTTCTCCATCTAATATACTGGGAGTCAGATCAAAACTATAGAGACAATTCCCTTGACTATAACTTTCATAATTTATACCATTCCCGACATCCTTACCGGTCAGACCAAGGGCCAAGTTGGTACTATGGAAAGCTCGCATGTACTGACCTGTGGTATAATTCATGGTTAAGGGTTTGCCTGTAACACTACGCCCATCTACCATCAGACTCAAATAGTTTAACTGATAATGATTGAATATGAAGGGGTTCTTATTCAGATCGCCATTGAAGCAGGAAGCATTCACTAATCCGATCACCACCCGCGTCGGTGTCTGGCTGAGGAAAAGGTTATCTTGTGTGTGGGAAAACATACCTTTAGGGATAGAAAAGGTCTTTACCACGACTCTTTTCAAAGGATACTTGGCATTGGATCTCAATAAGGCTTTTTCATGGGCCAGAGAGATAGCTGGATTTAACTTAGCTTTCCTCACCAAGAGGGCGGCGTAAGTAATGACACTTTTGTACCCACCATTTACATCCGTGGCAATCAAATTAAAGACGGATTTTGATGGGGTTAGTTTGATTTTAATATCGACACCATTCAACATGTACCGGTCCTGATTGAAAATGTCGGAATGTAGGCGCACCATCATATCCAGAGGCACACTATAGCTGGCTAAAGATCTTCTTTTGGCTAGACCTGTATTGTGCTCACCCTTTGTGTCTGCCATGTGCAAAGGAGTATCTTGATAGTATAGAGCTGACGTCAGATGACTCTTTTTGGCCTCTTCACCGTAATTCAGAAGAGCTTCCAAGTAGGCCCGGTACGGATACGAATTTTCACTCGGTGAAATAAGAGTGTCGTTCAGGACACGTCTACTTGAGAAAACAAACTATGCAAATAATAATTTATCGGACCGACTTCGGCTGTGTTTGGTAGGGCGTCGCCATTGGGCAGTGTAACTTTGGCTCTCACGTGCAGAAAAGTATTAAACAAATCAATGTAATCTTCACCGACACCAGAAATGGTGAATTCGATGGGTGCCCCATAAGCTAACGTGGCCAATGGATGAATCTCCACAAACTGTCCCTCTTCCACGGCTGTCTGGGTGGGAGGTACACTAAACAGATCCAGACCAGAATGCAGACATTCACATGACTTGGGATGAATTAACGCCATTATGAGAAAATATCCGAATGTCCCGCTTGGTGGTGATGTGTCTTATGACTCGACGACTTTCTGACTGTTGGTTTTATTCTTTTACTGGGCTGACCTGGCGGGGCGGCTCGTTTTCGTTTCCTAACCCCACTACCTGATTGGCTGATGTGTTGAGCTGCGCCTTGGAGTAGTCGTTGACCAGCATCTCTGGCGTGTTCTTTGAAGGACTCACCAACATTTCTACCAGCTAAGGCATCTTGAGCCACCTGCAGACCCGTCCCCAGTCCTTCTCTCAATAGGGCTTTGCCACCAGTCTTCAACCAAGGAAGAATTGTGCGACCAAGACCACTAAAGAAACTACCAATTCCATGACCTCGCTGACTTCGACCACCTACAAAAACAGGGAGACCACTTCCAGCTTGATTGCAGAAATACTCCTCGTATAGTTTGGGGTTGCGTTGGATTGGCACGTGCCTAACCATGGTTAGCCCAGATCAAACCGTTTGGTTGTTCGAAAATGTAACGTCACTACTGAAGTTCCACCTGTAAATGGGATAGGTTTCCCCTGCTCGTCGGTATAAGAAGTTCAATCGTGTCAAATGAAAATCGACTGAGGGGTACGTAATGTGGCTTGTCATACATCCTAAATACCGAGGTGGTAGATCTGTCTAGAACAGGTAGTGTCTTCAGTAATGGTACCATCACATCACCAACCACCCGCGAGGTGACAATATCGGAATAGACGAAGACATTTTTTGTGCCCTGGTCTAAATCCACTTCACCCACACCAGACAGACTGGGTTCAGTCTCGGTGACATGTGTCGCGGGAAACTGTAATATTTCTGCCAACTTGTCACTAAGTCTAACTCCAGCCCCCTGTTCATATAACTGGAAACGAGCCTTATTCGAAATATCGTTATAAGAGAACATCATTCGGTTATGTTCTTGTAAGGCATCATCGAGACGCACCCATTGCAGTTCATTGATAAATCTCTCAGCTTCGAAAAGCAATCTATTCAATTCACCAATGAATTTTTCTATTGATTTGTACAGACCAGGCGTCAGCGTAATCGTCATCGGTGGTTCGTCTAGGTCTGGAGGTGGAAAGTACTTTATCCACACCTCATCTTTCAAAATATTAAAATAGGTGTTGGGAAACTGAATATCAACCAAACCAACTTCGTACTGGGAGGTGAGCTCAATAGTTTGTGGTAGTTTGACAAAGAAATGTCCGGCGTTATTTTGGGGGTATATTTGTAATGACGCATTATTCGTCAGTGTCACGTAGTAACTCATCTTAGTCTATTCGAGGTCTGAGTGCTTCCTGATTCGAAAATGTAAAGTTAGTACTGAAGTCCCATCGTTGAATGAGAGTGTTTTACCCGTATCGTCAGTTTAAAGTATTTCCACCGTGTCGAAGGAGAATCGACTTAATGGTACATAATGTGGCTTATCATAAAGACGAAACACTGAAGGTGACAGTCGGTCCAATATAGGAACAGTCCTTAGTAAAGGAACCATGACGTCTCCAACTGGTCTCGCGGCTACGAGATCGGAATAGACGTAGATATTTTTAACTTCGTTATCCATCTCTAATTCTGTATTACCGTATAATAAGACATTATCGTCTGATAGAGTCGAGCTGGGAAAACCCAATATATTCTTCAATCTGTCACTAACTTTAGCCTGGGCGCCTTTTTCAAATATTTTCATCGCGACTTTTTTCCAAGGTGTACCTAGCACGAATTTGATGTTTACTTTCTCGTCTAGTTGGGTTTCCACACACAACTTATTCAATTCCTCGATAAAAGTTTCAGGGCTGCTGAACGGACCCGGTGGACATACAAGGGTTATAGGTTCCATACCACTACCTTTAGGTGGAAAGTATTGGAACCAAATTTCACCAGGCAAACCATTAAAATACGAATTGGGGAACTGAATCTCGACCAGGCCCATTTCGTATTGGGTCGTTACATCAATGGTCTGAGGCAACTTGACAAAAAAGTGACCGGGTTGGTTGTTGGGAAATACCTTCGGTCCAGAATTACTCGGTAACGTTACGTAGAAACTCATCGTTTTTCTAATTTAGGATTAGGTAGCATATACCCCAAACAACTACTCATTAGAGCTACCCACAACTTGCCGTCTGGTGCGTCTGCGCTGCCTTGAGTCAGATTGAACAAAGACACGGCAATTACGGCATATATAACCACCATTTGACACAGAAATACAATCTCTGGCCTCGGTACACGTTGTCCAAAGAATGACCAGATCGATGTTCTTTCCCCCTCTGTCGGTTGTGGGCGCACCCCCACAGTTTCCACCCTGTCTTCAGTCACACCACTAGTCTCCATAACTAGCTAGTTGCGTGTCAGCTATCCAACTATTGAATGAATGGGGATAACCAAACCACTTCACTAAATACTCTTTCCCACCACCTCGCCTGGGTCTTTCTTGTAAGATTGTTTCGATACGATACACTTGCTTGTCTCCAACTAGTTGTATTTCTTCTCTGTAGAACGAGCCCTGTAGTTCCTCTCCCGAATCATCTTTTACCACATAGGTCACTGGACTGGTCTGGTTTATGCGACTGACGGTAAATAATTCTTCTGTCCACGAGGGCATATACCCTTTTTTAAAAGTTTTTTTGGGTTCAGCCAGTCTGACTCGATCCCCAGGTGTAAAATACACTTTTTTCGATACGTATGTCGGCTTATACAAGTTATCCCACACCTCTTCTTGATTACTATAGTTGACTTGTACAGGGGCCATGCGAATACTTCTGTGATACGAACCATTGTAGTTCTGGATCAATTTATCTATCACGTCGACGTAGCGCAGTGTATTGGTCTTGGTGAAATAACGCCACATTTTTTTCTTTCAGGGTTCGATTGAATCTTTCCACTATCGCTGCCTTCACATCTTCATTCTCGGTGGTAAAGAAGTGCACACCTCGATCTTTCAGAAATTTTAAGAAGGTCCGATTAACGAATTCCGAACCTTTATCGCTCTGAAAATTTATCGGTTGGCTATCACCAAAGATTTTACTCATAGCCACCACCAGCGCTTTCCCCGTTTTCTTCTGGATCGGGATAGCCCAAGCATATTTACTAAACACATCAATACAAGTCACTAGGTACGACATCCCATCGTTGTATCTTTGTAATAGTCTCATATCTATCAAGTCGGCTTGAAATTGTTGATTTATACCACCGGTTATGGTCTGACGTCTCTGAAATCGGCGACGGATCGGTTTATGTAACGTGTAGGTATCCTGATGACGTAACCATTTATCTATTTTCTTCAGGTTAGCATTTCTTTTTAAGGCGGCTGCTCCACCATAGGCTCCGGGTTTCTTAGGGTCATAGTAATACTTTCTTAATTGGGCGGCCATTTTTGCCACTTGGGGGTAGGTATCCTAGTCTTCTTCTTGCTTCGCCTGAGTTTGTAAGGTGGTATGGTCTCGACTGTTTTGGGTTCGACTACTTGAACTGGTTGAATAGGTGTTGGTTAAAGAGGTGTTGATTGAAGAGGTGTCTCGGCTACTGGTGTCGGTACACTGGTGACTTCAGGTATTTGTTCCTTGATATCTACTAGTCCCAGAGGCTTGTGTCTGTACTGTTCGAGTCGATTCAGATACATCTGTAGTGTTTGCTGATACGCTCTGGCCTTGTCACGAGGTGGTAGATCTTCTGTTTCCAGGACTTGTTGCATCTGACGATCCAAATCCTGTAGACTATCATTTAGTGTGTCGGGTGGTACATAGGGTTTTTCTAGCAACCGGGGATCGATCAAGATCATCTTCTTGGCCATTACAAACCCACCACGCTTTTCAACACATTTAGTATGGGGCCTAGTAAGGCGCCTATGAAACCACCTTGTTGTAGAATCTCTTTCCTTTTCTTGAGTGATAATTTCTTATGAGTGAGTGCTCTCAGACTGTCTTTGTGTCGTTGCAGACGCTTCTTCTGAGCTGGTGTCAGGGGAACATTACCTTTTAAAACGTTGTGACAGCATTCACAAATTGATTGGACGAGATCCGGGGAAGCTGATTTCATTACTGCCTTCACAGTGGCTGGGTTGGTCTGACCCATGAACCGTAACATACCCTCGTTACGTTTAAGTCGGTTAGACATGTTATTTTGGGACGTAGACGACTTGCTGCTGGTCGGGAAATATATGACTTCGTAAGCGGAGCTGATCCGGTGTTTCCTGTCGCAGGTCAAATAACAAATACCCGTGTGGAGCCGATGTCGCGTCTTTAAAACTCTCTTGGACATATGACACACGGCCTGGATACATCTGTTTGGCCAGATTGGTAATCTGAGACCCGCCTCGAGGATTCTTAAACACCACTAGGTAGTGCGATTTCAGACTGATAGTTCTTTGTTCTTTATTCTTACCAAATAGGTTCTGTACTATATACATAACACTGAGGTTGCGATGATGACTGCCTTTAGTAAATAATTTAGTCACTCTGTCATCTGTCTCAGACATTAGATCATCTATGACTACTAACCGACGTCTATCCCCTGTCCATTTTACCACATCTGGCAGACCTTCATTAAATTGAACACCCTTCATAGTTTCGTAGATGGGTTGCCATTCCCCATAGCACCATATAATTTCCTCTGGAAGGGGGTCTACCATGGCTGGTAGATGGGCCAAGAACTGTTGGACAAAGACGGTTTTACCACTCCCTGTTGGGCCCGCAATCAAGGCCGTAAAAGGATGTTTCCACCTAGGATCCATGAGTATTAATAACCACCTATCTAGTCGCATTGGTGTTTATAAACGTATCGGGTGATATTATTAGACCATTTGACCACCAACTGCACGCCAGTGGGTCTCTGGTAGCTATTGGTATAATAATGATGGACCCAATACTCGACTTGACATAAGTTCACACCGAGGTGGTGAGTATGGCGTTGACTATTATTAGTTCATACATGCCCACAAAGACCAATAAATCGAGGTTGTGTCGCTTAGTACGTCAGATAGCCAACCAACATGATGTGTTATTTACGAGACTAGAAGTCTGTATCAAGCCCGAACACGTTTTCCCGGTCTTTGTTTCAATTGCTGACGAAGTCTTTGCCGATAACGTCATCAATTACGGGAGAATAATGATGGTTTTTACACTTGGTATGCGTCTGGGTAAGCATCTGGTTAATAATTCTTACAATACAGACGTGAGTGTCCAGGACCTGGAGGAAAGCTTCGCTACATCTGTAGGCACGTATATGACTGATAAACTACATCGTTGGATACTGGAAGGTGGATGCCGTAATTTCTATACTTGGTTGCAACCATCAGTTGAATAAATACATAATACATTTCAGTATGTGTCTTTGTTTCATTGTCTGTCATTGTTGGTGTCTCTCGGAACAAGAAGTAAAAAGAAAGCCACTAAAGAAAATCAACAAAAATCTTGGTTTCAATATATCAAAGAATGTATTATTCACCAAAATATGTGTGTTATTCATGAAAATAGTTTAGTGATATAAGAAAACATCAATGACATACAGGGTTAGTGACAAAAATATAAAACAATGTAGTTGGGGGATGACCTAGACATCAAACTAGCGGGAACTCGGGCATATGAAAGAAGTAAAAACATATGCCAGCTACTGTCTCTAGTGTATATTTGGTGTCTGTACGTTGTTGCATGGCGTAGGAATGAATGTCATGTTCGTGTACTGATGTAAGGAAGGCGTCAAAGTCGTATCTGTTATTTATTAGCGCTGGAAATTCTAAAACAGAAGAATTGTTAAATGATGCATGATAGAATCTAAGATCTTGTGTTTCTCTATGTCGTAACACTAGATGAAAGCTAAAGTTGATCTTGAAGCGAATAATTTGAGCATTGAAAATCCTATACAACGTATCTGTCCATTTGATAGGGTATTGTATCTCCGGGCTAATAAAGAAGGTGTATGTCGATAAATACTTGTTAATCTTGTGATGTGTCCTGATAGCTTCCCAATTTTCTCTATATATTTGTTGAATATCCGATGGAAGGATGTGTAGTGTCTCTGGTTCCCCGGCTGCTAAGATGGTCACTTCGTCTTCTACCAGTTGTTCAAGAATATTCTCGTCTGGTTGCATCTGACTGTTAGTTATATTGGTTTCAGTTGGTGGTGTCGTCGAGGTTGTTGGTGGTGTTGTCTCTGATGGTGAAGGGGTAGTTGTCTCTGTTTCTGATGTATCCATACGTGGTTGATGACGTATTCGTATGTGTTTTTGTAGATTGTCTTTTCTCTTGAAACGTTGTCCACAGATATGACATAAGTGTGGTTGATCTTTCGTATCGTGAATGGTCCGAATGTGGCGAGTGAGCTTATAGTTATCACGGAAGTCTTTGTCGCATACTGAAAACGTGAAAGTAGATCTGGTGGTCATATCGATAAACTGGTCACAAGACACACTTTCGGTTGTTTTTTCTTTCTTTCTTACACCACCAAAAAGTTCTGATGTATACAATGTTTCACTGTTTTAGCAGATGCTGACGACACGAATAAGGCTCACACCAAGTTTCACTGCTGTAGCCAAGTCACTATGTGAAATATATCTGCTTACTACACGAACAATGCTCACACCAACCTGTTTCACCGATGTAGCTAGCCAAGTCACTACGTGAACAATATCTGGTTACTACACGAACACTGCTCACACCAGCCTGAAGCACCTCTGTAGCTACCCAAGTCAGCCCGTGAACTGGTACTGAGCTCACAAGAGACGCCTTCTATTTTATACACTGGTTCTGCACACGACCCTACATAGCTGATGTGGGAGTTTTTGAAGACAAGCTATTCTCACGCCTGCTTCCCTACACACCGATGACTCATACTTAATGACTTTTGCATATGGCGTTGATGACGTAGGGTATTCTCGGACATCCGCGTTCTTTACCATAAGGGGGTTTGTGATATTCTTGTAGGGACACGATTTGTTTATGTATTTGTTTATAGGTGTCTGTATGTGTGTATAGTTGTGATGACAGTAGTAATGGTATGGGTGTGTCTTTGTGCTTGTCTGTCTTTATGTGTATGTCTTTGAGTGTTCTTGTGTATGGGTGAGTGTGTGTATAGTTGTGATGACAGTAGTAATGGTATGGGTGTGTCTTTGTGCTTGTCTGTCTTTATGTGTATGTCTGTACAAATGTATCAAGTGTGTACATGTGTGATCCTCTTTGTGGTTGTATGACCCTCTTTATATAATTTTTACACATCCCCAAAAAATATAGTATAATAACAACGTACCAGCTAATATTCTTGTCGCTAATATTGGTAGTACTATTATCACTACTAGTGATTCTTCCTCACTTTACCCACCACCATTGCACTATACGTACTTTCCCCTAAAATTTCCTTACTTGACTACTTGACCACTACTTGACCACTGCTTGACCACTTCATCGATCATTTTAATCACTACCATAATCTTAGGCACATCGTCCTCTACAATTTAAGTGGTCACTCGACCACTTGACCCTTACTTGACCACTGCTTGACCACTAATTTACCACTCTTTAATCACCACCATATCATTACAATCACTTTTCCCTAAAATTTCCTTACTTGACTACTTGACCCTTACTTGACCACTGCTTGACCACTAATTTACCACTCTTTAATCACCACCATATCATTACAATCACATTTCCCTAAAATTTCCTTACTTGACTACTTGACCCTTACTTGACCACTGCTTGACCACTAATTTACCACTCTTTAATCACCACCATATCATTACAATCACTTTTCCCTAAAATTTCCTTACTTGACTACTTGATCCTTACTTGACCATTGCTTGACCACTGGTTGACCAGTGTGTAATTGCGAACACCTCTTATTATATTTATGACCACCCCTATATCACTCCTACTTGATCACTAATACCCACCCCTTACCATCAAATGACACCCATTATAACTTTATAAGCTTTCCTTTGTAATGATGGTAGTGAATAAGCTACATACCACACTTTACTTTCACTACTATCACACTGTTCAGATGATAGTAACCACCTCTTACTTCGTCGAGTATAACCACGACCCATCACACCCTTGTTTATACATCACTACACCACGCATACTAATACATTCATATACGTAACCAAAATAACTTACAACCCTCCCTCATCCGTACTCACACCCTCTCTTTCTATTTCCAGTACTACCCCTTCATCCGTACTCACATCCTCGGTTTCTAGAACCAACTACTTTTACCTTAATTACTTTCACACCCGTCAAAAAACCGTTCCCACACGCCGCCAAAAAAATTTACCGAGTCGACAATTTTCCCAAAAAAATACCCCCATATTTCCTTCATAAACCCTATCAGCCGCCAGATTCTGGTTGCATAATATGTGTCTGGGTTCCCTAATATACTACTGACGCGTGCAGCAAATTAACTTCACTCACGTCACCACGAATCTATGATCACTGGAAATAAGATCACCCGCAGAAGTCGGATGTGTCGGCCTAACGGCGCAAGAACTCAGCTCTGCTGTAAACAGGCACAACGCAATCACGTCCGAAAATATTATCCGGATGAGCGCAGAAGAAGCAGATCCTTCATAGAAACAACACAATATGGACGGACTATGACATAATTCTACTAAAAATCATAATGGGAAGACTTCGTAAGAAAATGGAAGAAGAAATTAACGTGGTTCAAGCTGGATGTAGACAAGGAAGAGGAACAAGAGATCACATTCTCAACATGCGTTTAATAATAGAGAAGTGCAGAGAATTTAATGTAAACCTATTCTTATGTTTTGTGGATTATTCAAAGGCATCCGACTGTGTACAATATCAAAAACTTTATGAAATCATGAGGAATATGGGCTTTCCATCACATGTAGTACAACTCATAAGAATGCTCTATCTAGACCAACAAGCAGCAGTTAGAATAGATGGCGAGACATCAGGTTGGTTTTACATCCAGCAAGGAGTCCGTCAGGGATGTGTGCTGTCCTCCTATTTGTTTAACCTGTACGTCGAAAATATAATGAGAAATGTAAGAGATGATATAAACAGGGAGCTATATATTTAGGTAGCGGGGTAGGGGTATCCCCTATCAAAGGAGAAGTAAGGCGCCTCCTTCCCTCCGCTAGCCTACGGGACACCCTTGGGCAAGGTGGAGTACCCGTTTAGCCCCCCGATCAGGGTTACGTGAAGCCATGGGTGCAGGTGGTGGATGAAGATGGAGAGCAGCCAACAGATAGTTGTAGGTTATGGTCTCCACCTTCACGACGGTAGGCAGAGGATCTCTTTTTTGAAGAGACAATGGCTACGGTAACTGACCAGTATGGTCACTGCTAGGAAGGAAAGCAATGGCAAACTACCTTCTTTACAGATGCCAAGAAAATCATGTTGTGTGAAATCATCGATAATCAGAGAAACGGCGTAAATGGGTGCTCCATAGGAGCAGCCTCGCCCGGTAGGGATAGTCATGCGCATCAGGTGACTCCAGACCGTCAACAGGCTACTAGGTGCAACAGATTAATATCATTGAAAGTAGGAACTTGGAACGTTAGAACAATGAATGCAGATGGAAAGTTAGAAAACATCAAAAAAGAAATGAAGAGAGAGAAGATTAACATATTAGGAATATCGGAAACGAGATGGAAAGGAGCAGGGATAAGGACAGGAGAGGATTGTAAGATTATTTACTCTGGGGGAGAAGAACAGCAAAGAGGTGTAGCCATTATATTAGATAAGCAAACATCAAATTCTGTCAAAGGATATCAGGCTGTGTCAAACAGAGTCCTATTAGTAAAATTAAATGGAAGACCTTTTAAAATAAATGTCATTCAAGTATATGCCCCAACAAGTGAATGCAGTGAAGAAAGCATAGAGGAATTTTATAATGACATGGAGTCTGCTTTGAAGAACTGCAACAAATCAGAAATAAATATCATAATGGGTGATTTCAACGCAAAAATAGGACAGCAAGGCGATGGATGCAGTGTAGGCAACCATGGTTTGGGAGAGAGAAATGAAAGAGGATACATACTTGTAGAATGGGCAAAAGAACAAGAAATGGTTGTAGGAAACACCTGGTTTAAACAGCACCCTAGAAGATTATGGACATGGAGGAGTCCAGACAGCAGGATTAAAAACCAGATAGATTACATCCTGATTAGCAAAAGGTTTCGAAATGCGTTAACAGTCGTAAAAACAGTTCCAAATGCAGACTGTTACAGTGATCACAGATTAATTACAGGCACATTGAGGGTAAAGTTAAAGAAAGTCAAGTATACAGCAGGAAAACCTAAATATGACTTGTGCAAATTGAAAACTGACAAAGAAATACAAGATAATTTTAACATAGAAGTAAAGAACAAATTTGATATATTGTCTGATCTAGAGATCCTATTTCAAGATGTAGATGATCAATGGGAAATGATGAAGAATTCAATCAGTTGTGCAGCAGAAAAAACTATTCCAAAAGTAAAGAAAGTGGGCCGTAAGACATGGATGACTGAAGAAATTTTACAACTAATGGAAACAAGAAGACAGAACAAAAATAATCCTGCCAAATATGAAGAAATTCACAGAAATGTCAGAACCTTATGTAAGGAGGCAACAGAAACATGGCTTGAGAAAAATTGCAGAGAAATTGAAAAACAACACAACAGTAACAATGCGAAACTAATGCACAAAAGAATTCAGGAGCTTACTAATCAAAGAACACGTACATCAGCAGGCTGCCTAAAGACAAAAGATGGAAGAGTCATAATAGAAAAAGATCAGATCTTACATGAATGGTCAGATTACGTGAAAAACCTTTATGACGATAACAGAGACGAACAGTATATTGTTCAAAATAATAATGAAGGACCAGCAATTTTGAAGATGGAGGTTCAGAATGCTCTTAACCACATGAAATCTGGCAAGACCCCCGGTTCAGACAGCGTCACAACAGAAATGATTAATGCTTTAGAAGAATATGGAATAGATAAAGTTACCAGTCTGCTTAATACAATATGTGATACTGGAAATATACCTCAGGAGTTATGTAATTCTGTATTTATTGCAATCCCAAAGAAATCGGGAGCCTTGGAATGTGATCAACATCGAACAATTAGTATAATGAGTCACATCACAAAGATTTTGCTAAGAATTATCATGCAAAGAGTTAGGAGGAAAATACAACCTGAAATAGGAGAAGAACAATGTGGGTTTGTGGAAGGCAAGGGTACAGTAAATGCTGTGTATATACTGAGAACCATAATCGAACGTTCTATAGAAGTAAACAAAGATCTACACCTTTGCTTTATTGACTACACAAAGGCTTTTGATAAAGTGAGACATGTCAACATGATAAGGATGCTTGAAGATCTACAAATTGATGGAAAAGATCTTAGACTTGTAAAAAACATATATTGGAAACAACAAGCTGCCATAAGAATTGATAATGAAGTAAGCCAATGTCAGCCTATTAAAAGGGGTGTGAGACAGGGATGTGTAATGTCTCCAGATCTGTTTTCCCTGTACAGTGAAAGTATTTTCAGAAATATTGAATATATGGAAGGAATCAACATTGGGGGACGATGCATCAATAACATTAGATATGCAGATGATACAGTCTTGATTGCAGACAATGAACAGGACCTGCAAATTTTAGTAGATGCGATTGTTACACACAGTGAACAACTAGGGTTAGAATTAAATTGTAAAAAGACACAGATTATGGTCGTCACTAGGAAGGACGTAATACCACAATGTAATATACAAGTAGATGGGAATATTCTTCAACAAGTGAGTAGGTACAATTATCTCGGAACAGTAATAACATCTGATGGGAGATGCCTTGAGGAGATTAGAACAAGAATCGCCATGGCAAAAGTAGCCTTTAGCAAGATGAAAACCATATTGACCAATAAAAAGATGTCAATTGAAACGAGAAAGAGAGTGTTGAGATGCTACATAGAACCTGTACTTTTATATGGATGTGAAGCGTGGACAATGAGCAGTCAGGCTGAAAAACATCTGATGGCTGTAGAGATGTGGTTTCTGAGGAAAATGCAAAGAATACCATGGACAGCCAGAAAGACCAATGAACAAGTCCTTCAAGAAACAAATGAAGATCGTAAATTGATTAGAGAAATTAGACGTAGACAGTCAAAATTCTTTGGGCATGTTATGAGAAGAAATGGATTGGAGAATTTGGTGACAACTGGTAAGATCGAGGGGAACAGACCAAGGGGAAGACCTAGAAGCAAGTACCTGGATGGCTTGGCCTTGTGGCATGGTCGAGACAGAAACACGGAGCTGATCCATGACTCTGGTGATCGAGTGAGATAGCAGAACATGACCGCCCACGCTTACCGGCATGGCACAACATGGATGGATGGATATGATGCCCTAAATATCGGTGGTCATTACATACCAGAGATTCGGTATGCTGATGATACAGTATTGCTATCCACAACACAGACTGGTATCGAAAACCTAATAGCCTCAACCCGATTGAATAATGAAAATCACAACTTATATCTGAACATAGCGAAACAAATATAATGCATACAGACTAAACTACTATGAAGAAAGAAATATATGTTAATGAGGAAAAATTGGAGGTGGTGAAAATTTTGAATATCTTGGGTCATTGATTATCAACAACGATGACACAATGAAAGAAATTAAACGACGACTATCAATTGCTCTTCAAAGACTAAAACAACTGAATAAATTATGGAGTGGGACAGACAGAACTACAAAAAGTAGATTTTTAAGAGCTTGCATCTTTCCCATTGCAAAATACGCCCGTGAGACCTGGGCACTTACTAAACAAGCTGAACAGCGCATAAATGCATTTGAATATAAATGTTATAGATGAGTTCTAAGATATATAGTTCTAAGAATATCTTGGGTAAAGAAAAGAACAAATGCATCTATACTTCAAGAATTGAATATTGAAGAAGGTTGGCTATTAAAGACGATAAAACAAAGAAAATTGAAATATTTTCGTCACTTGAAACGTCACGAAAGTTTGGAGAGAACAATAACGGAGGAGTATATGCCTAAGAAGAGAGGAAGAGGAAGGCCAAAGAGAAGATGGGTGCAGGATATGGCGGATGATCTTCAGATGGGTGTATCGGACGCTGGACATCTTGCTTATGATCGAGAGGTTTTCCGGAAGGTTGTTATAGGAGCGAGGTTCTGCAAAAGACATGCTACTGAATGAATGAATGAATGAATGAATGAATGAATGAATGAATGAATGAATGAATGAATGAATGAATGAATGACATATGGCCAAATGTGACTTTGGCCTAGAGAAACAACAGCCGAAGGTAAACTTTATGGACCACTGAATTACTTAGTTACTCGCGGTTCCAACTTCACGGCAAAGTTAAGTTAGTTGCATATCCTTTACAGGGCGTGACAATCAACCCCAGCATTTGTTAACTGTTTGTGATTCCTGGGCAAATTTACGTCCAGTAGTTTACCATTGATTTCTGAACGACCGACACCCATATCATTTTATAAATAAACCCAACGCAAGGCGGTCTGCTGCCAAATCGCCCACAGTTGTGTTTACGGCAAAGGGTCGCCTCATTATGCTCCGTTACTGTGCCAGTGAATATCACACACAATGCCCCTCACTGCCCAATGTGAAAAGTGGACCAGACAGGACCACTGAGTGAACTGAAAAACAAACAGTGAAGAATAACAGGAGACCGTGCATTCACGTTAGGCAAACAATTGCTCCAAAAACAATCTATTCCCTTAGTGAATTCAAACAATGTTTCGCACGATTTAATGCCTGGCATATTTCGCGGCATCTCGTGAGGTGCGTATTGCAGAGTTATGTATCATACGCAGTGAAGAAATGAATAATACGTTAGTTAAAACACTTAAACATGTAGGGATACTACGCTGATGACGGGGTAGTGGGTTCAATTCACACAGATGGTTAATTGAAGTGCCTCAGAAGTTCTCCTTATAGCTCCGCTGGAATTCAAAGGGAGCCAACGACATCAATTTTGATAAATATCCCATTTCCCAGAGGAGACAATAACACATAAACATTTACTCTCCCTTGTATGAGAATGTGAAAATATATGAAACATAGATACAGTGACACATAATCATATACTCTCCCCTGTATGAGAATGTGAAAATATATGAAAAATAGATACAGTGACACATAATCATATACTCTCCCCTGTATGATAATGTGAAAATATACGAAACATAGATACAGTAACACATAATCATATACTCTCCCCTGTATGAGAATGTGAAAATATATGAAACATAGATGCAGTGACACATAATCACTTACTCTCCTTTGCATGAAAATTAGTGAAAATATTATACAGCAGAAACAGTAAAACGTAATCAGTTACTCTCCTTTGTATGACAATGTGTATGAACATAATATAACACGGACAGTAATACTTAATCAGTTACACTCCTTTGTGTGATAATGTGTGAACATATATTGTAACAGAAACAGTAGCACATAATAAGTTACTCTCCTTTGTATGACAATGTGTAAAACTATACTTCATTCATCATGTACCATGCCGATACGTGTTGGAGGTCATGTTTCGCCATCTCACTCGATCACTAGAGTCGTGGATCAGCTCAGTGTTCTTGTCTCGACCATACCACGTGGCCAAGCCATCCATATATTTACTTCTCTGCCTTCTCATTGTTCTCTTCCCCTCTATCTTGCCAGTTGTCACCAAGTTCTCCAATTTATGTCCTCTCATAACGTGACCAAATAATTGTGACTGCTATGTTTAATTTCTCTAATAAGTGTACGATTTTCATTTGCTTCTTGTAGGACTTTGTCATTGGTTTTTATGTCTGTCCATGGTATTCTTTGCATTTTCCTCAGAAACCACATTTCCACAGCCATCAGCTGTTTTCAGCTTGTCTGTTCATAGTCCACGATTCACATCCATACAAAAGTAATGGTTTTATGTAGCACCTCAACACTCTTTTTCTCGTTGCAGATGAAGTCTTTTTATTGGTCAGTAATTTTTTCACTATCAAATGCTACCCATCGGACGCTGAAGCACCAATTATTCCTCCCCACGGCGCCTGACGGCAAAAATGGAAGAAGAAGAAGATGATGATGATGATGATGATGATGATGATGATGATGATGATGATGATGATGTTTTTCATCTTGCAAAAGGCGATTCGTGTTCTAATCTCTTCAAGGCATCTCCCATCAGATGTTGTGACTATTCCGAGATAACTATACATATTTATTTGTTTAAGAATATTCCCATTTACTTGTATATTACATTGTGGCATTTCCTTCTTTCTAGTGAGGCCATAATCTGTGTCTTCTTACAATTTAATTCTAACCCTAGTTGTTCACAGTGTGAAACAACCGCATCTGCTAAATGTTGCAGATCCTGAAAATATACTATAGAGACATTAACAGTTAATCAGTTCTCTCCTTTGTATGACAATGTGTGAACATACTATACTACTGACTTTAGGGATTTACTGATACTCATTCATAAACAATAACTTAACAAACAGGCAAACATTCACGTTAAATAACAATGAAATAAACAACACGCAATGAAACATTTGAATAAGATAACTATGAGAAACACAACAGCTTTCCCAATAGTCACGACCTGTATTGTTGAACATATCCAATTCCGTAACCATGAAATAAATAACAGGAGATGGCGTATTCACGTTAGACAAACACTTGCTTATCATGTTTGATAACTATCAAGCAAACATCAGCCCTGCCTAGATTAAAGAGCCGGAACCCAGATCCAGGCCACATTATCTCGACCAGACAAGAAAATTGCCATTGCTTGCGGGCTGCCATATCACATAAACTAATCTTGTTTAGGTTCTGCTGTTTTCGCCAGGGAACCTGCTAGACATATCAGGGAACAACAACAAGGATTAGACATATCGTGGAACAACAACCAGCGCTAGACATATCGGGAAACAACAACACACGCTAGATATATCAGACAACAACAACCAACGCTAGACATATCAGAGAACAACAACGAGCGCTAGACACATCAGGGAACAACAACCAACGCTAGACATATCAGAGAACAACAACCAACGCTAGACAAATCAGAGAACAACAACAAGGGCTAGACATATCAGGGAACAACAACCAACGCTAGACACATCAGGGAACAACAAGGGCTAGACATATCAGGGAACAACAACCAACGCTAGACAAATCAGACAACAACAACCAACGCTAGAAAAATCAGGGAACAACAACAAGGGCTAGACATATCAGGGAACAACAACAAGGGCTAGACATGTCAGGGAACAACAACAAGGGCTAGAAACGTCAGGGAACAACAACAAGGGCTAGCAATGTCAGGGAACAACAACAAGGGCTAGAAACGTCAGGGAACAACAACAAGGGCTAGACATGTCAGGGAACAACAACAAGGGCTAGACATGTCAGGGAACAACAACAAGGGCTAGACATGTCAGGGAACAACAACAAGGGCTAGAAACGTCAGGGAACAACAACAAGGGCTAGCCATGTCAGGGAACAACAACAAGGGCTAGAAACGTCAGGGAACAACAACAAGGGCTAGACATGTCAGGGAACAACAACAAGGGCTAGACATGTCAGGGAACAACAACAAGGGCTAGAAACGTCAGGGAACAACAACAAGGGCTAGACATGTCAGGGAACAACAAGGGCTAGACATATCAGGGAACAACAACCAACGCTAGACAAATCAGACAACAACAACCAACGCTAGACAAATCAGGGAACAACAACAAGGGCTAGAAACGTCAGGGAACAACAACAAGGGCTAGAAACGTCAGGGAACAACAAGGGCTAGACATATCAGGGAACAACAACAAGGGCTAGAAACGTCAGGGAACAAAAACAAGGGCTAGACATGTCAGGGAACAACAACAAGGGCTAGAAACGTCAGGGAACAACAACCAACGCTAGACAAATCAGACAACAACAACCAACGCTAGACATATCAGGGAACAACAAGGGCTAGACATATCAGGGAACAACAACCAACGCTAGACAAATCAGACAACAACAACCAACGCTAGACATATCAGGGAACAACAAGGGCTAGACATATCAGGGAACAACAACCAACGCTAGACAAATCAGACAACAACAACCAACGCTAGACAAATCAGGGAACAACAACAAGGGCTAGAAACGTCAGGGAACAACAACAAGGGCTAGACATGTCAGGGAACAACAACAAGGGCTAGAAACGTCAGGGAACAACAACAAGGGCTAGACATATCAGGGAACAACAAGGGCTAGAAACGTCAGGGAACAACAACAAGGGCTAGACATGTCAGGGAACAACAACAAGGGCTAGACATATCAGGGAACAACAACAAGGGCTAGACATGTCAAGGAACAACAACAAGGGCTAGAAACGTCAGGGAACAACAACAAGGGCTAGACATGTCAGGGAACAACAACAAGGGCTAGAAATGTCAGGGAACAACAACAAGGGCTAGACATATCAGGGAACAACAACAAGGGCTAAAAATGTCAGGGAACAACAACAAGGGCTAGACATGTCAGGGAACAACAACAAGGGCTAGCCATGTCAGGGAACAACAACAGTGGCTAGACATGTCAGGGAACAACAACAAGGGCTAGACATGTCAGGGAACAACAACAAGGGCTAGACATGTCAGGGAACAACAACAAGGGCTAGACACATCAGGGAACAACAACCAACGCTAGACACATCAGGGAACAACAATCAACGCTAGACAAATCAGAGAACAACAACAAGGGCTAGACATATCAGGGAACAACAACAAGGGCTAGACATATCAGGGAACAACAAGGGCTAGAAACGTCAGGGAACAACAACAAGGGCTAGACATGTCAGGGAACAACAAAAAGGGCTAGAAACGTCAGGGAACAGCAACAACGGCTAGACATGTCAGGGAACAACAACAAGGGCTAGAAACGTCAGGGAACAACAACAAGGGCAAGACATATCAGGGAACAACAACAAGGGCTAAACATGTCAGGGAACAACAACAAGGGCTAGACATGTCAGGGAACAACAACAAGGGCTAGCCATGTCAGGGAACAACAACAGTGGCTAGACATGTCAGGGAACAACAACAAGGGCTAGACATGTCAGGGAACAACAACAAGGGCTAGACATGTCAGGGAACAACAACAAGGGCTAGACACATCAGGGAACAACAACCAACGCTAGACACATCAGGGAACAACAATCAACGCTAGACAAATCAGAGAACAACAACAAGGGCTAGACATATCAGGGAACAACAACAAGGGCTAAACATGTCAGGGAACAACAACAAGGGCTAGACATGTCAGGGAACAACAACAAGGGCTAGAAACGTCAGGGAACAACAACAAGGGCAAGACATATCAGGGAACAACAACAAGGGCTAAACATGTCAGGGAACAACAACAAGGGCTAGACATGTCAGGGAACAACAACAAGGGCTAGCCATGTCAGGGAACAACAACAGTGGCTAGACATGTCAGGGAACAACAACAAGGGCTAGACATGTCAGGGAACAACAACAAGGGCTAGACATGTCAGGGAACAACAACAAGGGCTAGACACATCAGGGAACAACAACCAACGCTAGACACATCAGGGAACAACAATCAACGCTAGACAAATCAGAGAACAACAACAAGGGCTAGACATATCAGGGAACAACAAGGGCTAAACATGTCAGGGAACAACAACCAACGCTAGACATATCAGACAACAACAACCAACGCTAGACATATCAGGGAACAACAAGGGCTAGAAACGTCAGGGAACAACAACAAGGGCTAGACATATCAGGGAACAACAACAAGGGCTAAACATGTCAGGGAACAACAACAAGGGCTAGACATGTCAGGGAACAACAACAAGGGCTAGCCATGTCAGGGAACAACAACAATGGCTAGACATGTCAGGGAACAACAACAAGGGCTAGACATGCCAGGGAACAACAACAAGGGCTAGACATGTCAGGGAACAACAACAAGGATTAGACACATCAGGGAACAACAACAAGGGCTTGATATATCATGGGACGACAATAAGGTCTAGAATATCAGGGAACAACAACAAGCGCTTGAATATCAGAGAACAACAACACGCGTTAGACATATCAGGGAACAACAATTAGCACTAGACATACCACGGAACAACAACCAGCACTAAAGATATCATGGAACAACACGCGCTGGACATATTAGGGAACAACAACAAGCCAATGTCCGTTTCCCATACGTGAAAGTAACACTAAATTAGTTGCTCTCTTTTTACAGAAGGTTCCTGGTAGAAGAGTCAAGGTCCCTGCAACAATTCGTGGAAAAATAAAAGGCACAATAAATCAGTATGAACATACATGAAGCAAGAGAACCAGCGAAAGATTAAGAATCTTTTCGGCGGGTATGGTTTGATACATTGAGCCTGTACTTTTGTATGGATGTGAATCGTTAACAATGAGTAGACAAAACTGAAACACATCTAATGGCAGTGGAAATATGTTTGCTGACAAAAAATTAAAGAATACCATGGGCAGACAGAAAAACATTGAGCAAGTCCTTCAAGAAACAAATGAAAGCCGTAAACTATTAGAGAAATAAGATAGTTAAGATTTTTGGGGCACGTTATGGGAAGAAATAAACTTAACTTCGTGACAACCGGCAAGACTGAGGTGTGAAAAGCAAGGGGAAATCAGAGAATATAATATTTGGATGGCTTGGCCACATGGCATGGCGGAGACAAGAACACAGAGATGATCATCGACTCTGATGATCGTGTGAGATGGCGAAACAATGACTGCCCACGTTTATCTGTTTGAAACAGAAAATATCGTCGCTGAACTTGCTAACCAGCAAAGCTCTATGATAGCCAATTCGACGTCTTCTGACCTGTCGATCGAGAGAAGCGGCTGACCGAGTGGCTAAAACGTCGACACATTTGTTCAATTTGAGCCACAATGTACATTGCTTTGTATCGTTCATTTATTTTTGATATAACATGTTTTATACATCTGCAGTATACACCTTGTGCAAGATGGAAAACATACTGACCAATAAAAAGATGTCATTTTCAAAGAGAAAAAGTGTTGAAGTGTTTCATAGAATCTGTACTTTTATATGGATGTGAATCGCGAACAATGAGCCGACACGCTGAAAAACATCTGATAGCTGTAGAAATGTGGTTTCCGAGAAAAATGCAAAGAATACAATGGGCAGACAGAAAAACAAATTACCAAGTGCTGCAAATGAAAACCGTAAACTGATTAGAGAAATTAGACGTAGACAGTCAAAATGTGATGGACATGTTATGAGAAGAAATGCGGTGGAGAACTTGGTGACAACTGGCACGATTGAGGGAGAAAGAACATAGGCAAGGTAGAGAAGCAAATACCGGTATGGTTTGGGCACATAGTATGGTCGAGAGAAGAACACAGAGCTGATCCACGACTCTGGTGATAGTGTGATATGGCTAAACATGGCCGCCTACCTTATCGGCGTGGCACATGATGATGATGAGTATACATACAACTGACGAGATGGAGTGAAAGAAATTGTGCAATATTGTAGTTATGGCGTCAGAGTTTAAATTCACAAAAAGAATACAGTGTTTTGAATTAAGTACCTTATATTTCAAGTCATAACCACGGGAGTATATTCGCAGAGCAATAACTCAGTCCACACGCTCTTACCTGGGATATGATGGTGTTCATCCGCTGTTGTTGATGCTTCCTCAGCAAGACCAACCCAGCCACAATGTCAGATGGTACCACGTCCAGGTCTCGGAAGAAATCAGTGAACAGAGCTGCTATCTCGCTCATGGAGTTCTGTAGAAAACGGTAGACAACGATAACATTATATGTTTGTGTGATAAGATGATCACTGAGGTCTGTAGACAACGGTCAACAACGATAACATTATATGTTTGAGTGATACGATGATCACTGAGTTCTGTAGACAACAGAAACATAATAATGCTTGAGTGGATAAGATGATCACTGAGTTCTTTAGGCAACGGTCAACAACGATAACATTGTAATGTTTTAGTGGATAAAATTATCACTGAGTTCTGTAGACCACGATAACATTATAATGCGTGAATGGATAGGATGATCACTGAATTCTGTAGACAACGGTAACATAGTAATGTTTTAGTGGACACAATGTCACTGAGTTCTTTAAATAACATTAAGTAAAGATAACACAAGAACACAAGAAGGTTTATCAGATATGTTCACAGTCAATACAGGAGTGAGGCAGGGATGTGTGCTCTCTCCCCTGCTATTTAATATCTACATGGACAGAATTTCCAAAGAAGCAAGTCTCGACAGAACAGATTCTGAAAATTTTGAACTCTTTACTCTGGGTGAAACAACTGATCCACAGGAAATAAATGAACTTCTATTTGCAGACGATCAGTGCCTGTTTTACAGCGACGAGGGCAGACTACAAAATCATATTAATAATCTGAGTTCAACATGCAGGAGATACAATATGAGTATAAATACAGCCAAAACCGAAGTAATGCGAGTTAGCAGATCGGCGGGCCCACTAAGTATACAGATAAATAGCACGAATCTGAAACAAGTTAAAGAATTCAAATATCTTGGAAGTATGATCACAGAAGATGGCAGATTGGACAGAGAAATCAAAATCAAATGTCAAAAAGCTAGTGCACTTACATATCAACTATCACTCTTACTGAAACATCCAAACATACCCATGTCCGCAAAACGACAGATAATAAACAGCATATTCACACCAACCCTATGCTACCAATCTCAAACCTAGACTTTATCAAAATTACACCTTCGCAAAATCAACACCTGCGAAATGAGATGCCTGAGGAGAGCTACCAACTTAACAATCCGAGACCGAGTAAGAAATGCGATTATCAGACAGACTGTGGGATCAACACCTTGTGCCACATTTATTGAAAGACAGAAGATCAAGTGGTTTGGCCATGTCGTTAGAATGCAACATCAGCAACTACCATCACTGGCCTTACATCAAAGATCATCTGCGACGAGACCATGAGGACGTCCAAGAAGAAAATGGATTGACGACATCAGAGACATTGTACAACCACACGGAATGACACTATCCAGTGCCGCCCACCGGGCGCTGGAACGCAAATTATTCCTCTCCACGACGCTTGACGGCAGAAGTGGAAGATGATGATGATGATGATGATGATGATGATGACGATGAAAGTATACTCTCTCATCATCATGTGCCACGCAGATAAGCGTGGGCCGTGATGGTTCGCCATCCCATACCATCATGGATCAGTTCTGTGTTCTTGTCTCGACCATGCCGCGTGACAAAGCCATCCGGATATTTATTCCTCTGCCTTCCCCATGTTCTTTCCCCCTTAATCTAGCTAGTTGTCACCAGGTTCTCCAGTTTATTTATCCATATAACGTGCCACAAAATATCTTGAATGTCTACGTCTAATTTATCAAATAATTTCTGTGATTACCTATTGTACTGTGAAGTTGCATGTAAATTCCTCCTTAATTGATTCGTCCTTGTTATTTGTTAGTGAGAAACATGTGATGAAATTCATATTTGCTTCTTTTTTTTTAAATTCTAGATGCTGCTATTATTATGAAACTCACACCATCCCAATATATTAGTATATTCTCTGCCTCTTTTGATAACATTTTTTTTTTTTTCTTTAGCATATCCTTTTTACAGGACTTAGCTGTCAACACCAACTAGACAACGATATAAGTGGGACGATAACATCAAGAGATGGACGAACATCAATCTGACAGAATGTACAGTCAGGGCGAGAGACAGACAGTGTTGGAGATCCATTGAAGCCAACCTTCATTGTGGAGACGGCACATGATTGATTGATTGATTGATTGATTGACTGATCGATCGATTAACTGGACATCACTATGCCTTATAAAGACAAGCAACGGAAGACGAGGCAATGCAACGGACCTTCTCATCATCATCATCATCATTGACTGTGAAAAAGAGCGCGGGAATCAACCTTTCCCACAGATCTCCAACGACGTGCATCATGTCATGTGATGACACCTTTCCGTGAAATGACAGAAAGCTATCAAGAGTTTTGTCTGGCTGTCTTCCTCTATCTCACTTTACGTAAATCGTTTCAGTTGTCACAATATGTTCTAGTGTTTGTCTTCTCATAATATAGCCAAACAATGATGACTGCCTGTTTCTTTTGTTTGTGATAAGTTGTCCTTGTGCTTTAGCCTCTTTTAAAATGTTAGATTGCTAATTTTGAATCTCCAAAGGGCTTTCAGCATTCTTCTGTAATATCTGGTACTGTAACCAAGGGGTTACGAATGCAGTTCGCAATCCCGCAAAATGCGTCATTTGAAACACAGCTGCGGGCGGTTTGGAAGCAGACCACATTCCGCTGGTTTTCATACAAATGGTATGAATGTCAGTCATTCAGAAAGCAATGGCAAACTACAGAACATAAACTTGCCTATAAATCACAAATAACCAAAAATTGCTAGGGTTAACAGCGACGTCCTGTAAAGTAAATGCAACAAACTGTAATACCGCATCTGTAAAGCTTCTATGGATTGTTTTGCTTGTTTACTAACTGTCCATGATTCGCAGCCATACGTTAGAACTGGTTCTGTGTAACATACAAGAATTATTTGTCTAACCTCCAAGGATAGGGATTTAATGCATAATATGTTTTTCATGGTCTAAAATGCATTTTATTTTGTATGTCCTATTCTGTTCATCTTTGTGATGTAACACCTGCAACATGATGATGATGGCGATAATTTGATGGACTCGACTGGTTCTCAGAATCTATCAGAGACCAAGCTAAAGATACCGGTGCAGTGACAGTTTCATTATCATCACGTGCCATGTCGATAAGCGTGGACGGTCAAGTTTCACCATCTCACACGATCACCAGAGTCGTGGATCAGTTCAGTGGTCTTGTCTCGTCCATATCATGTGGATAAGTCATCCATGTATTTATTTTTCTGTCGTCCCCTTCCTCTCTTACCATTGATCTTGCCAGTTGTCACCAAGGTCTCATAACGTGGCCAAAATATTATGACTGTCTACGTCTAATTTTTCTAATCAGTTTACAGTTTTTATTTGTTTCTTTTAGGACTTGACCATTGGTTTTGATGTCTATCCATGATATTCTTTGCATTTTCTTCAGAAACCACATTTCCACAGCCATCATATGTTTTTCAGCTTGTCTGCTCATTGTCCACGCTTCACACCCATACAAAAGTATAGGTTCTATGTTCAGCTTGTCTGCTCATTGTCCACGCTTCACACCCATACAAAAGTATAGGTTCTATGTTCAGCTTGTCTGCTCATTGTCCACGCTTCATACCCATACAAAAGTATAGGTTCTATGTTCAGCTTGTCTGCTCATTGTCCACGCTTCACACCCATACAAAAGTATAGCTTCTATGTAGCAGTTCAGCACTCTTTTCTCGTTACACATGACACCTTTTAAGTGTGTTCAGTGTGTTTTCCATCTTTAAAAAAGGCTACATTGGCCATATCAATTCTTGTTATAATCTCTTCAAGGCATTTCCCATCAGATGTTATGACTGTTCCGAGATAATTGTACATATTCACGTGTTTAAGAATATTCCAGTATATTATATTATGTTTCCTTCTTCCTAGTGAGGACCATAATCTGTGTCTTCTTACAATCTAATTCTAACCCTAGTTGTTCACTGTGAGCAACAACCGCATTTACTAAACGTTGCAGATCATGTTCATTGTCTGCAATCAATACTGTATCATCTGCATATCTAATGTTATTGATATTACGTCCCTCAATGAACATATTTCATATCCTCAACATTTCTGAAAATAATTTTACTGTGCAGGGAAAAAAGATATGGAGACATTACACACCCCTGTCTCACAACTCTCATAATAGGCTGATATTGACCTACTTCATTATCAATCTTCATGGCAGCTTGTGTTTCCAATATATGTATTTTTACAAGTCTAAGGTCTTTGCCATCAATTTGTAGATCTGCAAACATCTTCATCATGTTGCCATGTCTTACTTCATCGAAAGCCTTTGTGTAGTCAATAAATCAAAGATGTGGGTCTTTGTTTATTTCTATAGACCGTCCAATTAATGTTCTCACCATATACACAGCATTTACTGTAACCTTGCTTTCCGCAAATCACATTGTTCTTCTCCTATTTCAGGTTGTATTTTCTTCCTAACTCTTTGCATGATAATTCTTAGCAAAATCTTCGTGATGGGGCTCATTATACTAATTGTTCTATGTTGATCGCATTCCAGAGCTCCTGATTTTTTCGAGATTTCAATAAATATAGAATTACATAATTCAGGAGGTATATCTCCAGTATCATATATTGTGTCCATCACTGATGACTTGGTATATTTCATATTTTTCTAAGGCATTGATAATTTATGTTGTGATGTTGTCTGGACCCGGAGTCTTGCCAGTTTTCATATGGTTAAGAGCATTCTGAACTTCCATCTTCAAAATTGATGGTTCTTCATAATTATTCCGAATACTGTTCTCTGGTACCATCATAAATATTTTTCACATAACCTGACCATTCATGTAAAATATTATCTTTTTCTATTATTATTTTTCCATCTTTTGTGTTTAAGCAGCCTGTTGATATGGGTGTACTTTTTTTTTAGTAAGCTCCTGAATTCTTTTGTTCATTAATTTTGTATTTTTACTATTGTGTTGGTTTTTAACTTCTATACGGACTTCCGGTCCTCAACATAGAGGTTAGGCAATTAAACGGTTAAGGCCTCTGGAGTGTTTATGCTTATAGCTACCGTTTGCATTCGCATTTGCCTCATGTTGGACTGGAAGTATATGGTTCCATCGTTCTGTTACTGAGTTGAGTGCCTGGCGCGACACTGTGAGCTATGCATTTTGTGTGAAATGCTTTGATATCTGTCCTCGGTTGTTTGTAGCGTTAACTGCGTGTTCGGAATAATGACGGCCGGCTTTGTCGCAGAACTGACTGGATTGCCTTATGCAGTAATGTGTGGCTGCTGGCTTTCTAGTGTCTGCCGCTTCCATCGACGATGAACTGTTTTATTCGTGGAGGACTTTTGTGTTGGCATTCTGGCGGAGGCATTATGCACAGTGTATTCGAGCTGGTTATTGGTTTGTTGAGACTCCTGTCTGTTTCACTTTTCACATAGGGCATTGAGAAGCATTTTGTGTGACATTCACTGGCACAGGAATGGAGCATAATGGGGACGACCCCTTGCCGTAAAGTGGGAACCGCGACTAATGACTAATTTCTATACAATTTTGCTTTAAATCATGCTTCTTTTGCCTCTTTACTTAATGCTCTGACTTTTTGTGAATTTCTTCCTATTTGTCAGGATTATATTTGTTACGTCCTCTTATTTCCATTTGTCGTAAAATTTCTTCAGTCATCCATTTCTAACGACCTTCTTTCTTTAATTTTGGGATAGCTGTTTTTTAAGCCAAACTGACTGAATCCCTCAACATTTCCCATTGATCATCTACATTTTGAAATAGGATCTCTAGATTAGACAATATATAATATCTTCTCTTTACGTCTATGTTAAAATTGTCTTGTATTTCCTTGTCATTTCTCAACGTACACAGATCATATTTAGTATTTCCTTGTGTATACTTGACTTTCTTTAACTTTACCTTCAATGTGCCTGTAATCAATCTGTGATTACTGTAACAATATGCATATGAAACTGTTTTTGCGACTGATAACGCATTGAGAAACCATCTGCTAATCAAGATGTAATCAATCTGGTTTCTAATCCTGCTGTCAGAACTCCTCCAATGCCATAATCTTCTTGAATGTTGCTTACACCAGTTGTTTCCGACAATCAGTTCGTGTTCTTTTGTCCATTCTACCAGTCTGTCTCCTCTCTCATTTCGTTTACCCAAACCATTTTTAACTACTGTGCATCCATCGTCTTGATTTCCTACTTTATCATTAAAATCACGCAATAGGATGTTTATTTCTGAATTTCTACATTTCTCCAACGCATTCTACATGCCATTATAAAATTTCTCTACACTGTCTTCACTGCTTTCTCCTGTTGGGGCGCATATTTGAATGGCGTCTGCTGATTAATTTTACCAATATAACCCTCAAAACGAGAGCGAAACTCGAGTATAGTGCTTCCATATTGACGTGTATAGACCTTAGGTTCATACCAGAATACGATCAGCGTTGCCAGTAGTGGGTTGTGCTCAATATTTCAATATAACCCTGTCTGACACTGCACAACTTCCTTTAACCGATTATGATGTTTCAAGATCTAAGATAACTGATACACCTCTTTGCCTTTCCTCTCCCAGAATATATCATCTTAACCCCCCCCCCCCCCGTCTTAATCCCTGTCCTTTTCCATCTCGTATTAAACATGCCTAAAATATTATTAATATTTTCTCTTCCCATTTCTCGTTTTATGTTATCCAATTTTCCATTTGCACTTAAAGTTCGAATATTCCATGTTGCCAATTTCAGTGTTGCTACCCTTTTCTGGTGACGTTCTGTGATTCGACGAATCATGATTAACTAGGCAGTTTGCCATTGCTTTCCTTCCTGGCAGTGACCATACTGGTCGGTGACCTTAGCCATTATCTCATTAAAGAGATCATCTGCCTACCATCGCGAAATTTGAGACCATAACCAACAACTATCCGTCAGCTGCCCTCAAAATGACATCTACCACTAGTTTACACCGTGCTAATTACAACGTCTGCGGTAAGGGCCGGTTGTTTGATATAACCAAGTGCTCGATCATTTAGACAAAGACGGAGTCGTACAGTTCTGAGTCCCTTTAAAAAGGTCACCAGACATTTGAACTTTGAGACCCTGAATAGGAACTATCGACCAGGCTAGGCGTCGCAAGCAAACACGTTAATGCAAACGCCTTCTGATTAGGGGAGATGTAATGTTACTTTACCTTGATTCTGACAGACTCGGCGTGAGTTAAGTGGGCGGGATGCTAAAACATTGGCTTAATAACAGCTGTAAGTGTAAGAGTTGTGGTGGGGAGAGTAGGAACCACAGAAAGAATGAAGATATCTATGGGTGAATGAATGAATGAATGAATGAATAATGAATGAATGAATGAAAGCAGCTTAGAAATAATGAATAATTGAAATTTAAAAATAGTAATAAAAATTACCCGGGAAGGTTAACCCGGTCAACAAATGCCCGCAGAAGTCTGATATGTCGGCCAGAAGGCGTAAGTATCGCAGCTCTGCTGTAAACTGGCACAACGCAATTACGTCTAAACAACATTGCGGACGGACGCAGACTAAGCAAGAAAAATTGAAAGTCACAAAGAAGAAAAAAATATGATTTAATGAATCAATCAATCAATAAAATAAAGAACATATACATGATTAAAACAAAGAATGAAAGAATTCATGATTAAAAAAAAAATGAGTGAATGAAAGTATGAAAAAATAATGAACAAATGAATAAGGGACAGAGAAGCAGACAGACATACAAGCAGGCAGGCAGGCAGACAGACAGACAGACAGACAGACAGACAGACAGACAGACACACACACACACACACACACACACACGCAGACAGGCAGACAAGCAGAAAGGCACACAAACGGACGGACAGACATACGGGAACCGAGACATGTACCAGCATCCTATGGTTTGTCCATTGCAGAACTCCGCCCCTCCCCTACCCCCGTAGCAGTGTTTAGACATGCATCTCTGCCATAAGCTCAGATTTGCCTCTGTTGGTGTCATCTGTAAATTATCTATCACAGGATACAATAAACATAGAGCCCCCCCCCCCCCACCCCCTCTTCTTTGCTTCCTTGATACATCTCTTGCCACAGTGAACTTTTCCAGACATTTGGCTTTTTACATGCTTTTTACATATATTTACCTCTCTGCCTTCTCCTTGTTCTTTTACAATCAATCTTGCCAGTCGTTATCTAGATCTCCTGTTTAAGTCTTCTCACAACCTGCTCAAAACCTCTTGTCAGGAGACATCTAATTGTTCTAATCAGTTTACGGTTTTCATTTATTTCTTGTTGGAATTGCTTATTGATTTTTCTGTCTGTCCATGGTATTCTTTGCATTTTTCTCATATACCACATTTTTACTGTCGTTAGATGTTTTTCAGTGTTTCTGAGCATTGTCAACGTTTCATATCTATACAAAAGTACAGGTTCTATTTAGCACATCAACACTATTCTTCTCGATGCATCTGACATATTTTTATTGGTCAGTATGTTTTTCCATCTTGCAAAAGGCTTCCTTTGCCATGGTGATTCTTGTTCTAATGTCAGTTGTATTTGTCTTAATAAGTAATATGCGTCAATATTGAGGTCGTGTTGCATAGATAGATCTATTTTTATTTTTCGTCCAATGAAGTATTATTACATTTATGTAACAATTATATTCAAACACGCATCTGCGCTTTTCAGCTGATTTGTTTGCGTATACACGTTTCACACATGTACATAAGGACGACGAAGTCACTTCATTAAATATCAAAATATTAATTGGTTTGGCCACCTCATAAGAATATTCTGGTACCATCTGCCACAAATAGCCATATTGAAGAAATATACTGGATACAGAGCAATGGGAAGACCACGTAAAAGATGGGTTGATGGTATTAAGCACGATCGTACAACATTTGATTTGGTTAGTCGTGATGGTCTGTTCAAGGCACTAAAGAAGATTGGCTACCCACCAACTCTTCCGTACATTGTGGAATCGTCCACACAGGCATGAAGGGTATAAATAAGTTTGATAGTGCAACTTCAGAAGAATTTGAAATCAAGAGTGGAGTTATGCAAGCTTGTGTACTAGCTCCCACCCTCTTTGGAATATACTTTTCCCTTCTACTGAAATATGCCTTTCGTGATCAGGATGGTGGTATATATATTCACTCACGCTCAGATGGCGGCCTCTACAATGCTCAGAGATTGAAGGCCAAGACCAAAATTAGAAACGTACTGATCAGAGAGTTGCTGTTTTCAGATGATGCTGCAATTACGACCCACTCTGAGGAAGAATTGCAATGTCTACTATCTGCATTCTCCAATGCTTGTTCTGAATTTGGTTTAAAAATTAGCAAAAAGAAGACACAGATTATGTCACAAGGTGCACATGGGGTACCATCAATCTTTATTGACGACGCCGAACTGGAGATAGTAGACCATTTTACATATTTAGGATCAAAGTAAATAGCAAATTATCCATAGATCAGGAAATCAACATCATGATTGGTAACGCAGCAACAACAATGATCGGGTTAACAATAAGAGTCTGGAGAACAGGAACCTTACTGCCAAAACAAAAATCCTTGTCTACCAAGCCTGTGTCCTTAGTGCTCTTCTTTATGGCAGTGAAGCCTGGTCAACTTACGCTATGAGAAACGTTTAAAAGGCTTTCATATGCGGTGTCTGCGAAGAATACTTGGTATTAAGTGGCAAGACAAAATCACAAATACTGAAGTATTGGAAAGATCAGGTTGTGTGACGGTTTATTCCATGCTCAGTCTTCGTAGACTTAGATGAATAGAATACGTTAGGAGGATGGATGATGGTAGAATACCAAAGCAAATCTTCTTTGGTGAATTACAGATGGATAAGAGATTTCAGGGTCGCCTCTACTACGATACAAAGTTGTGTGTAAGCTGGGCACGATTGATACAGACATTGATAATGCACATTGGGAGCAAGTCGCCACCGGAAGTGTTGCATGGAGGGCAAATGTCAGAAATGGAATAAAGACAAAGGAGAAAATGATTGCAGCTAGGTCACACACTGAGCGCGAAATACGTAAGACGTTGCGTGATAGTGAAAATGACGATGTGTTCACGTTCATTCATTATGGACAAACATCTACAGCGCGAATTGGCCTGATTAGTCACATTGGCTACCGCCATGGGTTGTAGTTATTATGCCATTTTTATAGCATAATGTAACAATCTATCATCTGTCAAGACGACAAGGTGCAATTGAATGAACATAAATGAATACCAACTTACAATGAGCATTAGAAAGAGCATGTAAACTATCTTGACATCTCCTCCCAACACTTCACCGAGGTAAACGGTTGAAGAAAAGTAGAACAGTTGGTATATCATTGGGTTGATCATGTCTATATCATTGGGTTGATCATGTCTATATCATTGGGTTGATCATGTCTATATCATTGGGTTGACCATGTCTATATCATTGGGTTGATCATGTCTATATCATTGGGTTGATCATGTCTATATCATTGGGTTGACCATGTCTATATCATTGGGTTGATCATGTCTATATCATTGGGTTGACCATGTCTATATCATTGGGTTGACCATGTCTATATCATTGGGTTGACCATGTCTATATCATTGGGTTGACCATGTCTATATCATTGGGTTGACCATGTCTATATCATTGGGTTGACCATGTCTATATCATTGGGTTGACCATGTCTATATCATTGGGTTGATCATGTCTTTCATTTTCTCTGTGGTCTTATCAAGGCTACCACCTTCTGTGGGACCAATCCCAAGTTAAAGTTAGTTGCTAATCCTTTACAGAACGTCGCAATCAACTCCAGCATTTATTGCAAGTTTGCGACTTTAAAGACAATGTTCCGTCCAGCACTATACCATTGCCTTCTGAAAAGCCGACGCCCATTCCATTGTAGAAAATCAACACAAAGCGATCTGCTCACAAAGCGGCTGTCTACGAACCCGGTATGTCCGGATTGTAAAACTGTGTTTCCTGTCCCCGAGTGACAGCTGCCGACACTTGCGAGGTACGTAAAGCCCATTTTGATGTTGTTGGTATTTAGGCGTTGGCGCAGAGCAGATACAGTAGTTAGTTCACTCGCCAGCCAGGACAGCGGTCTGGGTTTACTTCCTAACGGTGACAAGTGTTTTTTTTTTCGACCCAACCTCATAACAAGAGTATCGTACAATTTTCTCGTATTACGTGAGAAGGACAGGCAGTGAGGAGGAATACTGATCACTTCATCGCATTGCGTCGCAGCTTAGAATATGTTAGGACTTCACACTGCACACCTTAGCGACAGTGTCTGCCAGCGGTGCATGGTTACATTGTGTAAGTTTGAGTGAGCGTTGTGTGTCTCGTCGGTTCCTTGACTTCACGTTGTGTATCTAGTCGGTTCCTTGACTTCACGTTGTGTATCTATTCGGTTCCTTGACTTCACGTTGTGTATCTAGTCGGTCCCTTGACTTCACGTTGTGTATCTAGTCAGATCCTTGACTTCACGTTGTGTGTCTGGTCGGTTCATTGACTTCAAGTTGTGTATCTAGTCAGATCCTTGACTTCACGTTGTGTGTCTAGTCGGTTCATTGACTTCAAGTTGTGTATCTAGTCGGTCCCTTGACTTCACGTTGTGTGTCTAGTCGGTTCATTGACTTCAAGTTGTGTATCTAGTCGGTCCCTTGACTTCACGTTGTGTGTCTGTATTTAGTCAGTCCCTTGACTTCACGTTGTGTGTCTAGTCAGTCCCTTGACTTCACTTTGTGTGTCTAGTCAGTCCCTTGACTTCACGTTGTGTGTCTAGTCAGTCCCTTGACTTCATGTTGTGTGTCTAGTCAGTCCCTTGACTTCACGTTGTGTGTCTAGTCAGTCCCTTGACTTCACGTTGTGTGTCTAGTCAGTCCCTTGACTTCACGTTGTGTATCTAGTCAGTCCCTTGACTTCACGTTGTGTGTCTAGTCAGTCCCTTGACTTCACGTTGTGTGTCTAGTCAGTCCCTTGACTTCACGTTGTGTGTCTAGTCAGTCCCTTGACTTCATGTTGTGTGTCTAGTCAGTCCCTTGACTTCATGTTGTGTGTCTAGTCAGTCCCTTGACTTCACGTTGTGTGTCTAGTCAGTCCCTTGACTTCATGTTGTGTGTCTAGTCAGTCCCTTGACTTCACGTTGTGTATCTAGTCAGTCCCTTGACTTCACGTTGTGTATCTAGTCGGTCCCTTGACTTCACGTTGTGTGTCTGTATCTAGTCGGTCCCTTGACTTCATGTTGTGTGTCTGTATCTAGTCGGTCCCTTGACTTCACGTTGTGTGTCTGTATCTAGTCGGTCCCTTGACTTCACGTTGTGTGTCTAGTCGGTTCATTGACTTCAAGTTGTGTATCTAGTCGGTCCCTTGACTTCACGTTGTGTATCTAGTCAGATCCTTGACTTCACATTGTGTATCTAGTCGGTCCCTTGACTTCACGTTGTGTGTCTGTATCTAGTCAGTCCCTTGACTTCACGTTGTGTGTCTAATCAGTCCCTTGACTTCACGTTGTGTGTCTAGTCAGTCCCTTGACTTCATGTTGTGTCTAGTCAGTCCCTTGACTTCACGTTGTGTATCTAGTCAGTCCCTTGACTTCACGTTGTGTGTCTAGTCAGTCCCTTGACTTCACGTTGTGTATCTAGTCAGATCCTTGACTTCACGTTGTGTATCTAGTCAGTCCCTTGACTTCACGTTGCGTGTCTGTATCTAGTCAGTCCCTTGACTTCATGTTGTGTATCTAGTCAGTCCCTTGACTTCACGTGGTGTATCTAGTCAGTCCCTTGACTTCACGTTGTGTGTCTGTATCTAGTCAGTCCCTTGACTTCACGTTGTGTGTCTGTATCTAGTCAGTCCCTTGACTTCATGTTGTGTGTCTAGTCAGTCCCTTGACTTCACGTTGTGTATCTAGTCAGATCCTTGACTTCACGTTGTGTATCTAGTCAGTCCCTTGACTTCACGTTGTGTGTCTTTATATAGTCAGTCCCTTGACTTCACGTTGTGTATCTAGTCAGTCCCTTGACTTCACGTGGTGTATCTAGTCAGTCCCTTGACTTCACGTTGTGTGTCTGTATCTAGTCAGTCCGTTGACGTCACGTTGTGTGTCTGTATCTAGTCAGTCCCTTGACTTCACGTTGTGTGTCTGTATCTAGTCAGTCCGTTGACGTCACGTTGTGTGTCTGTATCTAGTCAGTCCGTTGACGTCACGTTGTGTGTCTGTATCTAGTCAGTCCCTTGACTTCACGTTGTGTGTCTGTATCTAGTCAGTCCGTTGACGTCACGTTGTGTGTCTGTATCTAGTCAGTCCCTTGACTTCACGTTGTGTGTCTGTATCTAGTCAGTCCGTTGACGTCACGTTGTGTGTCTGTATCTAGTCAGTCCCTTGACTTCATGTTGTGTGTCTAGTCAGTCCCTTGACTTCACGTTGTGTGTCTAGTCAGTCCCTTGACTTCATGTTGTGTGTCTAGTCAGTCCCTTGACTTCACGTTGTGTATCTAGTCAGTCCCTTGACTTCACGTTGTGTATCTAGTCGGTCCCTTGACTTCACGTTGTGTGTCTGTATCTAGTCGGTCCCTTGACTTCATGTTGTGTGTCTGTATCTAGTCGGTCCCTTGACTTCACGTTGTGTGTCTGTATCTAGTCGGTCCCTTGACTTCACGTTGTGTGTCTAGTCGGTTCATTGACTTCAAGTTGTGTATCTAGTCGGTCCCTTGACTTCACGTTGTGTATCTAGTCAGATCCTTGACTTCACATTGTGTATCTAGTCGGTCCCTTGACTTCACGTTGTGTGTCTGTATCTAGTCAGTCCCTTGACTTCACGTTGTGTGTCTAATCAGTCCCTTGACTTCACGTTGTGTGTCTAGTCAGTCCCTTGACTTCATGTTGTGTCTAGTCAGTCCCTTGACTTCACGTTGTGTATCTAGTCAGTCCCTTGACTTCACGTTGTGTGTCTAGTCAGTCCCTTGACTTCACGTTGTGTATCTAGTCAGATCCTTGACTTCACGTTGTGTATCTAGTCAGTCCCTTGACTTCACGTTGCGTGTCTGTATCTAGTCAGTCCCTTGACTTCATGTTGTGTATCTAGTCAGTCCCTTGACTTCACGTGGTGTATCTAGTCAGTCCCTTGACTTCACGTTGTGTGTCTGTATCTAGTCAGTCCCTTGACTTCACGTTGTGTGTCTGTATCTAGTCAGTCCCTTGACTTCATGTTGTGTGTCTAGTCAGTCCCTTGACTTCACGTTGTGTATCTAGTCAGATCCTTGACTTCACGTTGTGTATCTAGTCAGTCCCTTGACTTCACGTTGTGTGTCTTTATATAGTCAGTCCCTTGACTTCACGTTGTGTATCTAGTCAGTCCCTTGACTTCACGTGGTGTATCTAGTCAGTCCCTTGACTTCACGTTGTGTGTCTGTATCTAGTCAGTCCGTTGACGTCACGTTGTGTGTCTGTATCTAGTCAGTCCCTTGACTTCACGTTGTGTGTCTGTATCTAGTCAGTCCGTTGACGTCACGTTGTGTGTCTGTATCTAGTCAGTCCGTTGACGTCACGTTGTGTGTCTGTATCTAGTCAGTCCCTTGACTTCACGTTGTGTGTCTGTATCTAGTCAGTCCGTTGACGTCACGTTGTGTGTCTGTATCTAGTCAGTCCCTTGACTTCACGTTGTGTGTCTGTATCTAGTCAGTCCGTTGACGTCACGTTGTGTGTCTGTATCTAGTCAGTCCGTTGACGTCACGTTGTGTGTCTGTATCTAGTCAGTCCCTTGACTTCACGTTGTGTGTCTGTATCTAGTCAGTCCCTTGACTTCACGTTGTGTGTCTAGACGGTCCTTGACTTCACGTTGTGTGTCTAGACGGTCCTTGACTTCATTTTGTGTTCTGTGTCTAGTCTAGATTTCACTTTGTATGCCTGTGCCTAGTGTCGGAACCCTGGCTTCACATTTTGTGTCTAGTAGAAACCACATCTTCACGTCGGGTTTTAATCGAACCTTCGACTCTACCTTGTATTTCTAGTTACGTCAATATTGTGTTGTGTGTCTCGTCGGACTTTCATTTTCACCTTGTATTTCCAGCAGATACCTGGAAATCACGTTGGACGGGTAGATAGACCATTGTCTCCACCTTATATTTCTCGATGAACCTCGATTTCACATTAGGTGTCTATTCATACCAACAAATTAATCTAGTATTTTCAGTCGGAACCCACAACTTTTCTTAAGTGGCCGGTTCGAAACTCGTGCTCTCATATCTTCCAATTCTCCCTTTCTAGTTCTTTCTCTGACGTTCACGTCTTTCGCATTCCCATTAAACGAGTGTCAATCGATACTTATAAATTTAGTCACTTTATAATGAATCCGTGGTCTAATGGCCCGCACCGTGTCACTGATCAATCACGGGCATTCAGGCGTGCTGCTACCTGGTGTTGGGCACATGCTAATCAAATCGATCGTCGCCAGTGCCAGCACGGACAAGTTCCACTTTATAACAAGCCCATGATAGATCTGGCGTGAGCCAAATGTTGCAGTTTCTGCTCGGATGGAACCTTTTGACTCCATTTAGTGGCAAATATTTCACGTCCCATTTGCTCAGTCGCTAAGGCGCTCAAATTTTTTGTAGCTATATGACTATTGATGTGAGTTAGATATCGGGTCATGGAATCGTTCTGATACACCAAGATACATACACACGTTCCTGAACTGTGTTCTGAATTGAAACATGATGGTGCGAACGAAAGTGTTATTTTCTAGAAATATAAATGGTTGACGGAATTATTGAGGCTATTAAGAAAACATATAAACGCATTCACAAGTATGAATGGCGCTAATAGGAACACACGTCGAAGTGTACTTTGGTGCTTCAGGAGACGCTGACGTTTGAAAGTGACAAGCTAAATGCCGGTATATTAACTATGGTTGTCATTCATTCAATCATTCATTTTCAGTAGCATGCCCTTTGCAGAACCTCGCTCCCATAACAACCATCAGGAAAACCTCTCGATCATAAGCAGGATGTCCCGCATCCGATGCACCCATCTGGAGATCATACGCCACATCCTGCACCCGTCTTCTCTTTGGCCTTCCTCTTCCTCTCTTCCTATGCATATACCCCCCCCCCCCCAATTATTGTTCTCTCCAAACTTTCGTGACGTTTCAAGTGACCAAAATATTTCAATGTCCTTCGTTTTATTTTCTTTAAAAGACAACCTTCATCAATATTCAGTTCTTGAAGTATGGTTGCATTTGTTCGTTTCTCTTCATCCACGTCATATTTAATTTATATATATATATATATATATATATATATATATATATATATATATATATATATATATGTGTGTGTGTGTGTGTGTGTGTGCGTGCGTGCGTGCGTGCGTGCGTGCGTGCGTGTGTGTGTGTGTGTGTGTGGTTCTCTAGAGTCCTCTAATATCTTCTTTCTTCTCCTTGTATGAATGCCAATATATACTTGTAAATCAATGTCGATTATGTCTTACGAAAGCTCGAAAAGGTTTGTCAGCAATGAGAGTCATGGCGACTGCCAATATCGAGCAAAGACTGCTAATACTTCTGTTCCAAGGACTGGTGCTTTCACCCATCGAGTATGCCCTGGCCATCCTCACTGTCAGACGTACACAGATTGGAAGACTTGAAAAGGTACAAAACAAAGCCATGCGCATCATTTTGGGCTGCACGAGAGACACCAGCTGTGTAGCAATGAGATACCTCCTTGACTTCCCGACAATGAACCACAGGATCAAGATCTGGAGAGCTCGTGTATACTTAAAAATAAGTGCAGATAAGCAGCACCATCTGCATGACGCTATATTCAGAGAAAAGGGCGACAGACTAAAGAGGGGCAAATCATAGATGGGTCGGGCGGAAGATGTCGTCAGACAGGTCTGCAGTCTTACCAGTATCAACCCCGGTAAGGAATGGGTGCCGATGCCTCCAGCTTTTAAGTGCACTTTCTCCTGCATTATCACACTCGACAGACGGTGCAGAGAGCAGAATCCTGCCGCTGTCAATGCAGAGGTCAACGCGCTCATCTATAAACACTCAGATAGTTCCGAAGTGCTCATCTATACAGACGGATCTGTTGTAAAGCAGCTGAGAAGTGCGTGGGCATTTACAGCCCGTTCAGCGGGCCGAACCGTTCAAGAATCCAGTGGTTCCCACTCTATGACCACGAGCAGCATGACGATGGAGATGATGGCAGTTACACAGGCCTTCATATGGCTGGAATCACAGCATTATACCAACGTGTGTGTACTAAGTGATTCAATGAGCATGATTCGGAAGGTCGAAGCTGGATCTGTACGTAGACACTGCACTGAGTCGCTGCGGAAGTCTGTTGTCCGTAAAGTCACCTTCATCTTCGTCCCGATTGTGTGGGTTGGAGGATGGGTGTGTAATGGGTGTGGGGGATGAGTGTGGAGGGTGTCTGTGAATGGGATATGTCTGTGTGGGTGGGAGTGTGTGAATGTGGATGGGGTAAATTTGAGTGGGTGGAGGATGTATGTGTGGGTGGTGCGGATGTTTGTAGGTGGAGGTTGTGTGAGTGGGTGGGGAGATGTGTAGGTGGAGGATGTGTGAGTGGGTGGGGAGATGTGTGGGCGGGGATGTGCATGGGGAATGTATGTGGGGGATGTGTGTGGGGGGAATGTGTTTATGGGTGGAGTTTTGTGTGGGAGGGGAGATGTGAGAGAGGTGGGGGAGGTGTGGGATGTGCAGGTGATTGAAGGATGTATGCGATGATGGGGGATGTGTGTTTGGCTGGGTGGTTGGGGTGTGTGTGGGTGGGAGGGTAGATGAGAGATGTATGTGTTGATGGGCGCGTGGGTGATGTGTCGGTGTGAGTGGTTGATGGATGAGTACATGAGTGGGTGGATGTGTGTGAGAGATGAGTGTATGGGTGGGGGAGGTGTGTAGTTGTGAGAAGATGTGTGTGAGCGGCGGATGTGTGTGGGATGGGGTATATGTGGATGGCGGGGTGTGTGTGGGTGGGAGGTGTGTGTTTTTGGGTTATGGGTGGGGGATATGTGTGGGCAGGTGGGGAGATGTGTTTATGGGTGGGGATGTGTGTATAGATGGGGATGTGTAGTTGAGAGGTGACGAATATTGGGTGGGTGAGTGAGTGTAAGTTGGCTGATGTGTGTGTGGGTGGGTGGGGAAAATTGTGAGAGTGCGGGATATGTGTTTGGATAGGTGCGGGATGTGTGGGTTGGCGGGGGTATGTATGTGTGGTTTCTTCTTCTTCTTCTTCTTCTTCTTCTTCTTCTTCTTCTTCTTCTTCTTCTTCTTCTTCTTCTTCTTCTTCTTCTTCTTCTTCTTCTTCTTCTTCTTCTTCTTCTTCTTCTTCTTCTTCTTCGTCTGAGTGATTGAAAGGGCCGAATGTAAGACGGGCCTGCGTGCCCAATTTGTTACCCTTTTAAAATAAAATTTGTTCGTTCGTTCGTTCGTTCGTTCGTTCCCGGGACATGCGGGGGTCGAGGGAAATGAACGAGCTGATAAACTGGCTGGCTCTGCACTTCCTGTAGATGGCCAGCCCATGGATCGTACCGATGTTATTAACGTCCTTAAAGATATATCGAGAACAGAGGACTATGACGTCAGTGAATCCACATCGCTGTCCAGGATGAAAGCCTTGGGAGTAAGAATTGGCACGGCCAGACGCGAGAGGTACATCGGGAAAACGAGGTGCCTCGTCAACCAACACATAACTGGCACTATTAGCCACCGGACGCTGATGCATATGTTGGGAGGAGGATCTGAGCACCTATGGACCTGTCCGGAGTGCAATGAAGACACCCCAACTGATAATTGATAACTGATAACTTTTTTTTTAAGTTGCGTACCTGCCATGTGTCTCAGCACAGGGAATTGAGCAAGTTCACCAATAAGTAAATATTATGGGAAAGTTACGATAAAGGACTAGCGCACGAACTGAACGCACGGGCGCACGCATGGTGACTATGACGTAAAAACGCAGAAGAGCAGAGTTGGATGGAAACGGCAAGAAGGAGGAACATCGAAACGGAATTCTGAAAAATTAATTTCTAGAAGTGGACATCAACGAAGAGCTGGTTCAGTCATAACATGGAAAAACACACCCGTTAACTACGAAGGATAACAGGGAACCATGTATGCATTGATAGGCAGTTTATTCTATGAAACAAGTAATGTAACCATGGCCAACAGACCGTTAGGGGAGTCACCAACAACATTTGCGAGTCGGCAATCAACTAGATCGTGAGTAAAATGTATGCAGTGTGTGACTGTTGACTGTGAATTGAATGAGAAACAATGCAGTAGCCTGCATGACGATAATACAATACTAAGATGTGTGAGCAGAACAGGAGGTTCTCACGGGTATGCGGACACGGTCGGAGACCGGCATAGTGGGAACACGCTGTGACACTGTTCAGAAATAAAACTTGGTATGTATTAGGACGCACAAGCCGTCTGTTATTTGCGATCATTTCAATTGTCAAACAGCTGTCATGTATATGTACGTTCAAGCAAGCAAGGAGTATGAGCCGTCGCAGAGAGAATGTGGACTTTTGTGGTCAGACTAGACATAACGAGAAAGCCAACTATCTTCTTGCGAGAAACCGTTCTTTAAGAATAAATTTAAAAGTGAGAAACTCCTGGTGAAAGCGAACGAGCCATGGACCGGGCTGTTATATTGAACTAACGAACTTTATATTCAACGGGTTATAATTTGGGCTCACAGGTCCGTCTTACATTCAGCCCTTTCAATCACTAATTTTTCGCCCATCAATTATCCATCATAGATGATACAGTTATATTTAAATAGAAGAAGAAGCAGCAGCCATTGTCAAATGAATGCTGTAAACATACACGAAACAAAGTATTCATCAATGTCCCCAGAGAGGCTGGGCGATTAAACTAAGCAAGTGATGACTGTGGATCTGCCCCCGCGACCTGAGTGCAAGAAAAGACAAGTCAACAGGGGTGAAGCCAGACAGGAAGAATCCGTCCATCTATCATGTGCCATGCCGATAAGCATGGGCGGTCATGTTTTGCCATCTCACTCGATCACCAGAATCGTGGATCAGCTCCGTGTTTCTGTCTCGACCATGCCACGTGGCCAAGCTATCTAGGTATTTACTTCTCGGTCTTCCCCTTGGTCTCTTCCCTTCGATCTTACCTGTTGTTACCAAGTTCTCCAATTCATTTCTTCTCATAACATGTCCAAAAAATGTTGACTGTCTATGTCTAATGTCTCTAATTAGTTTACGATCTTCATTTGTGAAGGACTTGTTCATTGGTTTTTCTGTCTGATCATGGTATTCTTTGCATTTTCCTCAGAAACCGCATTTCCACAGCCATCAGATGTTTTTCAGCTTGACTGCTCATTGTCCACGCTTCATATCCATACACAAGTACAGGTTGTATGTAGCACAGGAAGAATAGTCAACCAATATAGAGCTGGTGTCATCGACCTCTACATGATGAGGAAGCTGTTGAAGGGGTGACCCGAGAACTTCTGGACTGAATGGTTCCATGTGCAATAAGGATAAAAAGGATAGTATGCTAGGGAGGCAAGATTAATTTTTTAAAATTCGGATCTCCTACGATGCGGATCGAACCCGTGACCATGGGGCCGGCAGACGAGCGTCTAGCTACTAAGCTATCGCGGACCCTTTCTGAGAGCTATGCCGGCGGTAGCGTAGCTACCAGCAGGGCCTCCCAAGCCGGACAGGTCAAAGGGTAGAGAACAGACAAAGAGAAACACCCTGGCCCTCCAGGTTGGGGGTTGAAGCGTGGGGTTAACATCCCCACCTTTGTAAAAACCTTTCTTTGTTACGAAACAAATACATGAGCCTCGATATCGGACTGACTTATCTGGACAACGACCTTGGAACGTTAAAGGACTTTTGAGATTTGGAACATGGAATGTACGGACACTATATCGAGCTGGAGCGGCCGAAGAACTAACCCGGGAGCTGATTGAATATTAAATGGATATAACAGCAATTCAAGAAATAAGGTGGCCAGGAGAGGGTACTTTAGAGCAAAATGGAATGATTATAATATATGGAGGAAACACCCAAAATAAACATGAATTAGGAACAGCATTTGTCATCAAAAAAGAGTTATGGGGGAACGTTTTAAACTTTAAAGCTTTTAATGACAGGATTAGTAAATTACGAATAAAAGGTAAATGGAAAAATATAACGATGATTAATGTACATGCACCTACTGAAGAGAAAGAAGATGATATTAAAGAAGACTTTTATAATGATTTGGAAGATGTCATAGAAGAAACCCCCAAACAGGACATCCTGATTGTGCTGGGAGACTTCAATGCAAAAATAGGTAGAGAGCAAACTAATAAAAAAGTGGCCGGTATGGAAAGCCTACATACAACTTCAAATGATAATGGATGGAGAGTCATCAACCTGGCAGAAGCCAAAGGACTGCAGGTTAGCAGTACCAGACTACAAAGAAAGGATATACACAAACAAACTTGGAAATCATGTGACAAGAGAACCTATAATCAAATAGATCACATTTTAATTAACAACAGAAATGCATCAAACATACAGCAAGTCAGAAGTTATAGAGGAGCTGAGTGCCACAGTGACCACTTCCTCGTTGGAGCAAAATTTAAAATAAAACTTAAGAGAGCTTTCTATACTAAATTACAAAGATTACACCCAACATATAACAGAGAAAAACTGCAAGACATTACAGTCAAAGAGAAATTTACAGATGAAATAAAATGTAAACTTGAAACTCTGCAAAACCCTTTGGAGGAAAGCATTGACCAAACTTGGTTGAACATCAAGAATACAATTCAGTCTACCGCAGAAGAATGTCTCGGTGTGTTAACCACGCATAGAAAGAACAGATGGTTCAATCAAAAATGTGAAGAAGCAGTCATTAGGAAGAAGAATGCCAGACATGTATGGTTAAATGACATCAATAACATCCAAAAGGAAGAGCATTATAGAAATGAATGTAAAGAGGCTACAAAAATAGTCAGACAGCAGAAGCGAGAATATATGAGTAATATAATCAAAGATATGGAAACTAATCACCAGAAAAATGAATCCAGAAAATTTTTTAAAGAACTGAAGTCAGTGAAACGAGGGCACCAACAAAACACATATGGTTTAAAAGACAAAAATGGGAATATGATAAATACCAATGAGGAAATGTGCAACACATGGAAAGAATATTTTATTGAATTACTAAATTGTGAAGCTCCAAGTAGCATTTTCTCACAGGAAGAGGTTCTAACATGCGAACCACAAATTGAAGAACCTACATTTGAAGAAATCCTATATGTAATCACACGACTTAAAAACAATAAGGCAACTGGGACTGATGGAATTGCTGCTGAATTTATAAAGGCAGGTGGCCATGCATTACATCTAAAGCTATACGAACTAATAATAAAAATCTGGAGGACAGAAGAATTACCCCATGACTGGAAAGAGTCATTATTGATACCTATCTTTAAGAAAGGAGACAAGTTCCAATGTGGAAATTATAGAGGAATATCACTACTGTCCACAAGCTATAAGATACTATCCGCAGTATTACTAAATAGACTAAAACCATATTCAGAAGACATATTAGGTGACTACCAGGCGGGTTTTAGACAAAACAGATCAACAATAGATCAGATATTTATCTTACGACAAATAGCCGAGAAACATTGGGAATATAAAAGAGATCTCCATAACATTTTTGTGGATTTTAAAAAGGCTTATGATAGTGTCCATAGGAATAGTCTATGGAATGCTATGCAGGAATTTGGAATACCAAGGACGTTAATCAACATGACCAGACTATGCATGGAAGATACTTATAATATAGTAACATATAAAGGCAGGAAATCAGACCCCTTCCAAATAACATCTGGCTTGAAACAGGGTGATGCACTATCGCCGCTACTCTTCAATCTGGCTCTAGAGAAAGTTGTAAGGAAGGTAAAGGAGGAATGTGATATTGGAGGAACATCCAAGCTGCTTGGTTATGCAGATGATAAAGATATTATAGGGCAAAGTGAACAAAAGACATTGGAAATATTGACTCACTTAAAGGAAAAAGCCCAACAGATGGGGCTGGTTATCAACCAAGATAAGACAGAATATATGGTAATTTCAAGAGACGGAATGGCTAGAAACTCTGGCCACATACAAATAGATAATATGACCATTAAAAGAACGGAAACATACAAATACCTGGGTACGATCTTCAACTGCTCCAACATCATAAGGGAAGAAATACAAACTAGAATCAACTCTGGAAATAAGATATACTATGCACTACAACATCTACTAAAATCAAAGGCGCTATCTCGTAACACCAAAATCACAATATACAAAACACTGATCAGACCAGTTGTGCTGTATGGCTCTGAAACCTGGAGTACAACGAAAGGAGACGAAGCCTTGTTACAAACCTTTGAGAACAAAATTTTAAGACGCATCTTTGGACCCATTAGGGATACACAAAGTGGAGAGTGGAAAAGAAGAAGTAACAAAGACATTTATGATCTGTTTAAGTCCCCGCTAATCACTGGTATCATGAAGGTTAATAGACTACAATGGCTGGGGCATATAGAAAGAATGGAAGATAATAGGGAAACAAAACTCGCTTACACTCAGGAAATAAATGACCGTAGACCCCGAGGTAGACCAAGAAGGCGGTGGAGAGATAATACATGTACAGACCTACAACCACTTGGAATCAACGACTGGCAAGAGAAGGTCCACCAGAGAGACGAATGGAGACGGATTGTATTTGCAGCAAAGAACCTGAATGGCTCGGAACGCTGAAGAAGAAGAAGAAGACTCAATGAGTATATTCATTGAGATAGAGATGAGTTGGATCCGAAGACAGTGGTTGGTGTCTCTGGGGCGGTCGTGGCAGGCAAAGATTAGTTTCATTTTCGTGGCAGGGCATGTGGGTGTACAAGGATATGGGCAGGCTGAAAGGTTTGCAGGTAAGGCTACTGCGGAGGGCGGACGAGCCATGGACCAGGCTGATATACTGAATGCTCTAAGAAAAGTATGCGAGAACCAACAGATGACTGTGAATCTACAACCATGGTCAGACTGCGAGAACAGAAAGTTAAAAGAGATGGGGCCAGACAAGAGCACTATGCAGGTGTCGCGAAACTGAAGTAAGCCTCAAACGGGTCAAAGTATTTCTCACTGTTGTCCACCCCGTTCATGCGGCTATACCACATTTTAAGGCGGGTGAGTGAGTTCTCCGAGTTAAAATGAGTTAGGACCGTTTTCAAGGTTCTCGAGAATTATGTATCGGGGGGATTCATGAACTTCACTGGTCCCGAGAAACATAACTCAACGTTTTGAATGTGCGTAGATACTTTTGTGATGAAAGTCGTACGTTTTGACAAACCTCGAAGATCGTGAATTGCCATCATTTCGTGGGGCAATTCTCGTTGTTCGGCGGGTTCCGCCATTGTATGACACTTCCGGACTATTCCGGATCCGATCCGAAAGTCATTCGATAGTCACGGATTTGAGACCAGAGGCCGCTTCTTCTTCCAGCTGTATTACTATGCATCTTATGGGGAGCCAGAGATTGATCTACAGTAGAGGTCTTTATGAAGCTATCTTATCGATGTCTGTTGCCGAATAGTTCCTAAGTTTAAAGGTAACACATTTATAATTGGTGTCGCTTAAATAAGTTTTGTTTTTCAGCTGTGGGTCATTTTTGACCAGGCAGGCTAGGTGTGGTGTAAGCCTGTGCTCTGACCTAGATGTACGCGTGGGCCTAGGGTTCGCGGACAAGACAAAATGAACCTCGCAAGCCAGTGGGGCAGTCTGGTTGAGGCGAATTACTAATACATTCGACGCCCGATCTCAATGATGGTGTATCTTATCGAAATATTGTTCTGATAGAGAACTTCCTCTTGAACAGAACTATAATTTGACTACCCTAATGGATAGTTTTGACATTAGTACTTTTCAATCATCATCATGTGGCGGTTTGAAACAAGTACTTTTCGGTCAGCATCATGTGACGCGAGGGAACCACAATGTGCGTTTCTCGTCAAGGTGAAAACCCAGATATGTGGGAGGTGATATCCGATGTGAAGTGATTATTGACACCTAGGCCTGTTGTTATGTAACTGGGCGTAGTCAAGGGGGGTAAGATATCTTCACACCTACTAGGGCTATGTAACCTTGGGTTATTGTAAACGGTGGGGAGACATCAACACATGTAACCCTTGTTTATTTCATAAGTGTTATCTGACGCAAAACTTTCTTTGATAACAAAGGAAAATTTTGTCAGGCTGGTCTAACTTTCTATTGTCTCTGTACTTTCATCGGAACCAGATTGTTCTGAATGTTTGACTTTACAAACTTCCTAGGCGGACAAAAGAATTTATTCATGTGGTTATTGTCTATATATCAGACTATCCACGTATCCGAGGAAGAAAGGTTGAAAGTGACAAACACAAGAACACAAAACTCTTCTGGTGTTTGTCTGTTTTTAAATCAGTGTTTCAGGGTAGGTTTACCAGTGCAGCCTGAGCATCTCCCAGCAACCTTGGAGGTGACAGAGAGCGTTTACCTGAGGTATTATGATATACTTATCTACTATTTCTGATGAAAGAGACTGTGATTGTTAATAAAGACGATCCAGGCCATAAAACTTGATGATCTCCATGTGAGGTATGGAAGGATTACTAAAAGTCGTAATCTTAACCTGTTTATGAGATTTGTCTGGGAATTCAGACATACGACAGTGGTCTGAGCTCGAGGGACTGACCAAAAGAGAGAGTGAGATGGTGAAGAATATTGGTGTAGGATGTATTATTCAAAGGTGAGATAGATTTGTACACCTGGCCTGTTCTTGCTTACAGGAACCCTTTTGCTGTTTGCTGTTTGCTGTTTGAAAGACACCAGAATATATGTCTCACTTCAAGTAAGCCAGGAGATCGAGACTGGGCTATCAAACTGAAGAAAGCTGAATAAGACTATTCTACGACGCTATCTGAAGTAGAAGATCTGAGTCTAAACGGTGCAGAAAGCCAAGTGGCTAGTGACTGTTGAAACCTACCAGGATCAAGTCCAGAGCCTCTAGAAGGCGTCAAAAAGTATCGGCGACTGTATCCGACCACCTGTTTCTACAAACTGACATTCAATAATTCACTGACATGACTCTCGTGGGATGATGCGACTGTCTACCAGACTACTTTCACGACTAGCTTCTGCAAATCGTCTTGTTCCAGATATGTTGGTGTTACCTTTCCTCTGAAGTAAATTAAGCAGGCCGAGAGAGGGATCATGCTGCATGGGTAACACATGGTCTCTACAATTCAGTCAAGGATTAGTGCTATGGAGAGGTATAACTCCATCCCTGGTCCATGGATTGTAGTTTTTTTTGTTTTTTGTTTAAACCTTTTTTTGAAGTACAATGTAAAAACAAAACTGACGTCTGTCAAGACGGCAAGGTGCCAATGTGGGCAGTATATTCTTTCACTGGCTTTTTTCACTGAAAGCATATGTGTCCGTTGTTTCCTTTTAGTCACTTTCTTACTGAAGGGATATCTTCTGCTTACACCATATTCTTTCACGGTCTTTCTTGGTCAAAATATATCTTCTTACAGTAAAGTTTTCATTGGCCAGCTTATTGACAGTATACATGCATAGAATACATTATTTCATTCATTAACTTTCAACTGTCATTTACTGCCAATATAGTACCTTGCGGTGTATGGCAGGGGGGGGGGGGGGGGGGGGGGTCTTGAGCCTGAGGAATTAAGGCCGCCTGGCTAAAGCAGGCGCCACGAACTGTGAGGTTAGAATTTTCTGTCTGCCCCCGATTTCATTCATTAACTTTCTTAACGAGATAATGTCTGAAAAATGTAATAGAGAGTACACAGCTGTCTCTGTGACACCCACGAACTCATGATAAAACACAAGGATACGTTTATGACACTCTTAGGCTTCCATAACACATCTGTACTGTCCATCTTGTTCTCTCTCTCTCTCTCTCTCTCTCTCTCTCTCTCTCTCTCTCTCTCTCTCTCTCTCTCTTTCTCTCTCCTCCGCTGTGGAACAATATTCCATAACGAATAAGACATCACCAATCCATTTCATCCTATCGAGCACATGATATGGTCAGCGTAACCTCCTGACGATCACACTAACTCGCTCGCTTCTCCCAATACCAGCTTGGTTTTCATCTTTGGTCCTTACCATCGATATTTGAAGTAAGCATTTAATTACCTTGTCATGGATAACTCAACAATCGAATGCCTCTTTAGGGTGTACGGAGCACATATAAGTAAGCTTTTCCATCTCTATATATTTTTCTGAAGTGTTTGCAAACAAAAGTTTGCTTCTCATTTTTCATTTTTCTCTCAAAAAGCAGGCTGTTTTTCCGAAACGTCAACATCTACGTCATCTTGTAATCTCTCGTGTGTAACCTTGAGTAGTATTTCCAGTGTGTGGCCAATAAGACTGATTGTTCTATATCTACGTCATCTGGCAATCTCTCGTGGTCAATAAGACTGATTGTTCTATATCTACGTCATCTTGTAATCTCTCGTGTGTGAACTTGAGCAATATCTCCAGTGTGTGACCCATAAGACTGATTGTTCTATAATATGTTACTCCTGATGTTTTGGCCCCTGCTACGAATGTTGATGTTTTGACCCCTGCTATGAATGTTGATGTATTAGCCCCTGCTATGAACGTTGATGTTTTGGCCAAAGCTACACATTTTCATGTTTTCGCCAATGCTATAAATGTTGATGTTTTCATGTCTTGTAGGTTCTCTTTTTTTAATTTTTGTTCCCTCAACTTTGAACTAAACCATAGTTCATATACGAGCTATAACTTCTGGCGCACTTCACAGTTTTTTACTTGTGAATTAGTATGCCCTACCACCGGTGTCCTTCAACTTGAGACTAACCCACTCTGACTTCTGAGATATTTGTAATTTACGTCTCCAAGTCAAGAACGAGAAGTCAACATTTTAGTCCAGCTGACCAATGTACGGGTGGAACCCGCTACTTCGTAATCAGCAAACCGGAAGTTAAAGACCTCGTTTGCATACAGCAATTTCCATCTTTGAACATCGGGCGTGAAATTTTCTAGTACTTATTATGTTAAGACGCACGTGTGTAGAACTCACCCGGTTATGTCCTTTTCTTTCCACACAGCAGCACAGCAGTTGCAAACGTCTGTCCCAGCTCTCTTCGTAGGCTCGGAAAGCTTTCCTGAAATGTGTAAACATGTGTCGTTAGCAAGAATTATATCACAGACGTGCGAGGTCATAGGTATGAACAAGCTGTTAGGTCGAAGAATTACAACAATCCACATGAGAATATATAGGAATTAATGTTATCCGAATGGGAATATATACGAATTAAAATAATATGATTAAGAATATATACGAATTAAAGTAGTTTGAATAAGAATATATACGAATTAAAGTATTCAAAATGAGAATGTATACGAATGAAAGTAATCCGAATGATAATATTTACAAAGTAAAATAATCAAAATGTGAATATATAAGAATTAGTTCTGTTCGGAATTTAAAAAAGAAAAAAAATTAAACCTCCTTCATAGTATTCGTTCTATTCATCTACAAAAAAAAAAAAAAAAAAACCAAACGAAGGAACAAACTTTATTTTCAGAAGGTTAAGAAATATACAGTCGAATAGGAGCGTAGTTCCACACTATAACATATACGTCATAGGTTAAAAAAAAAGTTAATTGCACATCCTTTACATGACGTTGCAATCAACCCCAGCATTTTTTATCTGCTTGTGATTTCTCGGCAAGTTTAGGTTCAGTAGTTTGCTATTGCTTTCTGAACGACGGGAAGTCATGCCATTGTATGAAAACCAACACAAGACGGTCTGCTGCCAAATCGCCTGCAGCTGTGTTTAGAACCCATTTGCGGGATTACGAACTGCGTCCCTGACCCTTTCGCCAAAGAGCCGGCCATGGAAGACAGTTGTTATAAAAGTCATCATTATTATTATCACATTTCAAAATTCTCAATTTCACACTCACGTTGCTTCTTCATTGTCGATGTTAACAATGACAAATTAAACCCAAAAAAAAATCCCATATGAAACTAAGAATGAAAACATAATTATTAACCGAGACGAAGGTTCGAGAAATATAATATCGCGAGTGCTTAATTATTGATTATGGCGAGCGGTCCATAATTGGTTATGGCGAGCGCTTCATAATTGGTTATGGTGATCGATTCATTTAGTAGATTTGGTTGTTGCACACCGTAAACAACTAGGGTTAGAATTAAATTGTAAGAAGATACAAATTATGGTCGTCACTGGGAAGAACGAAATACCACAGTGTAATATACAAGTGCCGGTCTCTCTGGCTGTGGGGTTACAACACTTTCTCTCTGTAATCCCGTTTATCACGCAGAGTCTCGCAGCGGAGCGAGAACTGAGGTGGTTCGACCCCCGCTCGTGACTTGCGGATACTGAGCCGGCCGCTCAGAAAGCAATGGCAAACTACTGAGCGTAATCTTGCCAAGAGATCAACAGACAGCTGAAAGATGCTGCTGTTGACAGCTAAGTCCTGTAAAAGGATACGCAAAAAAAAACAAAACAATATACAAGTAAATGGGAATATTCTTAAACAAGTAAATCGGTATAATTATCTCGGAACAGTCATAACATCTGATGGTAGATGCTTTGAAGAGATTAGAAGAAGAATCACCATGGCGAAGGTAGTCTTTTGCAAGATGAAAAACATTCTGACCAATAAAAAGAAGTCAATTGAAACGAGAAAAAGAGTATTGAGGGGATACATAGAACCTGTTCTTTTGTATGGATGTGAAACTTGAACAACGAGCAGTCAAGCTGAAAAACTTCTGATGGCTGCAGAAATGTGGTTTCTGAGGAGAATGCAAAGAATATCATGGACAGACAGAAAAACCAATGACCAAGTACTACAAGAAACAAATGAAAATCGTAAACTGATTAGAGGAATAAGACGTAGACAGTCACAATTGTGTGGACATGTTATGAGAATAAAAAAAATTGGAGAACTTGGTGAAAACTGGCAAGATCGAGGGGAAGAGAACAAGGGAAAGACAGAGAAGTTAATACCTGGATAGCTTTACTACGTGGCATGGTCGAGACGAAAATACTGAACGGACCCACGACTCTGGTGATCGAGTGAAATGGTGAATCATGACAGCACACGCTTACCGGCATGGCACATGATGAATGAATGGATAGATTCATAATTGGTTATGGTCTAAGTTTGCAACAGAGGACCCCCTGGGAGAGTCAACGGTTACGTAACCGAACAGTCTGGCCACTGCCAAGAAGAGAAGCAATGGCAGGATATCTTCTTTATAGATGCCAACATACTATTCATCCTTCCATCATGTGCCATGCCGATAAGCGTGGGCGGTCGTGTACTGTCATGTCGCTCGATCACTAGAGTCGTGGATCAGCTCTGTGTTCCTGTCTCGGCCATGCCACGTAGCCAAGCCATCCAGGTATTTGCTTCTAGGTCTTCCCCTTGGTCTCTTCCCTTCGATCTTGCCAGTTGTCACCAAGTTCTCCAATTCATTTCTTCTCATAATATGCCCACATTTTTTTTACTGTCTACGTCTAATGTCTCTAATCAGTTTACGATCTTCATTTGATTCTTGAAGGACTTGTTCATTGGTTTACGATCTTCATTTGATTCTTGAAGGACTTGTTCATTGGTTTTTCTGTCTGACCATGGTATTCTTTGCATTTTCCTCATCAAATAAATTATATAATATCTTCTTTACAGATGCCTAGATACTATAGCAAGCAAATAAATTATATAATATCTTCTTTACAGATGCCTAGATACTATAGCAAGCACATAAATCATATAATATCTTCTTTACAGATGCCTAGATACTATAGCAAGCACATAAATCATATAATATCTTCTTTACAGATGCCTAGATACTATGGCAAGCAAAAAATTATATAATATCTTCTTTACAGATGGCTAGATACTATGGCAAGCAAATAAATTTTATAATATCTTCTTTACAGATGCCTAGATACTATAGCAAGCAAATACATTATAACGAAATACTGTTATGGGGTAAATTTGTGCACGGAACAAGACACTTAATGATGAATAAGGCTTAGTATCCTCCATATTAAAACCATAAATCAATGGCAAAGGGAATTAGGACAGGAAAACGTTGAAGAAGAAGATATAATTTAGATTGAAAGATGACAACAACAGAATAACTGGAAAGATTATTTTGGACATAACGCTCATGACTGCCATTTGACAGTGCACATAATGATAATGATTTTGTAATTGTAATAACACCTCCAAAGGTTTGTCAGAACAGTGAAAAAGTCAAAGGCTAGGGCTGTGATAAAATTCCTGATATTACACGGAAAATATCTAGTGAAATGCACAAGGAGGATACTTATTTATTGATATACTCTTGCGAAACCGTTTCTTTTATATTTCACTATTTTGTTAGACAAGACAAATAAACTGTTGAGCATGTTACCCTGCTTGTCATCTGTGCAGCTAAAAGGGGTCTTCAAGTTGAAATCTTTAAAGTGTTATAGAAATTACAAGAACCATGCCATTATCTTATAACCTGAGTGGGCTAAGTGGTCTCGAGGTATGGTGTCCGCCTATGGCGTTGGAGGTCCTGGGTTCAAGCCCCAGTGAGGTCCGGGATTTTTTCACGTGGACTTCTAGTAACAAAATTTCCCCTGGTCTCTGGGTAGTTAATCGGACGTCCGTGTGTATTGTTGCGCGCGTAAAAATTCCGTTGGCAGTTGAAAATCGAAAAAGAGTAGCCTAACGGCGCTGCCCGGGAAAAATTTCGAGTTAAAAATCTACCCAAAGTATTTCAGGATCCTCGCCGGTGCTACGGAGTTCGTACACTGAGCTGAAATTCTCCGGAATAAGGCTTGAGTTAAGATTAGAACGGAGCCCTTATGGGTTACACTCGTGTGCCGTGATGTTGATCCGTCGACTATACTGTCTTATAACCTGTCAATATTATTGTAAAGAATGTCAAGAGTATTAAACAGGTGACATCACGATGCAGACGAACACAGTGACGTCATCAGGACAGTGTAAAGATGGCCGCCTCACTTTTGACATGCACCAAAGAGTAGCAGCGTTCTTGTTATCCTTTTTTTTTAATCAGTGAAGGGGTGAGAGCTATAGACATTCATCGGCGAATGAAGGTCCAGTATGGTGATACATATCTGTCTGTCCAGCAAGTGTATGAGTGGAGTAGGATGTTTTAAAACTTTTCGATGAAAAGTACAGCAGGTGGTGCATGAATGGTTACACACGCGACCATGATAATGTTTGTCTACAGGAATCCAGGCACTTTATCAGCGCTGGAGGACCTGCATTGAACGCAGTGGTGACTACATCGAAAAATTATACATTTGTTCTTTACTTTTTCAGAACACACACACACACACGCACGCACGCACGCACGCACGCACGCACGCACGCACGCACGCACACACACACGCACGCACGCACGCACGCACGGACGCACGCACACACACACACACACACACACACACACACACACACACACGCACGCACACACACACACACACACACATTCAAGGTTTTCATATGAAGCCCACTCGTAGTTGATAAAGATATACCTGCCCACAAAATCAACAAACTCGAAGCTGTATGGAATTAACCAGGAACAGTAAAAAAAAAAAAAACGGCCGAGTTCATCACGAGGGCTTGTCTAATGGCGAAATCATCAAAGATATGATCACAGTCATAAGTCGATGAAGCATTTATACAACACCTGACTTCCTCGCCGATGCCCTTTCACAGTGAGACTCATAACTTTCTTGCCACGAAGCCAGTCAACCAGAACATTGCACATAAGATGAAGAAGAAGTATACGGAAAACTAGAGCTCACCAAATTATTCCTTCATAAATCTCGTGCCCGCCCGTGTGTTAGCCTTGTTTTACCTTATCATGTCATACTAAGCAAATCGTCGCGCATTTGCGAGCGCTATCAAGACAAGTCGCCTGAACAAGTCAAGAAGCCTGATACGTGGGGAAATGGCACGTTGCAAGAATACCAAAACACACGTCGCATCCAAGATGTGCAGCGATGGAGCCGAAAAGACCGTCAAGAAGAAGAACGTGCAGAGCCTGCCTGCGAGCTGTAACAAAGAACCTGAAACTACAGCTACTAGCGAAGCCACCACGAGGGAGACCGCCGACACCACGGACAAGATCCAAGACAACTGAGAAGAAGGAGGAGAAATACACTAGAGTCAGAAACGCCGACTCAAAAACAGTCCGATGAGTTGTCAAGCGAATTCAAGTGGAGCTGTCAGACGAAGAAATCCAGAAGCAGCTACAGGAAGAAAATCTCAACATTCAAATCTTGAAGGCGGAGCGGATCCTGACTTATTCAAATATTCCTACGACACTAGCGGTGGTGACGACTAAAGGCAGCGAGATACCACGCCAGGTATATATAAACCAGAAAATTCAACAGCCTGAAGGATTCATACCACGAATCACCCAATGTTCCAGATGCCAGAGGACCGGCCACAGCAGAACAACATGTCGCAGAAAGACGGAAATCTGCCGCTACTGCGCCGATCACCACGCCTTTAAGGAGTGTCCGCTGGCCAAGCTGGACACGAACTTCCGAGCACCCAACAACAAGAGAAAGTGCGCCAACTGCCTGGGTAGGCATGGAGCAAGATACCCCGGCTGTCCATACCTCCAAAGACGTTTTAAAGCTCGCCACTACAACAAAGACGCCATATAAGGAAGCAATGTGGAGGTGCGAGACGGCCACGGGTACATCACAAGCTGTAAGAGATCAACTGCAGAACGAAATAGACGAGGTGAAGAAGCAAGTCAAGGCACTACAGACACCAGCACCAACCAGCGACAATCAGAAGTTGCTGGCCGACATGAAAGAGATCCAGCACAACATCAAACAAGAGATGACCGAGATGAAGAAGGAAAACGAAGAAATACTACGCACCATTAAAGCGGAGAGAGGACTGCATAAGGCAGAAATGGAACTTCCAAAACAAACCAACAGAAGCCACACAAGAACCCACAGAGAAACCGCAAAAGGAAAACCAACAAGAAACCGAGCCTGGAACGCAAGCTAAAGCCGCCAGCAGCCCAGCCACGGCGCCAGAGAAACTCAAGGGGAAATCATGATCCCGCCAGGCCTCTGAAGAAAACCGAGATGAGCACCACCATGACAGCATGGAGGACACCCCGATTCCCCATGTTTTACCGAGGAAGAAATCGCAGAGATGAACAGGGATCATAAACTCAGGTGCAAGGAATACAGAAGGCGCATGGAAGAAAAAGGAAAGAAGTACAAGAAACACACGGGAAAACCAATGCCCTACCGTACCTTTGAAGAATACCCAGACTTAAACACGGATGACGTACACCCATGGGCATACTATATAGATGAAGGAGAAATCGTCCCATGGATGACCACGGAGGAAGAGATCGAAAGACAACAAAAACTCAAACTTGAAAGAGATAAAGTCGCATGGAAGAACATGAAAACATCGACAAGCTTCTACGTGCTATACCCAAAACAGGAGACAAAAAGACCACATTAAAAGTCCTTATAAGGACTGCAACCTGAAGAGCCAGAAACTGCCACTAACAAAAGAAATCACCAGAAGACGGGCACAAAGGACAGCCGCCACCAACCCCCCAGCTGACGTCACAGACAAGAACCAACATTACTAGTCCGAGATAGGACTAACTCGTAAGAGCGCACAAGACAAGAATCAGGGTGAATGAACCCACAAAAACCACGGCTCTCAAAAATAACCACCGCTGAGGAAGCAGGTTAGACGAGACCGACTTTGAATTTTGTTTTTTTTTAAATTGGAATTGGAATTGTGTTAACGAGAAGTCAGAGTCAAGAACTGTAACACTATAAACAGGTATGTACTGTGCTTTTAACCGTTGCAGGCAGAGTCAAATCGGAAGGGAGGATCAATTTATATCAGCTTCAACCAACTGCAAACGACACTTTACTAGTCGCGCTAAAGTTATAGAAATAGTAATTACATCAGAGGCCAGTGGTTTGGGGTTCAAACCACCCCCGATCCCCCACCCAAGGACAGGGTTTCTTTCCTCCGTTAAAACATGCCTGCCGGGTTACGTTCGTTCATACATTAATAAATCTGAGTCAACCAGCGTCATACTGCCCGTGGGGGATTCTAGATACAGTTATTCGGGGGAGTGGGAGAGAGAGAGAGAGAGAGAGAGAGAGAGAGAGAGAGAGAGAGAGAGAGAGAGAGAGAGAGAGAGAGAGAGCCGCCGTCATACTGCTCATGTGGAGTTCTATATAAAATTGTTGGAGATGAGTCAGCTGGAGTCATACTGCCCATGTGGGGTTCTAGGTAAAATAGTTGGAGGGGTGTCAGCCGGCGTCATACTGTCTATGTGGGATTACAGATAAATTGTTGGAGGGGAATCAGCCGGCGTAATACTGTCTATGTGGGATTACAGATAAATTGTTGGAGGGGAATCAGCCGGCGTCATACTGTCTATGTGGGATTACAGATACAAGTGTTGGAGGGGAGTCAGCCGGCGTCATACTGCCCATGTGTGATTCTAGATACAATTATTGGAGGGGAGTCAGTCGGCGTCATACTGTCTATGTGGGATTACAGATACAATTGTTGGAGGGGAATCAGCCGGCGTCATACTGTCTATGTGGGATTACAGATACAAGTGTTGGAGGGGAGTCAGTCGGCGTCATACTGCCCATGTGTGATTCTAGATACAATTATTAGAGGGGAGTCAGTCGGCGTCATACTGTCTATGTGGGATTACAGATACAAGTGTTGGAGGGGAGTCAGCCGGCGTCATACTGCCCATTTGTGATTCTAGATATAATTATTAGAGGGGAGTCAGTCGGCGTCATAGTTAAGAGTGTGAAGTCTTTGCTTGGTTGCAGGTAACGTAGATTTTGTTTTAGAATTGTTTGAAATGCGGTTTGCATGACTCCAGTTAACTACACTATTTATTTCCTGTTGCAAGGATAATTCTTGCACATTACAATCAATAGCGTTTGTATATACTGTGCAGTCGTCTGCAAATAGATCGCAGGACGACGACAGATATAAGGGAAGATCATTTATATAAATGGCAAATAACAGATGGCCAAGTATAGACCACTGAGGTACTCTAATATTAATGGTAATGGCTTGAGATAAAGATTTATTGTGTGATGCTATTTGTTTTCTGTCTAATAAAATTATTTGATTAATGTCACTATATTAAGGCTTACTTTAATTGTTTCTAGTTTTTTTTTAAAATTAGAATAGTATTATCTATCATATCGAATGCTTTTCTAAAGTCTATAAACACCGCCCCACATAGAGTACAGCTGTTAATATGTTGATGCCAGTTTTCTATCATGTTTGTTATGGCCGTATGACAAGAATATTTTGGCCGAAATCCTGACTGCCTGTCAACTATTAGTTTGAGGTGAACTAAGTGCGCTAGTGTTGTTTTGTGAATGTGCTTTTCTAGTAGGTTGAATAGTGAGGATAATATGGAAATTGGCCTATAGTTACTCATGAGACGATCGTCTAATGAATCAGCTTTTAAATGAGGATACGCTTTAGCAATTTTAAAGGCTGATGGGAAGTGACCTTTGGTGAAACATTGATTATATATAAAAGTTAGTGACTCACGGATCGCCGGTGCAGCGTAGCGAAGGATCCGATTACTCATTCCATCTAGTCCTGATGAATTATTGTTTTTTAGGTTACTGAGATGAGTAAATTCTTCAGTGGTCGTCATTAGGGGTATGTTGGGGGGAATGTCTCGATAGTATTTGTTTTCACAAAAAGATGATAATAAAGATATGTCATGAGGCGCATTTGGTATTGCAGCCTTCAATTAGATTATGTCGGACTGAAAGAATCTACTTAATTGATCACTTGTAACCTGATTTGATGGTAATGATTGTGATGACTTGTGTTTGTTTGTCAAGGTATTAATTGCTTTCTATATATCTTTAGTGTTGGTTTTATCTATTAATAAGTTCTTAAAATAGTTTTTATTTTCCTTTCGAATAACATATTGAACTTTGTTTCTCAGATTACGGTACATGGTTAGATCTCTATTTTTATGTGCCCTGCCCCGGTCACTCATAAGTTCAACTACCTCCTGTGTGATCCACGGGGGCTTAGTGTGATGTTTAACTCGAACTTCCTTATATGGAACATGCTTATCAAAAATACTTAGAACGGTCTTCAGCCAGTGGTCCAGAGCATCGTGTGGGTCAGGAAGCTGGTAAACATAGTCCAGAGATGAGTTGAGCCAGTCTTGTAAAAAGACATCTTGATGGATATTTTTATAATTTCTATATTTTATACTTATGTGTTTGTGTTTCGGAGTATTGGTACCTCTTTTCGACCACGTGCAACATACTGGGTAGTGATCGCTCATTGCATTAATAGGTACAGTACATTCTGTAATGTTGTCAGCACATGTAGTATAAATGTGATCTATAAGTGTTGCAAATGATTTCGTTATTCTAGTGGCTCGTTTGACTAATTGTTATAAGTTATATGACTCTATTATGTTTTCCCATGCTTTGTTTGATTTTTTAGTGTCTATGTTAAAGTCACCTAGCACTATTATTTCTCTCGCATTACTAAACACTACACCCATCATAGTGGTGAATATTTCATACCAGATATTTCCTGCACTGGGGTTTCGATAAAGATTGCCCACTACTAGGGGTATACGATTTTGAAGTTTAGCCTCAAGCCATACACACTCAATCTCACAGGTTTCAAAATCTAGCCTGCGGTGGACGTTAAGTGAATTAGAAATATAAACTGTAATACCCGCCTCTCGTTTCTGATACGGATCTCTTCTAATGGCTTTGAAAACTCTGATAGCATTTAATCGACTTTCGCTAACGCCGAACATGTGAAAATTTTGATAAGTATGTGTGATAGTTCGTGCAGCTTCCCTAATAGATTGAAGATATTTAAATGCCCTATTCTGAGTCCATCATTACTGAGCCAGTGTTCGTACTTATTACACATTTCAACAATGCGTAATCATTTTTTAAAACACACAATGAATACAACTTACGTCCCTTATTACAATACACACTCTAAAGTACAGAGAAGCAGTAATATCTCTGTCAATATACAAAAATACGTAAACAGATCAGTAAGGGTGAGCAGTGAAGACCCCCTCTTTCACAGTAAAAACACAATAAAACGTATTATAAAAGAAATATAACTAAGTATCAATTAATGTGACGTCAATACGAGTCAATGTTCATTGTCACGTACAACCTATTAGGTTACTATATAAAACAATAACCAAATATGCACATAGACGTTCTAGGAGATGCTCTTTCTTGTACCGATATCCGGTGTTGCTTTGTACTGAATTGCTAGAATCAAGTTGTAGTTGTCGTTGGTACAGCGACATCACAGTGCCTGACGAAGTGAAGCTGGGCTAAAACGTGTGAGGTATAACCACTCTGGGTTACAATGAAATGGATACTATTGATTTCTCACGGGTGTGTAACGACAACCAACTACAGGCTCTGATTCGTGGCTAACAGGAGGCTATAGTGGGACGTTGTTGTTACTGATAGATTATTCCTTGCTGGGGAGAAGAGGGAACATATCTTCATAATTATCACCCTCCTGTGGGAAAGAGGGCGTATTGTACAGATTTGGTATGGTGGAAGTGTTCCGTCTAGCTTGGATTTCAGGTGCCGTGGTTATGAGTGGTCTGCGCTCTTCTAGCCTATTGGTAGTTGATGTGGCGGGAGTATGTCGTTTGGCTTGAGTTTCAGGCGGAGTAGCTAATAGTGTCCTACGCAATCCTGTATTGGATGTATGTTGTGTCCGTTCTGGGTATTTGATATTTTATGAGGTAGGTAAACAATCTAGCATGTGAAAAGTCACGAATGTGTGGTCAAATTAAACATGGAGGAAGGTGTACCGGGTTAGCTAAGAAGGAAGACCACAACGTAGATGGGTGCAAGATGTGATTGATAGTTAACAGATGGCAGCAAAAGTGGAGAGGCATCTGATAGGGAGAAATTTCGAAAGGTTGTCTTGGAGGTGGAGTTCTGCACAGTATGATAATGGATGGAACAATCAAGATATTGAGAAAAACTATTAATAGTGTAACTAGATAGATCTTTCTCTGGATCTAACAAGGCAAAACAAAAAGAAGTGAACCATAAAATAACAGAAGAGAATTAAAGGGTGAGAGAGAGAGAGAGAGAGAGAGAGAGAGAGAGAGAGAGAGAGAGAGAGAGAGAGAGAGAGAGAGATGAATAATAAGGGCGAGTCGCAGAAGGACGTGCGGAATATGGCGTAAGATAGGAAGACTTGTGATTTGGTTGAGGTCCTATGCTTCACTGGGAGGTGAAGAAGAAGGAGAAGAAGAAGAAGAAGAAGAAGAAGAAGAAGAAGAAGAAGAAGAAGAAGAAGAAGAAGAAGAAGAAGAAGAAGAAGAAGAAGAAGAAGAAGAAGAAGAAGAAGAAGAAGAAGAAGAAGGGAGAGAAGGATAAGAAGAACAAGAGGCAGACGAAGAAGAAGAAGAAGAGGAAGAAGAAAACGCATTCATCAATAAGACATATATTTCATAGAGAGGGTAACATAAAGAGATGGGCTAAAAAGAGGATGCAAAACTAATTATCCTTGCAGACATGCAGTGCTGCAAAGACACTGTATTCGATTATCCTTGTGAAGATGGCAACTTACGTGATATGGATAAAAGGACCATTACGTGATAAATCTTGCATAAATTCCGAAACCAATTATGGAGCCCCAGTCGCCCATTTGTCATGTAACTAACCGACTTTTTTCAACCGACACTTTCAACAAAATTAGAATGTCTATTACCACGTCAATATCACTAATTGAATGGCTTTTACGTAGTTAAGGAAACGAATATTTCATGAGCAGTGCTCCAAGCGAGATGAAAGCAGCCTTAACACATAAAGTGAGTTGATAACGGCAGCATGCGACATGCAGCAGCCTCCCTTTGCCTCCCCAAAATAAAAATAAAAAAATTAACAAAAGCAGGAATGTTACTGCATTGGGAAACCCTACAGGGGTAATCAGGCGAGATCCTTTTTGCGTTTCTGTGTGCAACGTATCACGCAACAACTTGGTACCGTCACATCAAAGAGCGTCTACAATGGATCTCCGTCATTCTATGTCTGTTACAATGATGATGCAGCCTAATACCTTCTTTCCATCTAATCGTTTGATGTTATCTTATTGCTTAAACCTGTGTCTTCCTTGTGCACGCCTGCCTTCCATCTTCCAACACAGTTTTTACATCAGGGTATTATTGTTGTCTTGAGTGCCCACAATGTTGCGTCTAATTATCCTTTGGAACAATAATTCTCTTTTCTTTGCATATGCGTTCACGGCTTCTTCATATGTTGTATATATTTTTATGCACTGATATTTCGACGGAATTAATTTTGCATTGCGATAGTTGGCCTAATGTCACAGATCTATATTACATTTACTGACGACAGTTCACAGAAGACAGAAGGAGACAGAAGGGGTAGACAGTGTACAAGGACAAAGACGAGTGTACAGAGTAACGACAGATCACGGTAGGTGTCTAGTGTTTGTGTCAACACGATTCGTGTGAGGTTTCCGATCGCATTACTCGTGGAGCAGGCGGGAACGATAGAAAATGAGCAGTTAGTCGGACTCTAGACGAGGACAGAGAAGAAGCTAGACGCTAGCCTGAGATAGAGGGAGAGTTAGACTTTAGTCGGGGATAGCGACGGGGTTAAGACTGTAGCGAGGGATAGGGAGAGAATTGTGAGAGCGAGCGATAGATTGTTAAAAGTTAATTAGCGAATACGGACGTGGTTAGAAATAACGTGTTAAAATAGTGTCAAGCTAGGAGACAGTAAGTTAAGTTAACTAATTATGATTCAGATAAAATGACGATTGAGTCGATGTAATTGCGGTGGGAATGATGATCGAGTGGAAGGTAAAATGTGTTAGTGTTCGGATGACCATGCTTAAACTTGTAAGAGGAGTTTCTATGGGAGTAATAACTTTATTGTGAATAAAATTAGGATAGTTTTATCAAGTGATAATGGAGTTTATTCATCAGCGGGATTAAGCCTCCATCTGTCCGGGCTTGTGGGGCTCGTAGAGTTATTATAGTGCTTGGGGCTAACCCGGAGGTCCTTGACACCCAACAAAACACTGATAAATTTAAATTCCTCTCGGAATTTATAGAATAGATGACAATGATTAGGTTCCAATATAATCAGATTTATCTACCTGCATTCAAGCGCCAAATTATGTCTACATCTGTCTGCATTCGACCGCCTTGTTATGTCTACATCTATCTGCATGGCGTGAATATATGTCTTAATTCACACGCTCAATGATATGTATACGTCTTCATTCATGAGCTCAGAGATGACGATATCTGAATTCAAGGATGGAATAATGTCTATGCATGTCTTCATTAAAACGCTCAATGGTATCTATATCTGTCTGAATTAAAAGCCCAATGACGCCTAAATGTGTTTCTTTACATGAGCTAAAAGATGTCTATTTCTGTCGGCAGTCAAGCATTGAACGTTGTCTATACATGTTTTCAGTCAAGCGCCCAATAATGTCTACATCTGTCTAAATTAAAACGTTGAATTATGACTACATCCGTCTGCATTTAATAGTTACATTCGCTAAAAATTTAACTGTCAAAACAAAACAAAATAATGTCACCTACTGCCTATATAGTGCCTTGCAGACAGGGGGTCTTGAGCCTGAGGAATTAAGACCGCCTGGCTAGTGCAGTCAACGCAAACTGTGCAGGTTAGGGTTTTCATTTTGCCCCTGACATAAATAAATCCACACCTTACCGAGGATTCGAACGCGGGTCTCCCGAATGGGAGCCCTGCAATTTATCCCCGGGCCAGCCTCTCCTCGAGAATATCACTAGTCTTGCAAATTGTCAGATATCCACCATTTCGACAAAATGCATTTTGAAGCTTCACAAACACACTGGCGCCTACCATCCAATGGGTTACATTTAGCTCAATCGCAACATTGTTCACAAGTTCCAGGTCTCGACGTACTACAAGTTCCAGATCTCGACGTACTTCTACATTCCTTGTTTCAAGTTGAATGCTTGTTCTGGCTGGGATGCTGAAGTTGGACTTGATACAGGCGAGGTTTTCAGACAATTGCTTGAAATCAGAGGCTTGACAACAATGATGGAGGAAGCTTCGCGGTTACTGAAACTACTAACTTTCAACGTCTCCCTGTAGTTGATGCAGTAATAAAATATAGCTTGGAACCAGTTCATCAACTCGCCAGGACAGGTTCTGGAGACAAAGACACTGAAGGGGTGATTCTTTGAATCTCTGCACTCGTAGTGGAGTTTTGATTGACGTATTTCCACATTGGAAATAAGCTTGTCTACATGAAGGTGAGTGGCACCTTGCAGTCTTGACAGACCAAAGTATGTGAGCTGGAATGTGGCCAATATTTCATCACAATGCCTGGGCAGAGCTTCAGAGGAACATGTGGTGCCCAAACGACATGTTCCCTCTCTCCGCCTAGTCTTGTGTTTTCCAGAGGAATGGGTAACCAATACGTCTGGCACAAGGTAGGCTGCAGACGCTGGCGGCTCAGCGTCAAACCTCCGAGACCTCGCCACCACGAGCAGGTGGCGAGTGATGGCCAGACCCTGGAACACAAGGGACACGGCTTAGAGGCGTTCAGCCAAGTCCCACAGATGAGGGCCTCGTACGCGCCTGGGCCATAAGGACGCGTACTTCTGTCAATCACAAGTGTCAGGACTTGTGTAACGCGTGCACTATCGTCAGACTCCCCGTCTGACTTTAGCGGATCCCGCAACCAGCGGGAATAGGCCCGCCGGAGATACCGCAGGAGATATTGCTCGTCTATTGCGAACAAATCTCCCATTCTTCCACTGTGCCGGACGCGAGAATAGGCCAGCCGGAGATATTGCTCGTCTGCTGCGGACAAATCTCTACCGAGATTGAAATACCATATGAAGGTAGTTCATTCGTATAGTTTAGTTAAGTCGATGGATCAACATCACGGCACACGGGTGTAACCCATAAGTGCTCCGTTCTCCTCCTAATTCAAACCTGAGTCTGAAGAAACTCAGCTCAGTGCACGAACTCCGTGGCACCGGCGAGGATCCTGAAATACTTTGAGTAGATTTTTAACTCGAAATTTTGCCCGGGCAGCGCCGTTAGGCTACTCTTTTTCGATTTCCAACTGCCAAGGGATTTTTTACGTCCGCAACAATACACACGGACGTCCGATCTCACTACAAAGCGACCGGGGGAAATTTTTTTATTACTAGAAGTCCACGTGAAAATAAAACACCCGGTCCTCACCGGGCTTGAACCCGGGACCTCCAGCAAACGAGGCGGACACCATATCTCGAGACGACGCAGCCCCCTAGTTCTTTCGTATATCTTTAGCTACCACGTGCCATGCCAGTTACTCACATCATTTGAAGATATAGCATGCTCAGACTTTTGGCATCCTCTACAACGCATGGCGCTACATCTATTTCAAGAAGTGAACATTTTCTCTCTTCGTCCCCTCAGGTTATATCACTTTACCGGTCAGTAGGACTAAACTGTTGACTTCTTGTTCTTGACTTGGGGACGTAACTTACAAGTACCTCTGAAGTCGGAGTGGGCTCACCTGATGACGACGGACACTGGTAGTACTGAAAGCTAACCCACAGGCAAAGATCAGTCTAGTGCAGGGGTCACCAAACTCGGCCCGCGGGCCGGATCAAGCCCCCGACGTCATTTCCGCCGGCCCGCCGTCGGTACTCGAACTTGCTTGATATAACTATGAAACACGAGACGTTGTGATACAATTTAAATGTAAATATTATGTTTAGAATAATAGGATAACTTCACACGTGTGGATACCTCTTGGCTGCACTAGGTTGTTTATTTAGGTGGCCCTATTTATAAATTTTGCGAACCTTATTATGAGATATATTCTATTACCAAATGAAGCCGCCTGCCGCAACTCTACAAGAGTATGGAGTAGCATATCCCTTGATACCCTGGTAAAAAATGTATAGAATGCTGGGATGTTGTGTTGGCGTACCTATAACAGCCCAGTAAAGCCATGTTCCCGCCTCTTTGGCATTGGGAACAACTTAGGCCGAAGAGATGCTGATGTCTAATTTTCAGCAGAGGGTTTGAACTTAAACCCCTACTACTTAAGCCACTATCAAGTAGATGGACGAACATGCCCCAGGCACGGCCGAGAGTAGCCACTGTTTTTCCAGACCGCAGTTGAGAAGGTAGACAGGCCCTGTGAAGATCCAAAAGATCCAAGAGGATCTTGATTGTGGATTGACGATTATCTGCTGTGGGGTGAGTTTTGAACGGACCTTCATAGTTTAAATAGGAATATAGGAATATAATAGCTATGTCTGTGCCTGAGAACAATAATGGAGGGATATATGCCTGGGAAGAGAGGAAGAGGAAAGCCAAAGAGAAGATGGGCGCAGGATGTGGCGGATGATCTCCAGATGGATGTATCTGAAGCGGGAAATCTTGCTTATGATCGAGAAGTTTTCCGGAAGGTTGTTACGGGAGCGAGGTTCTGCAAAGGACATGCTACTGAATGAATGACCTTTGTTCCATCTTGTTGTCTGATAATTGCTGGTGTTGTGTATCAGACTACAGTTACAGTGTTGGATGATTATCCATGCTGTGATGAGGATCACTAGTACTGTGTTGGATGACGACCCATGCTGTGATGGAAGATCACTGGTACTGTGTTGGATGACTACCCAAGCTGTGATGGAATATCAATGGTACTGTGAAGGATGATCATGTGTATGTTTATTCATGGGGATGCCTATTTTGTCATTGCATCTAATCATGAATTTTATATATTAGGGCATTGGCATTATTAATCAGATGTTGTTGTATCTTTATAATTACATTATTCTGATTCCCTGTACACTGACCTGAATTTCTTCTGATATCTCTAAATCGTTGTTTTTTCTTGTTAACCGTAGAGATAGAATGAGATTCTCTTTGTCTTCTTATTCCTCTCTTCTTCTACGGCCCATGAACATTCGGCGTTGTGCTATTATCTCTATCACCTCTGTGCGGTTACACAAAGGTACCTATAAACTGTTTATGTACCTTTGATGAGCTGTAGCTTCACCAGTGACCCCTAGTCCTCTGCTTTTCTTGTGTTTCAATAGGATTTTAATTTTGTTTCTAATGTAATGACTTTTTCATTTTCAGATCCCGTGTACTTCACCCTTAATTATGGCTAGTAGGAAAAGAAAAGTGGACGCCGAGGGAGGAGTAAAGTACTTCTTTGTGGAAACAAAGGACCAGAAAACCAGCTGCGTAATATGCAGCGAAAGTGTTGCCGTTTTGAAAGAGTACAATCTTCAGCGTCACTTCGAAACAAAACATCCATCAACATATTAAAAGTTTTCTGGAAAATTACGCTCTGGAAAATATGAGACCATTAAACGTGGTTTTGAAACGAAAAGAAATCTCTTCACGAGAAAATTTGCTGAAAATGAATCTGTCACTCGTACAAGTTACAAAACAGTGCATAAGATGGCAGAACGAGGAAAACCGTTTACTGATGGCAACGTCATTAAAGAGTGTGTGTGATCGAAGCAGCAAATGACTTGTGTCCTGAGAAAGCCGATTTGTTTGGAACTATCAGCCTTTCGGCAAGTTCAGTTGTGTGGAGAACAGAAGAACTTGGAGAGAACATAGTGCTACAGATACGAGAGAAAGCTAGGAACTTGTTGTAGTATTCTCTGGCGCTAGATGAGTCTATTGATCTCTCGAGTACGTCACAACTTCTCATGTTCATTTGTGGTATCAATTTGGACTTTCAGATAACGGAAGAGTTGGCGTCCGTTTGCAGCATGCATGGAACAACAACTGGGAAAGTCATTTTCGTGGAAGTGCAAACAATTTTCCAAGACTATAACCTTCGGTGGAATCATCTTCGAGGTGTTACAGTTAATGAGGGAAAAAAAACATGACCTTAGTGAGGAAGGGTCTGTTGGGGCAGATCAGGACTCATTTGGAAGATTTGCAAATTCCGGGTGCACTGTTCATACACTGCATCGTACATCAGCAAGTACTCTGTGGGAAAGATTTAGATATTTCTTGTGTACTGAAACCAGTAGTTTCTGCTGTGAACTTCATTCGGGAACATGCACTCATTCACCGTCAGTTCTAGGCTTTTCTTGAAGAAATTGATTCTGAATTCTGTGACTTGCCTTATCACATATCAGTCAGGTGGCTCAGCTGCGGTAAAGTCCTGCTTCGTTTTTACAAGTTCCGAAACGAAATAGATGTTTTCCTCACTGAAAAAGATAAAGCTGATTCACAGCTGTCAGATCCTACCTGGCTGTCAAAGTTGTCAATTTTGGTTAATATGAATGAACTGAACTTGAAACTTCAGGGAAAGCATTACCTCGTCTGTGATCTCTACAGAACCATCAAAGGATTTCGAAGAAAGCTGTCATTGTTGGAAGCACAACTGGAAGGAGAAAACCTTTCTCATTTTCACTGTTTCAAAGAGTTTGGAGAGATTTTCAGATCTTGACAGATTTTTTCTGTTCCAGAATCCGTTTGATTGTAACCTTAATGGTGTGCCAGTTGAATTACAGTTGGAGCTCATTGAGAAGGAAGTACCGCTGCTTACCTGATGTTGAGTTTCCGAAACTTAAGAAATTTGCCGCTGGTATGACATCATTGTTTGGAACAACATATGTCTGTGAGTTAACATTTTCAAAAAAGAAGTCTGTGAAGTCACCACATCGAATGAGATTGACCGATGAACATTTGAAAGCAATTCTCTTGATTGGATGCAGCAATTCCAAACCAAACATTGATGGTATTTTGAAAGCCACACGTCAGTTTCACAAAACTCACTATCCTCTTTTGCTGCTTAGTTTGTGAGATTCGGATATGTGCACAATATGTCTGATGTAACTATCATTTTGTTAACGTCGTCTTCTTTGATAACTTTGTTTAGTAAATAAATATAAATATGTTGGTTGTCTTTGTTTGTTTGTTTGTTTGTTTGTGTGCATTGCACGCCCTTTCCATGATTAACTTAGTTTTTCGTCTTTTTTCCAAGAGCGTTCGTTCTAGCTTGCCATTATTGTTAAAGTTAGCTGTATATCCTTTACAGGACGTTTGCAGTCAACACCAGCATTGTTTGCTGTTGTTGATGTCTTGGCAAGTTTATGTTCAGTAGTTTACCATTGCTTTTCGAACGACCGGCACCCATAACATAGCGTAAAAACCAGCGCAACGTTGTCTGCTGCCAAATCGCTCGCAGCTGTATTTCGAAAGTAGGTATACGGGATTACGAACCGCTTCCGTAACACCTTTGCCACGGAGACGGCGCAAGTATTGTACAGAATGAGTATCCGGCCCGCGCTCGTCATTTTGTCAGTTATCCGGCCCGCGCTCGTCATTTTGTCAGTTATCCGGTCCGCCGTGAAAAAAGTTTGGTGACCCCTGTTCTAAGGCATTGATCATTTCTACTGTGATGTTATCATTGTTATCTGTACCCGTGGTCTTGCCGGTTTTCATATGGTTAAGAACATTCTGAACTTCCATCTTTAAAATTGCTGGTCCTTCATTATTATTCCGATGATCATATTGTTCTTCTCTTTTATCATCATAAAGGTCTTTCACATAATCTGACCACGCATGTAAAATCTGATCTTTTTCTATTATGATTTTGCCATCTTTGGTTTTTAGGCAACCCGTTGATGTGCGTGTTCTTTTGTTGTTTTTTTTCCCCCGCGTTTCCATCCTGTTTCAGGATATTGCGGCCAACACCGGCATCTTTCAGCTGTATGTTGATTCCTGGGCTAGATTACGCTCATCCGCACGCCACGACTTTTTGAGCGACCGGCTCCATACTCTCGTAAGTCAAGCTGCTAATTGTTAGTAATGTCATTAATTCTTTTGTGCATTAATTTGGTATTCCGGGTGTTGTGTTGGTGTTCAATTTCCTTGCAATTTGCCTCAAGTCATGTTTCTTTTGCATCTTTGCATAGTTTCCTAAGTTTCCTATGAGTCTCTTCATATATTTCCTTGTTATTTTTGTTATTTCTTCTTACTTCCATGAGTTTTAAGATGTCTTCCGTCATCCATTTCTTGTGTCCTATTATCTTTATTTTTGGGATGGATTTTTCTGCAGCTTGGTTGACTGATTTCTTTCAAATTTCCCATTGGTCAATGACGTCTTGAAATAATATTTCCATATCGGACAATGCATCGAATCTGTTTTTTTACCTCTACGTTGAATTTATCTTTTATTTCTTCACTCTTCAGTGCTTGTAGATCAAATTTTGTGTTTCTTGGTGGATATTTGACTTTCTTTAATTTTATATGTAAATTGCTTAAGATTAAATTATGGTCACTGTAGCAGTTTGCGCTTTGTATAGTTTTTGCGACTTTTAAGGCATTTCGAAATCTTCTGTTGATGAGGATGTAATCAATCTGATTTCTGATCTTATGATCAGGACTCCTCCATGTCCATAATCTCCTTGGGTGCTGTTGAAACCAGGTGTTTTCAATAATCAAATCTTGCTCTTTTGCCCACTGTACTAGTCTGCAACCTCTTTCATTCTGTTCCCCTAGTCCATACTTGTCCACTATGCATCCGTCCTGTTGATTTCCAACTTTGGCATTCAAGTCACCCATTATGATAGTTACTTCAGAATTTTTGCATTTCTTGAAGGCTTTCTCTAAATCACTATAAAATTCATCGATGCTGTCATCACTACTGTCTGCTGTTGGTGCATAAACTTGTATGACGTTGACATCAAAAGGTCTTCCACTCAACTTCACCAGTAACACTCTGTCTGATACAGTCCAATATCCTTTCATCGATTTTTCTCTCTCTGTATCCATTATAATTGCTACTCCTCGCTGTTGTTTCTCTCCATCAGAATAGATTATTCTATATTCCTCAGATGTCATAATGCCCATTCCAGTCCATCTGGTCTCACGTACAGGTTAATATTTAATCTTCTCATTTCATTCTTAATGTTATCAAATTTTCCATCCCCTCTCATAGTTCTTACATTCCAAGTTCCTACTTTCAATGTTGATATTCTTTTGCACTCAGTCTCCTGATGACGGTCTGGAGTCACCTGGTGCACATGACTACCCCTACCGGGCGAGGCTGCTCCTATGGAGCACCCATTTACGCCGTTTCTCTGATTATCGATAAGACTGCAGTACATGATATTCTTGGCATCTGTAAAGAAGGTAGTTTGCCATTGTCTTCCTTCCTAGCAGTGACCATACTGGTCGATGACCGTAGCCAATGTCTCCCAAAAAAAAAGAGATCATCTGCCTTCCGTCGTGAAGCTGGAGACCATAACCTACATCTATCTGTCGGCTGCTCTTCAACTTCATCCACCACCTGCACCCATGGCTTCACGTAACCCTGATCGAGAGGCTAAACGGGTACTCCACCTTGCCCAAGGGTGTCCCATAGGCTAGCGGAGGGAAGGAGGCACCCATCAAGGCATTACTATTATGTTCTTATGATATTTTAAATATTCTCTAAGCAAACATAATTGCACCAACATTTGGGAGAGAGAGAGAGAGAGAGAGAGAGAGAGAGAGAGAGAGAGAGAGAGAGAAAGAGAGAGAGAGAGACAGACACACACAGAGAGAGAGAGAGAGAGAGAGAGAGAGAGAGAGAGAGAGAGAGAGAGAGAGAGAGAGAGAGAGAGAGAGAGGGGGAGAGAGAACTATTTGTTCAAATTGAATGAAATTTACAAACATAAATGACATTTCCTCTAAACATATTTATCAACATAAACCCCATAGAGTTCCAAGGTCTTTCGCCGTTAATGTAAGTAAATTTTCTTTAAATTGTGGGTGGCCTTAAGAAGCCAGTAAAAAAATGTTATTTCCCCACAGAGGGAAAACGCAAACATCAACAGAGAAAAATTATCATAAAAGTACAGTTTTAAGAATTAAATATAAACATACAATTGAAAAAGTTGATAATAAAATGTAAGTAGAAAAAGATTAGACAAATGTTGTATGAAAACTTTAATAGCTTTCTTCTCACGATTGCAAGAATTTACTGCGGTATTAACTGCTTTGTTTCTCAAATAAAAGTAGAAGATTTTGATGTTAGTTAGTGGTATTGTAGCTAGGTATACCATTTTCTATTTCAAGTTCTAGTAACCTCCCTTGTAACAATATTAGATGTTTATGTCCCCCTACCACACGCAGACTGCTACTGCAACCATATATTAATCTTAGGCAATTTACATATAAACTGAAAGAAAGTCAAATATACAAATAGAAATGCAAAATTTGATCTACAGGTACTGAAGAGTGAGGAGATAAAAAAGATAAATTCAACGTAGAGGTAAAGAGCAGATTCGATGCATTGTCCGATATGGCAATGCAATATTATTTCAAGACGTCAGTGACCAATTGAAAATATAAAAGAAATCAGTCAAGAAGCTGCACTAACAACAATGATAATCCTAAAAATTATGATAATAGGACGCAAGAAATGGGTGATGGAAGACATCTTAAAACTCATGGAAATAAGAAGAAATAACAAAAATAACAAGGAAATATAAGAAGAGATTCACAGGAAAATTAGGAAGATACTGCTATGCAAAAAGGCAAAAGAAACATGGCCTGAGGAAAATTGCAAGGAAATTTAAAACCAACACAACACCCAGAATACCAAATTAATGCACACAAGAATTAATGACATCACTAACAAAAGAATAGACACATCAACAGGTTGTCTAAAAACCAAAGATGGCAAAATCATAATAGAAAAAGATCAGATTTTACATGCGTGGTCAGATTATGTGAAAGACCTTTATGATGATACAAGACAAGGACAATTTGATCATCGGAATAATAATGAAGGACCATCAATTTTGTTTGTCGGGGTGTTTTTCTTTCAGATATCTAGCAATTCAGCAGAGCCGTCTCCCTGGCGAATGTGTTAACGATTTTCTCCGTAATCCCGTATATCCACGTGTGGGGAAACAGCTGCGCGAGATTCGGTAGGGAATCGGGTCGCGTTGGTTACTTACATGGGTATCTGAGATTGTCGCTCAGTAAGCAATGCAAAATACTGTGCGTAATCTTGCAAAGACATCAAAAACAGCGGTAAAATGCTGTTGTTGACAGCGATGTAAATAGGATATGCGAAGAAGAAAAAAATTCCCCAGAATGCTTGAACATAAGTCTAGTGATCAATCAAGGCATTACTATCAATTTATTATGATATTTGAAATATTCTCTAAGCAAACGTAATTGCACCAGCATTTAGCAGAGAGAGAGAGAGAGAGAGAGAGAGAGAGAGAGAGAGAGAGAGAGAGAGAGAGAGAGAGAGAGAGAGAGAGAGAGAGAGAGGAGGAAGAGTGGGGGGGGGGGGACTATTTGTAATATTTGTCAACATAAGCCCCATAAGCTTGCACGGCCTTTCGCCAGTGCGAAAATAAGTGCATGCAGGCCTTGATTGTGCCAGATAAGGTTTTGTCCTACTCACTTCGCCTATTAATCGTCATCTCTCTTATTCCTATCACCTAGACCAATGGTCACCAAACTACGGCCCGCGGGCCGCATCCGACCCGCGACGTCATTTCATCCGGCCCGCCGTCGTTACTCGAACTTGCTTGATATAACTATGAAACACGAGACGTTGTGATACAATATAAATGTAAGTATTATGTTTAGAATAATAGGAGATCTTCACACGTGCGGAGACCTCCTGGCTGCACTAGGTTGCTTATTTAGGTGGCCCTATTTATAAATTTCGCAAACCTTATTATGAGATATATTCTACTACCAAATGAAGCCTCCTGCCGCGACTCTACAAGAGTATGGAGTAGCATATCCCTTGATACCCTGGTAAAATATGTATAGGATGCTGGGATGTTGTGTTGGCGTGCCTATAACAGCCCAGTAAATCCATGTTCCCGCTGCTTTGGCATTGGGAACAACTTAGGCCGAAGAGATGCTGATGTGTAATTTTCAGCAGAGGGTTTGAACTTAAACCCCTGAGCCACTATCAAGTAGATGGGCGAACATGCCCCAGGCACGGTCGAGAGTAGCCACTGCTTTTCCAGACCGCAGTTGAGAGGGTAGACAGGCCCTGTGAAGATCCAAAAGATCCAAGAGGATCTTGATTGTGGATTGACGATTATCTGCTGTGGGGTGAGTTTCGAACGAACCTTCATAGTTTAAATAGGAATATAGGAATATAATAGCTATGTCTGTGCCTGAGAACAATAATGGAGGGATATATGCCTGGGAAGAGAGGAAGAGGAAAGCCAAAGAGAAGATGGGTGCAGGATGTGGCGGATGATCTCCAGATGGATCTATCTGAAGCGGGAAATCTTGCTTATGATCGAGAGGTTTTCCGGAAGGTTGTTATGGGAGCGAGGTTCTGCAAAGGACATGCTACTGAATGAATGACCTTTGTTCCATCTTGTTGTCTGATAATTGCTGGTGTTGTGTATCAGACTACAGTTACAGTGTTGGATGATTATACATGCTGTGATGTGGATCACTAGTACTGTGTTGGATGACTACTATCACGAATGTTCTTTATGATCAGTGCGATGTTCTTGATGAGAAGTTCGTGATATGGTCGTTGTCTAGGTAACGATGCTCCTGGTGTGTCAATTGAGCTATCTAACTGTCTCTTAACCCAACTCACCCCTGCAGTGCACATTCACCAGTCATGAAACAAGATTGAGTTGGCGCACATAATCTTCTAATCCAGAAAGAATACGGACAAACGGAACATGTTTATACATCCAGAAACAATGTAATCCATAGAATATAAATATCCTCCTCACAATTTAACCAGCACACATGACTGTCTTCTCACGGCCTGCTGAATCTCAAATTCACAAGACCTTTAGTCCAGCTACTATCCACGGCTGGATCTCACACAATACGACCCACCCACTGGGTCGGAGCCTCTGCTCACTATGTAACCCACTCTGGGTTTTAGGACTGCATTCACAGCTCGGAGAATCCCACAACACAGTTCTCCGTCGACTACCGACTCGTTCGGTATCTAAATCTCCCTTAAACGACCTGACCCGCAGTCGGTCTCTTCTCTCACTGACCTTTTTAGTAGCCTGCGTTCACACAACACTCAACTGTCTTTCGCCCCATCCACCCTAGGGGTATCCACTCACAACCGCCCCATTAATTCTCAGGGTTGATTGTTTTACTCGTAGCCAGGTCACTCACCTTACTGTCAATGACCCAGGCATATGTCAACTACCCATGCTGTTACGGAAGATCACTGGTACTGTGTTGGATGACTACCCAAGCTGTGATGGAATATCAATGGTACTGTGAAGGATGATCATGTGTATGTTTATTCATGGGGATGTCTATTTTGTCATTGCATCTAATCATAAATTTTATATATTAGGACATTGGCATTATTAATCAGATGTTGTTGTATCTTTATAATTACGTTATTCTGATTCCCTGTACACTGACCTGAATTTCTTCTGATATCTCTAAATCGTTGTTTTTTCTTGTTAGCCCTAGAGATAGAATGAGATTCTCTTTGTCTTCTTATTCCTCTCTTCTTCTATGGCCCATGAACATTCGGCTTTGTGCTATTATCTCTATCATCTCTGTGCGGTTACACAAAGCTACCTATAAACTGTATATGTACCTTTAATGAGCTGTAGCTTCACCAGTGAACCCTAGTCCTCTGCTTTTCTTGTGTTTCAATAGGATTTTAGTTATGTTTTTAATGTAATGTCTTTTTCATTTTCAGATCCCGTGTACTTCACCCTTAATTATGGCTAGTAGGAAAAGAAAAGTGGACGCCGAGTGAGGAGTAAAGTACTTCTTTGTGGAAACAAAGGACCAGAAAACCAGCTGCGTAATATGCAGCGAAAGTGTTGCCGTTTTGAAAGAGTACAATCTTCAGCGTCACTACGAAAGAAAACATCCATCAACATATTAAAAGTTTTCTGGAAAATTACGCTCTGGGAAATATGAGACCATTAAACGTGGTTTTGAACCGCAAAGAAATCTCTTCACGAGAAAATTTGCTGAAAATGAATCTGTTACTCGTACAAGTTACAAAACAGTGCATAAGATAGCAGAACGAGGAAAACCGTTTACTGATGGCAACGTCATTAAAGAGTGTGTGTGATCGAAGCAGCAAATGACTTGTGTCCTGAGAAAGCCGATTTGTTTGGAACTATCAGCCTTTCGGCAAGTTCAGTTGTGTGAAGAACAGAAGAACTTGGAGAGAACATAGTGCTACAGATACGCGAGAAAGCTAGGAACTTGTTGTAGTATTCTCTGGCGCTAGATGAGTCTATTGATCTCTCGAGTACGTCACAACTTCTCATGTTCATTTGTGGTATCAATTTGGACTTTCAGATAACGGAAGAGTTGGCGTCCGTTTGCAGCATGCATGGAACAACAACTGGGAAAGTCATCTTCGTGGAAGTGCAAATAATTTTCCAAGACTATAACCTTCGGTGGAATGAGCTTCGAGGTGTTACAGTTGATGAGGGAAAAAAACATGACTGGAGTGAGGAAGGGTCTGTTGGGGCAGATCAGGACTCATTTGGAAGATTTGCAAATTCCGGGTGCACTGTTCATACACTGCATCGTACATCAGCAAGTACTCTGTGGGAAAGATTTAGATATTTCTTGTGTACTGAAACCAGTAGTTTCTGCTGTGAACTTCATTCGGGAACATGCACTCATTCACCGTCAGTTCTAGGCTTTTCTTGAAGAAATTGATTCTGAATTCTGTGACTTGCCTTATCACATATCAGTCAGATGGCTCAGCTGCGGTAAAGTCCTGCTCGTTTTTACAAGCTCCGAAACGAAATAGATGCTTTCCTCACTGAAAAAGATAAAGCTGATTCACAGCTGTCAGATCCTACCTGGCTGTCAAAGTTGTCAATTTTGGTTGATATGAATGAACTGAACTTGAAACTTCAGGGAAAGCATTACCTCGTCTGTGATCTCTACAGAACCATCAAAGGATTTCGAAGAAAGCTGTCATTGTTGGAAGCACAACTGGAAGGAGAAAACCTTTCTCATTTTCACTGTTTCAAAGAGCTTGTAGAGATTTTCAGACTTTGACAGATTTGAGAGTGACACCCTTCTGTTCCAGAATCCGTTTGATTGTAACCTTAATGGTGTGCCAGTTGAATTACATTGGAGTTCATTGAGAAGGAAGTACCGCTGCTTACCTGATGTTGAGTTTCCGAAACTTAAGAAATTTGCCGCTGGTATGACATCATTGTTTGGAACAACATGTCTGTGAGCTAACATTTTCAAAAAAGAATGTGAAGTCACCACATCGAATGAGATTGACTGATGAACATTTGAAAGCAATTCTCTTGATTGGATGCAGCAATTCCAAACCAAACATTGATGGTATTTTGAAAGCCACACGTCAGTTTCACAAAACTCACCATCCTCTTTTGCTGCTTAGTTTGTGAGATTCGGATATGTGCACAATATGTCTGATGTAACTATCTTTTTGTTAACGTCGTCTTCTTTGATAACTTTGTTTAGTAAATAAATATAAATATGTTGGTTGTGTTTGTTTTTTGTTTGTTTCTTTGTTTGTTTGTTTGTTTGTTTGTTTGCGTGCATTGCACGCCCTTTCCATGATTAACTTAGTTTTTCGTCTTTTTTCCAAGAGCTTTCGATCTAGCTTGCAAGTATTGTTAAAGTTAGTTGTATATCCTGTACAGGGTGTTTGCAGTCAACACCAGCATTGTTTGCTGTTGTTTATGTCTTGGCAAGTTTATGTTCAGTAGTTTACCATTGCTTTTCGAACGACCGGCACTCATAACATAGCGTAAAAACCAGCGCAACGTTGTCTGCTGCCAAATCGCTCGCAGCTGTATTTCGAATGTGGGTATACGGGATTACGAACCACGTCCGTAAGATCTTCGCCACGGAGACCGGCGCAAGTATTGTACAGAATGAGTATCCGGCCCGCACTCGTCATTTTGTCAGTTATCCGGCCCGCGCTCGTCATTTTGTCAGTTATCCGGCCCGCCGTGAAAAAAGTTTGGTGACCCCTCGTCTATTGCATCAGAAGTATCAGCAGGTATATGATCTACGCTTGATTTTGAGCAAGCGCGAAAAAAATAAGACCAGAAACTTTGACACGTCCCCAAATTCTTTGTTCTACATTAGGACACTCGACAGACATTTGGTGAAGTTTCAAAAAAATCCTCCGTGTTAGTATTGTAAGAAAACCATGATAAAGTTAGGTTTTTAAATGTCAGTTTATCATGTCATCATATTTTCTAATTTGTTCCTTCTTCTGGCAATCTCCGAAACCACACGGAAGAGGGCTTCGTCAGTTAATATCGGTCTAGCGCAATGTTTGAATAAATGAGGTTTGCGTGTTCTGGCCACTGTTACCATGCTGCTGATAATAATGCACCCAGCGAAGACAACAGCGGCTGGCAGTCTGTCTGCATCTTGCTGAGTGCACGGCCCTCAGAGATCTGAATCACTGACAGTATCCCAGCAGTGCTGAATCGCAATTCTGGAAGCTCCGGTCTAAATTATGATGGTTATAAACACGCGAAGGAGCCGTGGTAACGCAGTGGCCAGCATGCTGGCTTGTCGGTCCGGTGATCATGTGTTCGAAACCCCATCGAGATGGGTTTTATCAGACCGACTCGGGCTTTCAGATCCACCCAGCCTTAACATGAGTACCAGAAAATGTCATATGAATTACAGGAGGCCGGCTCGATACTGACCCGTAAACAATCAAGTACCAATTGGTCTATAAAAATATAATTATAATAAGAACCACATAACATGACATGTCCCAAAATTCTTTGTTCTACTTGAAACAACCGACAACCTCAGAACTGACTCAGAAAGCATGCTGAGGGAGGTGAGGACAGGCAAGCTTCGGACAGAATGGCTTGCTTCGCTTCGGAGGTCACAAGTGGCAGGCATCGCCTGGATATTTTCTCTGGGGCATGCCGGTGTGCTGGGGAATGAACAGGCGGACAGATTGGCTAGCTCTGCAAAACTTGGTAGAGTATTGATGCATGACAAGGCAGACGTGGTTGCGACCTTGTGGGAGCACGTGTTCACCTCGGAGGAGCACATGGATCACCATGGTCTGACAAGAATGGGACAGCGAGGAGTAACGAGGGGATCTGGCCGACGATCGACGCTCAGAGGAAAGGTGAGACGGACATATACTCAGATTGCTACTGGTACTATTAGTGTTGGAGCTTTTCGCTGGCTGCCGAGGATGGGGACGGAGCGCTTGTGGGAATGCCCCGAATGCTGTGATGTCGGTTCCTACATCAATCAAACAACCGATAACATTTGACGAAGTCCCCCATGTGATCCTCTGTGTTTGTTTTGTAATGAAACCACGATAAAGTTAGCTTTTAAAAAGTTTGTTTCTTATGACATTATATGTTCTTATTTGTTCCTTCTTCTTGTATTGTCTGAAGTCAACCTAGAGTGGGTACCACGAAATGTCTTAGGAAGTAAACAGGACCGGCCTGGTAGTGATCGCGTACAATTGGCATGTGATTTTCACAAAGTTGGGATTGTAAGCAACAAAATGCTTACATGCGTCCTAAAAAAACATCGGATTAAGACCTAATAAAGCTAGAATTTGACCTAACCCAAAATTAGGCTAAATATGCACTAACATCTAAGAAATAAAACATCTAATTTTAAGCACTTACAATAATGACTTGTATCACACGCGACATAAGGCTGTGGGCAGACATGATCAACAACGCCTTACGGTATAGACTATAATAAGAAGAATACTAAACCAAATAATTAAAATAATGTTATATTGATAATAACCTTCCCCCCCCCCCCCCCTTTCTCTCTCAATATAACATATCCCAAAATTCTCTGCTCTACTTATAACAACCGAAAGGCATTTTATGAAGGTTCGAATGAGATCCTTTGCGTTTATATTGTAGGGAAATCATGATCAAGTTAGCTTTTTTAAATGTCAGTTTTTCATGGCATTATATTTTCTCATTTGGTCTTAGAATGTGTTCGGTAACGCAATGATTAGAATCCTTGCTTGCCGGTCCGGTGGTGTTCGAAAGCCCATCGAAATGGGTTTGTAAAACTGACCCGGGCTTCCAGCCTTAAAATGGGAACCAGATATTGTCATGGGAATTACAGGCGGCCGGGGCGATACTGACCTCATGGGAATTACAGGCGGCCAGAGGGATACTGACCTCACCAGCCATGGTGTACCCATTGGTCTAAAAGAATAAGGGGCGAATACAATATAGCCACTGCACCTAAAGGAGTGTTAAAGTGTCCTATACTTAATTTATATCATCATCATCACGTGCTATCCCGATGAGCGTACGCATTCATGGATCGTCATCTAACAAAACTGCTAGTCATGGATCCGTTGTATGTTCTTGTTCAAATATTACAAGGGCGAGTCAATAAGTAAGCCACACACTTCTGTGGGATGGCAGGTAAATGTGGTTGGTGTTTTCTACAGGTGTCATTAGGTGACAGCAACATCAAACTTTATATTCCCGTTCGTCAGGTGGCGCTAGGTGTCTCATGCACATGCACTGCGCATAAACAAAATGGTGACTCTACTTAAGGATTGTACAACCAAAGAGCAACGTGCTGTTGTGCGTTGTTTGTAGACAAAAGGACAGCCTGCAAAGGACATTCATAAGGAACTGCTTTCTGTTTATGCTGACTACCAGCCCGAATCAAAGCGCGCTTCGGAAACATCAGCAATGCAATGGAAATATCCTACTTCGCCATGTGTCCAAAAATTGAAGGTTTTACCAGCAGCAGGGAAGGTTATGCTGAAAGTGTTCTGGGATTGTCAAGGAGTGCGTTTAACCAATTTCAAGAAGAAAGATGACAATGTGCATTCTGAATCGTACTGTAAAGTTCTATCGATGCTTCATGATGCAATTCGAAGAAAACGTCCAAGACTGCTGACCAGAGGAGTGTTGCTTCTTCATGACAATGCCAGACCACATGCGGCTCGATTAACTCAGGAGAAAATTAACCAACTAAGGTGGGAAGTTCTGGAACATCCACCTTATAGCCTTGACTTAGCCCCTAGCGATTTCCACCTTTCTGATCCACTGAAAACCGACCTTGGCGGGAGACATTTCGCGAATGATGCCGAAGTTGAATGTGAAGTGAAAACGTAGTTTATAAAACAGAGCACGAAGTTCTATGCAGCCGGTTTGGGAGGACTGATAAAACGATGGGATAAGTGCATCAATGTTGGTGGAAATTACGTTAAGAAATAAAAAGACAATGTATGTATAAAAATAAACTGGTGTCAAGTTGTTATCATATTTAGTTATGTTTCCACAGCCATTTGTGACTTACTTATTGACTTCCCTCGTACATGACGTCATGATTCGTCAGAGTACGGATTATCAGAATACGTTATATTCATATATGGAAATGGCAATGTGCCCCGTCAATAACTTCTTCTTCTTCTTCAGCGTTCCGAGCCATTGAGGTTCTTTGCTGCAAATACAATCCGTCTCCATTCGTCTCTCTGGTGGACCTTCTCTTGCCAGTCGTTGATTCCAAGTGCTTGTAAGTCTGTACATGTATTATCTCTCCACCGCCTTCTTGGTCTACCTCGGGGTCTACGGTCATTTATTTCCTGAGTGTAAGCGAGTTTTGTTTCCCTATTATCTTCCATTCTTTCTATATGCCCCAGCCATTGTAGTCTATTAGCCTTCATGATACTAGTGATTAGCGGGGACTTAAACAGATCATAAATGTCTTTGTTACTTCTTCTTTTCCACTCTCCACTTTGTGTATCCCTAATGGGTCCAAAGATGCGTCTTAAAATTTTGTTCTCAAAGGTTTGTAACAAGGCTTCGTCTCCTTTCGTTGTACTCCAGGTTTCAGAGCCATACAGCACAACTGGTCTGATCAGTGTTTTGTATATTGTGATTTTGGTGTTACGAGATAGCGCCTTTGATTTTAGTAGATGTTGCAGTGCATAGTATATCTTATTTCCAGAGTTGATTCTAGTTTGTATTTCTTCCCTTATGATGTTGGAGCAGTTGAAGATTGTACCCAGGTATTTGTATGTTTCCGTTCTTTTAATGGTCATATTATCTATTTGTATGTGGCCAGAGTTTCTAGCCATTCCGTCTCTTGAAATTACCATATATTCTGTCTTATCTTGGTTGATAACCAGCCCCATCTGTTGGGCTTTTCCTTTTAAGTGAGTCAATATTTCCAATGTCTTTTGTTCACTTTGCCCTATAATATCTATATCATCTGCATAACCAAGCAGCTTGGATGTTCCTCCAATATCACATTCTTCCTTTACCTTCCTTACAACTTTCTCTAGAGCCAGATTGAAGAGTAGCGGCGATAGTGCATCACCCTGTTTCAAGCCAGATGTTATTTGGAAGGGGTCTGATTTCCTGCCTTTATATGTTACTATATTATAAGTATCTTCCATGCATAGTCTGGTCATGTTGATTAACTTCCTTGGTATTCCAAATTCCTGCATAGCATTCCATAGACTATTCCTATGGACACTATCATAAGCCTTTTTAAAATCCACAAAAATGTTATGGAGATCTCTTTTATATTCCCAATGTTTCTCGGCTATTTGTCGTAAGATAAATATCTGATCTATTGTTGATCTGTTTTGTCTAAAACCCGCCTGGTAGTCACCTAATATGTCTTCTGAATATGGTTTTAGTCTATTTAGTAATACTGCGGATAGTATCTTATAGCTTGTGGACAGTAGTGATATTCCTCTATAATTTCCACATTGGAACTTGTCTCCTTTCTTAAAGATAGGTATCAATAATGACTCTTTCCAGTCATGGGGTAATTCTTCTGTCCTCCAGATTTTTATTATTAGTTCGTATAGCTTTAGATGTAATGCATGGCCACCTGCCTTTATAAATTCAGCAGCAATTCCATCAGTCCCAGTTGCCTTATTGTTTTTAAGTCGTGTGATTACATATAGGATTTCTTCAAATGTAGGTTCTTCAATTTGTGGTTCGCATGTTAGAACCTCTTCCTGTGGGAAAATGTGACTTGGAGCTTCACAATTTAGTAATTCAATAAAATATTCTTTCCATGTGTTGCACATTTCCTCATTGGTCCGATATCGAGGCTCATGTATTTGTTTCGTAACAAAGAAAGGTTTTTACAAAGGTGGGGATGTTAACCCCACGCTTCAACCCCCAACCTGGAGGACCAGGGTGTTTCTCTTTGTCTGTTCTCTACCCTTTGACCTGTCCGGCTTGGGAGGCCCTGCTGGTAGCTACGCTACCGCCGGCATAGCTCTCAGGGTCATTGAGAAACTCAAGCTCCCCCACCACGACAAGGTGGAAACACCATCGTCAATAACACAAACCATATATTTATCTCCCAACATGTATCACAGCAACATACATAGTGGCTTATCAAATGTCACGTGGGTTCAACACAACTGTATACGGTGGACATAAGGACGCTGACTGCAAAGATGGGGGTAAAAAAAAAACAGTCTTTAGAAATATAGATACTTAGAAGACTGGAGCGAGATTCTTGGTTGGGGAAACATACAAACAAGAGTTGAGTTGAGTTTAGCTAAGAACTGACAGCACCACACTCATGACATTCACATATGCGCTCCGTACCCTCGTTCAACAGCAAGCGAAGAGTCACACTACTAATCGTTCTCACTGCTATATGATTGAAAGTGCTCCTGGTCTTCTCTTCAGTTTTGAGATTCTACCAGAACCCCTGTCAATCCCCCGCAATCTCACCCTTTCCACATACGGGTTTTCAATCTGTTCCTCCACTTTCTCTACCTGGTTCCACGGGTGCACGACCACCTCTCCCTTGTCCATAAGTAATCTACCACAAAGAGGTGCATTCCCTGCCAGCCTATCAGTCTGTTCACTCCCCCGCACACCCTCATAATCAGGGCAAAAAAACATTCCCACAATTCTCACAATCTGTGACCTCTGAAGCGAGGTGAGCCATTCCACACGAAACATTCCGTTATCCACATACTCCTTGAGTCCGTGATGAAAACAATGTGTGTCGCAGTGTCTCCTCTAACCAACGTAATGCCGCTGTAACTGCTTCCACCTCCATTCTCATGCTGGAGGTCGTAGCCTCATATGTCAGACTCTCCTTTTTCAAGAATCGTTCATTAGCCTTCGCAATGAAACCCCAACCACTCCGTTTGTTTCTCATCACTGACCCATCAGAATAGACCACCGTCACCTTGATTTGTATTACTCTGGACCAGTTGTTGCACCCCAAACTGCCCATTCTCTGCACTCACGATCCAGTGTTACAATTACATTGTGCCAGTCCGTCCTGTCTGCCGGTACTTCAACCCACTCTCTTTCACGATTGATCGTCTCTAGATCACAAACCTGGCGTATAGATATTTCTGCCTGTGCCATCCAGGACCTGCCTCGTCATAGTCTATGACCCTCGACCATATCCATATCTTCATACAGGGGGTGATCCCTGTCTGCAGCAACTCTCGGGTACCATTCGGCTTGAAGGACCTTATGCCTATCCGCCATTGTTAGTAGCGCCAGGATGTGTCTCATGCATATACGAGTGCAAGTCAATAAGCAAGTCACACAGTTATGTGGGATGGCAGGTATATGTAGTTGGTGTTTTCTACAGGTGTCATTAGGTGACAGAAACATCGAACCTTATATTCCCGTTCGTCAGGTCGCTCTAGGTGTTTCATGCGCATACGCAGAGCATAAACAAAATGGCGACTGTACTTATGGAGTGTACAACCAAAGAGCAATGTGCTGTTGTGCGGTTTTTGTGGGCAAAAGAACTGCCTGGAAAGAACATTCATAAGGAAATGCTTCCTGTTTATGCTGACAAATGTTTGTTCCGTAAAGCGGCGCATAGCTGGGTAGAAAATTTTCTCAAGGACGCTCTAAAATTGTTGATTAAATTCGATCTGGTCGTGCTGTTGAGATTGCAACAGAAGCATCCATGCAGCGGGTGGGGGAGATGATTAGAGGTGACAGGCGAGTAATGATAGACACTGTAGCATATGCTATTGGGTGCTCACATGGTTCAGCATACAGCATAATGCATGATCGATTGAAATTTCCAGGACTACTGACTAGAGGGGTGTTGCTTTTTCATGACAATGCCAGACCACATACGGCTCGATTAACTCAGGAGAAAATTAACCAACTAAGGTGGGAAGGTCTGGAACATCCATATTACAACCCCGATTTAGCCCCTAGCGATTTCCACCTTTTTGGTCCACTGAAAACCCACCTTGGTGAGAGACATTTCTCGAATGACGCTAAAGTTGAATGTGAAGTGAAAACGTGGTTTAGAAAACAGAGCACGCAGTTCTGTGCGGTCGGTTTGGGAGGACTGATAAAACGATGGGTAATCCAGAGAGCCCGGAACATTTTTGTTCAAAACCCGAATGCGGATCGAACTCATTGTCACCGGTCCTGGAGGCGTGTGTCTGGCCACTACGCCACAATGGTTCCCAAACAAAATAGAGAGAGGCCTAAACTACACGGAGGAGAGATTAAATACAAACGTGGATAACATGGGGGAAATTTGCAGCGAGCTGCATGCGACAGCAACAGATGACGATTCGAACCCCTCACCTTCAAATGACAACGGCGCCTGGCAGCAGGAACAAATGTACTTCGACGCATGGCCAACTAGACAGCCATAGAAAAGGTTTCGTCATTAGATCTCCTTCTACTCCTATAAGGGCTAAACAATACGCGTGTGTTTATTTATGAACTGTCTTAGTGGCCTCAACGGGTTCCTCAATTGATATTTTTGAGCAATGAAGAAGGCATTTGAACCGCTTACCCTGCCATCAGCGCACAGAAAGTTTTTATTTGGAAGCAGACATCCTTGCGCTGATGTTTATATAATGGTATGAGTGCCGGTCGTTCAGAAATTAATGGCAAACTACTGAACGTAAACTTGCCAAGAAATTACAAACAGCCAAAAACTGCCGGGGTTAACTGTGACGCCTGTAAAGGATATGCAACTAACTTTAACTATTGGAGAATAATTTTTTTGTGCAGTTTGCATCTATAAACTTATATTTTCAATATTTTTTTTTTACATTTTAGGGTCCACTGCACTCTCTGAAATGACAAATACAGCAAGCATCAACTGTGTGATCTTGTTAGTTCAGGGGCTCCCAGACTAATTCTGGACCACAATCCCAAGTGTCCCTGTTACAAAGAGAGCGTCCACCTACGAACTGACAATGCTTTTCTTGGTGTTTAGTCTACCATACATTCAACACATCATTCCCACCCCCTCTCTCTCTCTCTCTCTTTCTCTCTCTCTCTTTCTCTCTCGCTCTCTCTCTCTCTCTCTCTCTCTCTCTCTCTTTCTCTTTCCCTTCTCTCCAATCTCTCTCCTCCTCTCCCCCCTCCGCCTTCCTGGATCAGTCCACTGCCCATAGGGAAACGGCAAACCTTACTTTGAGAATCAATGGCTAAGCTTCGCTCAAGCCTGGGAATTGTGTGGGAATGAGGAAAGACGAGGAAAAGAACTGACCACCTCATCTTATGATGCTGAGGCCCAGAACATATGACAGCTTAACACTTCACATGCCAACAGCAGCATCTGTCACGGTGCTACCTTCACAAACCTATCAACAGCACACACAATAAGCTGGGTGTCTATTTTGGGATGGAATACCATATAAAGATAGATATTCAATAATTCAGCTTTGAAAGGACATGTATTGACTGCTTGCGTGGTTTCTATAATAGCCGTTAGAAACTAGCAATCGGCCAACCAAACACGCAGTTAACTTACAATTCTCTGTCATTTTCCGTTAGATAATTGGGATAAGAAAACAATTATGTTTCCAATTTCAGTAAAATGTTCATATCTTGAATAATTCAATAAACCAGCTTTTAAACGATGTTTATTGCCAGCGTTATATTTATTTATGTCTGTTATTACAGTTTGAAATTGCACGCTTTATGAAATTATAACATTTGAAAAGAGTCAAGAACAGAGAACAAGAAGCTGATAGACCCATTTATTTGTCCCAGCGTTGTTATCAGTGCCAGACAAGGGCAGTTCTAGAAACACACAGGCGTGAAATCACATCGTGTGAGATGAGATGCAAAAGAAATGCAGCTGGAAAAACAAGAAGAAATAGAGAGACAACTGATAAACTAAGGAATAAGTACAGGGTTAACACCTGTTACTGATTTTATAGAACATCAAAGTGGTAAATGGTTCGAACATTTAGCTAGAATGAAACAAGATCAATCAGCGACTAGAGAGTTCTACGTGATATCATCGGGATACAAGAAGAGAGGACGACCCGGGGAGAGTTGGCTAGATGGAGCAAAAGAGACATGTACATCTGCCATCTCTCCTCTCTGCAACCACCTTCACGGCATAAGCAGTAGAACTCAAGAAGACAAAAGAAGAGAAAGTAAGGAAATAAATCAGGATACAAGGCGATAGCACGACACAGAAAGAGTTGGCTGGATTTATGATGTTAGTACAAGCAACAAGACAAGCGAGACTCAGACAATTACATCTGTATCCTGTCTGCAACGCTTCACAGCAAAAGCAGTAGGACAAAAGAAGAAAGAAGAAATGGGAGAAAGGAAATGAATCAAGAAACACGGCGAGAGGGCAACACAGAAAGAGTTGGCTAGAAGAAGTAAAAGAGGCACGGAAGAAATCAAAAATGACGTTGAACAAGACAAGCGAAACACTTGTATCCTCTCACCATCAAAACCAACTCAATTAATTGATCATAAATAATTCACAAGTATTGTGTGGCTCTCATAGAAATAGAGGAACGAAGTAGAAATTAGAAAACACTCCAGATAACATAAAAATTTAAAGCTATAGTTACTATGCCACGACACCTTTAAAAAGAGATTCCTGCAACGAAGTGCTGTAGTCGGTTGGAGGTTACAGGTTCGAATCGTGACATGGTAACTGTAGATTTCAATTATTATGTTGTATAGAGTGTCTTCTAATGTCTACTTCTTTCTTCGACTTCTGTGAGAGCCATACAATACTTACGAATTTATTTATGAGCTGTGCCACTGGCCTTAAAGGGTTCCACAACTGATGAATTGATTGGTTTCAATGGCAACAATAGTTTGTGTCTAGAGCAGTGGTTCTCAACGGGTGGGGAATTCCCCCCCCCCCAGGTGGGAATTTTAGGGTTTTCGGGGGGGGGGGGGGATAAAGTTTATTTCAAGATCGTGTTAATACAAGAACCGATTATTTAATATTATTTTCCGTCCATACTTTACAGTTCTGTACTTTTCGCCCTTTTGAAATTCATTTTATAACGTAAGTAGACCCGCAAGTCACGTTTTATGTAGACGTCTAGACTTGTTCTAGAATGTGTTTTTAAATTTAGCTTCAATTTTTTACGTATACTGTGTAGGGACGTAAGGAATTTATAAGGAGGAAAAACGAAAAAGGAGGGGGGGGGGGGGGAATGACATTCTGAACATATGGTGAAGAGGTGCATGGGCCAAAAAAGGTTGAGAACCACTGGTCTAGAGCGTGGGATAAAACTGCACAGTCAGGGTGAGCTGTTGGCAGCGAGTAATGGGCGATTTTCATAGCAATTAATTTACGTGATTGTGGCTATTATTGGTAAGAAATCCTGGCTATGACTTGTAACATCCTGAGAGAGGCTTTTTAAAGTGTATTCGAATGGATGTCATCGGTCGCTAAAAACAGGTTTCTTTATCGCCCATGATTAGCATTCGAAAGCAGTTTATTTTTAAATCGACGTCCATTTTGTCATTTTTGTTAACCATAACTCAAGAACTGGTATAGCTGCACGTATTTTCACAGATTTTCTGAAATAGCGGATGATAATGATTATCATCATCATCATCATCATCATCATCATCATCATCATCATCATCATCATTATTATTATTATTATTATTATTATCATCATCATCATCATCATCATTATTATTAATATTTCTGCTTCTGCTCCTGGTCATCCTGCTCCTGCTCCTGCTGCTTCTTCTTCTTCTTATTCTTCTTCTTCTTCTTCTTCTTCTTCTTCTTCTTCTTTCGTTCTTCTCCTCCCATATTATTCATCTCTATCTCTACGATCTTAGTCCTTCTTTTCTGCGCAGATGTGAGTTATTCTGTGTGCACATAACAGAACATCTGAAGAAGGTAAACGAATATAAATGCACAGTTCTCCATTTACTTACCGCGAAAAGCCGAAACACGCTGTCAGCATGGTAGGTCACAAACAATCCTTGTAGATGAGGCAACCATTACACCACATTATCTTCCCAAATATGATTTTATATTGACAGTAAGTTTCCTGTTCTTTGTAAGACGTCGCAGGCAGCCCCAGCATGTTCCCTGTTTATGATTTAGAAGCAGACAGCCTTGCGTTGGTTTCATACAGTGGTATGAGTGTCGGTCGTCCGGAAAACAATGGCAAGCTACTGAACGTTGATATCACAAACAGTTAAACATTACTGGGATTGACTGCGACGTCCTGTAAAGGATATTCTACTTGGTGATTTATTAGGCGAATTTACCGGAAACTAGCTTGTCATTGCTTTTTGAACTACCGATGCTTCTTGCTATCGAAATTAACGCAAAACAGGTTGTTTCCAAAACGCCTACAGCTGATATCTAAACCTCTATTCGGCATGACGAGGAAAATTCGTTCACTTCACATAAGTCACATCATCATCATCATCAAGTGTCCTGTTAGCTGGCGTAGGCGTTCATGGCTCTCCACAGATTTCGGTCGTTGGTGTTCTGGATCAACTCTGCTGATGGTATTCCACCATGCAACCGTCTCAATCCATCCAGCATAATTTCTCTTGGTCTGCCTCTGCCTCTCTTCCCCTCAATCTCTCCAGTTGTCACGATGTTCTCCAATGCCTCTCTTCTCATCACATGACCGAAGAAAGATGTTTGTCTATGCCTTATTGTTGTATATAATGTTCTAGTTTCATTAGCCCGTATCAAGCAGTCGTTGTTAGTTACTCTGGCAGTCCAAGGAATTCGCAACATTCATCTCAGGAACCACATCTTGGTTGCTTCTAATTAGTTCTTAATTTGTTCATTTACATTCCCAGATTCACTGCCATACAGCAAAACTGGTTCTACATAGCATTTCAGCACTTTTTTTCTTACACTCAGTGATAGTGACGTATTGCATAAGATACTCTTCATTTTCTGCTCTTAATCTCTGTTGTACATCTTCCATCTGATGTTATAAATGCCCCTAAGTATTTAAAATTATCCACTTGGTTAAGAATTTTCCCTTCTATTTCTATGTCACATTTTGGTGTCACCATTTTCTTTTATATCACCATTGTTACTGTTTTCTTGATATTCAAGGAGAGTTCTTTCATGCACTCTCTGCTACTACAATGTCCAACAATTGTTGTAGGTCTGTTGAATTATCCGCCAGCAATACTGTATCATCTGCATAGTGTATATTACTTATATTATAACCTCCAACTATTATTCCTGGCATCTCTTTGATCTCTCTCATTATTACTTCGCTATATATTGACAACTATCAATTGCTCTTCAAAGACTAAAACAGCTGAATAAATTATGGAATGGGACAGACAGAACTACAAAAATTAGATTTTTAAGAGCATGCATCTTTCCCATTGCAACATACGACTGGACACTTACTAAATAAGCTGAACAGCGTATAAATGCCTTTGAATATAAATGTTATAGACGAGTTCTAAGAATATCTTGGGTAAAGAAAAGAACAAATGTATCAATACTTCAAGAGCTGAATATTGAAGAAGGTTGGCTATTAAAAACGATAAAACAAAGAAAATTGAAATATTTTGGTCACTTGAAACGCCACGAAAATTTGGAGAGAAAAATAATGGAGGGGTATATGCCTGGGAAGAGAGGAAAAAGAAGGCCAAAGAGAAGATGGGTGCAGGATGTGGCGGATGATCTTCAGATGGGTGTATCGGATGCGGGACATCTTGCTTATGATCGAGAGGTTTTCATGAAGGTTGTTATGGGAGTGAGGTTCTGCAAAGGACATGCTACTGAATGAATCAATGAATGAATATAGGGAGAAGAGATCTGGTGACAAGACATACCCCTGTCGTACTCCTAGCGTTATCTGTTCATAACTACCCTCTTTATTTCCCATTTTAATTGCTGCTACTTGGTTCCAGTAAATATTCTTTATTATTCTTAAATCTTTCCCATCAATGTTGATATCTTCTAACATTTTAATCAGTTCATCATGTTTTACTTTATCAAATACCTTAGTATAATCTATGAAGCATAGATATATGTCTTTCTGTTTCTCTATTGACCTTTATATTAGTGTCTGTAATGTATATATTGCATTGTTTGTGCCCTTTCCCTTCACAAATCCATACTGTTCTTCACTAATTTCCATTTTTGTTTTCTTTCTGGTTCTTCGCATTATGATTCTGAGTAGAAGATTAGTGATATGGTTTATGAGATTAATTGTACGAAAATCTTCACATTCAATTGCTCCTGGTCTTTTTGGTATAGCTATAAATACAGATTTCAGCATATCGCTCGGTAAATATCCACTGTTATAAATATCATTCATTATTTTGGTTAATATATCTACTCCAAATTCTTCTATTGTGATTTCATCTGTTCCAGCTGTTTTTCCTTTCTTCATATATTTCATAGCGCCAGCGACTTCTTCTTTTAGAATAGGTGGGCCTTCTAAGTTACTTTCTTCTGTTAATTCTTCCCTTTCCCCATCATATAATTCTCTTATATACTCATTCCACCTCTTCATTATAGCACCTTCCTCAATAATATATTTCCTGTTTTTGATTTCAAAACACCCTGTATTTATTCTTATGTTTCTTCTCGTGAGCTCACTGATCTGTCTGTGCATATCTTTGTATCTTTAATGGAATTTAATTCAATTTTGTTGCACTGTTAGTTTAACCAACATTTTGTTTGCCTTCACACATTTATCTTTTATTTCTTTATTTACCTTACCATATTCTTGTTTGTCATTTTTACTCTGTTTTCTTTTGTCCATCAGAATTAAGATTTCTTCATTCATCAATTTTTTCTTAGCTATTTGACTTCTCTCCGGTAAAATTTCTTTGCTAGTTTGATGAATGGAGTCCTTTAACATTTCTCATTGTTTATTTATACCCTGTATTTTAGCCATTGCATTGTACCTATTTTTCACAATCACTCT
>OY992886.1:93992443-94074943 GCA_963921405.1 Cepaea hortensis | reverse complement strand
TTCCATATAGTGATGATCATGATGGTGGTGATAATGATGATGGTGATGTTTAGGTGATGATAATCATAATAGTGTTGATGATGATGATGGTGGTGATTATGGTGATAATGATGATGGTGATGTTGATGATAACGATGATGATGTTGGTTATGATAATCTTGATGGTGAGGATAAAGATGGTGGTGGTAGTGACGATAATGATAATGGTGGTGGTGGTGGTGGTGGTGGTGGTGATGATGATGATGATGATGATGGTGATGATGATGATGATGATGATGATGATGATGATGATGATGATGATGATGATGATGATGATGATGATGATGACGACGACGATGCTAATGATGATGTTGGTGGTGATGGTAATAATAGTGGCGATGGTGGTGATAACGATGATGATGATGTTGATTATATTGATGATGATGGTCGTGATGATAATGATGATGGTGGTGGTGATGATAATGATCGTGGCTGTGGTGGTGGTAATAATAATTGCGGATGTGATGATTATGATGATAGTGGTGGTGGTGATTATGATGGTGGTGGGGTGATTTTGATGAAAGTGGTGGTGGTGATAATTGTGATGATGATGATTCTAATGATTATGGCTATAGTAACTGTGATGATGATGCTGATGGCGAAGATTGTGGTGGTTGGGTGGTGGTGATAAATATGACGATAATAATGGTAATAATGATAATGGTGGTGATGATGATGATAATGTTGATTATGACGATGATGATGTCGGAAGCCACAGTTTTGAACGTTGGTGTGTGTGTAAAGTAACGAACCAAGCTTTAAAGCATATATAGATCAATGGCTGTGGAACTCTTGAAGCCGTCGAGGTAACATTAAACACACACATTTCCAAGTGTTGGTGAGCACTCACAGACGTACAGGAAAGAAGCAGAGGATGGAGGACACGCTAGACATTATCAGAATTAAAAGCTGTAATGTCCACACTGGGATTCGAATTTGTTGCCTCTAAATGATAATAGGTCCTCGCTTTAGGATTAGGCATACTATGATGCTCATGGTGATATGATGATGATGATGATGATGATGATGATGATGATGATGATGATGATGATGATGATGATGATGATGATGATGATGATGATGATGATGATGATGATGATGATGGTGATGATGTTGTCGGTATTGATGACGATAATGATAATGTTTATGACTATAATGATGATGATAACAATAATGATGAAAACGACGATAATGATGTTGATGATTGTGATGATGATAATGATGATTGTGATGATGATTGTGATGATGATGATGATGATGATGATGATGATGATGATGATGATGATGATGATGATGATGATGATGATGATGATGATGATGATGTCGATGATGATGATGACTATGATAATTATGATGATAATGATGTTGATGATTGTGATGATGATAATGATGATAGTGATGATGATTGTGATGATAATGATGATGAAAATGATGATGATGATGATGATGATGATGATGATGATGAGGAGGAGGAGGAGGAGGATGACGATGATGATGACGATGACGACGATAATGATGTCGATGATGATGATGACTATGATAATTATGATGATAATGATATAAGAAGGAAAGCCAAAATATTAGTGCGTATCTAAATAAAATGAATCAAGCATTCAAGCAGGCTAAATATTTGTATATGAGATGTTGAGAATACATTCGGCGCAGCAAACAAAAGAAATACCTCTCCATTCGCTGAAAGAAAAAATGTCGCAGCACAGCCGATCTGAGAATCAAAACAAAGTAGAAGTTACAACACAATTCAGGGGGTCAGATGTAACATCGATCATTTTCAAGAGCATAAACAGTTGTTTAAAGTCTACATTAGTAAAAGTTAGTTAGCTGCATATCCTTTACAGGACGTAGCAATCAACTCCAACATTTTTTAGCTGTTTGTGACTCCTGGGCAAGTTTACGTTCAGTAGTTTGCCACTGCTTTCTGAAAAACCGGCACTAATACCATTGTATGGAAATTATCGCAAGGCGCTTTGCTTCCAATTCGCCCACAGCTGTGTATAGAACGCGGTATGCAGGATTACGAATTGCATTCATAAAAACTTCGCCAGAGAAACGCGACGTTAGTAAGCAACAAATTAGTTAACAGTGTAAAAACAAATCAATCAATGAGTCAGGAGCTGTCTCCATAAAGGTTAGCTGCAGTGTATCTACAACAGTGGGTCTATCGCCTTGATTGTACATTCTGTCGGACTGCTGTTTGTCCATCTCTTGATGTTATCTTCTCACTTATATCGTTGTCTACCACTTCTCGTTTTACTCCATCTCCACCCTCCAGTGTGGTTTTTATAGTGATATGTCTTTTAACGTGGCCGAAATATTTAAATTACATCTATACTATTTCCCTCATCAACTATCTTTTCATTCCCTGTTTTTCGAGAACCTTTATATTTGTTTGCACGACATATTCTTCTGAATATCCACATACTGTAGGAACAATCATGAGCCACATGTGATACCAGACTGTCATCCAACTACTTATGGCACAATCATAGTGAATAAAATTAAAATAGGGAATACATTTAAAATAGGAAATAAATTTAACACAGGAACGTGGAATGTTAGGACATTAAATAAGTTGCGAAAGTTGAACAATGTGATAAGAGAAATGGAAAGCGCGGAAATGAATATCCTAAGCATAAGTGAGATGAGATGGAATGGGTCGGGTAAAAGTATAACCGCAAACACACAATAATTTGTTCTGGAAGGGATACATACGAAAAAGAAGTAGGACTACTATTTGATTTTTTTAAAAAAAAGCCAAGTCAAGTAATGGTTAATGGTGTATTTCAGATAGAGTTATTATGTTCAAAATCAAAGACAAACCAAAATATATAAATATTACACACGTATACGCACCAACAAGTAGTAGGGATGAAGAAATACAACACTTTTACGAAATGGCGATGTCTCAAATTAAATCACAAGAAATAAAAATAATGCAAGGAGATTTTTAATGTAAAACTAGGAAAGGGAAAAATTGAGGGTGGTGTGGGGAATTATAGTTTAGATAGAAGAAATAAAAATAAGGAGAGAAACTAAAAGAATGGGCAAATATTAATGCTATGATAATTGGAAACACCTGGTTTAAACGTCATAAAAGACGACTTTACACATCGAAAAGCCCTGATCAGAAAATACTTAACCAAATTGACCACATGCTTATTAAGAAAAGATTTAGAAATGGGTTGATTAAAGTTACGACAATGCCTGGTGCTGACTGTAATAGGGATCATGTACACCATGTGGACAATTAAAATTAATGCAGAATTGAGGAATAATTTAGTTAAGAATATGAGACTTAATAAAGATGTTCTCAAAGTAAATAAAGAAATTCAAGAACAATACAGAATGACTGAAAAATTGGTACAATGCAATAGCTAAAATACAGAGTATAAATGCTCAATGGGAAATGATAAGGGACATCATTCATCAAACAAGCGTAGAAATATTACAGAAGACAAGCCAAAAAAAAAAAAAAAAAAAAAGCTAAGAATAAAAAAGGATGAATGAAGACATCTTAAATTTGATGGACGATTGAAAACAGTAAACATGACAAACAAGAGTACGATATGATAAATAAGGAAATAAGAAATAAATGTGTGAATGCAAAAGAAAGTTGGTTAAACGAGCAGTGCAAGAAATTTGAATTAAATTCTACTAAAGATACAAAAAATATGCATAGACAAATCAATGAGCTAACGGGAAGAAAAGTAAGAGTAAATACAGGGTGTTTGAAATAAAAAAAAAAAAACAGAAAAGATATTATTGGAGGAAGGTACCATAATGAAGAGGTGGACTGTGTTTATAAGAGAATTATATGATGGCGAAAAGGAAGAATTAACAGAAGAAAGTATCTTAGAAGGCCCCCCTATTCTAAAAGAATACGTGGCTGACACTGTCATACATATAAAGAAAGGAAAGATAGCCGGGCCAGATGGGATCACTATAAAAGATATAGAAGTACTGGGAGAATTTGGAGTACATATATTAACCAAAATATTGAATGATATTTGCAACAGTGGATATTTACCGAGTGATATACTGAGATCTGTATTTATAGCTATACCAAAGAGACCAGGAGCAATTGAATGCGAAGACTTTCATAAGATTAACCTTATAAACCACGTCATTAAGCTTGTACTCAGAATTATAATGAGATGAACCAGAAAGAAAATACAGGTGGAAATTGGTGAAGAACAGTATGGATTCGTGGAAGGAAAGGGTACAAACAATGCAATATGTACATTAGAACACTAATAGAAAGATCAATAGAGACACAGAAAGACATATATTTGTGCTTCATAGATTACACAAACCAACTCCGTGGCGAAAACGTTACGGATGCAATTCGTAATCCCGTATACCCTGGTCGAAACACAGCGGTGCTGGTTTTTCTTTCCGAAAAAGGTATATGTGTCGGTCGTTCAGAAAGCAACGGCAACTACTGAACGTAAAACTTGTCCAGGAATCACGAACAGTCAAAATGCTGGGGTTGACTGCTACGTCCTGTGAAGGGCATGCAACTAAAAAAAAACAACAGATTACACAAAGGCATTTGATAAAGTAAAATATGATAAACTAGTTATAATGGAAGATATCAACATTGATGGGAAAGATCTCAGAATAATAAAAATATTTACTGGAACTGAGAAGCAGCAATTACAATGGCAAATAAAGAGGACAGTTATGAACAAATAAAGCTAGGAGTACGAGAGGAATGTGTTTTGTCACCGGATCTCTTCTCCCTCTATAGCGAGGTAATATTGAGAGAGTTCAGAGAGAAGCCGGGAATGCCATTTGGAGGTTATAACATAAACAATATACGCTAGGCATATGAAACAGTATTGGTGGCGGATAATGCAATAGATCTACAGCAATTGTTGGACATTATAATCATAAAGAGTGTAAAGAAAGGACTCTCCTTGAATATTAAGAAAACATTAACCATTTGTGATATCAAAGAAAAAGGTGACACCAAACTGTGAAATGGAAATAGAAGGGAAAATTCTTAAACAAGCGGAAAATCGTAACCACCTAGGGGCAATTACAACATCAGATGGAAGATGCACAATAGAGAGTAAGAACACATTAGGGGAAACAAAAGCTGCATTTCAGAATATGAAAGTATCTTATACCATAAGTCGCTATAATTGAATTTAAGAAAGAGAGTGCTGAAATGCAATACAGAACATGCTCTGCTGTATGGTAGTGCATCTTGGAATGTAAATGAACAAATTAGGAAGAACTTGGAAGCAATAGAGGTATGGTCCATGAGACAAATGTATCGAATTCCTCGGACTGCCAGAACAACTAACGACGATTGCCTGAAAGAGGCTAATGAAACTAGAACATTATATACAACAATAAGACAGAGACAATTTTCTTTGGTCATGTGATGAGAAGAGAGACAATGGAGAACATCGTGACAACTGGAAAGATCAAGGGGAAGAGAGGCAGAGGCATACCAAGAGAAATGATGCTAGGTGGACTGAAACGGTGTCATTGAGGAATATCATCAGCAGAGTTGATCCAGAATACCAAAGACTGAGATATTCGGAGAAACATGAAACTCTACGCCAGCTGGCAGGGCACTTGATTATGGTGATGGTGATGATGATATCCACATCTGCGGGCCTCTATTCGACTTTCTAAGTGCTTGTCCATTGTCCAGGCTTCCGTGCCATATAGTAGTGATGAATATACATTTAACAGTTTACATTTTTAATGCGTTGTTAGTCTCTGTAGATGTGTACTGATTTCATGATGTTAAAAACATGTTTGGCCATTTCTATTCTTTCTTATTTCTGTTTCAATTCGTCATCACCTGTTATTACAGATGTAATGAAAAAGTTGAGTTGAGTTAAGCTAAGAAGGGACATCACTGCACTCAGAACATTCCCACACGAGCTCCGTCCCCTCGATCAACAGCCAGCAACGCGTCATACTGCTAATCGTTCCACCTACCATCTCATTGAAAGCTCTCCCGGTCCCCTCCCTCTCCCAGCTCAGAGACGAGCCCAGAACCCCCGTCGATCATCTGCCACACCATTCACTCCACATACGACCTCTCGGTCCGCTCCACCGCCTTCTCAACCTGGTTCCACAGCCGCCCGACCACCTCCCCCCACCGCCCACAGGCAATCCAACACCGAGAGGATCGCCCCCTTGTAACAACAAATAATAACTCTCTTCTTCTTCCACTTTGTTTTTTTTTTTATAGAAAGGAGTTCAGTACCCATCATCAGTGACCCCCCTAAGCCAGATGTCGGTTCCTAAATCAATCAATCAATCAATCAATCAATTGTAATGACAGCGGCACGCATATTCTTAGTAAAAATGAAGGCTTCTCTTACACTCACGCCTAACGCGCATTGGGCGTATGGAGCTAGACACATATTTGTATAGACCAAAGGTTACTTAGTGGGGGAGGGGGTGCTCAGTATCACGCCGGTTGATTTTACCTCCCAAGACATTCCACTGTACTCATTTTAGGCTAGACCCGGAAGCGAGGGTCAGTCAATTAATAAACATTCTAATCCTCTGTAATGCGGATCGAACTCAAGACCACAGGTAGGCAAGGGAAGCGTCTAGCTAATACGCTACCCTGGCTCCAAGGCATGCGTTTGTGGAAGGTTTAATTTTGTTTCATGGCAAACCGGTAGGGAATTTACTTGATGCTAGAAAACTACTGCTCGTGAATCATGAAGGACATTGGGGAAAGGGCGCTAGTCACAGGCGCTGGAACTTAAGGTACCACTCGCCTACCGACACAAGGACGAAGACAACAGCAGTGTGCTTGACATGCATTTGTGATCATTTACTTTCTCTAGAGCTGTGTCCTACCGCAACATGCATTTGTTTAAGGCTACCTTCTCTAGAAATTGTTTCCGACTGTGGCATTCAATCGTGTAGTGTTTACTTTCTCTAGCTATTGTGTCCGACTGTGGCTTTCAATTGTGTAGTGCTTACTTTCTCTAGCTATTGTGTCCGACTGCGGCAAGAATTTGTGAACTTTTTTACTTTCCCTCCCTAGACCTGTGTCATATTGCAACATCCATTTGTGTAAGGTTGCTTTCTCTAGAAATTGTGTCAGACTGCAATATGCATTTGTGTGAACTTTAATCCCACTAGACGGAATTTATTCAAGCCTTTATTGCATTCTTTATATACCCGTCAGTTAGGTTAATTTTTTAAAACAATTTTTCCAGGTGACAGACTAACGTTCGGCTATTTGCGATTTGCACTTGCTATGAGATCATGGAAATGGAGTTTAACTGGTCCAGTTTTAAGTATAGTTTATAGTTTAAAGCATACAGTTTCACATGCTGAATTGCTAGTTTTAACTCCAATACTTTTAAATGGCTGATTCGCCAAAACTAAATCAATAAAAGCGAAATCAAGTGTAGTCTTAATAGCCAGTATGTTTTGTGAATAGTCGTCACTTTGTGAACTCTTTCTATACCACAAGAATGAAAAACAAATTAGTGAAACTGCGGTAAAGCTGTGGAAATGTAAACAATATAAAGTAACACGAAGTAATACAGCTTTACAGAACACATTTCTGGAAAACATGCGGCGTCTAGCCTTCATCGATAAACGAATACACAAAACAGAACATATAAGCAAGGTGAAGACAATACAGTGACTACAGTAAGACATTAATGTAGTCACAGGAATGTCTTTCCCTTGTTTGTTTGTTTGTTTTGTTGATTGGATGGTTGATTGATTGGGTGGGTGACTGGGTCGGTTGGTTGGTTGGTTGACTGGGTGGGTGGGTTGGTTGGTTGTTGGTTGGTTGGTTTTTGGTTGGTTGGTTAGTTGGGTGTATGTGTTTTTTTTGTTTATGTGTGTGTGTGTGCTTGCTGATTAAGGATAATCGCCGCAGCGTCCTATGTTTTCAATCCCAAGCATTTCACTTCACAATGAATACAAACAATACCCCCCCCCCCCCCAGTATAGCTATGGGTTCGACCCAACCTCATAAAAATAGGTACCTGACAATTTTCAGAATGTTCTTGGAATTTTTGTTTCGGGAGAAAAGGCGACAGAAAAGAGAACTGGTCATCCCTTCTCATATATCATGGTCTAAACTACTGTACATAAAGGCCTTACACTTCAAATCTCAGTGGTACTAACTACCATGGGACTACCCTTTATTCTTGTTATAATAAAATCACAGTGAAATGATTACATTACGCCAGGCAGGGTTATTAACAGCAATGTTCTCCCAATTTACAAAACTATTACCACATTCGACACTTTCAATGGGTTTTTCTATAGCTTCTGCTGTCTCTAGTTTGTCTGATTTCAGCTTGCCGTAAAATATTTTCTTTGGAAGCCACTCATTTGGCATGTGGGCAGCATGACCGGTCCATCGGAGCTGCCATTTGCACAGCATGAAGAAGTTTTTAGCAAACCTCGACAGAACTTCTACAGATGTTGCTTTGTCGTGCCTGAAAGACGTGTTTGATCATTCCTTGGATTATCATCATCATGGGCCTTGCCGATAACAGTGGGTGGTCATATTTTGCCATCTCGTCCAATCACTTCAGTCGTGGATCAGCTCTGTGTCTTTGTCTCGACTATGACATGTGGCAAAGCTATCTAGATATGTATCTCTGTTCCTGCCCCTTGTTTTTTTCCCCTCAATCTTGCCAGTTGCCACCAATCTCTCCAGTTTCTTCTCTTACAATGCTCAATAAGTCTTGAACAAGTCTAATTTCGCTAATCAGTTAACGGTTTTCATTTGCTTCTTGTAGGACTTGCTCATTGGTTTTTCTGTCTTGCCATGGTGTTCTTTGCATTCTCTTCAGAAACTACATTTCCACTGCCATTTGGTGGCAATATGCTTGGTATTACATTAATTAAAATAAAAAGTCTGGGACAGAAGAAATATCACACACACACACACGCACGCATGCACGCATGCACGCACGCACGCACACAGCAGATGTTTAGTACGATCCCATGCTATCTGGTTAAAGGAGTTCTCAAAAATGGTGAAGAATATAACATTGCAATGAAAAACCTCCCACTGCGACGTAACGGACAATGAAATGGCAGATCGGCTAGACAATGGACTATGTACAAAGAGAAATAGATCACAGAACATTCTGCATTGTACAAGCACAACAGTTTGAAACACTTCCAAGAAGGGAACAATGCGTATTAAGGATCAGAACAGAGCAATGCAATCTTTAAGGACACCTGCACTGGAGGTTCAGAATAAAGACTAATACGAGGTGACGGTAGTGCACATTTTTCAAGAATGCGAACTCTCATAGCGCAGTTGTGGAGTCGGCAGGAGGAGGAGGAGGAGGAGGAGGAGGAGGAGGAAGATGAATAGGAGGAGGAGGAGGAAGATGAATAGGAGGAGTGGAAGGAGGAAGAGGTGAAGATGTAGAAGGACAAGAATGAAGAAAGAATGAGGTGAAGCAGCAGCAGAGGCAGCAGAAGAAGAAGAAGAAGAAGAAGAAGAAGAAGAAGAAGAAGAAGAAGAAGAAGAAGAAGAAGAAGAAGAAGAAGAAGAAGAAGAAGAAGAAGAAGAAGAAGAAGAAGAAGGAGGAGGAGGAGGAAGAGGAGGAGGAGGAGGAGGAGGAGGAGGAGGAGGAGGAAGGCACGTATTAAACGTGTAAGCTACAACGAATCATAAATAACATTACACAACATACAGTACATTGTGTTTCATTTGGTATTTGCTACCCCATTACAGACACACCCTTGAAAAGACAGTTAAATAATCTTATGTTAACTTATTTAAACTCAATCTGAAATTGTTCACCAAGAGAACTTTAACTGGTCTTCCCACTACGTAAAATACGATATAAAGTAATCGTGTAGCTTTCACGCACGTTTTGCACGTTTTGACACTATCATTAGTGTTACCTGAACAGTGCACCTCACAAACATCAGGCCCAGATGTGAGGTGGAGATAAGCTCAATATAGAAGTGTGAGCCTACGTGTCACGTGTCGGCTCATGCCAAGGAAATGTTATGAATATAAACAACATGTAGTGGTTCCGTGAGCGACACTGTGAGCTGTGGATTTCATATGGAATGCTTTTACATCTGTCCGAGGTTGTTAGTATTGTGAACTGCATGTTCAGAAAAAAGGTGGACGGCCCGTTGCTAATCTAGCTAGTTGTGTCCTATCCATTGATGTGTCTACAGCCGCTGGTTTTCTAGTGACTGCAGCTTCCATTGAAGATGAACTGTAGTTTTAATGGCAGACTGTTATGTTGGCATTCTGGCAACGGCCTTATGCATGTATGCCTGTGCGTGATGCTAATTTGTCGGGACTGCTGTCTGTTCCACTTTTCACATGGGACAGTGAGGAGCATTTTGTGTGATGTTCACTGGCAAAGGAACGGGGCATTATGGGGTGACCCTTTGAAGTGAAGTTGGAACTAATGACTAACTAACAACTGTAGTTGACATATTTTCGCTGTCTCTGCGCTTATATTTACAGCTTTCCATTAGGTCGCTTATATTTATTGCTATTTTTCTTTATCCGTCTGATTCTCTATATAAGGATGTTTGTCCGTGTGATCTATTGCTTAATCCTATTGTGTAGCTCTCTGGGGCTGTAAACATTCCCAATGTCTGAGTCTCATTGCTTTGGTTCATTTATTCTGTTAATAACATAATTTATTCTTAGAGGCGGAGTGGCTTAGATCAAAGTGTCCACTTCTAAGTCAGGTAAACCAAGCACCTATCGCGCGACGGTAAAGTATAGTCAAATGACCATTACACACGCATTGGGCATATAGTTGTTTTTTTTTTTTTTCCCGCATATCCTTTACAGGACATCGCTGTCAACACCATCATTTTACCGCTGTTGTTGATTTCTTTGCAAGAGTAAGCTCAGTAGTTTGTCATTGCTTTCTGAGCGGCCGCCTCACTTATCCGGCAAGTCACCAACGCAGCGAGAACCGCTACCAATTCTCGCGCCCTGTGTTACCCTAAGTGGATACACGGGATTACGGAGAAAGTCATTTAACCGTTAGGCCAGGGAGACCGGCGGGTATATAGTACCAGCCCCATATTTGTATAAACCAAATCATCAGTCGATCGGTGATGTGTTCATTATCACTCTGCCACCCCATGACATTTCCTGGAACATTAGTTGTATATCCTAGTTCTACGCTCGCCAGCATTCCGGGTGGTCATCGGGTTCATACGCATCTGGGTGGGATTTTGAGTTTTTTAAAACTTACATGTTCCCCCGGGTATATCAAGCCTATAATGGGTACAAGGAAATGTCATAGGAAGTAAATACGGCCGGCGTGGTACTGACCACATAGCTCTGCGATTACCGATCAACGTCATCATCATCATCATTATCATCATCATCATCATCAAGAGCCTTGCCAGCTGGCGTGGGCGTCCATGGCTCTCCACAGATCTCGGTCTTTGGTGTTCTGGATCAACTCTGCAGATGATATTCGTTCATGCCACCGTCTCAGTCCATCCAGCATCATTTTTTGGGTCTGCCTTTGCCTCTCTTCCCCCTAGATCTTTCCAGTTATCACGATGTTCTCCAATGGTTTTCTTCTAATCACATAACCGAAGAAAGCTGATTGTCTCTTTCTTATTGTTGTATATAGTGTTCTAGATTTATTAGCCTATTTCAGGGAATCGTTAGTAGTAGGGAATGGCGGAAACGAATCTTATTTTAGGAAGCCTCCCTTGATTACCTTGACCTCAATGGATTGAGGTCATTCCTTCCCGGTCTAGCCACCGGGGCGGGTAAGGGGCAATAACTAGGTCATATCTAAGGGAGATTATTCTAAGAAAATACAACTTTTATGTTTCTAAGGGTAGATAACTATTGTGTGGGTGTGTAATATATATCTAATTAATTGTAAAAAGAAATAAATAAACATAACAAATAAAAACGATCGATCGTATAGTCGGGGGCAGGAGGGGGAAAGCAGGTGTGCGGACGCGTGGAGTGAGGCTAGGCGGTTCGGGTTTAAACACTATCATCATACGGGTTACAAATCAAAACCTTAAAAAGGTAAAGGTGGTTAGTATTATTTGTTGCAGTGGGTATGGTTTAGTGAAATTCGTTGTTAAGGGGTGGATAGCTTAATTAGTGATCTGTAGAGGGTCGTAGTGGTTACAAATGTTAGTATGTTAACTCCGGGTGCATAGAACTGCACGCTCTGTTTTCTAAACCATGTTTTCACTTCACATGTCATTTGTGAAATGTCTTCCACCAAGGTGGACCGAAAAGGTGGAAATCGCTTGGGGCTAAGTCGGGGTTGTAAGGTGGATGTTCCAGAACTTCCCACGTTAGTTCGTTCATTTTCTCTTGAGGTTAGAAAACAGAGCACGCAGTTCTATGCAGTCGGTTTGGGAGGAGTGATAAAACGATGGGATAAGTACATCAATGTTGGTGGAAATTACGTTGAGAAATAAAGGGACAATGTATATATTAAAATAAACTGGTTTCAACTTGTTATATTTAGTTATTTTTCTACTGCCATTTGTGTCTTACTTGTTGACTTACCCTTGTACCATCAATAATCTTATTCTTCTTCTGCGTTCATCCGGAGTGTTTTATTTTTATAGATGTAATTGCACTGTGCCTAAGTTAGGCGCCTTTAGGCCGAGACACTTACTTGTTGACTTACCCTCGTACAATCAATAATCTTATTCTTCTTCTGCGTTCATCCGGAGTGTTTTTTTTAAATAGATGCAATTGCACTGTGCCTAAGTTAGGCGCCTTTAAGCCGAGACACTTAGGCCAACACATACGACTTTTGTGTGCGTTTTCCCCCCACCAGGTTAGCTTTCCTGGGAGACTCACTTTTTTGGTGCTCCCCACAGCCCAGCTGGTGAAGTTAGAATGGTTGAAGACTTCACTATCTGCCCTCAAGTGAAGGTAGGGGCAGCCCATGGCATTTTCTACCATCTGGGGAGGCTTCATTAATTGAAGAGCCGAGACATTGCGCTCTGGTGCTGGGCACACCCCAGGAATCGTCATGTCCTACACATGGCTGCTTTACTTCCTCACTTCCATGTTTTTTGCATTACGTTCGGCCAGGCCCTCTCATCCGGGGATCCTTCATATCACCAGCTGAGTTCCTTCGAGCAAGTATCTGGACTAAGCATTAGCGTGCTCAGCATCTCACCTCCGTTCTGCAGTAGGTGAGTATCGGCCCGACTCTCACATCCAACGGTTAATAGCTTAGAGGCGTTCAGCCATATCCCTCAGCTGGTAGTCTTAGAGTATGTGTCAGTACCAAGAATTAGTTGCTTCGTGTGACTGGTTTGAGCTTATGACTGCTATCCTCAGTCTATCTGCAGAGCAGCAGGTTGTGTCTCTCTTGGTCTGATCCCTTCCCCAAGGGCTGTCAGATATGTAGTTGTGCTTCCGTCGGCAGGGCTTGAGGTCATTGGGACACGCAAGCCCCTCTACCACGTCAAGGTGGAGACACATCAGTGGGGCAATCAATAATACTGGTCATCTTTACGAGTTCAACGTTTTTATTTGAAACTCTATGATGATAGTTTTTTCACCACTACCACCCTCTACAGATTACTAATTACAGCTACCCACCCTTAACAACGAATTTCACTAAACCATACCCACTACAACCAATACTACATACCACCTTTACTTTATTAAGATATTGATTTGTAACCCGTATGACTGATTGACTGGCACCTCGCCGTCTTGACACACGATAATTTGTAAAATGGAGTTATACCTCTCCATAACAGAAAGTCTGGGCTGAATTTAGAGAAGGATCATGCTGCATAGGTAACCCGTATGATGATAGAGTTTAAAACCTAACCGCCTAGCCCAACCCCACGCGTCCATACACCCGCTTTCTCAGTCCCGCACCCCCACCCCGCGATCGATCATTTTTATGTTTTTTTATTTATTTTATTTTTACTATTAATTTTGTGTGTGTGTGTGTGTGTGTGTGTGTGTGTGTGTGTGTGTGTGTGTGTGTGTGTGTGTGTGTGTGTGTTTCGAATGACTTTATTACAAAAGCATGAAGCATTAACAGGTTGCACAGAATTAAACAAAGCATTCATTTTGAATGAGTTATGCACCATGGGCTGGTCACAAGTAGTCACCGTAGGCATTCAGGCAAGCATCCCATTGCTTAGGTAGGCGACGAATGCCTTCCGCAAAAAAGGATAGGGGTTGCTCATTGAACCAAGTATTTACCGCGTTCATTACGTCTGCATCTGTGTGAAATCGTTGCCCCTTTGAGAGCTGTTGTGAACTGAAGTCCTTTCAGAAACATTCTTGCCTAGTCTGTCACTTATGTCGTCAACACACATTTGTTACCGTACGTTGCCTTCATTCTTCGATGAATTTCCACTGGTCGACATCCTCCAAATGAAAGAAACTGAATTATCGCTCTTTGAGCTTCGTTTGGCGGATTTTGGATCAACCCAGTCATTTTCTCATCGGTCAAAAGCAGAACCTATGCATCATGGGATGATAAGCACGTGCTCTTTTATTCATTTATCAGTACTTATGACATGACCATGACATGAGCATGTTTAAAGTACGCAATTACGCACGGTGCGGCACGAACGTATTTCAAATGAACGCCCCTTATATATTATACTAGCTGACCCTGCCCGGCTTCGCCCAGTCCCTGGTGGGAAGCATCTCATTTAATTCATATAAGTAGTCATATAAGTTCCCGTTCCCGTTACCGACTATCTGTCTGTCTGTCTGTCTGTCTGTCTGTCTGTCTGTCTGACCCGGCCCGACATCGCCCAGCTCCTGGTGTGAAGCATCTCATTTAATTTATATAAGTAGTCATATAAGTTCCTGTTCCCGACTGTCTATCTGTCTGTCTGTCTGTCTATCTGTCTGCCTGACCCTGTCCGGCTTCATTAAATTCATACAACAACAAAAAATGTAACTTAAAAGAACGTTCTACCACACACCATCCATTATTTTTAATGAAAACTCTTTTTCTAATCACCTGCATGACTACAGTAACTTCTTAAGCAAAAAAAGATGAGTTACAATGTTATGCATTGTGCATCATTTTTATGAAAACTTTGAAAATGCCTTACAGATTGTATCATTATTTATTATAACTCATATGCCGGTACATAACTATGGACAAAGAGTTTATAAATCTTTGAAAACGATGCCACAATATGACTATAAGTTATACAGAAAAGTTATGCCCCTTGAAATAACTTTTACAGAGTTAGGTCCCCTGAGATATATGAAATTATGATGAAAAATGAAAAATGAAATAATACTGAGTAAGCAGGCGATTTCACACTAACAAAATATCACAGTTGACAGCTCTGGAATGAAAGGAAGGCGTGTAGAAAATTTCATCTCAATCGGATGGGCCGTTCGCGAACAAATAAAGGACATACAGACAGACAGAGATACGCACATCCTAATTTATATATAAGATATCCACACAATAGTTATCTGCCCTTAGAATAATAAAAGTTGTCTTTTCTTAGAATTATCTCCCTTATATATGACCTAGTTATCGTCCCTTACCAGTCACGGCTGCTAGACCGAGAAGGGAGTGACCTCAATCCATCGAGGTCAAGGTCATCAAGTGAAGCTCCCTAAAACAAGATCCGTTTCCGCCATTCCCTAACTACTATCGTTGTTAGTTACTCTGGCAGTCCAAGGAATTCGCAACATTCGTCTCAAAAATCACATCTCTATTGCTTCTAATGTTTCTTAATTTGTTCAGTTACATTCTAAGATTCACTGCCATACAGCAAAACTGGTTCTATATAGCATTTCAGCACTCTCTTTCTTACAGTCAATGATAGTGGCTTATTGCATAAGATACTCTTCAGTTTCTGAAATCCGGCTTTTGTCTGCCCCATTATGCTCTTAATCTCTGTTGCACATTGTCTATCTCAGTGGTTCTCAACCTTTTTTGGTCCGTTCCCCCCTTCACCATATTTTTAGGACGTCATTCCCCCCTCACCATATTTTTAGGACATCATTCCCCCCCCCCCCTACCATATTTTTAGAACGTCATTCCCCCCCCCCCCCCCTTTTTTTTGTATTTCCTCCCTAAAAATTTCCCCCTGCCCCTACACAGTATACGTAATAATTGAAGTTAAATTTAATAGCACATACTAAAACAAGTCTAGACATGTACATAAAATGTGATTTGCGGATCTACTTACGTTATAAAGTGAATTTCAGAAGGGTGATGCGTACAGAAGCGTAAAGTATGAAAGGAAAAACAAGATCAAGTAATCGGTTCTTGTATTAACGCGATCTTGAAATAATCTTCATTCCCCCCCTGGAAAACCCAAAATTCCCCCCTGGGAGGTGGGGGGGGGGGGAATTCCCCACCGGTTGAGAACCACTGGTCTATTTGATGTTATAAATGAGTACTGGTAGGTCTATAAAAATACTGTTCTAACATCATGTAGGCCTGAAGGAGAGTAAATGGGCCCTTTACTTTACTTACTCTACTTCCGCGTGCATTGTAAACTAACATTTTCTAGACGTTCTGACTGCCATTTCAGAACGATCGTTACTTATTACTTCCTTACACGCTTTACCTGTATTTACCTTTGTTTCTTTGTTGTCCCAATTGCTTTCATTTCCCATAAAGCAAATGATGCTGGATTTTGCAGAGATTTAACTTGGCATTCCATTCGGGCGGGAGCCATTTCTAAAATAATTATCGATCCCCCATCACAAAGGACGTTTTCCTGAATAGAAGCACGTGGCCGGCAGAGGTTTTGTAAACACAGTAAATCAGTTTGCAGTTTGTCTTTAATGGACATTAAATTGTTGTTCTCATTAATGGACATTAGCTTGCTTGTAATTAACGGACATAAAAATCTGTAAATAAGAGATCAAAGAAGATACAGGTTGGGGTCTGCAGAGGAAAGTTAGTTACTTAACCTTTACAGGACGTCGCCGTCAATCCCATAATTTTTAATTATTTGTGATTTCTTGGCAAGTTTATGTTCAGTGGTTTGCCATTGCTTTTTGAACGACCGGCACTTATACCACTTAATGAAAATCAGCGCAAGGTGGTCTTCTTCCAAATCGTCTGCGGCTGTGTAACGAATGCGGTATGCGGGATTATGAACTACGTTCGTAATACATTCGCCACAGCGCCCACTGTGGAAAAGTGGAAGAAATAAGACATGCGTATGACATGTATGACGTGTATGACATGTATGACATGTATGACATGTATGGCGTGTATGACATGTATGACATGTATGACATGTATGGCGTGTATGACGTGTATGACATGTATGGCATGTATGACATATATGACATGTATGACGTGTATGACATATATGACATGTATGATCGTCTGCAAATGTTTCCGGCTGGCGTAGTCGTCCATGTCGCTCCACAGATCTCGGGCATTGGTATTCTGGATCAACTACGTTGAAGATATTCCTCTCTACCCATCCATCATCATTTCTCTCGGTCTGTTTCTTTTCCTACCGATCTTTCCAGTCGTCACAACGTTTTCCATTGTCTCTCTTCTTATTATGTTCCCAAAGAATGCTGTTTGTCTCTTTCTTTAAGTTGCATATAATGTTCAATTTTCATCAGCCCCTTGCATGCTGTCGATGTTAGTTATTCTGAAAGTCCATGGTATTCACAACACTCGTTCCGGAAACCACATCTCTGTTGCTTCCAAGCTCTTCCTAATTTGTTCATTCACTTTCCATTATTCCCACCACAATGAAGAAATACCACAATGTAATATACGGGTAAATGGGAATATTCTTAAACAATTGAATCTGTACAACTATCTTGGAACAATTATAACATCTGATGGAAGATGCCTTCAAGAGATTAGAACAAGAATCGCTATGGCAAACGTAGCCTTTTGCAAACTGAAAAACATACTGACGAATAAAATGATGTCCGCCCACGCTTAGCGGCATAGCACATGATGATGTTAATATGGTAATTCTAACAAGAGCCGGGGAGTATAGAAGCGACAGAACGAAACAGAGATCAACAGATACAATAAACAACAGAAACATTAGCAACTTTGAGGACACCGGGATTCGACACCGGTGCCTTTAAACGAGGGCACAATTCCCTACTGTGCTATGCAAATAGCTGGGCACGGATTGTGTTCATATTCTATTGGGCTCTTTTCCAAGACATGCAGTTATTTAGAATATTGCAAAAACAAACGGGAAAACATTAAAAAATGCACGTCTCGAAACAGATGGGTTTGCATTGTGATAGGACAATCACATTGTGTATGTCTGAGTGCAAAGAGGAATAAGTGATCAACGGACGTCTTACGTTGCTTGGCCCGTAGTTTTATTGATCAATTATTAGTTGAAGGGTGATGTCGTCGATGTCAAACCGATCGCTTTTACTTCCCAGAACATTTCATGGTAGCTAGTTAAGGTTATTATCAACTGAAACGAGAAAAAGAGTGTTGAAGTGCTACATAGAACCTATACTTTTGTATGGATGTGAAGCGTGGACAATGAGCAGTCAAGCTGAAAAACATCTGATGGCTGTGGAAATGTAGTGTCTGAGGAAAATGCAACGAATACCATGGACGGACAGAAAAACCAATGAACAAGTCCTTCGAGGAACAAATGAAGATCGTAAACTGATTAGAGACATTAGACGTAGACAGTCAAAATTTTTTGGGGCATGTTATGAGAAGAAATGACTTGGAGGACTTAATGACAACTGGCAAGATCAAAGGGAACAGACCAAAGGGAAGACCTGGAAGTAAATATCAGGACGGCTTGACTACGTGGCATGGTCGAGACAGGAACACGGAGCTGATCCACGACTCCGGTGATCGAGTGAAATGGCAAAACATGACCGCCCAAGCTTATCGGCATGGCACATGAGGTTGGATGGAGTAAGGCTGTACTATCTCCGTGGCGATGGGGTTACAGACTCAGTTCGTGATTCCGCATACCCGCGTTCGAAACACAGCTGTGCGCGATTTGGCAACAGACCGCATACAGTAGGTTTTTACGAAATGGTGGTATGGGTGCCGGTCGTTCAGAAAGCAATGGCAAGCTACTGAACGCAAACTTGCCAAGAGATCACAGCGGCAGAAATGCTGGTCTTGACTGCGATATCCTGTAAAAAGGATCTGCAAAAGAAAAGTTTAGGCTGGGTCTACCTGGCAGCCAATTTGTATGTAATCCGTCTTGATAGAGTTTGGAACACACAACCACCGAGCCGGCAAGATAGCGATGATTAAACATGCTACAGTTAAAACAATTCAGGTGATTAGAATAACAACATCAAACGATAATACTTGCTTACCTCTGCCGCCAGTTGCGCCGACTTCCCGACTGCCTCCGATTGTTGCCGCGCCTTCGCTCCTGGCGCCGTTCTTTCATGCTATCTTGAAACTTCTTCATTTTGACCCACTTTCTGCCTGCCGTGTCGAACGTACACCACAGGCAGATGACTAACAGGAGCACCATGAGCCAGTTGCAGATCATCATACCTGGCAGAGGACAAACATAAAGCTACGTTTATAGATCATCTTACCTGGCACAAGACAAATAGAATGTTACGTTTATAGACCATCTTACCTGGCACAAAAGAAATAGAAAGTTTCGTTTATAGACCATCTTACCTGGCACAAAACAAACAGAAAGTTATGTTTATAGACCATCTTACCCGGCACAAGGCAAACAGAATGTTACGTTTATATTCCAGCATACCTGACACAAGAAAATGTTACGTTTATATGCCATAATGCCTGGCAAAAGACAAACACAGTGTCACGTGTATAGATCATAATATCCAGGAAAAGACAAAGTAGTTACGTTTATAGATCAAAACACCTGACTAAAAACAAACACAATGGCAATGATGTATTCAATAGTATATCAAATAAATAGTACGGAGACACTTTACAAACTGCATCAAAATAACATCAATTGCTAGTTAGTTAGTTACATATCCTCTACAGGTCGTTGCAGTTAATACCATCATTGTTTACTGGTGTGATCTCTTGGCATGTTTACGTTCAGTAGTTTGCCATTGCTTTCTGAACGACCGACACCCATACCATTTCCTAAACACTAACTGAATGCGGTCTGCTGTCAAATAGCGCGCAGATGTGTTTCGAACGCGGGTATGCGGAATCACGAACTGCGTCCGTAACCACTCTCCACGGAGAATAACATAAAATACCACTAGTAAATACGATAAAGTAAGCTGCGTGTCCTTACAGAACGTCGGATTCAGCCCCAGCACTGATATTGTGTGTGTGAGTGTGTGTGAATATTTATGGAAAGATCGAGGGGAAGAGAGGGCAGAGGCAGACCAAGAGATAGTTAGTTAGTTAGTTAGTCGCAGTTCCAACTTCATAGCAACGGGTCGTCCCCATTATGCTCCGTTCCTGTGCCAGTGAATATCACACAAAACGCTCCCCACTGCCCAATATGAAAACTGGAAAAGACAGGAGTCTCGACAAACAACAGCCCGCACAAATACACTGTGCATAATGCCGTCACCAGAATGTCAACACTCCAGTCCCTCACAAAACACCCAGTTCATCTCAGATGGAATTGGCTGTCATTTTCCTATCTGAATGTTTCCTAGATATTCACCCACACAGTCCACGAAAATACAGTTCATCGCTGATAGCAGTGGTAGTCAACAAGAAGCCCAGCAGCCACGCATTTCTGCATAAGGCAAAAACCAGTTAACTCTGGGACATAGCCTCCTGCCATAACTCCGAACATGCAGTCACATTCCAAAACACCTCAGGCAGATTCAAAAGCATTTCACATAAAACTCACAGCTCACAGTGTCGCGCCACGCACTCACTCATTAGCAGGGCGACGGAACCATCAAGCCTCCTTAGTCGCCTCTTACGACATGCGTGGTAGGCTACAGTGTTGCTATTCTTTGCTTCCCTTATGGGCCCCGGCAACACACGGGAGAGACCAAGAGATATGATGGTGGATGGATTGAGACGGTGGCAAGGAGGAATATCAGCAGCAGAGTTGACCCAGAACACCAAAGACCGATATCTGTGCCATGAACGCCTACGCCAGATAATAGGGCACTTGATGATGATAATAATGAATGTGTGTGATATACTAGGCAATGTTATATTGCCATTGCTTTCTGAACAACCAACGCCTCATACTATCCAAATCTCACTAAGCTGTCAGCTTCCAAATTTCCCGCGGCTGATTTCATACCCACGACTCGATATTGGGGAACTAGAAAATGCGTTCTCTGCCCTGATACCACAGCGTCGGCTAGTCAATACGTTAAACTACACAGCAGAACGCATTTCTTGTTAACATGATATTAATTATTATAATTATCATCACCATACACAGCTAGTTAGACACTGTTAATATATAACATTGACTAATAGATACCTCTTTCACTGTGCTATATTATATATGGTGTATTTTTAATGACAGTGGAGTGTTTGACAATATTGGCGGTCCAGGTTTTGTATTCACCCTCTGTAAAGTTCATGCAACATAATAGGTAAATACAAAACTTGGACCGGCAATATTTTCAAACACTGCCCAGCCATTAAATATACACCATTTATTTTGTCTATAGATAAACACACACTAACGTTGAGGTTATATAAAAAACGTGGTCGAAATGATAAGAAAGATCGCATTTAAACTTCTTGTCCGCTGATGGTGGGGTGAGGTGATTCAAAGCCTACACCGGCATTAAGTTGGACTTAAACGTCGACTTCTCGTTCAGAAAGCAATGGCAAACTACTGAACATAAAATTGCCGAGAAGATGCTTGCTTGCTTGCTGCTTGCTTGCGTTCACTGGCTGCGAACTCTAGCGTGAAGTCCTGTATGTCGGATGAAGACATCCTGTTGTCCAAAATCAATGTGATGTCATACAGGACCTGAGGTTTGCGTGAGTATCCGTTGTCTCATGTCTGGCTTATTGGTGTGCAGACTGGTGGTTCCTCGCCGTGTAGGTAGACACTCTCCGACTTCGGAGGAAACCTAGAAGATCAATGTGGGATTGTTCGCACCGTCATCCAATGGACATGCAGCCTTTCTAAAGTGAATAATTTGTGAGGCAGAGCCAGCACTCATCATTATCATGTGCCATGCCAATAATCGTGGTTGGTCATATTTTGCCATCTCACATGATCACCAGAGTCGCGGATGAGCTCTGTACTCTTATCTCGATTATGATATATCTAGATATTTATCTCTCTGCCCTCCTCTTGTTCTTTTTCCCCTCAATCTCGCAAAGTGTCACTAAATTTTCTAATGTTATTCTTCTCATAGCGTCCCCAAAAAATGCTTGACCGCCTACGTCTATTTTCTCTAAACAATTTACTGTTTTCATTTGTTTCTTGTAGGACTTACTCGTTGGTTTTTCTGTCTGTCAGTGGTATTTTTTGCATTTTCCCCAGAAACCACTGTCCACTTTCATTTTGTGTTTCTCAGCTTATCTAGGCGCGTACGAGGCCCTCACCTGTGGGACGTGGCTGAACGCCTCTAAGTCGAGTTCCTTGGGTTCCAGGGTCTGGCCACCACTCGCCACCTGCTCGTGCAGGCAAGGTCTCGGAGGTTTGACGCTGAGCCGCCAGCGTCTGCAGCCTACATTGTTCCAGACGTATTGGTTACCCATTCCTCTGGATCAAACAAGGCAAGACCGAGAGAGGGAACATGTCGTTTTGGCACCACATGTTCTCTGACGCTCTGCCCAGGGATTGTGATGGAATTTTGGCCACATTCCAACTCACATACTTTGGTCTGTCAAGACTGTAAGGTGCCACTCACTAATTATTGTCCAAGTTTCACATCCATATAAAAGTATAGGTTCTATGTAACACTTCAAAACCCTGTTTCTCGTTGCATTGAAGTATATTAACTGACATCTGTTAATTGGTCAGTATGTTTTACATCTTGAAAAAGGCAACCTTTGCCAATGCTATTCTTATTCTAATATCTTCAAAGGCACCTCCTATCAGATGTTACGACTGTTCCGATATATTTGTACCGATTCCCATTTACCCGTACATCACATTGCTGTATGTCTGTCTTCTTATGGACGACCATATTCTCTGTTTTCTTACAATTTAATTCTAACCCTAATTGTTGACTGTGTACAATAACCGCATCTACTAAATGTTGCAGATCCTGGTCACTGTGTTCAGTAACCGCATCTACTAAATATTGAAGATCATGTTAGATGTGTACAATAACCGCTTCAACTAAATGTTGCATATCATGTTCAGTGTGTACAATAACCGCATCTACTAAATATTGCAGATACTGTTAACTGTGTACAATAACTGTATCTGCTGGATGTTGCAGATACTGTTCAATGTGTAAAATAACCGCATCTACTACATGTTGCAGATCATGTTCATTGTGTACAAAAACCGCATCTTCTAAATGTTAAAGATCATATTAGATGTGTACAATGACCGCACCCACTAAATGTTGCAGACCCTGTTCAGTGTGTTCTGTAACCGCATTTACTAAATGTTGCAGATTCTGTTCGATGTTTGCGATCAATACTGTAACATCTGCACATTGCTAGCGAGCACTGGTTACAATGTAGACAGTACCGAAGGCGCCCTGTTGCGCCCTGTTGCGCCCTGGTAAGACAACGCCACAAGTAGTGTACTGGCAATCTTATCTTCGTTGCCAGACAAAAGAAGCTGTGCGCTGATAAACATATTTGGGCGTTAGAATCAATCAATCAGGTGCTGTCTCCACAACGAAGGTCAGCTGCACTGTTTGTCCTTCGCCTTGACTGTACATTCTGTCAGACATATTTGTCCATCTCTTGATATGTTCCCACTTGTATTGTTGTCCGCCTCTTGCTCGCTTGCCTTCACCCTTACCCTTTTTTTTTTTTTTTTTTTTTTTTTTGCGTATCCTTTTACAGGACTTAGCTGTCAACAGCAGCATCTTTCAGCTGTCTGTTGATCTCTTGGCAAGATTACGCTCAGTAGTTTGCCATTGCTTTCTGAGCGGCCGGCTCAGTATCCGCAAGTCACGAGCGGGGGTCGAACCACCTCAGTTCTCGCTCCGCTGCGAGACTCTGCGTGATAAACGGGATTACAGAGAGAAAGTGTTGTAACCCCACAGCCAGAGAGACCGGCACCCTTACCCTGCAGCATGGTTTTTATAAGAATGTTATGTCTTTTAATGTGGCCCAAATATTTCACTTGCCTCTTTTTTTATTTCTTTCATCATTGCTCTTGTCATTCCCAGTTTTCTAGAGTCTCTGTATTTAATTGTTTTTGTTTCTATGAAATACAACATATTCTTCTGTACACCCACATCTCCAGGGCCTCTATTCGACTTTCTAATTCCTTGATCATAGAAACTCTACAATCAGTTATCATAACATTGTTATCGTAACCCTGAAATAGACGCATGGCAAACGTTGTTCAACGCGTGGTGATTCCTTTATTGCGACATAACTACTAACGCTGCAATTTATATTTGTGCTCCCTGGCAAAAGTCTATGCTTGATGGGACAAACTAGAGGAGCAAACACAATGGAGTTCATAAACCCTGCATTGAAATCCATATACGTGAAGGACATACCGAATGCCAAACCACCATTGCATTGTGGAAGTTCTTCTATGAACAAGGCTAGGGCAACAATGCCCGACAGATAGTGTGGACAAGCTGAGCTCACAAGCCCAGGACTGAAATCTGTCTATGGGAGGAGAAATCCGGATAAGAAACCTCAACCATCGAAGTCGCAAGATGATGACAGAACGGGAATAGAAAGTGGAAGTCTCCGCTCTACAATGGATGCTATGCACCACTTTGATCAAAGAAGAACAGGAAGGAGGAGGAAGAAGAGAAGAAGAAGAAGAAGAAGAAGAAGAAGAAGAAGAAGAAGAAGAAGAAGAAGAAGAAGAAGAAGAAGAAGAAGAAGAAGAAGAAGAAGAAGAAGAAGAAGAAGAAGAAGAAGAAGAAGAAGAAAAAATCATGTCGTGTTGTTCTTCATATTCCTGGTCTGAACAGGTACTGGAGATCATGACCTTCCAATCTTCTATGTTTTCTGATAATTTAGTTAAACTATTGTTGCGTCTTTTCTCACTATCATTTCTTCCCAGACACAATAAAACACGTGAGTGGTACCGGATCCTGCTATAGCATAATGGTTTGTGCTCTTGCCTACTAAGACAGTGGTCTTGGTTCAATCCCGGACAGGGACATCAATCAATCATGTGCCATGCCGGAAAGCGTGGGCGGTCATGACTCGCCATTTCACTCGATCACCAGAGTCGTGGATCAGCTCAGTGTTCCTGTCTCGTCCATACCATGTGGCCAAGCCATCCAGGTATTTTCCTCTCGGTCTTCCTCTTGGTCTGTTCCCTTCTATCTTGCCAGTTGTCACTAAGTTCTCCAATCCATTTCTTCTCATAACATGTCCAAAAAATTTTGACTGTCTACGTCTAATTTTTCTAATCAATTTACGATTTTCATTTGTCTCCTGTAGTACTTGGTCATTGGTTTTTCTGTCTGTCCATGGTAATCGTTGCATTTTCCTCAGAAACCACATCTCTGCAGCCATCAGATGTTTTTTTAGCTTGACTGCACGTTGTCCAAGTTTCACATCTATACAAAAGAACAGGCTCTATGTATCCCCTCAACACTCTTTTTCTCGTTTAAATTGACATCTTTTTATTAGTCAGAATATTTTTCATCTTGCTAAAGGCTACTTTCGCCATGGCGATTCTTGTTCTAATCTCTTCAAGGCATCTCCCATCAGATGTTATGACTGTTCCGAGATAATAGTACCGATTCACTTGTTGAAGAATATTCCCATTTACTTGTATATTACATTGTGGTACTTCATTCTTCCTAGTGACTACCATAACCTGTGCCTTCTTACAATTTAATTCCAACCCCAACTGCTCACTGTGTACAACAAATGCGTCTACTAATTGTTGTAGATCTTGTGCATTGTCTGCAATCAATACTGTATCATCTGCATATCTAATGTTATTGATGTTTCGTCCTCCAATGCTGATTCCATTTATATCTTCTACATTCCTGAAAATATTTTCACTGTATAGGGAAAAAAGATCTGGAGACATTACACATCCCTGCCTAACACAGGGACAGGGATACATATTTCCAACCAGACCGGCACTGGGTTCCACCCACTCTCACCAAAATGGATACCATTTTCAAAACGTTTTGAGACTTGTTTGGGAAAGACAGAAGAAGAGAAAGAAAACTGGCCACCGTACCTCATTTGTTGTGGCCTACAAATTGTGAAGACTTAAAATTAACATCCCGACGGAAGTTTCTGATGCGGGTTGCTTTTATCTATGTACCCGCGGTAATACTAATAATTTCAACCGTTCTAATCTAGAAAAACAAGTTAAAGTAATTTTTTTTTTTTTGGAGGATGTGCATCTTTTCTACAGCAACATTCATGTGAGTTATGGACCATTTCGCAATCATTACAGAAGAAAATTTGGGTTTTGTGCTCAAAGGTTACAGAAAATTTCTTATAATTTCATGAACCAAGAAGAAAATTAGGGTTTTGAGCTGAAAAGTTACATACAATTTCTTATAATTTCCTGAACCAAGAAGACAATTTGGGGTTTGATCTCAAAGGTTACAGAAAATTTCTTATAATTTCATGAACCAAGAAAACAATGTGGGTTTTTTAGCTCAAAGGTTACAGAAAATTTATAATTTCGTGAACTAAGAAAATAAAAAACATAATGAAATTCTTCAAGCTCTGAACATTGGGAAGAAAGATCACTGGCTCACAAACAGTAACATATGTGGGAAACTGAAATACTTTGGTCATATCAAACTTGGAAAGACCAGTGAGGAACGGCACGGTTACTGCAAGAATATACAGGGGTCGACCGCACGAAGCTAGACACGGGACAAGGCTGGCAAGTGGGCACGAGGCGGGAGTGATGGCCAGAGATCGTCGGGCCTTGCGTGCGACATGGTGAGAGCGTCGCCGTGCAAAGGGCCTGGTATGTGATGATGATGAGTATATGTCATGAAATCACTGTGGAGTCACAATCAGATAATACAGATAACAAGGACAGTATGATTTGCAGCTGCGGTTGTTTACAACAAGTGGCAGGTAGATCAAACGGCACCGCTGACCTTGAGAAGTCTTGGGTAGACAGAAAATATGTCAAGGTTATTTTGCCGACCAGCGGAATCAAAGACAGACGCTTGCTGTGTTGGTTGTCAAGGCAGGGGGAGACAACTGGGGACATTGATTAAACCAAAGGGAAATAAGATTTCTGGAAATGGTTAGTGCCCCTGGAACCATCTGATGTTTTGACATCAAAGGAACGTCACTGGAATAACTCAAGGCTCTTGACAAAAACATGATTTGTTTATAGCTAGTGTAGGTCAGACAGCTGAAGTAGGCAGAAGTGATAGCTGGCTCGATCCGTGTTGAATAGAATCGCATGTGTTCGGTTTTGCTTAACATGTGTCTTTAATGGCAAATTGTGTATTCGATTCAGAGGTTGAGTCAGGACGGCATAAGGTATTTTAGGGATTGCATCTAGCTATAAATAATGTGGAATAGCTTAGTGATAGATATAGTTTAGAACTATATCATAGTGTTGTTGCATTGGGGATAGGTAGTCAAGGAATATCAGCGACAATAGGCAGTCGCATTGTTAAGATTAACTAGTGTAAGAAGGCAGGTGGCTCCGCTGATGGGGAATAGTGAAATGGGATGGTATTTGGGGAGATTGGGGATGGGGAGAATGTCCAATGGTGGGATCTTCCAGTGAGGTCTGCTGGGGGTCTACACTTTGCATTTTGCTCTGTCCTGGTCTTAACCCACCTCAGACCTATGTGAAGAGCTCCTCTGCCCATGACAGAGTTGGTTCACTGTTATGTGTCTGAGTGAGGCTGTCAGCCTACCCCCATCTAATGGAGGTCAGGGACAGGTGCTCTCACCAAGTGTATTGTTCTCTCTTTTACAGGTTCCCTTAGGTCACTCAAGTCACTGAGAATGGAGACCTTAGTGCAGGCAGTTATTCAGCAGCTTTTGCACTGGGCCCATGATGAAAGGGGTTTAAAGGAACAATTCTGAGAGTATTTATCAAACGTCTCACGTTAGCAGAATACTAGAGATTGTTATTTCCGCATCATTTTGGAGAAGGAACAATCGTGAGATTAATGTTTCAAACATCACATGTGAACAGAACAATAGAGTTGTTTTTTTTACACCACATGGGAAAAGTCCAGTGGGTATTATGTTTTCACACGACAGGTGAAAAGACTAATAGGTACGGTTTTTCCACATCACATGGGAATAGAACAGTATAAACTGATTAGGAAGTTATTATAACAGCTGTCTTGTGAACAGTAGAAACTTTAGACAGGAATTACATTTATTTCAAGGAACAGTATTTTCGGGTCCTCACTAGACAAGGTTGTTATGAGTCTCAGAACAATAGGGACATGTAATAACGGTGTGTGATCCAGGCAGGATCAGTGTTAAACTGTGACTAGGTATATGAGTGATCAAACAGCGACCGGTGGAAGTCTACATCTAGCAGGAGGGAAACATCCCTTGGTGAGGTTAATGTGGACTGAATGAAGATGTGGTGTGATCCTTTCCGGGATGATCGGGCTGGGCTCTTAAGCTGTTTGGTCTGAGTCTGCACACACTAGAATATTCGACACACATTCTACACATTACACACACACACACACACACACACACACACACACACACACTTCTCACACACATACTCTTTGCTTTAATAAACTATTTTATATTTATTTGTTAAAGCTAGAGTTGTTGAGTATGTTGTGTTGGGGAAGAGTGAGAGGGGGCATGATCTAGGAGTGAGTGAGAGTAAGAAAGAGCTGTCGACAGGCTGACGGAGTTTTGTAGACGGAGTCTGGTGGTTTCTCTGGGACAATAATATTGGGTTAATAAAAATGTGGGTGTTGATTCCCCTCACTCCAGGGACGACACTAAAGTAAGAAAGGAATACTTACGACAGTATAAAATAAAATATATCTGATGGCTGTGGAAATGTAGTTTCTGAGGAACATGTAAAGAATACCATGAACAGACAGAAAAACCAATGACCAAGTCCTACAAGAAATAAATGAATATCGTAAACTGATTGGAGAAATTAGAAGTAGACAGTCACAGTTTTTTGGTCATGTTATGAGAAGAAATAAATTGGAGAACCTGGTGACAACTGGCTAGATCGAGGGGAAGAGAACAAGGGGAGGGCAGAGAAGTAAATACCTAGATGGTTTGGCCAAGTTGTATGGTCGAGACAAGAACACTGAGCTGATCCACGATCTTGGTGATCCAGTGAGATGAGACAAAACATAACGCTTACCGGCATGGCACATGATGATGATGATTTTAAAATAAATACGTTGCAAGACGTCATTAGTATGCTCTGACTAGACGAAAGAAGTACAATCGCACACACACACACACACACACACACACACACACACACACACTCACACACACACACACACGTGACTTACTTATATTTTAAAGTACGGTTTTTCATGTGGCTGTATCAGTGTATGGTTTGTTATGTGTGTGCTGACGAAGGCTGTAACCGCAACGTCCATGTTGTCACTTCTAACCGTGTTCTAGTACAGCTTACAAACTCTACTTCATGCATTTGGTTATTCACTTATTGATTCATACGAAGAATAGCAAATTACACAGGGCGCGCTACTCGACACAGGCAGAGCAAAGGAGAATTATCTTTTCCTGAAGCACAACATTGTATAAATGCTGCAGTTTTATAAATACATACAGACATGCTTTAGACAGGGATTGATTCCTTTCTGGGGCGATCCTGCACAAGCCGGTAAGAATCGGAAGAAATTATCGCAATAACCTTTGTAAAACAACAAAAATATCTCAGGGATAACATGCGTCAAGGCAGTCGAAAAATCAATACCGCTTCTGTCTGGAGATGGGAGAAAACAAAAGCTGGAGATAATCGGAATATTGACTTCGGCCACGTGTCACACAATAACAACAATAACATCTAAGTTTACTGTTGTTCAAAATTTCTTTCTCTCTCTCTCTCTCTCTCGCTCTCTCTCTCTCTCTCTCTCTCGCTCTCTCTCTCTCTCTCTCTCTCTCTCCCTGCATCCGTTTGTCCGTCCGTCCGCCCGCCCGCCCGCCCGCCCGCCCGTCCGTCCGTCCGTCCGTCCGTCTGTCTGTCTGTCTGTCTGTCTATGGATGGAGTGATAGAGCGAGAGAGAGAGAGAGAGAAAGAGAGAGAGAGAGAGAGAGAGAGAGAGAGAGAGAGATAGGGAGAGTTCATTTACATATATATCTGTGTATGTGCATGTGTGGATTGACAGACATACCAGACGCATCCACCGACGGACCGACCCACCGTACGACGGACAGACGGACTGACTGACCCAATTCTACGCAATCAACCTCAGCATTTATTGACTCTTCGTGATTTGCTAGGCAAATTTACGTTCGGGAGATTACCATTGTGATGAGAAGAGAGGCATTGGAGAACATCGTAACAACTGGAAAGATCGAGGGGAAGAGAGGCAGAGGCAGACCAAGAGAAATTATGCTGGATGGATTTAGACGGTGGCATGGAGGGATATCAGCAGCAGAGTTGATCCAGAAAACCAAAGACCGAGATCTATGGAGAGCCATGAACGCCTACGCCAGCCGGCAGGGCACTTGATGATGATGAGTTTACCATTGCTTTCTGAACGACCGACACCTCATATCATCGAAATCAACGCAAAGCGATCTGCTTCCAAATTTCCAGCAGTTGATTTCGATATAGAGGAATTACCATCAGCAAAGTTAGCGCAGAACACCGAGGACCGACATATGTGGAGAGACGTGATCGCTAGGCCAGTTGGTAGGGTGCATGATGATGATGAATTTACCTCGTTACCTAGCTCCTTCCTTGTTGCAAATGCCTGGCCACGTTCATTTACATCCTTAATATTTATTAAATTGTGTGTCTTTCTGCATATATATTTGATATCTCCGCGGTCTTATTCTCCTGTTCTCTTTCAATATTTATACTGTCGGTCGTATCAAAAAATCTGGGTTTGTCATTTTGTAATGAGACCTGCTTTACTCAGATTGACAATTTCTGAAACGGGATTTCAGCAAACTGCAAACATTGATACAAAAAGAATATCTTTCTATTAATCCGTCCGTCCGTTCGCCTATCCGTCTATCTGTTTACTTGTCAGTCAGTCTGTCTGTTCACCCATCCGCATGTCTGTCTGATTGTTTATCTGCATGGCTAACTGTGGTCATACGTGATGTAGATAGGCACGCAAGCACGTCTCTGTAAGTGAGTTTGTGAGCTTATGGGTGTGCGTGCGAGGAGCGAATACACACACTTGTGTGTGTGTGTGTGTGGGGGGGGGGGGAGGTGAGTGTGTGTTTATGTGTGTAAGTGTTTTACATCATGCCTACTTTGTGCTAAACCGTATTACCTGCGTTTATTGACTTGTTCTCTACCATACTTACATTGTGTCCATGAATAAATCATGTCTACTTTGTATTCAATTGTTTCATCTTCTCTACGTTATGTTCCACCGTTACATTATGTCTACGTTTTGTACCACCGCTACATCATGCTACTTTGTGTTAAACCGTTACATCATGTCTACTTTGTGTTAAACCGTTACATCATGTCTACTTTGTGTTAAACCGTTACATCATGTCTACTTTGTGTTAAACCGTTACATCATACCTACGTTTATTGACTTGTTCTCCACCATAAGTACATTGTGTCCATGACTAAATCATATCTACGTTGCGCCCCTCCGCTATATCATGTCAACGTTATTTTTTCTGATCTACCACGTCTACGTAATTTTCTTCTCTCTATCTTGTCTACGTTGTGTCCCTCGGCTGCATCAGTTCTACGTTATTTGCTTCTGCTCCTCAATGTCTGTGTCGTGTTCTTCTGCTCTACCGTCTACTTTGTACGCCTCCGCTATATCATGTCCTCTTTATGTCCCTGCAGTACACCAGGTCTACGTGGTCTCCCTCGTGTCAACGTTATTGCCTTCCGCCCCACCTTGTCCACTTTGAGATGTTCCATTCGATCATGTCTACGCTTGTCTCCCTCTGCCCTACAGTGTCTATATTGTCTCACTGCTAATTCGTCTTACCTTGTTTTCTTCTGCCCCATCTTTTCTACGTTCTAGCCTTCAGCTACATGATGTCTACGTTTTGTCCCTCCTCAACATCATGTCTACATTGAGTCCCTCCTCAACATCATGTCTACACTGTGTCCCTCCTCAACATCATGTCTACATTGTGTTCCTTCTCAACATCATGTCTACATTGTGTCCTTCATCAACATCTTGTCTACATTGAGTCCCTCCTCAACATCATGTCTACTCTGTGTCCCTCCTCAACATCATGTCTACATTGTTTCCCTCCTCAACATCATGTCTACATTGTGATCCTCCTCAACATCATGTCTACATTGTGATCCTCCTCAACATCATGTCTACATTGTGATCCTCCTCAACATCATGTCTACATTGTGATCCTCCTCAACATCATGTCTACATTGTGATCCTCCTCAACATCATGTCTACATTGTGATCCTCCTCAACATCATGTCTACATTGTTTCTTTCATCAACATCATGTCTACATTGTTCCCCTCCTTAACATCATGTCTACATTGTTTCTTTCATCAACATCATGTCTACATTGAGTCCCTCCTCAACATCATGTCTACATTGTCCCCCCCCCCCCCCCCCTCAACATCATGTCTACATTGTTTCCCTCCTCAACATCATGTCTACATTGTTTCTTTCATCAACATCATGTCTACATTGCCCCCCCCCCCCCCCCTCAACATCATGTCTACATTGTTTCCCTCCTCAACATCATGTCTACATTGTTTCTTTCATCAACATCATGTCTACATTGTTTCCCTCCTCAACATCATGTCTACATTGTTTCTTTCATCAACATCATGTCTACATTGCCCCCCCCCCCTCAAAATCATGTCTACTCTGTGTCCCTCCTCAACATCATGTCTACATTGTTTCTTTCATCAACATCATGTCTACATTGTTTCCCTCCTCAACATCATGTCTACATTGTTTCTTTCATCAACATCATGTCTACATTGAGTCCCTCCTCAAACATCATGTCTACATTGTTCCCCCCCCCCTCAACATCATGTCTACATTGTTTCCCTCCTCAACATCATGTCTACATTGTTTCTTTCATCAACATCATGTCTACATTGAGTCCCTCCTCAACATCATGTCTACATTGTGACCCTCCTCAACATCATGTCTACACTGTGTCCCTCCTCAACATCATGTCTACGTTGTGTCCCTCCTCAACATCTTGTCAACGTTGTCTCCTCTTGCCCCACCATGTCTACATTGTATCCCTCCGCAACATGACAACTCCATGTCTCCCCTAGTAACAGCCCTTGTCATCACTCAGTTTAAATGTTTAAATCTACAAATTGCTGATGCGGTTTTCAAATCCTCTTTATCGACGACACTGCAAAATAAATCTCCGCTGTCAGCACGGAATTCAACAGGTTTTTATCCTGAGCAGTTTATCTGTACTCTTGTCGGAGATTGCAAAGGTCTCCTAAACGAAGCTAAGAAAACTTAGCAATCTGAAGAACGATGTGAAAGGAGAGAAAATAGATCCGTGCTGCATTTTTGTGTAAATTACAGTTAATATTTCTTCAGAATAAAGCCAGCTTGCTAACAGTTAAAAATATAACATATAATTGCCCTCACTCGAACAGTTGCAAATTTTAGAAATAATGGCAATGAAACAAGTCTTCGCCGAGAAGGAGGTTCGAACAAATTAACCACAAGGCCGACAGGTATGCACGCTAGCAGCCGCGCTAACGCAACTCATTATGCCCATAACTTATGTAAAATAATATACTCTTTTACACGCGTCGGGTACATGGTGGTACACCCATATTTGAATATGCCAGTCGGCAATAGACAGGTTGTGTGGTCAGTATCACATCGACCGCATGTCACTTCCCCAGACATGCTCTAGTACACATTGTCGGCTCTGTCAACATGGGAGCTCTGGTTCATTTTATAACTCCGCCCCGATGCAGATACAAATTCATGACCATTGAACCGTCGGGCGAATGTCTAGTCACTGTGCCACCGCAGCTCCCCGTGTTCATAGATGCTCCAATCTATTCCTTAAGAATAAAGCGATTACCTGTGTGTTCACTGGCGAGTCTATTTGTGTGATTTGTGTGAAGCTCTTTTCAGGCCCCGCAAATCATCACCTTGAAATGATGTTTCACGACCATGTACTGATAACTCCACGGCAGGTAGTGTCGCTCGGGCACGTGAGAAATTCTAAAACAATTTACATGCAGCCACAAAGTTAGATTTATGGTTAGACAACGTCAAGACAATCTGTTTGGGTGTAAAATAACGTGTGAGCAGATCCGCTTGCTTCAAGGACGCCAGTAGTTGTAACAATCACCGTGGATAAGGCAGACAGACACAGGAAGCACCAAGAACTACTGTCAGTACGCAACTAAATGTATACAACATTCAAGATTGGTGAATCAACCATGTGCACACGTGGATTGGCACTGCAGACCGCAGGTAAACTACTCCAAGATTGTCCAAAATAAGAACTATCTATGCAAACATTCTGGCCTAGAGAAACGACAGTAGAAGATAAATTCTATGGACCACTAAGTGAACTAAAAAGACAGTGAAGTTCAAACAACAGACAACATTGTATTTATAGACACATTTCAATGGAACGAAAGAAGAACTACTGCCAGATGAAGATACAATAACAGTTTAAACGTATATTTACTGACATTTGAATTTGCATTTAAATGTCGTTGCAGTAATGAGAGGCCAACCAATGCGAGCACGAATTCGACGTGTTTACAACCAGCACGCTAAACTACACCTAATAACTTTAGCTGAGGGCGATGGGGCATCCATGGGGTGTGCCTGGAATGCTATGATGTCGCTTCTGAGATACCAATAACCAAAAGTTAGCGTGCCGCGAAGCCCAGTGGTCACGTTTAATACCGAACGATTGATCGACTGTATATTCGCAGTATCTTTATCTTCACATTGCATACACAGTCACAAAGTCACTCGACCAATTTCCTCATGACAGAAAATAGACTGTGGGAAATGGTGTCCATGTTTTCCCAGGATCAATATTCGTGAGTGTCAGTGCTAGACTTTAGCGTGATCTACGCCAGGTGTGTGTGGGGCAATGAACAGACTGATTGATTGGCTGCTGCTGACACTCTGAGTGAAAAGCTACCCTATGAAAAAGGTGATATGGTGACGGCTCTCGGGAAGCTGGTGTCGAGTGTAGCTGAATAGACGAAGAATCCATCTCTGGAAAGATAGGCTCAGAAAGAAGTGATTAGATAACATGATGTAATGGTCGTAAAGTCTGGGTGATACTCATAGCGTAGAAAAAAAATGCCAGACAGATTTTTAATCAAATTACTCCTGGAATTATCAGCATGGAAACTCATCAGTGGTTTTTTAAAGAGGGGACGGGGCAGGTGTGAGAATGTCTCCAGTGCAGTGATGTCCATTCATCGATTCAGTATTCAGTATCTACTCCATGATATTCCCTTCTTTAACATGTCATATGTTCTCTTTCCAGCGATTCTTGCAACGGAAACTCCTTATGGCACTTTATTTTCCTCGTTTATATGCATGTGCCCTAGACATGTTGATAACAATTAAATCTCTCATGTGAATAAACATCGACATACTACTTCCCCTAGCACCAGTGAGCCGCGGTAGCGCAGTGGCTAGCACGCTTGCCTGTCGATCCGGTGACCATATGTTCGAATCTCCCTCTTTTACCCTGACCAGGGCTGATAAAGGTCGACCCAGCCTCCAGGCCAGGAAATGTTCTGGGAAGTAAGGGCGGCCGGCGTGATTTTGACTGCATCACTGAGTATCGACTGGTCTATATAAATATTGACTGCATCACTCACTGAGTATCTACTGATCTATATAAATATTGACTGCACCACTCACTGAGTATCTACTGGTCTATATAAATATTGATTACATCACTCACTGGGTATCGACTGGTCTATATAAATATTGACTACATCACTCACTGGGTATCGACTGGTCTATATAAATATTGACTGCATCACTCACTGAGTATCTACTGATCATTATAAATATTGACTGCACCACTCACTGAGTATCTCCTGGTCTATATAAATATTGACTACATCACTCACTGAGTATCGACTGGTCTATATAAATATTGATTACATCACTCACTGAGTATCTACTGGTCTATATAAATATTGACTACATCACTCACTGAGTATCTACTGGTCTATATAAATATTGACTGCACTCACTGAGTATCTACTGGTCTATATAAATATTGACTACATCACTCACTGGGTATCGACTGGTCTATATAAATATTGACTACATCACTCACTGGGTATCGACTGGTCTATATAAATATTGACTACATCACTCACTGGGTATCGACTGGTCTATATAAATATTGACTACATCACTCACTGGGTATCGACTGGTCTATATAAATATTGACTACATCACTCACTGGGTATCGACTGGTCTATATAAATATTGACTACATCACTCCCTGGGTATCGACTGGTCTATATAAATATTGACTACATCACTCACTGGGTATCGACTGGTCTATATAAATATTGACTACATCACTCACTGGGTATCGACTGGTCTATATAAATATTGACTACATCACTCACTGAGTATCGACTGGTCTATATAAATATACCGTTGACACCATGTACCCATTACACCTCACAATGGTCACACAAGTTCGTAACTTTTATATGCTCGACAATACAGGTCTTGAGAGCGAACATTCGGATATGGTGTCAGTGGCCAACAGGCCGGGGTGTTAGCCCGATAGCAAATGCGCTTTATGGCTCCCATGAAGTGGGCCCTCTTAAACATTAGGTATAATATGTGTCAAATGTTAATGGCCATTTAGTCCAGGCAACCAATATTTTTGACCCACTTCTCCGTGCATAGCGTTTCAGAGTATTGTGTGTCCAGACTGCTTTTAAGAATCGCTATAGCGAAGGTAGCCATGTCAATTGCAACGAGAAAGAGTGTTGAAAGGTTACATAGAATCTATACTTTTGTATGGATGCGAAACGTGGACAATGAGCAGAGAAGCTGGAAGGGGGAAGGGGGAAGGGAGAGGGACATCTAATTGCAGTGAAAACGTGGTTTCTGGGGAAAATGCAAATAATAGCATGGACAGACAAAAAAACTAATAAGCTAGTCCTACAAGAAACAAATGAAAACTGTACACTGATTAGAGAAATTAGACGTTGGGGGTAACAACATTTCGGTACGTTAAGAGAAGAAATATACTAGAAATCTTCAAAGACAACTGACACGACGGAGGGGAGAATAATAAGAGGAAGGCAGATATATAAATATCTAGATGGCTTGGCCACGTGACATTTTTGAGACAGGAACTCAGAGATGGTCCACGACCGACTTTGATGATCATGTGATATGGCGAACCATGACCGCCCACGCTTATCGTAATATCGTAATGGCACATGATGGTGATGAACATATGGCTACACCGCTCCAGGTGTGTGACAGAGTAGGTAAAAACGACAAGAAACAGTACCCTTTACACTCTGTCAGGCGCATTTGGAAAATGGTTCTACACCCATCCATTTATCGACCAATCGGGAATGTGAATCTACACCCATCTATTTATCGACCAATCGGGAGTGTCGTTCTATACCCATCTATTTATCGACCACTCGGGAATGTAGTTCTACACTCATCTATGATTGATTGATTGATTGATTGATTTAGGAATCGACATCACAGCATTCGGGGCATTCCCATAAGCGCTCCGTCCCCATCCCCAGCAGCCAGCAAAGAGTTCCAACACTAATAGTACCAGTAGCAATCTGATTATATGTCCGTCTCGCCTTTTCTCTGAGCGTTGAGCGTCGGCCAGATCCCCTCGTCACTCCTCGCTGTCTCATTCTTGCCAGACCATGGTAATCCATTTGCTCCTCCGAGGTGTGCACGTGCTCCCACAAGGCCGCAACCACGTCTGCCTTGTCATGTATCAATACTCCACCAAGTTCTGCAGAGCCAGCCAATCTGTCCGCCTGTTCATTTCCCAGCACACCGGCATGCCCCGGAGAAAAGACCCAGGCGATGCTTGTCACCCGTGACCTCCGAAGCGAAGCAAGCCACTCCGCACGAAGCCTGCCCGTCCTCACCCTCGTCAGTATGCTTTCTGAGTCAGTTACAATCACGATGTGTGTGTGTGTGTGTGTGTGTGTGTGTGTGTGTGTATGTGTCGTATTCTCCATCCAGCGGAGAGCCGCAGTGACCGCCTCCACACTCATCTATTTATCGACCAATTGGGAATGTGGTTCTACACCCATCTATTTATCTACCAATTGGCAATGTGGTTCTACACCCATCTATTTATCGACCAATCGGGAATGTGAATCTACACCCATCTATTTATCGACCAATCGGGAGTGTCGTTCTATACCCATCTATTTATCGACCACTCGGGAATGTAGTTCTACACTCATCTATGATTGATTGATTGATTGATTGATTTAGGAATCGACATCACAGCATTCGGGGCATTCCCATAAGCGCTCCGTCCCCATCCCCAGCAGCCAGCAAAGAGTTCCAACACTAATAGTACCAGTAGCAATCTGATTATATGTCCGTCTCGCCTTTTCTCTGAGCGTTGAGCGTCGGCCAGATCCCCTCGTCACTCCTCGCTGTCTCATTCTTGCCAGACCATGGTAATCCATTTGCTCCTCCGAGGTGTGCACGTGCTCCCACAAGGCCGCAACCACGTCTGCCTTGTCATGTATCAATACTCCACCAAGTTCTGCAGAGCCAGCCAATCTGTCCGCCTGTTCATTTCCCAGCACACCGGCATGCCCCGGAGAAAAGACCCAGGCGATGCTTGTCACCCGTGACCTCCGAAGCGAAGCAAGCCACTCCGCACGAAGCCTGCCCGTCCTCACCCTCGTCAGTATGCTTTCTGAGTCAGTTACAATCACGATGTGTGTGTGTGTGTGTGTGTGTGTGTATGTGTGTGTGTGTGTGTGTCGTATTCTCCATCCAGCGGAGAGCCGCAGTGACTGCCTCCACACTCATCTATTTATCGACCAATTGGGAATGTGGTTCTACACCCATCTATTTATCTACCAATTGGCAATGTGGTTCTACACCCATCTATTTATCGACCAATCGGGAATGTGAATCTACACCCATCTATTTATCGACCAATCGGGAGTGTCGTTCTATACCCATCTATTTATCGACCACTCGGGAATGTAGTTCTACACTCATCTATGATTGATTGATTGATTGATTGATTTAGGAATCGACATCACAGCATTCGGGGCATTCCCATAAGCGCTCCGTCCCCATCCCCAGCAGCCAGCAAAGAGTTCCAACACTAATAGTACCAGTAGCAATCTGATTATATGTCCGTCTCGCCTTTTCTCTGAGCGTTGAGCGTCGGCCAGATCCCCTCGTCACTCCTCGCTGTCTCATTCTTGCCAGACCATGGTAATCCATTTGCTCCTCCGAGGTGTGCACGTGCTCCCACAAGGCCGCAACCACGTCTGCCTTGTCATGTATCAATACTCCACCAAGTTCTGCAGAGCCAGCCAATCTGTCCGCCTGTTCATTTCCCAGCACACCGGCATGCCCCGGAGAAAAGACCCAGGCGATGCTTGTCACCCGTGACCTCCGAAGCGAAGCAAGCCACTCCGCACGAAGCCTGCCCGTCCTCACCCTCGTCAGTATGCTTTCTGAGTCAGTTACAATCACGATGTGTGTGTGTGTGTGTGTGTGTGTGTGTGTGTGTATGTGTGTGTGTGTGTGTCGTATTCTCCATCCAGCGGAGAGCCGCAGTGACCGCCTCCACACTCATCTATTTATCGACCAATTGGGAATGTGGTTCTACACCCATCTATTTATCTACCAATTGGCAATGTGGTTCTACACCCATCTATTTATCGACCAATCGGGAATGTGTTTCTACATCCATCTATTTATCGACCAATCAGGAATGTGGTTCTACACCCATCTATTTATAGACCAATCGGGGGTGTCGTTCTATACCCATCTATTTATCGACCAATCGGGAATGTAGTTCTACACCCATCTATTTATCGACCAATTGGGAATCTGGTTCTACACCCATCCATTTATCGACCAATTGGCAATGTGGTTCTACTCCCATCTATTTATCGACCAATCGGGAGTGTGGTTCTACACCCATCTATTTATAGACCGATCGGGGGTGTCGTTCTATACCCATCTATTTATCGATCAATTGGCAATGTGGTTCTACTCCCATCTATTTATCGACCAATCGGGGGTGTCGTTCTACACCCATCTATTTATCGACCAATTGGGAATGTGGTTCTACTCCCATCTATTTATCGACCAATCGGGAGTGTGGTTCTACACCCATCTATTTATCGACCAATCGGGAATGTGATTCTACACCCATCTATTTATTGACCAATCGGGAGTGTGGTTCTACGCCCATGTATTTATCGACCAATCGGGAGTGTGATCAGTAACACACCGGCCGCCTTAGTGTCTCGAGACATTTCCTGGCACCAATTTTGTACTGGGTCGAATTAGAAAAATGCTAAAACTCCGCCTCGATGCGGAATTAAACCCTCGACAACTGGACCAGAAAGCGAGCGTCTAACCACTATACCACTATTACGCCATATCCCATGTGTGTGTGTGCTTTTTTTTTTTTTTTTTTGGCGCTCGTTCGCTTTGAACTCAAGCGTAGTCCCTACACACTATTTATAGTAGTGATGGACTGAATTCTGCGTGTGGATTAGCTTTCCATATTAACAGTGTCCTTCGCCATCAGGCGAACCCACTCCGGCTTCAGAGGTACTTGTAATTTACGTCCCCAAGTCACGGACGATAGGTCAACATTTTAGTCCAGCTGTCCGGTGTTGGAGTTGAACCGCTTACCCCGGCATCAGCACAACGGATGTTTAAGAACACGCGTTCTTACCCATTCGGCAATGCGGACCTGCATACCCTATTTATGAGATTGTGTTGTTGTTGCCAAGAAGTAGTTTCCTGCTATGGGTCTATGAAGTAACAGTGCCATCACATTTTGTAGGCCTGAGAGCAAGGAGGAATATGTGGTCAGTCCTTCCCTAACTTTTGCAAGCGATGAGCCTAGATGTCAAACCCGAGTCCGACCATGCTTATAACATTACCTGCGTCGTTTCCCTATCACTTCCCTAACCCTTGGCCTTGGACATCCATATAAGATGTTCCTTATCAACTTCGCTAACCCCTGACATTAGACGTCCCTATAATATGCTCCTTATCAACTTCGCTAACCCCTGACCAAGTACATCCCTATAAGATGTTTCTTATCAACTTCGCTAACCCCTGACCTAGGACATCCCTATACAATGTTCCTTATCAACTTCGCTAACCCCTGACCCTGGACATCCCTATAAAAAATGTGTGACCCCATATGTGATATCAATTTCCAACAGACGGGACTTACTGATCCAAGTTTAGGTATTTGTTGACACAAATAAGAATCAAGAAGAAACCGCGTTCATGCGAGAATGGAAATCGTCTGGTAAGACGTTCCGTCTCCGGCCCAGACAATTCCCGCGTCTTTGATCGTTTGTCTGTGTCGTGTCGGCCCAGACATTATAACTGCTGGTCAGAATATGGTTACATTCACCGGGGAATATATGTGGCCATGTTCTGCCGATTCCGCCGAAAACGGGTGGTTTCCATTTTGTTTCTGGAGAGAGAGAGAGAGAGAGAGAGAGAGAGAGAGAGGAGGGGGGAGAGGGAGAGAGAGAGAGGAGACAGATATGTAGAGTGAGGAAAAGGGAAAGAGAGAGAAAAAGACAGAGGGAAAAGAGAGAAGGTGGAAAGAGAATAGAAAGAGAGAGAGAGAGAGAGAGAGAGAGAGAGAGAGAGAGAGGGGGAGAGAGAGAGAGAGAGAGAGAGAGAGAGAGAGAGAGAGAGAGAGAGAGGAGACAGATATGTAGAGTGAGGAAAAAGGAAAGAGAGAGAAAAAGAGAGAGGGAAAAGAGAGAAGGGAAAAGAGAATAGAGAGAGAGAGGGGGAAGAAAAGAGAGAAGGGGGGAAGAGAAGAGAGAGAGAACAGAAGCTGTTAAAACATCACACCAGAATCGATGTGGTTTTGTGGTTGATACAAGCGAGAAATCGATACTGCCCACTAACTATCATACTTGCCCAAGAGCGCCCGGCTAGAGTGTGGAACTGTGGGAACGTGTTAACAACAGCACGGAATCGAGATGTAAACGATAACTATCGGTACGTCACCAATGAGAAACAAATGTTAGTAATAAACGTACAAATATTGGTTGCAGTCATAGAATGTATGGCAGTGAATCACGCAAGGTAAATGAACACATTAGGAATAGCTTTGAAACAACGGAGAATCTGTTCCTGAGATGAATGTTGCCAATGTCTTGGACTGACAGAGTAACTAACGACGATTGCCTGGAAGAGGCTCTACTGAATCTAGAACATTATATACAGCTATAAAAAAAATAGATGCAAACATCATTCTTTGGTCATTTGATGAGAATAGAGGCATCGCAGTATATTGTGGCAATTAAAAAGATCAGTGAGAAAAGAAGCATAAGCAGATCAAGAGAAATGATGCTGGATGGATTGTGACTTTGGCATACAGGAATATCACCAGAAGAGTCAATACAAAACTCCAAGACCGAGATTTGTGGCGAGACATGAATGCCTACACCAGTTGGCAGGATACACCATGATGATGAAGACAATGATGATAATAAGGATGACAATGATGAGTCACAGAGTACAAGAGAAAGAAGTAGAAATAAATGCATAGTATGCACCAGAATAATTGCAAGCTATTGGCACAGCAGGATTAAAACCGCTAGCTTGAAATGACGATAGTGTTTCCCGACAAGAACAAGTGTACCTCGAGACTAATGATCAGACAGACGAGTGACTGATTCATTGATTGTCTACCACTTTATATCTCAGAGGCAATATCTGCCAAGAAATCACTTTTAATGTGTCACCAGATCTACTCTTGTTTAATGTGATTAGATGAGTGACCATCCATGGTGGTGAGTTTATTTTTGTTTAAGACCAGCTGTTGTCAGCAACAAAGGCTTTCGATGATATAAGACATATCGACATGATAAAGATGCTTGCAGATCTACAAATTAACTTGAAAGACCTTAGACTTGTAAAAACATATATTGGAAACAACATTCATTCAGTAGCATGTCCTTTGCAGAACATCGCTCCCATAACAACCTTCCGGAAAACCTCTCAATCATAAGCAAGATGTCCCGCGTCCGATACACCCATCTGGAGATCATCCGCCACATCCTACACCTATCTTCTCTTTGGCCTTCCTCTTCCTCGCTTCCCAGGCATATACCTCTCCATTATTGTTCTCTCCAAACTTTCGTGACTTTTCAAGCGACCAAAATATTTCAATTTTCTTTGTTTTATCGTCTTTAATAGCCAGCCTTCTTCAATATTCAGCTCCTGAAGTATGGATGAATTTGTTCTTTTCTTTACCGAAGATATTCTTAGAACTCGTCTATAACATTTATATTAAAAGGCATTTATGGGCTGTTCAGCTTGTTTATTAAGTGTCCATGTCTCACAGGCGTATGTTGCAATGGGAAAGATGCATGCTCTTAAAAATCTAATTTATGTAGTTCTGTCTGTCCCACTCCATAATTTATTCAGTTGTCTTTGAAGTGCAATTGATAGTCGCCGTTTAATTTCTTTCATTGTGTCACCGTTGTTGGTAATCAATGACCCAAGATATTGGAAACAAGCTCCCATAAAAACTTACAATAAGACGGGTCAGCATCAGCCTATCGAGAGACGTGTGAGACAGGGATATGCCATGTCTCCAGATCTTTCCCCCTATATATTGGAAATATTATTGGAAATTTAAAGTATATGAGAGCAATTGCCATCGGAGGACATAGCAACAATAATAAAGGTTATGCATAATATAGTAATGATTGCGGACAACGAGCAGGATTCGCAAGATATATTAGCTGCGATTTTTGTACACAGTAAACAACTAGGGTTAGAATTCTAAGAAAATATAGAGAGTAGGGTCGCAAGAAGAAAGAAATATCGCAGGAAGTATCCCAAGAAGAAAGAAAAATCCCAAGAAGTATCACAAGAAGAAACAAATATCCCAAGAAGAAAGAAACATCCCAAGAAGTTTCCCAAAAAGAAAGAAATATCACAGGAAGTATCCCAAGAAGAAAGAAATATCCCAAGAAGAAAGAAACAACCCAAGAAGTATCCTAAGAAGAAAGAAATATCCCAAGAAGAAAGAAATATCACTATGTAAAATTCAAGTAAATAGCGAAAACTACCAAATAAAACCTTGGACAGACAGAAAAGCCAATGAGCAAGTCCTTCAAGAAACAAATGGAAACCGTAAATTGGATCGAGAAAGTAGACGCAATCAGTCAAAATTTGTTGGGTACACTATTAAGAGAAAAAAAGTTAGAAAACTTAGTGACAACTGGCGAGAAATGAGAAGAAAAGCAAGCCAAAGGCAGAGAGATAAATATCTAGATGGCTTGGCACCCCATGGCATGATCGAGACAAGAGCAGAGAGCTGACCCTAGACTGGCGATCGTGTGATGTGTGATGACAGTCCACGATTATCGACATGGCACATAAATCGATAACGTTGCGAAGAAATCTTACTTCATGTCAATATTACGTAACACCGTCGGAGCTATATAAAGACGAAAGTTTGACAAAATGTCACAGACTACACACAACACCCAGCATATGCCGGACTCAGAGGCAGATCCACCACAACGCTAAACAACATTTGTGTTTCTGATACACGTAGTCCAGGCTGATAGTGAACGCCGCTGGTAATGTCGTGAAAACAGTATGAAATAACCGGAAGTAATGCAGCTTTACAGAACAGAGTTACGAAAAACGTTGCGGGCTAGTAGCCGTCATCAGCAAACAAATACACAAAACATAACATATACACATGGAGTAGACACTACACTGACTACATTAAAGCATAACAACCGAATGAGAAGGAAAATGCAGTTTTGCAGAACATATTTACGGAAAACATAGGACGTTGCGGCGACCAGTCTTCATCAGCAAACAAATACAAATATTTGGAATGTCATGAGCACTGTCAAGCTCGGGTTCGGAGCCTGGGCTCGTAGCTTGTTACGGTGAGGGAAAGACTGGCTGCCTCTTGCTCCTTGCTATAGGCCTACAAAATGTGATGTTAAAGCTAGTTGTATATCCATTAAGGACATTGAAGCCAACCCCATCATTTCTAGGTTGTAGGTTATTTCTAGGTTGTAGGTTATTTCTAGGTTATCCTCTAATTTCTATGTCTTTCTTATAGTTTTATGAATGTACCTATGAATGCATTTCTTACACAAAAATATAAGAAATTTATTATATTAAAACTAGTTTCTTCTCCTCTCTTCTGCGTTGCCAAAATCCCTTTGTAATTCATTGACTTTTAACCCTTTAATATTGTACATATTTGATACTTTTTTGATTCAGCGACAGTATCAATATTGCCATGTTATACCAACCGGCGCTGTAGCTTCGGAGATAGTGAAACTCGCGGTTTCTTAATTCCACATCATAACGAGGCCAGGTTTCTAATTCAGCTGCGGAAGATTTGAAAGCCGATCGGTTTGCGTTGATATCGATGATATTAAGCGTAGGCGTCAATATCGAAAGCAGTGGCAAACTACTGAATTAACATTGTCTAGTAATTCACAAACACCAATAAGTGCCGGGTGTGATTGCACCGCCCTGTAAAGGACATGCAACATGTCATAACCGGTGGTTCAGTCCTGTAAAGGACATGCACCATGTCATACCAGTGGTTCAATCCTATAAAGAATAAGCAATATGCCATACTAGGTGATTCAGTCTTGTAAAGAACATGCAACATGTCATACCAGGTGGTTCAATCCTGTAAAGAATAAGCAATATGCCATACTAGGTGATTCAGTCCTGTAAAGGACATGCACCGTGTCATACCAGGTTATTCAGTCAGCAGACGAGAGAGTGTGAAATGTGAAGACCTCCAATATACCACTCTATCATAAACCTAGTCTTGTGACTACTCTCCATAAACGCATTCTTGGGGAAACGGTGTGGTGGGTTTCCCTTGAAACATGTCATGTCAACTGCTTCAGTACACAAACTGGTGTCAGTGTCAGCTTCTTGGCAAACCACTCTACCAAAACCCTATCTTGATGCCTACCGACAAACGCAGTTTTGGGACACTCGTGTGATGGTTTCCCCTTGCTGCGTGTCATACTAGGCTACTCAATCCGCACCCTACTGTGTGAGAAACTGTTCACCATTCTACTGCACCACGAATCTAGCTTTGTGACCACCCACAAACGCATTCTTGGAATAGTTGTGTAGTGGCTTACCTTTGATTTCCATATCCATACTCAATGAATAATCTACTGTGGGTTTCTTTTCTATTTCTTCATTTGTACCACGGCGGCGATCGATAATGACCTGCTTTTTTCAATTCCAACTGTCGAGGAATTTTTAACTTGCGTAATATGTACACATGACTTTCTATTTCTTCGTCCTTATTTGAGAAACCTAATCATCCGATTCACTCCCCCGAGATAATAAAGGCGTGTAATATAATCGGGCTTTAATTTCTCTAGAGATAATCAACAGCTGAATTCTCACTGTGCACACGTCTTGCTGGTCTGTTTGAATTCCGTTCGATTATTTTTTTGGGTTCCTTGAGTATCAGGAAAATCATAAGAAATAAAAGCGGTCGACATGGCACTGATCACATTATGTGTCGATTGCCGATTAGATCACAACATTGAAGCCATGCTTCTCTAATAGCTTAATTAGGCTTAAAATTGAAAGCCAGTTAATCAACTCTTTGGGATGCATCCATCCAGCGGGAATCAATACGTTATAGATGCCACAGTATACCTCTGCTGATTCCCCTCTATATATCCATATTTAACTGTTTGCACACCTTCGGCTCCACATTTTCTTTATTTGGCACCTTTCACAACTGAACTTCTGCGCTGCCTTCCTAGCAACGAAGGATGATTACTGGCCTAGCAACGAAAGATGATTAGCTGCCTAGCAACGAAGGATAAGTACTGGCCTAGCAACGAAGGATGAGTATTGGCCTAGCAACGAAGGATGAGTACTGGCCTAGCAACGAAGAATGAGTACTGGCCTAGCAACGAAGGATAAGTACTGGCCTAGCAACGAAGGATGAGTACTGTCATACCTAGACATTTTCGGATTGTGTTTTTATGTTTTTAAATTTTCTTATTCATGTTTTTTCATTAGATCTGTTTGTGTTGTTCCCGACGAGGATTATTATAACCGAAACTTCGATTCGTTGTGTAGTGGTATGCTTATTTTTATTTTATTATTATATTTGTATATCATCATTGATGTTTTCTCCCCTGTGATTTACGTTTCCCGTAGTGGAGGACATTATAAAGTCTGTGCTTATAATCTCTCACTTTCTCGCAGGAGTTATCTGCACCTAATAGTATTTAATTCCTATTAAAACCTTGGGGATCCACCCTCCCCCATACCCACGACATTTAGAAGAACTGTAAATGGTATGGCAGAATCACCTACGTGGAGCTCCAGGGCAGAACTAGACAAACACCAGTGAATCACCAACGTGGAGCTCCTGGGGAGAACTAGACAAACACCAGTAAATCACCAAAGTGGAGTTCCAGGACAGAACTAGACAAACACCAGTAAATCACCAAAGTGGAGTTCCAGGACAGAACTAGACAAACACCAGTGAAATGGCTTCGTGGTGTGAAAGGACCTCAAGGTGAGAATCACCAACGTGGAGCTCCAGGGCAGAACTAGACAAACACCAGTGAATCACCAACGTGGAGTTCCAGGACAGAACTAGACAAACACCAGTAAATCACCAAAGTGGAGTTCCAGGACAGAACTAGACAAACACCAGTGAATCACCAACGTGGAGTTCCAGGGCAGAACTAACAAACACCAGTAAATCACCAAAGTGGAGTTCCAGGACAGAACTAGACAAACACCAGTAAATCACCAAAGTGGAGTTCCAGGACAGAACTAGACAAACACCAGTAAATCACCAAAGTGGAGTTCCAGGGGAGAACTAGACAAACACCAGTAAATCATCAACGTGGAGCTCCTGATGAGAACTAGACAAAAAATCAACGCGGAGCTCCCGGAGAGAACTAGACAAACACCAGTGAATCAAAGGGTGAAGAACAGACGCTGGTGCTGGAGAGGACACATAATGAGAAAACCAGAGAATAGTATACATAGAAAGGCCTTTTTGTAGAATTCACAGGGCAAAGAAATACAATAAGCCATAAAGACACATAAGGAAGTGAAGCACAAAGAGAAATTGTGTTTGTCCACTCTTTTTGAACTCAATCTTAGCCCACACGCCTACTACTTCTAGTGCACTGGACTTACTTTCTTCTTTTTTTTTTTTGGGGGGGGGGGGGGGTGGCGTAAGGATTAGCTTTCCCTATTACCGGTGTTCATCGCCATCAGGCGAACCCACTCCGAATTCTGAGGTACTTGTAATTTACGTCCCCCCAAGTCAAGGACGCGAAGTCAACATTGTTTTCCCACTGGTCGGTGTAGGGGTTGAACCTGCTAACTCGGCATCAGCACACCGGAAGTTTAGAACGAGCGCTCGTATCTATTCAGTCGTGCTGACCTACACAGAAATGAGTAATATGGAGCGGACATGGGCGGGGCTGCAGGGCATAGCTATGGATTGGGTGAAATGGAGCGGGCTGATTGACGGTATATAAATAAGGGGAATAAAGGGGGCGAAAGAAAAGGGGTCCTATACCAAATATGCCTCATGGTGGGAAAGGACTTCGGGGTGTGAAAGGGCCTCAGGGTGAGAAAGGGCCTCGGGGTGAGAAAGGACCTCGGGGTGAGAAAGGACATCGGGGTGAGAAAGGGCGCCGAGGTAGGAAAGTTCCTAGGTGTGGGAAAGGGCCTCAGGGTTGGAAAGGGTCTCAGGGTGTGAAAGGGTCTCAGGGTGTGAAAGGGTCTCAGGGTGTGAAAGGGTCTCAGGGTGGGAAAGGGCCTCAGGGTGTGAAAGGGTGTCAGGGTGGGAAAGGACCTCAGGGTGTGAAAGGGCCTCAGAGTGGGTAAAGGCCTCGGGGTGGGACAGGACTTCGTGGTGTGAAAGGGCCTCAGGGTGTGAAAAAGAATCAGGGTAGGAAAGAGTCTCGGGGTAGGAAAGGGCCTCGGGGTGGGAAATGGCCTTAGGGTGTGTAAGGGCCTCGGGTGGGAAAGGGCTTCGGGGCGTGAAAGAGTCTCGGAGTGTGAAACCGGTACGTTATCTGAATACTTTTGTTTTCTAATTTCTTTTCTATCTAAACATCAATTCCGTAACCTAAGCCACTTCTCCAGTGTGTCATTAGTCTAATGTTATCAAATACGCCGGCCCCAACAAGTTATTGACGCACAGAAACGTCAGAAGGTAGTCGCGCATCTGCACCCCGCAAAACCATACATATTCACAGACGGTAAACAAAATAAAAAACAACAAACACAACCATAAACGTATACGCGTGTTTGTGGTATTTTCATATCAAATTCTGGCAAATTCTGGCACACAATCGCAAACTATATCCGGTGGACCAACAGACGCCATGTTTACCTGAAAACACCCAGCATTCATGGACAGAAATGGACGCTGCTATCATACTGTTGCTATAATTCTCAGCCTATCTCACAAATACAGAATCAGCGTGTGATGTTGCGTAGGTAGCGTGATAATTCCGCCAGCACGATCTCTACATATGCGGACTAAACACCTTTTGCTCAACACCTATTTTGTTATATATTTGTTTTACAAATATCCGCCCTCTCCCGGCTTTCTAGACATACATACATCTATGTTTGTGTTGTATGGGTTTTATACACTGAAGGAGAACGAAGTAGAGAAGTGAGGAAATGAGAGGGAGAAGAGCGAGTCGGGGAGATAGGGAGAGAAGGTGAAAGGAAAGGGGGTGGTATTACTGTGAGTTAGTGGGGAGAGAAGAGAGGTAAAAGGATGAAAGGAGAGAGAGAGAGAGAGAGAGAGAGAGAGAGAGAGAGAGAGAGAGAGAGAGAGAGAGAGAGAGAGAGAGAGAGAGAAGAAAAACAGCCTGTTCACAGAAATGTTCCTCAATCTCCCTCCATAAGAGGAATATTTACAGACGCCATTCGTGCTATTAACCAACTTCTGCGATACCTCGATAACCCAGACACCAATAGAAATTAGATAAAATCTTATATATAAAAGGCAATCTCCGTCTGTATGTCCGTATGTCCTTTATGCGTTCGCGAACGGCCCATCCGATTGAGATGAAATTTTCTACACGTCTTCCTTTCATTCCAGCACAGCCAACTGTGATATTTTTTTTAGTGTGAAATCGGCTGCTTACTTAATATTATTTAATTTTTAATTTTTCATTGTAATTTCAATATAGCGAGGGGACTTGACTCTGTAAAAGTTATTTCAAGGGGCACAACTTTTAATAACTTCTCTGTATAACTTATAGTCATATTGTTGCATCGTTTTCAAAGATTTATAAACTCTTTGTCTATAGTTATGTACCGGCATATGAGTTATAATAAATAATGACACAATCTTTAAGGCATTTTCAAAGTTTTCATAAAAATAATGCACAATGCATAACATTGTAACTCATCTTTTTATGCTTAAGAAGTTATCTACAGTCATGCAGGTGATTAGAAACAGTTTTCATTAAAAATAATGGATGGTGTGTGGAAGGACATTCTTTTAAGTTACTTTTTTTGTTGTATGAATTTAATGAGACGCTATCCGCCAGGAGCTGGGCGAAGCCACGCCGGGTCAGATAGTTAGACAGACCCACCTTTTCGCTGCAGTTATCTACAGGCATATGCGATAAAATTCTCCTCCTCCTCTCCCCTCCTCCTCCTCCTACCCTCTTCTTCTTCCCCTCCCCCTCCTCCCTCTCCCTCCTCCATCCTCCTCCTCCCTCTTTCTCCTCCTCCGCCCTCCTCCTCCCTCTTCCCCCTCCTCCTTCCTCCTCCTCCTCCCTCCTCCTCCCTCTTCCTCCTACCTCCTCGCCCTCCTCCCTCCTCCTAATCACTCCTCTTCCTTCCTCCTCCCTTCTCCTCCTCTCTCCTCCCACTCCCTCCTCCTCCCTCCTTCTCCTCCTACGTCCTCCCCCTCATCCCTCCTCCTCCCTCCTCCCCCTTCTCCTCCCTCTTCCCCTCCTCCTCCCCCTCCTCCCTCTCTCCTCCTCCCTCCTCCTCCCTTCTCCTCCTCCCTCCTCATCCTCTCTCCTCCTCCCTCTTCCTCCTCCCTCTTCCTCCTCCCTCCTCCTCCCTCCACATCCCTCCTCCTCCTCCCTCTTCCTCCTCCTCCCTCCTCCTCCTCCCTCCTCCTCCTCCCTCCTCCTCCTCCCCTCCTTCTCCTCCCTCCTCCTTCTCCTTCTCCCCCTTCCTCCTCCTCCCTCCTCCTTCTCTCTCCGCCTCCTCCTCCCTCCTCCTCCTCTCTCCTCCTCCTCCCTCCTTCTCCTCCATCTCCTTCCTCCTCCCTCCTCCTCCTCCCCCTCCTCCTCCTGCGTTCTTCTCCTCCTTTCTTCTCCCTCCTCCTCCTCCTTCTCCTTCCTCTTCCTCCTCCCTCTTCCTCCTTCCTCCTCCTCCCTCTTCCTCCTCCTCCCTACTCCTCCTCCCCCTCCTCCCCTCCTCCTCCCTCCTCCCTCCTCATCCTCCTCTCTCCTCCTCCTTCCTCCCCCTTCCTCCCTCCTCCTCCTCTCTCCTCCTCCTAATCCCTCCCTCCTCCCTCCTATTCCTCCCTACTCCTCCTCCTCCTTCCTCCTCCCTCCTCTTCCCTCCTCTTCCCTCCTCCTCCTCTCTCCGATTATCTCTTCCTCCCTCCTCCTCATCCCCCTCCTCCACCTCCCTCTTCCTCCTCCCAGCTCCTACTCCTCCTTTTTCTGCTTCTGCTGCTGCTGCTGCCGCCGCTCCATTTACCCAAGTTAATTGTTGGGGAAAATGTAAAGATCTTTCAAGTGCTCTTTCTAATGCTTTTTGTAAGTTGGTCTTCGTTTATCTAAGGTTGTTCTAACTGCAACCAATAAATGATTAGACAGACAGGCAGGCAGACAGACAGACAGATAGACAGACAGACAGACAGATAGAGAGGGAGGGACAGACAGACAGACAGACAGACAGACAGACAGACAGACAGACAGACAGACAGACAGACAGACAGACAGACAGACAGACAGTCGGGAACGGGAACTTATATGACTACTTATATGAATTAAATGAGATGCTCCCCATCAGGAGCTGGGGGAAGCCGGGCCGGGTCAGACAGACAGACAGACAGACAGACAGATAGACAGACAGACAGACAGACAGATAGATAGTCGGGAACGGGAACGGGAGCTTATATGACTACTTATATGAATTAAATGAGATGCTCCACACCAGGAGCTGGGCGATGCCGGGCCGGGTCAGACAGACAGACAGACAGACAGACAGATAGTCGGGAACGGGAACGGGAGCTTATATGACTACTTATATGAATTAAATGAGATGCTCCCCACCAGGGACTGGGCGAAGCCGGGCCAGGTCAGCTAGTAGTTCATAAATAAACACATGTGTATTTTTTGGCGCTTATCCCGGTGGGAAACTATAGCTTTCGATTTTTATGTTATCTAGTGCCTCCTCAAGCCTCTACTTCTTTCTTCTACTTCCATGACTGCTAAACAATACATGTGTGTTTATTTATGACCTGTTTTAGTGGGCCTTAAAGGGCGGAGTGGTTTGCTTCGCTTCGGAGGTCAAGGGTGACAAGCATCGCCTGGATCTTTTCTCCGGGGCATGCCGGTGTGCTGGGAAATGAACAGGCGGACAGATTGGCTGGCTCTGCAAAACTTGGTGGAGAATTGATACATGACAAGGCAGACGTGGTTGCGGCCTTGTGGGAGCACGTGTACACCTCGGAGGAGCAAATGGATTACCATGGTCTGATAAGAATGAGACAGCGAGGAGTGACGAGGGGATCAGGCCGACGCTCAACGCTTAGAGGAAAGGCGAGACGGACATATAATCAGATTGCTACTGGTACTATTGGTGTTGGAACTCTTCGCTGGCTGCTGAAGATGGGGACGGAGCGCTTATGGGAATGCCCCGAATGCTGTGATGTCGATTCCTAGATCAATCAATCAATCAATCAAAGAGTTCCCTAATTGATGTTTACATATTACTCCTAACTAAACAAGCTGCATAGAAAGCCACTGACAGTACTTCTGCGGAACTCACTAAACCACCTAACCAAAGAGTAAACAGGGAGAACAAAGTTCAGGACATTAAGTAAGTACAAATCTCAACATATGGAGCAGCCAGGACAGCTTGCGGCAGCAACAACATGTATACTTGTCTCGTGGCTGTTGTTCTTAATTTCCCACAGAGCTCCAAATGTGTCCGGGTATTTTCCTTCATCCGTCAGTAATGGAGACACGCTATGTATTAATGCGCGTTCGTGTTGCTGGGTCTCCCATCTCTATTAAGAAACCCCTGTGACAATCATTATTGCTGTTATTTAGTTGCGATGCCGGCGTACTCGGGCAAGTTCATTATTTCTGGTATTATAAATGTTAATGGAAAACATTATTTTCTTCCTCTTCCTTGTCGTTTCTGAAATTGTTGTCGATTGCAATGCGCCTATTTAAATCGGATTCGGCACGCTATTTTTGAGACTAGGTTTGTCTTCTATCCCTGTCTATGGTTTGATTGATTTAGGAACCGACATCACAGCATTCGGGGCATTCCCATAAGCGCTCCGTCCCCATCCTCTGAAGCCAGCGAACTATACATATATATTAACTATGGTTAATGGTTAATGTCGAATCTACATGTAGAGATGAGGGACAAGCAAGGAGGCGACAAAAGATAAATACCTGGATTTCTTGGCCACATGGTATAATCGGGAAATGACCATAAACCAGATCCGGCCAAGACCATAAACCAGATCCAGGACTCCGGTAAACGTGTGAGATGGCGAACCATAACCGTTCACGCTTATCGGCATGGCACATGTTTATGACAATGAAGATCGACATGAAAACACTCTGGGGTAAATTCTGTCGAATATCTAAAGTCAGAGGCGTATGATAGGTTTTCGCAATCTGCGTGAGATCATAGATGTGTCCTTTTGTCAATGTGATTACTCCTGGAGCTATTTATCGTGGTCGTCTAGAAGATGCTGTTCAATAGATTTTAGACGAACTGAACGATCATGTTGCCTCATTAACCGAACTGCCCATCAATTTAACGCTTTAAGTGAGGTGTACATGTAACGTATTTTGATGAAATTCTAGAGCTTAAGATCGAAACGCAATGTATAATACAATGAGTTGCCGAACATATATCAGTGCGGATGGCAAGAAGGAGTTAATCGATCTTAAAGAAGCCCTGTCCAGTCGAAAGACTATAAAACGCAGTCCTCGTCGATTTCCCAATACCTCATAAAATACGGTCATAGCGTGATCCAAACAAAAAACGTTTAGCATACTGTATCCGAGGAATAATAAACATACATAGACAGCATATGTAAAGGAACCAACCAAACAGAGACCACAAGAAAACACTGCATGACGAGAACACAGAAGAAGAACCATCTGCAAATCACACCATTAGACAACTCCTGTTTGCGGACGACCAAGCACTAATAGCAAATTCAGAAGCTGAATTACAAGACCATAACTATGATGCTGAAAATGAGGCAATCAAGATAGCAACAGAGAAATTACTAAATACCAACCATGGTACACAACCTGTGGTGCTGTTGACAGGTGCAAAATCAGTACTCGAGGCGCTCCTGTCTGGGAAATTTCCAGTACTAAGGACACTAATTTTTGAACTTAGCTGTCAGCATAAGGTCACCATGCAGTGGATACCATCCCACTGTGGAGTACCCGGAAACGACAGAGCTGATCAATTGGCTAAGGAAGGAGCAAAAGAAGAACAGCCTGATGTGCCCATTACATACCACCAAAACAAAAGAATGATCAAATCAGTCAGAAGGCCACCAAAACCTGCTAAAGGCGACTACCACGTTATGGACAGACCAGAACAAGTCATTATTCTGCGCATTAGAACAGGGCACAACAGATTACGCAACCACATGTATACAAAATTTAAGATTGGTGATTCAGCCATGTGCACATGTGGTTTGGTGCCGCAGACAGCAGAGCACATACTCCAATACTGCCCAAACTACAACATACCCAGGCGTAACTTCTGGCATAGCGAGAAAACAGTGGAAGATAAACTTTATGGACCGCTGAGTGAACTGAAAAAGACTGTTAGTTTCATACAGGAGACAACATTGCAGTTGTAGATGTATTTTAAGCGAACGAAAGAAGAAGAACAAGACCACATGAATAGTCTAAACGAAATGTGCAGGGAACATAACATGAGAATTAGTACAAGTAAAACAGAGGTAATGACTATAACTAAAGAGAAAACACAACAATAATTCACCTAAACGAACATTCCTTGAAACAAGTAAAGAGTTTCAAGTACCTAGGAAGTATAATATCATCAGATGGCATATCATAAGACGGGATCGAAATTAGATGCAATAAGGCAAACCAACGCATTGGACAAATAGCACCAATACTAAAGAACAAACATGTATCAATAACTACTAAACAAGCACTTTACAACACAATCTTCCTACCAACTCTATGTTACCAATTCCAAACCTGGACAAAGACAGAAAAAGAGAATGAAAAAATCACAACAGAAATGAGATTCCTGTGAAGAATACTCAATGTATCAAGAAGAGATAAGATAAGAAATGAAGAAATCAGAACTAAAGTGGGGGTTATAGCTGCGCTAGATTTTATTAGAAGGCAGCAAGTCAAATGGTTTGGCCATGCAAGTAGGTTACCAACTAACATTATACCACAACAAGCAATGATGTACAGACCAGATGGAAGCAGAGGAAAAGGCCGACCACGTAAACGATGGACGCAGGGAATAGCAGAGTCCATTATAATACCGATACATGAAGCCCATAAGCGTGCACTCTCCCGCTGTTTATACTTCACCTGACACTGCAAGGTACAAGAGAAATATGATGAGTTGAGATGAGAATAAACGATTGCTCAAATATAGTGAGGCGTTAGCGATTAGCCTGTTCCAGTCGGTCTTGTGCAATGTATGAAACACCGAAGTCTCATCGCTTTCTGTCTACAGCCCACTTGAGTCATGATCTGGAAGATCTGGTTGCGACCCACGATTCAACATTGTCTGACCAGGCAACACGTGTAGTTCCCCTTTAACGTTTCGACATAATCGAATGCTTCTCTCGTTAATGGAAAAATGTCGATCCGCTGTCTGATTGCCGTTAATGTCTGCATATTTTACCACTGAGAGCTTTCCGTTGTTGTATAACATTTTCTTGAATTCATTTCTAGAGCTTTGAAAACTTCACAATCAAGTGGGAATATCAAAACAACAGAAGACTAAGATTGCGATATGTTTTTTTTTTTTTTTTTCCAATAATGCCTGGCACATAAGAAAACACCAGGCACATTCAATTCCGCGCCATTTTTAGCGGCAAATGGTGATACAAACGGGTTGCTTTCGATATCAAAATTGATGTAATTTTTAAGAGTGGCGTAGAACACTCGCGCGAGTTTCACTGAGCACGCATTAACCAGGATTGCACATACTGTCCTAGAGAATGTACCATATATATATATATATATATATAAATATATATATATATATATATATATATATATATATATATATATATATATATATATATATATATATATATATATATACTATATTAGTCAGTGGCATGCTCTCTACAGGTTGCACTTAACCCCATCATTTTTGTCTGCTCGTGATTTTCTAGGCAAAGTTTATGTTCAGTTGTTATAAATGTTATGGAGAACATCGTGACAATGGAGAACATCGTGACAACTGGAAAGGACAAGGGGGAGAGAGGCAGATGCAGACCAAGAGAGATGATGCTGGATGGACTGAGATAGTGGCATGGAGGAATATCAGCAGCAGAGATGATCTAGAACACCAAGGACCACAGTCTGTGGAGAGACATGAAAGCCTACGTCAGCTGGCAGGCTCTTGATGATGATGATGATGATGATGATTATGATTGTTCATTGCACCACGTGGCATCCTTGTTAAAACATGTTCTAGAGCATTCGGGAGGAGGGGTGGGGGGAATTAAGACCACAGATTGGTAAACTCAAAATGCTCCAGGCAAAATATCCTTGTTTTCTATTGAGCGTTTTGTTTGATGAAACACAATTTTCTGGCATTCTAATGTCGTGTATTAAGTGACAATTCTTGGACGTTTTAACTGTTTGTTTATCTTATATATAAAAAATGCTGTATGAATGTATGTATGTATGTCCTATATGCGTTCGCGAACGGTCCATCCGATTGAGATGAAATTTTCTACACGTCTTCCACACATTCCCGCGCTGCCAACTGTCATTTTTTTTAGTGTAAAATCGGCTACTTACTTAATATTATTTAATATTTCATTTTTCATTATAATTTCTATATAGCGAGGGGACTTAACTCTAGAAAAGTTATTTCAAGGGGCATAACTTTTAATAACATTGCTATATACCTTATAGTCATATTGTTGCATCGTTTTCAAAGATTTATAAACTCTATGCCTATAGTTATATACAGGCATATGAGTTATAATAAATAATGATATAATCTTTAAGGCATTTTCACAGTTTTCATAAAAATAATGCATAACATTGTAACTCATCTTTTTATGCTAAAGAAGTTATCTACAGTCATGTAGGTGATTAAAAACAGTTTTCATTACAAATAATGGATGGTGTGTGGAAGGACATTCTTTTAAGTTACTTTTTTTTTGTTGGATGAATTTAATGAGACGCTCCCCGCCAGGAGCTGGGCGAAGCCACGCCGGCTCAGATAGATAGACAGAAAGACAGACAGACAGATAGTCGGGAACGGGAGCTTATATGACTACGTATATGAATTAAATGAGATGCTCCCCACCTTTCCGCTGCAGTTATCTACAGGCATATGCGTTATAATCCTCCTCCTCCTCTCTTCCTCCTCTCCTTCCTCCTCCTCCTACCCTCTTCCTCCTCCCCTCCCCCTCCTCTCTCTCCCTCCTCTTCCTCCTCCATCCTCCTCCTCCCTCTTCCACCTCCTAATCCCTCCTCCTCCTCCCTCCTCCTCGCCCTCCTCCCTCCTCCTCGCTCTCCTCCTACCTCCTCCTGCTCCCTCTTCCTCCTACTAATCACTCCTCTTCCTTCCTCCTCCGCCCTCCTCCTCCCTTCTCCTCCTCTCTCCTCCTCCCCTCTCCTCCTCCTCCCTACTCCCCTCATCCCTCCTTCTCACTCCTCCTCCCTCTTCCTCCATCCTCCTCCCTTCTCCCCCTCCTCCTCCCTCCTCCTCCCTCTCCTCCTTCCTCTCCTCCTCCCTCTCCTCCTCCCTCCTCCTCATTCCTCCTCCTCCCTCCTCCTCATTCCTCCTCCTCCCTTCTCCTCCTCCCTCCTCCTCGCCCTCCTCCCTCCTCCTCGCTCTCCTCCTTCCTCCTCCTGCTCCCTCTTCCTCCTCCTAATCACTCCTCTTCCTTCCTCCTCCGCCCTCCTCCTCCCTTCTCCTCCTCTCTCCTCCTCCCCTCTCCTCCTCCTCCCTACTCCCCTCATCCCTCCTTCTCCCTCCTCCTCCCTCTTCCTCCATCCTCCTCCCTTCTCCCCCTCCTCCTCCCTCCTCCCTCTCCTCCTTCCTCTCCTCCTCCCTCTCCTCCTCCCTCCTCCTCATTCCTCCTCCTCCCTTCTCCTCCTCCCTCGTCCTCCTCCCTCCACATCCCTCCTCCTCCTTCCTCTTCCTCTCTCCTCATCCTCCCTCCTCCTCCCCCCCCTCCTCCTCCCCTCCTCTTCCTCCCTCCTCCTCCTCTCTCCTCCTCCTTCCTCCTCCTCCTCCCTCTCCCTCCTCCTCCCTCTCCTCCTCCCTCCTCCTCCCCTCCTCCTGCATTCTCCTCCTCCTCCTTCTCCCTCCGCCCTCTTCCTCCTCCCTCTTCCTCCTCCTCCTCCCCCTCCTCCTCGCTTCTCCTCCCTCCTCCTCCTTCTTCCTCCCCTCCTCCCTCCTCCTCTCTCCTCCTCCCTCTTCCTCCTCCTCCCTCTCCCTCCTCCTCCCTCTCCTCCTCCTCCTCTTCCTCCCTCCTCCTCCTCTCTTCTCCTCCTCCCTCCTCCTCCTTCTCCCTCCTCCTTCTCCCTCCTCCTCCTCTCCTCCTCCTCCTCCTCCCCCTCCTCCTCCTGCATTCTCCTCCTCCTCCTTCTCCCTCCTCCCTCTTCCTCCTCCCTCTTCCTCCTCCTCCTCCTCCCCCTCCTCCTCGCTTCTCCTCCCTCCTCCTCCCTCTTCCTCCCCTCCTCCCTCCTCCTTCTCCCTCCTCCTCTCTCCTCCTCCCTCCTCCTCCCTCTTCCTCCTCCTCCCTCTCCCTCCTCCTCCCTCTCCTCCTCCCTCCTTTCCTCTTCCTCCACCTCCCCCTCCTCCTCCTGCGTTCTCCTCCTCCTCCTCCCTCCTCCTCCCTCTTCCTCCTCCCTCTTCCTCCTCCCTATTCCTCCTCCTCCTCTCCTCCTCCCTCTTCCTCCTCCTCCCTCCTCCTCCTCTATCCTCCCTCCTCCTCCTCTCTCCTCCTCCCTCCTCCCTCTTCCTCCTCCTCCTTCAGACAGACAGACAGACAGACAGACAGTCGGGTCGGGTCGGGTCGGGTCGGGTCGGGACAGACAGACAGACAGACAGACAGACAGACAGACAGACAGACAGACAGACAGACAGACAGACAGACAGACAGACAGACAGACAGACAGACAGACAGACAGGCAGGCAGGCAGGCAGGCAGGCAGGCAGGCAGGCAGGCAGGCAGGCAGGCAGGCAGGCAGGCAGGCAGGCAGGCAGGCAGGCAGGCAGGCAGGCAGGCAGGCAGGCAGGCAGGCAGACAGACAGACAGACAGACAGACAGACAGACAGACAGACAGACAGACAGACAGACAGACAGACAGACAGACAGACAGACAGACAGACAGACAGACAGACAGACAGACAGACAGACAGACAGACAGACAGACAGACAGACAGACAGACAGACAGACGTAAATCCTCAGGAATTAACTCTATCACTTTCAACGGCTCTAACGCGAGGTGACGATGAAACAAAATCGGTACGTCCTTCTCCGATACCTTGTAATACTTTACGAGCACTTTAATGTTGGTTATCCATGAACTAACTGAATCACCTTGTTGAAAATTCCTGAATAAACCTTGGTACTTTTTCACAGGATCGTTCTGTTTAGCCAGCATTTTCTCTCGTTCGATTTCAGCTCCACGTTCCATCTCAAGCGTCTTGACCTTTATGTTACCTTCAACCTCCTTGTCCTTCCAGAGTGTTTCTGTAGCAAGTCGCTCTTTATCAAACGCCAATTGTTTTTCTTTCAATTGCATTTCCATAATTAACTTCTCTTTTTCTGCTGCAATTTTTTCGCGTTCCACAGTTAATTCTCTTTCTCTAGCCTCCATTCGTTCGCGTTCCAAAGCTATTTCTTTTTCCTTCAGTTCTCTCTCCAGAGCCATCTGCAGTTGTTTGGTTTCCCTCTCTGATGTCAGTCTTTCCTGTCTTTCCCTCCTTCTCACGTGTGGCTTGAAGTTGTCTTTCCTCTTTGTCACGTTTCTGTTGTTCACTGAACTCAAGCTTTGCCCAATTTCGAAGCTCAGCACCAGTTAGACCAGTCTTCTCGCCCATTTCAATGAAATATTGCAGCGTAGACATCTTGTCCTATTGTCCTACCTCTAAAATGAGCTATCTGGCTGAAATAAATATAGTAGTAGGGAAGAGAAGACAAGAATCGACAAGAATTGTGATATTGTCAACTCACTATTACTTAGATAGTAAAGCAAGTGTTGTATAACCGTTGAGCAAACACGAACTCAATCAACTCTGTAGTGTAAATTCGAACACAACAAAAGAATCAACCAAATATATCTATAATGAACGAAACAGATCTAAATTATAAAATAAATATGAAGAAATATGTCTAATATACAATATGTGAGACGCAAGACAACTAATAATCATAAGAGACGATCGACGACTGACGTAAATACATATTACTGTTTACAAACGATAACAAAATTGTATCACCATTTTTGACGGATAATGTTCCTACTATACTACTAACGTAAAGACGAGACTATAATATTGTGGTCAAGATCAAAACCAAACAAAATTAATTCGTAATGACCTGGCGCTTGTCAACCCACAAATCACTTCACGAACTAATCAAGATATCAGATATCATTAGCTCATCAAGGCCTTCTAACCACCCGCAAATAAAATAAATAGCCTTATTATGAGTCAACATAACATCAATCAACAATGAATAACAATTACTGGCCTTTTTCCGGCTCTCTTGTACATAGATAACCGAGTAGAGTTCCTGTCGTTCAAAAAAAATTTTGACATAGAATTGTGTCGATCAGTTCATTAAGAAATTGATCCGTGGTCACCACTCGAGTATTGGTATGTTTGTTGATTTATACCCGAGAAGCTGTGTCCACAATAGACTGTTGCTCCTGGCTTGAACGATAGTACAATTAACTTGTACTTTCACCCTGGACTCAGGAAGTCCGTAACCAACCCATAACACGTAGTTGGCTGTAGTGTAACGACGACGTCTGAATTTTTCTGCAGCCTTATTGTGATAAGTTTAGGCTGCTGTAGGTATCCGAATGAATGATGCCCACAGTGAAATCAGTAGATATGCTTGCATCTGGTTCTGGTACCTAAAGTCCAATGTGTAAACGATTCGACTGTGTCTGGTATCACGATGAAAAAAATAGTAATTGTCAATCCGTGTTATAGTGTATGTATGTCCTGGCGTCAGAGTCTTGAGGAACATGTAACGTCTCAATGCGTTCCAGGTGCAGTGTCCAGTAGTATCTTGATGTGTATAATGTCCTTTAATGTCCCGATATAATAAATATAACTGTCCCAATGTGAATCGTTATCGATTAAATACCTTGAACAATTGGGTACTATGTGACATTAAAGTCTATCTGTATGCTTCGACTTCAAATCAAGTGAGTGTACACGTGTTAGATTTCCTGCATGCTGAGGTGTAATGATAACGTGTCTCTATGTATTCTGTCAGATATCCCGTTGTAACTCGTAAATATATATTGAAGTTTCCCGTGAAGAGTAAAGTTCAAAGTAATGAAGTGGTACTGTGTCAACTTAATCTTCATATGTGTCCTCCTATTCTTGATACTCGTATGTTAAATGTGTGGGTACTGGCAATATCGTACCATCCTTGTGTGTAGTTATATCAGTGTCATAAGCGTGAAAGTAAGTGTTCTTTCTCCTATTATAAGTTTGACTCACTGCTTTGTTAACAGAGTGGAAATGTCGTGTAGGAAGCTAACGCCTCCTTCTTCTGTACCAACAACACATTATAAGTCGAGTGTGGACTCAAACGATCCGTAAACCAAATATATCAGTTGTGTTTACTTCTCCATTACTGTATTGTGCTTCACTTTCCCAAACTTGGACAATATTATGATCGTATTTAACTATTTACTATTGTCTCAAACGATAGTATATAATTTGCTGTTATTAAATACACGCAATGTTCATTATCTGTTTCTGCTCGTGCGCACCATGTATGTAGACCAGTTAATATAGTATAGTGTAATCTTTATTCCTTTCTTTCCACTGATAAACTTCTCAAACTGTGGCACTTATGAAGGACTAGTTTAATTAAATTATTTAGTCACTTTACCTGTAGATAATCGTCAAACAATAAGTATGTTGGCGTTACTCACGATCTTTCGGCAACTGCCATGTTGGCGCATTCTGTGTACTCCTGATGTCTTATCGTGCAAAGTAATTTATCATCGTGGCGCGCATTCATTGTATCTTTACTTCTGATATAGCGGGAATCAATCGTCGCTTGTTTGCATTACACCATTGTTTCCTCGGATCGAAGTCCCCACGTGTCTCAACATGCTTTCAACCGCCAAAGCGTTAGAACTCGAACTAGAGAACAATATGTAATAAAGTCGCTCACCTTGAAGACACTGTTTTCAATTCGAGATAAATCCTTTTAATTTCAGATTTCTCTTCCAGAAAATAGATACAACACTGTTGTACAATGTAACGTGCCCCTGAAACGGGGACGGGACGTTACAATTTAATACAAACTCCGCGGGTCATAATCTTCTGTAATTGCTCAGTCTCTCAGGAGATTCCCATAATGTGGTGCGTGTGAGCGTGACCACTATGTGGCATTCTTCTTCTTCTTCTTCTTTCTTTCTTTCTTTCTTTCTTTCTTTCTCCCCCCCCCCTCTTGTATTCTGCGTGCATACTCAGGCCTCCCTTTAAGGATTCTAACACAAGCAGTATTTAGATACAAATATGTGATATCCACGTAGTCTTTGGTGGAATGAAGTTGGCATAGGTTTTGGTGGAATGAAGTTGGCACAGTTTTTGGTGAAATGAAGTTAGCATCGTTATTTCATTTTTTTTTTTTTTGGGGTCTTTGTTTTGGATGTTTATTTTGGCGTAGATTTTTGGTGGAATGTTGTTGGGACAGTTTTAGAGAAATATTGTTGGAACAGGTTTTGGTGGAATGAAGTTGGTACAGTTTTGGTGGAATGTTGTCAGTCCAGTTTATTAGTGGAATGCAGTTGGCCCAGTTTTAGTGGAATGTTGTTAGCTTAGTTTTTTGGTGGAATGGAGTTGACTGATGCCGTATTTATTTGCGTATCATTCAAGAAATTAGATCATCGTCAGTGACATGGAGTTCGTGTGCTGTGCTGCTGTGTGATCTATTGGAGGAGACCGAATCACTTATGACGATATTCCTTCCAATGAAGAATATCATTTATAAACTTGAAAAATTCATGAAGACCGGCAAACTTGAAGGAAATAATCAAGATGAACACAACAAGATAACTACCACAAGCCAAGAGACAAAATCGAGACCAGCACACAGTCCTGATCCACCAAGTGTGAGATGCTGAAACATAACCGCCTACGACTTTCAGCATGGCGCATGATGATGATGATGATGATAAAGACTGTAATACCGCACATGTGACTATCATTATCGTATATTCCCCCGTGTACTCCTCAAATATCATACCGCCCTCATTTATGTATGTTTTCATTTGTTTTAATACCCCCAGGCAACCGGCAAATGAAACTTCAAAATATCAACGGCCCAGAAAAACATCCCCAGCTGCCTGGGGAAAGCAAACTTTGTACGCTTTTCGCCAAGCCAAAAAGTACGTAAGCATAATCCAGAACAGACAATTACTTGGCCCTGGATTGTGTTTGTCTCCAGGGCGCATTAAGTAACCCGCCAAGTGCTGCTAGTCGGTCTCGGAGTTTGTAAATGTATGTCTGATGGTGTGTTTCTAAAAGGCTTCCTGCAGAGTGCATTGTCCGGCCATTTGCTTTACTTCGCTTCTCGCATATGATTACGTTTTAGTTTAGTTTAGTTTAGGTTAGCTTAGTTTAGTTTAGTTTAGTTTAGTTTAGTTTAGTCGACGGATCAACATCACGACACACGGGTGTAACCCATAAGTGCTCTGTTCTCCTCCTAACTCAAGCCCGAGTCCAGAGAATCTCAGCTCAGTGCACGAACTCCGTAGCACCGGCGAGGATCTTGAAATACTTTGGGTCGATTTCTAACTAGAAATTTTGTCTGGGCAGCGCCGTTAGGCTACTCTTTTTCGATTTCCAACTGCCAAGGGATTGTTTTTCGTGCGCAACAATACACACGAGCGTCCGATCTCACTACCAAGAGACCAAGGGAGATTTTGTTACTAGAAGTCCAAGTGAAAATATCCCGGACCTCACCGGGCCTTTAACCCGGGACCTCCAGCATTCGAGGTGGACACCATAACTCGAGACCACTCAGCTCCTTATATGATTATGTAATTCAGCAACCCTCCCTTCAGCCCCCCCCCCACCCAACATTTGCTACATTCCTATATGATTATGGAATAAAGCAAGCCTCCCTTCAGCCTCCCCACATTTTCTATATTCCTATATGATTATGGAATACAGCAAATGTGGCGAGGCTGAAAAAGGGGGGTGGGGATTGTTTCATATAGCAAAGACTGGGACGTAAGATGATTTTAATCATAATAAGCAATGCACAGTCCGTTCAATGAATCATCAAGTAGCGTCTTCATAATGAAGGTTAGCTGCAATGCATCTCCAACAGGTGATAAGGCGGATGTGGTCAGGGCTCTTTTGGGATCGTGTGTATAGTGAGGAAGAACAGATACACCAGCATTGCCTGAGAGAATGATGCGGCAGGGAGTCTTAAAGTCTTAAAAGTCGAGAGGATCGACTTCATTGCACCGGGTTTTATCCCATATGGCTCGGGCTCTTTCCGCACGCCGGCCTGCCGTAAGAGTCGCACAAAGCACGAATTCCGTAGCTCCAGCGACGACCCCAGCAGTCTCTGAGAAAAATGCACTCGTGAACCGAAATACGTAGCCCTGAATCGATCCCACATCATTCGGAGCGCGAGGCAGACGGTTTGACCACTTGGCCACGGAGACTCCCGAAGGTTCTGGCTGATACTTAATTCACCAAGGAAAGGTTAAATGGAAATATAATTAGATTGCATCTCGTACCATTAGTATTTGGTCTCATCGCTGGTCGTTGAAGATGTGAACGAAACATGTTTGGGAGTGTCCTGAGCTCTGTGATCTCGGTTCTTGACTCAACTCAACTCAACTCATCTCAGCTTAACTTAATTCAACTTAAGTCAGCTTCACTCAGATCAGATTAACTCAACTCTTCTCAACTTAACTCAAGTCAACTCATCTTGAATACACATATCTAAATGGCGTTAGGGACGCAGTTCGTAATTCCGCTTACCCGCGTTCGAAACACAGCTGCACGCAATTTGGCAGCAGACCGCGTTGCTCTGAGTTTTAATGAATTGATATAAAGACATCAACTACTGCTGTTGTTGATGTCTTGATAAGTTTACGTTCAGTAGTTTCCCATTGCTCTCTGAACTACCGGCTCCCATAGCAATTCATTAAAACTCAGAGCAACGCGGTCTGCTGCCAAATTGCGTGCAGCTGTGTTTCGAACGCGGGTAAGCGGAATTACGAACTGCGTCCCTAACGCCATTTAGATATGTGTATTCAAGATGAGTTGACTTGAGTTAAGTTGAGAAGAGTTGAGTTAATCTGATCTGAGTGAAGCTGACTTAAGTTGAATTAAGTTAAGCTGAGATGAGTTGAGTTGAGTTGAGTCAAGAACCGACATCACAGAGCTCAGGACACTCCCAAACATGTTTCGTTCACATCTTCAACGACCAGCGATGAGACCAAATACTAATGGTACGAGATGCAATCTAATTATATTTCCATTTAACCTTTCCTCGGTCTGCTGGTGTTGACAATGTTGTCCTGTAAACAGATATCCAAAAAAAAACAAAAAAACTAAACACAGCTCAGCTCAACCTAACTTAACTCAACTCAATTCAGGCGTTGTCTCTCCATCTGATTGTGCACTGACACAACGCGCTCTTTGATTGCTCGATGATTATTATTATTATTATTATTTTTTTGCGCTCGCTCGCTTTGAACTCAAGCATAGTCCATACACACTATTTTTATAGTAGTGATGGATTTAATTTTGCGTGTGGGTCAGCTTTCCTATTAACAGTGTCCCTCGCCATCAGGCGAACCCACTCCGACTTCAGAGGTAATTGTAATTAACGTCCCCAAGTCAAGGACGACAGGTCAACATTTTAGTCCAGCTGTCCGGTGTAGGGGATGAACAGCTAACCTCGGCATCAGCAAACCGGATGTTTAAGAACACTGTTCTTATCCATTCGGCCACACGGACCTGCCGATTCTTGTTTGTCTTTGCCTACCTCTTGCTTCCCTTGCCTTCCACTTGTCACCCCAGTATGGTTTCTGTAGAAGTACCGTGTTGTTTTGAAGTGGCGGTTGCCTAGTGGCTGGATGCTAGCCTTCCTACGCCATGTTAGATTATTCAATCCGAAGACATTTCTATATGTGATTCTGGTATATACACATGTGTATGTGATTATTATTTCTTAGATGTGTGTATGACTGATTCTGTTATATACACATTTGCATGATGTGTGATTCTGTTATATACACATGTGTATGTGTGATTCTGTTATGTACACATGTGTATGTGTGATTCTGTTATATACACACCTGTATGTGTGATTCTATTGTAGTCGAGTGGTAAAAGACAAAGGGAGACAATCATAAAGACTGATGCTTCCTTCACTACGGTGCTAAGAGGTAAAGAGTAGTTCTGACTTCGTTACGGCCAAAGAAGAAAAATAGTGAAAAGAGAGAGAACCTCACACCGCCTCAACCGACAAAAAAAGATGATAGTAATTAGATAAGAAGATATACGAGATCTCGGACAGGGGCCTCAACTCTGGACAATAACTGTCATATTTGAGACCCGGACATTGGATTAAGGTGTTAGATTGTGGTAGAAATAGTGGTTGTAAACGCTAAAAGAGACTAAACAAACAAATCAAGAACAGTACAAAATTAGCTCTTTATTTATCTCCTCTAGCTGAACATGTTTGATAACACATTGCAATAACAGATACAAAAGACAACTGTATATATCAAACAACAACGGTGGGTAACCCCCAATCAATCAACACCACTTAAGACAACAGGGTACACCAAGTACCACAACACAGGTGCTTCAAGCAATAGCTGGTTAGACTGACACAAAACTAGAACCTTGACACAAGCAACACTGCACAGACAATAAGGCACTACAAAAACATAGGTTACACAACATAAACCCCAAGACACGACATAAACAAAGAGTTGTGACACAATTTACTATCCCACCAAGAACCCAGGCCTGCTGACACTAACTAGTCAGCCGCTCAGTTTTGTCACAACATTAGTTGACACAGATCAACTCAGGGAATTGTTCCCACACCTGACAACAACAGAACAGCACTGAACTGAAGGCCATGCTGCCCGCATCTCTCATCAGCACAAAGAACTGCTAAAACAAAACTGGCTTCCGATTCCTTTGTTAAGCCGAGTTCCGGTGGTGGCCAGGACCATACGGCTTTGATAGACCAAACTAAGGTGCATCGGTTTGTTGTAGACACCAAGGTGCATCGGTTTGGCGCTATCACACTATTATATACACGTGTATGTGTGATTCTGTTTTATACACATTTGCTTGTGTGATTCTGTTATATACACACGTGTATGTGTGATTCTATTTTATACACACGTGTATATGTGATTCTATTATATACACGTGTATGTATGATTATGTTTTATACACATTTGCTTGTGTGATTCTATTATATACACATGTGTATGTGTGATTCCGCACCAATGCTATAGAGCTTGGTCACTGTGATCAAACTCCCCGCGTGTACTCAATAGAATCAGATGAGCACATACTGAGGGATCCTTGCATAATTTAGCACAAACTGAGGGATCCTTGCATAATTTAGATATCCTTTCACAAAACAAATCGACTAAGCCTAGCAACACACCATTGCCTATCTGCCGTGACCACCTCAATCGACGTACGGTCCACTTATCTGAAACATTGCAATGAGCACTACTTTGCTCCCCTAACAATCACCCCCAGCGTAATTTCCATTTGTCTTTAACAGTCAAGTCAGAACACTTACTTCCTCTGGTCGATGCCGAACAGAAAACCTGTGGTAGAACGACTAACTAACTAAGGCAGACTTAATCAAATCTGACCCCTCAAGACCTGGAGGCAAATTGGATTAGCTTGGCCCCGTCCACACAGCGACATTTAGCGAGTGAAGTAGGTTCTAATGATGTCATAATTAGATCGGGCAGACAGAAATCGACATTACATGAGGGTCTTTTGTTCCTTCAAGGACATCTGGAAAATGCCGCATTATTTTGTAATATCGTAATTAGTATAAGCTCTTGTTTAATTTGAATTGAATTGAATTGAATTGAATTTTAAAAGGGTTACAAATTGAGCACGTAGGCCCGTCTTACATTCGGCCCTTCCAATCACTCATCTTTCGTTCATCAACAGTACATGACACATTAACATAGGAACAAACAAACATTGTCAAATGAATGTTGTAAGCATAAACAATGCATATTATCATGTTATGTGACACATCCCCCTCCCATACACACGTCCCGCACCAACCCATACAAACACCCCTCACGCACTCACACATCACCCACCCATACCCACACATCCCCCACCCACTCACACATCCCCCACCTACCCAGACATCTCGCACCCACCCACACACACATTCCTCACACACATCACCACCGACTCACACATACCCCAAACTACACAAACTCACCACACACACACACACACACACACACACACACATGCTCCATCCACCCACCCATTTACCCCCCAACCACACACACATACCCCTCCCACACACACATCCCGTACCAACCCACACACACACACCCCTCACCCACTCACACATCACCCACCCATACCCACACATCTTCCCATCCCCACACGCAATCCCACAATTATATTTTATCCCCAATAAATAATTTGTAATGTTGAGGTGGGGTGGGTCAAGAACCGACATCACAGCTCTTGGGACATTCTCACACGTGCTCCATCTCCAATAACGAAGGAGGAACCCCAATACTAATGGGTTAATTTATAATGTTAATTCTTATGCATTTCCTTTACAGGACGTGGCAGTCAACCCCAGCGCTTTATGCCTATTTGTGATTTCTTGGCAAGTTTACGTTCATTAGTCTGCCTTGCTTTCTGAACGACCGGCACTCATACCTTTTATGAAAACCAACGGAAGGCGGTCTGCTTCCAAATCTCCCACAGATGTGTTTCGAACGCGGTATGTGGGATTGCGAATTGCATTCGTAACTCCTTCGGAACGGTGCCGGTTTATTTATAATGTACTTGTATATGCCATTAATTCTCAAAGACACGGGGGAAAATAACACATATTGTAGATTATAGAATACAGAAGGCTTTCATGGCTTGGTTATAAAATGAAACACTCCCAAGAATGCTAACATGGTCAAAATTGCACGCTAAAAGTCGGATGTGTTGGTCTAAGGGTTTCGACCCAAGGGTGCTTAACTGGACACACCGCAATCACATCTGAAAAAACACTCCGGATGAACGCAAAGAAGAAGAAGAAATGAAACAGTGAGGTCATAGGTCAGCATGGCCGAATGGATAAGAATACTCGTTCTTAAACATCCGGTGTGCTGTTGCCGAGGTAGAGGGTTCAATCCCTACACCGGTCAGTTGGACTAAAATGTTCTGATCTTCTCCTGTTACCCTTTATCTCCTTTGAGGCATTAATCCCTCAACAGCTCACTCCAAGACCTCCGGTCCTTAGCTTTCCCATGCAGCTCTGTCCTTGTCTTCTTAATATTAGTCATTCCAGTCTCTACTTTTCTTCTTAATGTGTCTTTGGTGAGAGGAAGTCAGCATATTTTTTTTTAGGGGGGGGGGGGGTTATGTTGGCCTAGTTTTCGGTGGTCTTCACTTCTGTCTCTACTTCTTTTCTACCTTTGATTTTTGGTCTTCATTTCTGTCTCTACGTCTCTACTTTATGTGTCTTTAGGTCTTCATTTCTGTCTCTAGTTCTTTTCTACCTTTGATTTTTGGTCTTCATTTCTGTCTCTACATCTCTACTTTATGTGTCTTTAGGTCTTCATTTCTGTCTCTACAGCTCAACTTTGTGTGTCTTTAGGTCTTCATTTCTGTCTCTACGTCTCTACTTTATGTGTCTTTAGGTCTTTATTTCTGTCTCTACGTCTCTACTTTATGTGTCTTTAGGTCTTCATTTCTGTCTCTACGTCTCTGCTTTGTGTCTGTATGTTTCATTTGTGTTTCCACGTCTCTTATTTATGTGTGTTTAGGTCTTCATGTCTGTTTCTACTTCTTTTGTCCCTTGTTTAAGGTCCTAGATGGTGGTAGTGGTGGTGGCGGTATTGGTGGTGGTGATTGTGTATAAAATACCACATCTTAAATCCATTTACGTTCTAGCCTTCCTTTTCTCTCTTTCTCCGGCATCCCCCTTCCCCCCCCCCCCCATAGTTATCGTTTCCAGACATGTCTTTTTACACGTCTAAAACATTTTCCTTAATTGTACAAGTCTTAATAACCAATCTTCTCCATTAGTTTGTTCCTGGTAGATAGATCTGTTAGTTCTCTTTCCGTTTAAATAATGTGTAGTGCTCTTCTCTCTAAGGCTTATATAAAAAATAAAGGCTATATAAGGCTAGATAAGGGCGGACGGACGGAAAGAGAGAAAGAAAGACAGACAGACAGACAGGCAGGCAGGCAGGCAGGCAGGCAGGCAGGCAGGCAGGCAGGCAGGCAGACAGACAGACAGACAGACAGACAGACAGACAGACAGACAGACAGACAGACAGAAAGAAAGAAAGAAAGAAAGAAAGAAAGAAAGAAAGAAAGAAAGAAAGAAACATCAGACACCGCAACAGACCCTATAGCCAAGCAAGAATCAGAAGAACGTCCGCCTCCTATTATCCGCGCTTCCGCCCTACGGGTCATATTTACAACAGAGAATGGCTCCATAGATCAGACCCCATTATCTGCGTGGTTCTTATTTCCTGGTTCCGCCTTGTTCTTACATACCTACCGAAGGCAGCGGGCTTGTTCTAATTTGCTTGGCTCAGATCTAGATCTGGTATAAAAAAGGTAAGGGACCTGGTTTCACACCATGAGACGTGCTGGGTGTATGGTGCTCGCTGTGATTCTCTATGAATTGACGAAACACGATGAACAAGGAGAAGGCAGAGAAGTAAATATCGGGATGGCTTGGATACATGTATAATCGAGAGAAAACCACAGTGCTGATCCACGACTCTTGTGAGGATGTGAAAAGGCGAAACATGACAGCCCACGATTCTCGGCATGGCATATGATGATGGTGATAGCTCTACATTTTTAGATCCATAGGCGCTCGATGGGTCGTGCAGCCAGTATAATGCCGGCCGCCTGTATTTCTAGGAAAATATTCTAGTACTGATTTTAACCTGCGGTGTCCTGGGAGCCCTGGTCATTGAAATAAATCCCTGGCTCGAAGGGGATTGGAACACACGGCCACCGGGCCGGCAGGAAAGAGTGCTAGCCATTGGGTTTGCGGGGTTCCCAGATTATGTTTACATTCTGACCAAACTTGCTAGCCATAAAGCTAACAACAATTCTGACCAAACTTGCCAACCATAAAGCTAACAAGAATTCTGACCAAACTTTCTAGTCATAAGCTAACAACAATTCTGGAGCAGTAGATTTGACTACAGATTTTCCATTATCTCTATAGGTTAAACAGATAGGCGGTTAAACAGGCAGACAGACAGGCACATATACACACAGAGACAGACTGGTAGACAGGCAAGTAAGCAAACATATATATATATATATATATATATATATATATATATATATATATATATATATATATATATATATATATATATATATATATATATATATTATTTTTTTTAAATTTATTTTGCATATCCTTTACAGGACATCGCTGTCAACACCAGCATCTTTCAGCTGTATGTTGATTTCTTGGCAAGATTACGCTCAGTAGTTTGCCATTGCTTTCTGAGCGGCCGGCTCACATACCCCGTAAGTTACCGATGCGATTCGAACCACTGCTGATTCTCACCATCATCACGTCACCGACGAGAGTATACGAGATTACGGAGAAAAGTCATAACCTCTAAGCCACGAAGCCGGCACCTATATATATATATATATATATATATATATATATATATATATATATATATATATATATATATATATATATATATATATATATATATATATATATATAATCCTCATCAAGTGACCTGCCAGCTGGCGTAGGCGTTCATGGCTCTCCACAGATCTCGGTCTTTGGTGTTCTGGATCAACTCTGCTGATGATATTCCTCCATGCCACCGTCTCAGTCCGTCCAGTATCACTTATCTTGGTCTGTCTCTGCATCTTTTCACCTCGATCTTTCCAGTGTCACGATGTTCGCCAATGACTCTCTTCTCATCACATGACCACTGAAAGCTTTTGTCTCTTTCTTATTGTTGTATATAGTGTTCAAGTTTATTAGCCTCTTTCAGGCAATCATTGTTATTTACTCTGGCAGTCCAAGGAATTCGCAATATTCGTCTCAAAAACCACATCTCTGTTGCTTCTAAGTTCTTCTTAATTTGTTCATTTACATTCCAAGATTCGCTGTCATACAGCAAAACTTGTTCTACATAACATTTCAGCACTCTCTTTCTTACATTCATTGATAGTGACTTATTGCATAAGATACTCTTCATTTTCTTAAATGCGGCTTTTGCCTGCCTTTTTCTGCTCTTAGTCTCTGTTGTGCTTCTTCCATTTCATGTTATAAGTGCCCCAACGTATTTAAAATTATCCACTTGGCTAAGCAAATTCCCCTTATATTTCTATGTCACATTTTGGTGTCACATTTTCTTTTATTATATAGAAGGTATGGAAGGGATAAGCGTTGGGGGAAGATACATCAAGAACATTAGATATGCCGATGATACAGTCTTGATTGCAGGCAATGAACAGGACCTGCAACATTTAGTAGATGCAATTGTTGCACACAGTGTGCAACTAGGGTTAGAACTGAATAGTAAGAAGACACAGATTATGGTCGTCACTGGGAAGAAGGAAATACCACAATGTGATATACGAGTAAATGGGAATATTCTTAAACAAGTTAATCGGTACATTTATCTCGGAACAGTCATAACATCTGATGGAGATGCGTAGATAAGATTAGAACAAGAATTGCCATTGCGAAGGTATTTTTGCAAGATGAAAAACATACTGACCAATAAAAAGATATCAATTGAAACGAGAAAAAGAGTGCTGAAGTGCTACATGGAACCTGTACTTTTGTATGGATGTGAAGCGTGGACAATGAGCAGTCAAGCTGAAAAACATCTGATGGCAGTGGAAATGTGGTTTGTGAGGAAAATGCAAAGAATACCATGGACAGACAGAAAAACCAATGAACAAGTCCTTCAAGAAGCAAATGAAGATCGTAAACTGATTAGAGATATTAGACGTAGACAGTCACAATTATTTGGGCATGTTATGAGAAGAAATGAACTGGAAAACTTGATGACAACTGGCAGGATCGAAGGGAAGAGACCAAGTGGAAGACCGAGAAGTAAATACCTGGATGGCTTTGCCACGTGGCATGGTCGAGACAGGAACACTGAGCTGATCCACGACTCTGGTGATCGAGTGAGATGGCAAAACATGACCGCCAACGCTTATCGACATGGCACATGATAGATGGATGGATTGTCCATGATATCACCATTGTTACTGTTTTCTTGATATTCAAGGAGAGTCCTTTCTGTGCACTCTTTGTTACTACAATATCCAACAATTGTTGTAGGTCTGTTGCATTATCCGCCACCAATACGGTGTAATCTGCATAGCGTATATTGTTTATATTATAACCTCCTAGTAGTATTCCTGGCTTCTTTTTGATCGCTCTCATCATTACTTCACTATAGAGGGAGAAGAGATCCGGTGACAAGACACACCCCTGTCGTACTCCAAGCTTTATCTGTTCATGACCACTCTCTTTATTTCCCATTTTGATTGCTGCCACTTGGTTCCAGTAAATATTCTTTATTATTCTTATATATATATATATATATATATATATATATATATATATATATATATATATATATATATATATATATATATATATATATATATATATATATAAAACAGAGTGTATGTGGCTTTGTGTGTATGTGTGTATTGGATGCGTTCGATAACGGTACATCCGATTGAGATGAAATTTTCTACACGTCTTCCTTTCATTTCTGTGCAACCGACTGTAATAGTTTCTTAGTGTAAAATCTTCTACTTATTTAATAACATTTACTTTTTCATTTTTCATTATATAATTTCTATATAGCAGGGGGACTTCACTCTAGAAAAGTTATTTCAAGGGGCATAACTTTTAATAACATTTCTATATACTTTATAGTCATATTGTTGGACTTACTTGCACTATTGTTAAACTCTTTGTCTATAGTTATTTTCAGGCATATGAGTTATGCTTGCTTGCTTGTGTTCATTGGCTTGAGCTCCAACGCAAAGTCCTGTATGTCGGATGAAGGCATCCTGTTGTCCAACATCAGTGTGATGTCATACAGGACCTGAGGTTTGCGTGAGTATCCGTTGTCCCATGTCTGGCTTATTGGTGTGCAGACTGGTGGTTCCTCGCCATACAGGCAGACACTCTCCGACTTCGGAGGAAATATGAGTTATAATAAATAATGATATAATCTTTAAGGCATTTTCAAAGTTTTCATAAAAATAATGCATAATGCATAACATTGTAACCCATCTTTTTCTGCTTAAAGAACTTATCAACTGTCATGTCGGTGATTAAAAACAGTTTTCATTAAAAATAATGAATGGTGTGTGGAAGGACATTCTTTTAAGTTACTGTGCGCCAGGAGCTGGGCGAAACCACGCCGGGTCAGATAGATAGACAGACAGACAGATAGTCGGGAACGGAAGCTTATTTGACTACTTATATGAATTAAATTACATGCTCCCCACCAGGAACTGTGTGAAGCCGGGCCGGGTCAGACAGACAGACAGACAGACAGACAGTCGGGAACGGGAGAGCTTATATGACTACGTATATGAATTAAATGAGATGCTCCCCACCAGGGACTGGGTGAAGCCGGGCCGGGACAGACAGACAGATAGACAGACAAACAGATAGTCGGGAACGGGAGAGCTTATATGACTACGTATATGAATTAAATGAGATGCTCCCCACCAGGGACTGGGTGAAGCCGGGCCGGGTCAGCCAGACAGACAGACAGACAGACAGACAGAAAGACAGATAGACAGACAGACAGATAGTCGGGAACGGGAGTGCTTATATGACTACTTATATGAATTAAATGAGATGCTCCCCACCAGGGACTGGGTGAAGCCGGGCCGGGTCAGCCAGACAGACAGACAGACAGACAAACAAGCAGACATACAGACTGATAGATAGATAGATCCCCTCCAGGGCCTGGGCGAAGCCGGGCCGGGTCAGCTAGTATATATATATAAAATGCAATGTCTGTCTGTCTGTTCGCGAACGGTCCATCCGATTGACATGAAATTTTCTACACGTGTTCTTATCATTCTCGTGCCGCCAACTGTCATAGTTTGTTAGTTTACAAACATCTATTTACGTAATAAAATTTAATTTTGTAATTTACATTATAATTTATATATAGCGAGGGGACTTAACTTAAGAAATGTTATATCAACGGACATAACGTTTAGTAGCATTGCTATATATCTTATATATAAAAAAGACTTGTGCGTATGTATCTCTGTATGTATTTATGTATCTCTGTCCGTATGGCCTTTATTTGTTCGCGAACGGCCCATCCGATTGAGATGAAATTTTCTACACGCCTTCCTTTCATTCCAGAGCTGACAACTGTGATATTTTGTTAGTGTGAAATCGCCTGCTTACTCAGTATTATTTCATTTTTCATTTTTCATCATAATTTCATATATTTCAGGGGACCTAACTCTGTAAAAGTTATTTCAAGGGGCATAACTTTTCTGTATAACTTATAGTCATATTGTGGCATCGTTTTCAAAGATTTATAAACTCTTTGTCCATAGTTATGTACCGGCATATGAGTTATAATAAATAATGATACAATCTGTAAGGCATTTTCAAAGTTTTCATAAAAATGATGCACAATGCATAACATTGTAACTCATCTTTTTTTGCTTAAGAAGTTACTGTAGTCATGCAGGTGATTAGAAAGAGTTTTCATTAAAAATAATGGATGGTGTGTAGAAGAACGTTCTTTTAAGTTACTTTTTTTGTTGTATGAATTTAATGAAGCCGGACAGGGTCAGGCAGACAGATAGACAGACAGATAGACAGTCGGGAACGGGAACTTATATGACTACTTATATGAATTAAATGAGATGCTCCACATCAGGAGCTGGGAAATGCCGGGCCGGGTCAGACAGACAGACAGACAGACAGACAGACAGACAGACAGACAGACAGACAGTCGGTAACGGGAACGAGAACTTATATGACTACTTATATGAATTAAATGAGATGCTCCCCACCAGGGTCTGGGCGAAGCCGGGCAGGGTCAGCTAGTTTTATATATAATTGTTGCATTGTTATCAAAGCTTTATAAAATGTTTGTCTACAGTTATTTACAGGCATATGCGTTATAATATATATGATAAAATCTTTAAGGCATTTTTAAAGTTTTCATAAAAATGATGCATCTATTTTAAATACTTGAAAATTTTCTAACTCATCTTTTCATTTTACTTCGACATCTATACAGTCATCCCAACATTTATTGGGTTTTCGTGATATTTGGTAAGTTTACGTTCAGTAGTTTCAGATTGCCCTATTTAGTTATTGGGATGAAGATTGTTCTCTTCCAATCTGTTCGCCATATTTCCGGGAACGGGAACGGGAGCTTATATGACTACTAATATGAATTAAATGAGACGCTCCCCACCAGGGACTGGTCGAAGCAGCCGGGTCGTCTTTTTTGGGGAACGGGAACGGGAGCAGGGGCCGAATATGAATTACATGAGATGCTCCCCGCCAGGTGTGGGCGAAGCCGGGCCGGGTCGTCTTTTTTTGGGAACGGGAACGGGGTCAGGGGCCGAATATGAATTAAATGAGATGCTCCCCGCCAGGGGCTGGGCGAAGCCGGGCCAGGTCGTCTCTTTTGGGAACGGGAACGGGAGCAGGAGCCGAATATGAATTAAATGAAATGCTCCCCGCCAGGAGCTGGGCGAAGCCGGGCCGGGTCAGCTAGTATATATATATATATATATATATATATATATATATATATATATATATATATATATATATATATATATATATATATATATATGTGTGTGTGTGTGTGTGTGTGTGTGTGTGTCTGTGTGTGTGTGTGTGTGTGTACAGGCAGGTAGGCAAGAAACATACCCATATACAGTTAGCCACACACACAGATATGTAGGTAACCACGTACACCAGGCAGGTAGGCAAAGAAATACACCAGACAGGTAGGCAATAGCATACATCAGGCAGGTAGACAAACACATACAACAGATAGGTAGGCAATCACATACACCAGACAGGTAAGCAATCACATACATCAGACAGGTAGGCAAATACAAAAACCAGACTGATACTGATAGGCAGACACACTGACAGGCAGGTAGACAGATGCCTATATATTCAGACAGATAGGCATGCATACATTCACACAGTCATACAGGTAAGCAGGCAGGGGGAAAGTTAGATTCGACAGACAGAGAAACAGGCACGCAGACAGACAGGCAGAAAGGCAGACAGACAGAAGATGGGTAGATACGCTGGTGGGCAGTCGGGCAGGCAGAAAAGCATAGGCAGACAGACGGACAGATGGAAGGATGTGAGTATGGATGGAAAGATGGATGTATGGATTGATGGATGGATGGGTGGGTGGGTGGATGGATGGATGGATTTATAGATGGATGTATGGATGGATGGGTGGATGGATTGATGGAAGGATAGATAGATGGATTTATAGATGGGTGTTAAGGCGTATGGATGGATGGATGAATGTATGCATGGATGGATGGATGCGTGGATGCATGGATAGGTGGGCGGATGGATTGATGTATGAACAGATAGATGTATTTATAGATGGATGAAAAGGCGTATGGATGGATCTATGGGTGGATCGATGGATGGATGGATGGGTGGGTGGGTGGATGGATTGATTGATTGATGGATGGATTTATAAATACATGGATGGACGCAGTTGCGTAGACAGAAGACATGTTCAACAGAAAAGATACAACACACGTGAACATCTGCATTCCAGGCCAGGCTTCGCGAGTTTCCCCCTGCCATATCTTCAGTTAAACGATTCATTACCCAGTTGCTTGTACGTGGAAATTTATCAGCACAGCCTAATAGATAGCATCCAAAACATGGGGTATTTTTACCCAGGTAATTTGCAGTCACTGTTTTCATTCGCGTGTGGAATGCACCGGAAAAACTGTCATTTTCCGGTGCACCTTTGTAACTGTTTCCATTATATAGTTTGCACAAAGTGTACACACAATGAAGACAAAGTGCGTATACAACGAATACAAATATATACCACATGACAATAATTATTTCAATGCAAGTTATTAACTCGTCTTGTGCCAGCAAGATGAATGCGTTCTATATTAGTTACAGTTTTAACTCCTGTTTTTATATCAGTTATTTTTAACCTATTAAGTCCTAGCTGGTAATTTAGCTCTCCGTGTACCAACTAAACGTCATCATAAACATTACACTCATCAGTGAAGAACATAAACATTACAGTCAATAATGAAGAACATAAACATTGAAATGTGTTTACTGATATTAAATGAACTGAAAATGTCAGAAACAGTGCTTACAGTGGCTCCACAATTATCAACAATGGGGGATGTTATGTCAAGAGGAGATTGGCAAGAACAATGACGAGGTTAAACAGTATGAAGAAGTTCTGGCACAGTACCAGCCAATACATGACACTACATATCTGACAACATGCATCTTTCTTGCGGGTACAGCCATGTTTTCTGTGGCTACATCCATCTTTACCGTGGCTACATCCATCTCTCCTGTGGTTACATCCATTTTTCCTGTGGCTACATTCATCTTTCCCGTGACTACATCCATCTTCTCCGTGGCTACATCCATCTTTCCCGTGACTACATCCATCTACATTAATCTTTTCTGTGGCTACATTTATCTTTCCTGTGGCTACATCCATGTTTACTGTGGCTACATTCATATTTAATGTGGCTACATCTATGTTTCCCGTGGGAATGCACGGTTGCGAGTCATGAACCACAATCATCACCATAGAAGAAATGAATATTAAGTACCTACGGTACAACACCAGCAAGTACATTTTGAGGACATGCATATTTCCCGTGGCTACATCCATCTTTTAAGTGGCGATATCCATCTTTCCTGTGGCTGCATCCATCTTTCCTGTGGCTACATACGAACGTGAGTCATGGACATTTTCGCAATTACTCAAGAAGAATATTCGGGTGTTTGAGCTCAAATGCTACAGAATATTTCTTAGAATAGCATGAGCCAAGACGAAGAAAAATATTGAAATTCTAAAATATTTTAACATCGAAGAGAAAAATTAAGTTAATTGCATATCCTTTACATGACGTCGCAATCAACCCCGGCATTTATTGAGCTGTTTGTTATTTCTTGGCAAGTTTACGTTCAGTAATTTGCCATTGTTTTCTGACCGACCGGTACTCATACCTTTGTATGAAAACCAGTGCAAGGCGGTCTGCTGTCAAATCGCCCGCAGCTGTGTTTCTAACGTGGTATGTGGGATTACGAATTGCGTCCGTAACTCCACCGCCACAGTGCCGGTGGAATCTGTCTTATAAACAGGATTTATTTTGGAGGTGACAGGTTCGAATCCCAGTCGGTAACTATAGCTTTCAAGTGTCATGTTGTCTAGTGCGTCATCAAGCCTCTACTTCTTTCTCCTACTTCGATGATGTACGGGTCACTGCATTGAAACCTTGCTTCTGTAACAACTCCATTAGACTTAAAATTGAAAGCCAATTAATAAACTCTCTGGGTTGCATTCACCCAGCAGGTATCAATACGGTTGTTGATGCCACGGTATAACTTTGCTATTTTCCCTGTATTTTATTCATATCCGACTGTTTGCACACCATTTGGCAACACAAACTTTTGTAGCCCAAGAGCGCCTTTCTGAACCGGTTCAAACCACCATTGTTGTTTCTTTCCTGCCAACTAGAAGCTGTGTTGTATCTTTATTCTTATTTTGTGTTTTATTTACCTTTTTATCTGTTTGTGTTGTCTTGTCCTTGATAAAGGTTTGTATAACCGAAACGTCGACCGTGCTTTGTTGTCCTGTAATACTTAATGTTTTATTTTAATACTTCAGTATTATTTATTTATTGATTGTTTTTGTTTATGATTTTTTGGATAGGTTTCACCTAAGATGGGGTTTTTTGTAAGGTACGTACATTGTGTCTGTGTCTATTATGTCTCTTCTTTTCGCAAGAGCTAAAAATATCTAATTGTTTTCAGTTCCTACTTCTATGAGAGCCAAACAATTCACATTTATTTATTTATTCCAAAAGACCGTGAACAGACAGATAAACCAACGAGGCAGTCCTTCATTAAACAAACGAAAACGAGGGTTGATTCTAGAACTTACGCATAGACAATCCAGATTTCTTTAGATAGGTTAGGGGTTAAATGTACTGGAAAACTAGAGACAACAGGAAACCTGATAGAGAAGATCAAGGGAGCGACAGAGCCACAAATCCCTGGATGGCTTGGCCACATGGCCTAGCCGGGACAGGAACAAAAACGTGATCCACGACTCGTGCGATCACGTGAGATGGTGAGCCACGACCTCCCCCACTAACTGGCATGGCACTTGATGATAATAACAATTATATGTGTCTCTAAGTGGTTCTGTGTTTGTGAGTAACTCATGCCCTCGCCTCCACCCCACTGACCGGCATGGCACTCGATGATAATGATACTGATATCTGTCTCTAAGAGGTTCTGGGTTTGTGAGTAACTCTCGCCCTCTCCCCCACCCCACTATCTATTTCTCCACCTGCTTATGATTATATGTCCTTTCCTCGTGCCCCGCCCCCCAATTCATACCCAAAATACAGGAACAATCTACAACTGAAACAAACACAAGAACGCATGCCAGGCACCACGCTCCCGTGTTACGCAATTGTTACACGGAATCAACTAGCAAACACTGCCAAAATCCAGCACCGCCCCGCCTCATACCTTTACATTCACTTTGGCTACCCTTAAACACAACCTCCTCCTCATCCTCCTCTCCTCTTTTTCATGTTTTCAGAATTTAACACTGTTCCTAAAACCTGACATTAGAAAGAGCACGTACACTTCATTTTAATGCTTTATCCCAGTACCTGATGCCGGTAATTGAATACCTCTGCTTTTGCTTACATTTTTCTGGTATACAGTTTTCTTAAACGTCGTCGTTAAAATTATAGTGAGCGTAAGGCCTGTTTCAGGTGTGTTTGGCACCTGTGCTGTTTTGGCGCCTTCCACAACTCTCTCAAAAGCTCGGCCCCGACATAGGGGAATC